>CM062292.1:129086377-130293861 GCA_031216915.1 Pictodentalium vernedei | reverse complement strand
GACCACATGCACTTGTACATGTGATTCTGATACTTCAGACCAAGTTTTGTAAAAATCCAATAAAAAATGTAGGAGGAGTTAAGCGGACAAGCCTTTGTGATGGAAATTTTGCTATTTCCAAGGGCCATAATCATGCAGAATTCCTCGGATCGAAAATTCCTGTCCACATGCACATCTACACTTGATACTGATTCTTCAGACCAACTTTTGAGTTAAGCCAACAAAGTTTGTGATGGACGGACAGACTGACAAACACCATTTCAATATCCCCCGCCGACGAAGTAATAAAAAAGCAATAAAAAATATGTTGAGACCAATGTCAAATTCGAACATGATCTGATTTTCTGAGGGATAAGGTCACATTCCAAATATGGATTGCATGTGACAATTGTAACACAATTCCAGATACCAAAAATGGGTTGTATGCCATTCCATAATATGCCATTTACTTGGGTGTATATATTTATTTATTTATTGGGTGTTTTTAAGGTCTCATATTTCTGCACTATGGCTACTAATGACCACAACAGTTTTACGGGTGGAGGAAGCCAGAGTAGCCTGGAGAACCACCAAGCAATGGTGAGTAACTGTCAGCTCCCCAACATACTAACTCCACACAAGCAGGGTTAGCACTGGTTGAAGACAAGTGCACCAACGACGTGCAGTATGTCTTAGTACACAATGCCACCGTGCCCCCACGTGGGCAATGTGGATGAAGTGTCTTGCCAAGGACACAACGCAGTTGCCTGCACCTCTACCTACTGAGCCACCACGCCCCCATATGGGTGTAGAAATTTTTAGGTAAAAATTTTTAATTATGCGAATTCCCCTCCCCCCAGGTCATCTAATCATACTATGGAATAGGTTAACATTTACAGTCATATGTTGGGGGAAAGATCAAAAGGAAGTAACTTGTTTTTTGGGGGTGGAGGTGGGAAGGAGGTTAATGGCACTTCCGGCAGCCAAGGTCATCTTGTGTCGGCAAGTAAAAATTTTCAATATATTCTTCCAAGCTTTGATCATTTTAATGTCAAAAGGAACGAATCACCCTACAAAAGGTTCAACCCAGTCTTTTGATTTCGAAAATGTGTGGTGCACTGAAAACTGCTCACTACCATTTGAAGTGAAGCTCACTGTTGTTGAGTCCCCGCATCAGGAAAATGTTTTCAAGACAAACATCAACGAACATCTGCACATCGTTCATTCTGCGGGTGCACAGTAGGAAGGGATTCCAAAAATATTACCCGATTTTTCGAATATGCTTTTCGCAGTAACAATCAAATTTATTTGAGTTCCTCAAATGGAGCAACTGTAAGTCAATCAAATGATTCTCCGCAGAATGCATGAGTAAAAAGACAGAGTGTAGCATTGAAGTTTATCACCGAATTATGTTGTTTACATACAAATTCTCAGAAAGTGAAGTTTCATTAGTTTGAAGTATTGGAATGCTACAGCTTATAATTCATGGTGTATTGATCACATTTTCGTGCATGCATAATATTATTTGGCCTAAATCCCACAAATAAATTTTAATCCTTTAATACATGATACAGTACAGCCCACTTAACTGGATATCTCTTAACTGAATAACCCTGTTAATGGAACATAATTTCCCAACACAAAACCATTTACCATTTATTTATTTATTTATTGGTTGGTATTTAAGGTCACATACTTATGCACAATGGCTAATCATGACCATGACAGTTTTACGGATGGAGGAAGCCGAAGTACCCGGAGAGAACCACTGAGCAACGACGAGCAGCTGTTTAGCTCCCCAACATCGTACTTCGCACAGCAGCACAGGCAGGGCTAGATTGGTTGAAGACAGGCGCACCATCGACGTGCAGTACGCCTTAGTACACGGCATCATTGTGGCCCCATGTGGACAATCGGGGTGAAGTGCCTTGCCCAGGGACACAACGCGGGAGTCCGAATCGATCGCTCAGACGGTCACCCATCCGAGGATTAACCGGGCTCGATGTTGCTTAACTTCGGTGATCTGACGAGAACCGGTTATGCAACGCCACTGAGCCCCCAACCATTTACCATACCTCAAGTGCAAATTTGACCTGTTAATTGAATATAGGTTATAGAGTAAACTCCTGTTAACCCTTTACTTAACATGAAAAGCAGACAACACTTGCAAACAAAATTCTTGAATAACTAATTTTTTTCATTTTTTGTCTCAAAACATAGATTATGACCCCTTATTGGAACGAGCTCGTTCCAAAGAGGGGCCATAACGTATATTTTAGAGGCAAAAAAATTAAAATATAATGAAAATTGTCGGTTTTTGTGAATAGCGCTGGCCGGTTTTTGGCCGCTACGTTGGGTAAAGGGTTGGTTAATTGAATAAAAAATCTTGTAACCTGTTGAGAAATTACCCTCACTCTCCCCAGTTTTCCCTTTTTTATAGACCTATTTTACCTCAGTACATCCAATACAGGCATTTAATCTATTATATCTTGTTTGACAGAGCTCAAACAAGATATAATAGATTAAATGCCTATTATATCTTGTTAGACCCCCCCCCCCCCCCCCCCCCCCCCCACCAAAAAAAAAAAAAAAAGAATTCCGGAATAAATGAAATACTTATGACCCAGTTATATACCAAATGTTGACTTACAGAGTTTCTTTGAAAAAAGTGAATCTGCATCACTAAAGTAAGTTCCAAACAAGAAATCTAAGCATTATTGCAACTTATAAAAAGAGGATTTTAAAAGCATATCAGGCTTATGGAGATTAACCCCCACCCTAAGGGATATAGTAATTTGGAGGAAAAAATCAGAAGAGTAAATTCCACAAGCCTGAAGATGGCAGCAGACTAGAGAAACAGAATTTTACTGCCACCAGTAAATTCAGGCCTGTGTGAAATGGTTAGAGCATAAAAAATAAACAAAACAGAGAATTTAAGGAGGCTTATTTTTTTTGGGGGGGGGGTGGGGGTGGGGGGGTTGGTAAAATATTTTTTAAAGAAATCAGAAATAGGTTTTCATTAACAGTATTACATGAAATAAAATCTTTGCTACCTACATTGAAATTAAAGATATTCATACAGGAACTAGAGAATTTTTTTCCAAGAAACCAGAAAAAAACATGTGCACAGCATTGAAAAGGTTTGATCAAGGCAGCAATAAAATCTTAGAAACCCACACTGAAGTCTTGAGAGAGTTAAATTAAAGACATTCATACAGGAATCAGATAAATGTTTCCAAGAAATCAGAAAAAAACATGTGCACAAAATTGAAAGGGTTCAACATAAAATGAAATCTTTGGAGAACACACTGAAGTCATGAGAGGGTTAAATTAAAGATATTCATACAGGAATCAGATCAATTTGTTTTCCAAGGAACCAGAAAGAACATATATGCACACAGCATTGAAAGTGTTTAATCATGGCATCAATAAAATTTTTGGAACCCGCATTGCAGTCTTGAGAGGGTTAAATTAAAGATATGCATACAGGAATCAGATAAATGTTTCCAAGAAACCAGAAAAAACATATGTGCACAGCAGTGAAAGGGTTTATCATGAAATAAAATCTTTGGAAAAACACACTGAAGTCATGAGAGGGATAAATTCAAGATATTCATACAGGAATCAGATCAATTTTTTTTTCAAGGAACCAGAAAAAACATGTGTACAGCATCGAAAGGGTTTGTTCATGACATTAATAAAATCCTTGGAACCCACACTCCAGCCTTGAGAGGGTTAAATTAAAGACATGCATTCAGGAATCAGACAAATGTTTCCATCATTGAAAGGGTTCAACATGAAATAAAATCTTTGGAAAACACACTGAGGTCACTAATTTTCTGAACAATTTCCTGATTAGAATAACAGATTAGAATGTGCCTGGCAGCAATTTGTTATTTTATGAACAATATGTTATTCTAGATGTCAATCAAGGTTCTCAGTGAATGAAAATTTTTCTCCAGGATAAACTACTGCAAAAATGCTGACTCATCATTTTTTCAATACCCTCTACCGGGCACCTTGATTGAACCGGTTGCAGTTTTTTTTAACCAATCCCTTCTACCGGTCCTAAGGATGCTTCATACCAAATAAGAGTTCTCTGTTCCTTGTGGTTTGGGATATATGGGCTTTTGAATTTTTTTCTGTTTTTTGCCCCTGGGGTTGCCACAGGGCTGAGAAAATTTTTTTCTTGGGCATCAATCATTTACTTAGGACCCACTTACACTAATTCCAAATTTGATTGAAATTTGGTTCTTGAAATAGAAATTTTGGGCAGAGAGCCCAGATATTGACCTATCAACTTCCCTTGAACAAACTTTAATCTTCTACACAAAAAGATATTCCATACCAAATATAAAGACATTCCCTCTGGTGGTTCATGAGAAGATTTTTAAGCTTTTGGGGCATAAACCAGAGCCCAAATACGGCAGCTGTTTCATTTAAACGAAATAGAAAGGGTATACTCCATAGATGGACTGTGCAATATATGTTTGAATTTGGCCTAGTGGTTGTGAAGAAGATGTCAAGTTCGCAAAAAGTTGACGGACGATGGACAAAAGTAATAACAATAGCTCCCACTGACTTGCTGTCAGGTGAGCTAAAAAAAATTACATGCATCAATTTTGTATAATGTCTGATCACTGGTAAAAATTAGAAACATCTTCGAAGAGACTCATAGATAAGGTGGTAACAGCAACACACAAACATAATATACTATCAAAAAAAGTAGGGGATATCCAAACTGATGTTGATATTTTTGGAAAATGGTATTGGATACGCGTGATTGGACACATCAATATGTTACCAAGTTTAGTGTGGACCCTAATTGTTACTGGCCCACGAAAACTTCGTGCAGGTTTTTCGCACGAGCGCCACGTTAATGTCTGTGGGGTACGTTTTGAAATTTTCATTTGTACTGGAAAGGCTTTTTCGGAGGTCGTCCTTTTCTTGGTATAGACTCGTTCATCAATAGTTTCTGGTCGAAACATTACTTTTGAGTTATATGATGACTGACATATCACGAATGTTTACGTGCCGTTGGAATGTTGGAAACTGGCAAGAGACAGACTGCAGTGGCTCAAATTCTCAACATTACTCAGTCGTTGATTAGCAGGTTGTGGTCACGCTACAGTCAGAAGGCAATGTTGATGACAGACGTGGGTCAGGTCATCCAAGGGCGAAAACTGCTAACCAGGATCTTTTTATCCAAACCACAGCATTATGTAACCACCACCAAGGTGCCTCAGAAATTGGACAGCAGTTGCACCGAGGAAGATGTGCAAGTCAGTGGTCAGACTATCCAAAATCGCCTACACAGTTGAAATTTGTATGCTTGACGACCTCGAATAATTCCACGTTTGACTGAACATCACATTGCAGCAAGGTGTAATTGGTGTGGAGCACGACAGTGCTGGAACAATCGTTGGTGGAGCAACTTCATGTTTTCCAATGAAGAGCTTCACTCTCGATTACAGGCGAAACAGAGTGTGGTGGTCGCAGAACGAACGATACAATGATGTAACCGTTCTCGTGGTGGATCTGTTACGGTGTGGGGAGGCATAACCATAAGCAGAACTGCATTACATGTCATCCAAGGGCATGTCACAGGGCAGTACTGCTGTGACATGTTAGCAGCTCATGTTGTGCCATTTGCGCGATGTCACAGCTGTCAATTCATTTTCCAAGATGACAATGCAAGAGCACATAGGGCCTGTGTCGCTACAGAGTTCGTCCAGGAGCAGAAAATCACTACACTGCCTTGGCCAGCACTAAATCCAGACCTTTCACCAATAGAGCATGTCTGGGATATGCTTGGCAGGTGGTTACAACAACACCAACAGCCCCCTACCAATGTCCAAGAACTCTCCGCTGCACTGCAGGAAGAATGGAATAACATCAGTCAAGCTGATATTGGACGTTTGGTGAGGATCTGCATTTGTCTCGTGAACCGAGGAGGATTTATAAGGTATTGAGGTCTTGGACTGAATGTCGTAAATTCTCTGACTGACTGTCCATGTCTTCTACAGCTCAGTATGTGGAATGTGTGCTTGTCAGACACCCAACTATTGCTGAAATCATTCACCAGATGTCACAGTACAATGTCTCAACTGTCTTTTTGTATCTCATGTTTATCAAATTATCAAATATCCCCTACTTTTTTTGAATAGTATACGTACAAATTTGACTGCAAAAAGCCTGTATGCTATGTTATTTATCTTATGCTGCTACACCTCCATACCAAAAATGATTGAAATTGGAAATATTGCTTAGAAGTTCCAGACAGAAAACTAATTACCGGTACACACAATTTCCAACAAAAATTTCCGTTATCTTCACCTTAAAAAATTGTTTCCAAGATTTATTTCCCTTTTAAACCTTCAACTTGAGCTATGATTAGAGGTTATTACTTGGTTAGTTTCATATCGGCTGAGACATCAGCCAGAGGTAACTTCATATCAGCCTGAGAGCGAATAATTACAAAAATTTGCAGATCTGTGACAGTTTTCTGACAGTGTTATTGTTTCTCTTTGTTTTCACAAAGTCCGAAGTTTCCTATTCTCCTCCTATTTTAGCTATCTGAATGCCTCAGCTTTCCCACTGGGGAAGCTGCAACATTTGGATAGATAAACTACCTCTTCTCCCACTTCAACGACTCTCCACTTATGAGTATGAATTTTAGTTTGCGATGAATTTTCTGTACAACTCTCATTTCTTCTCTTCATGCACCTAATCCTTAGTATTCCTTACTTATTGCCATCATTAATTATTGGTGTTTAAGGTCAGTCAATCGTTTATACCACTTGTTGCCAATTTTAGAGGACTCTCACCACAAGCATTAGTGACTGGGTCCTATTTAACCAGTGAAACAGAGCTTGTTTACCACAGTAAACAAGCACTGCTTCACTTTCAGGGGTTCCCGCGGGGGATTGCCATCATTAACTCCTCAACATAGAAAAACTAATGCTTTTTGCCAGATAATGGCAATTTTACTAATTGATTGCTTTTGACGAGTAACGGTGAATAATTTCACTGTAAACAAAAATGGCTGCACCTGCAGTATGTGAAGAGTGCATTTTCGCTGAATCACATGTAGCATGGATATTCCACCTAAACAATAATTGCAAACTTGTTGCGAAGCACAACAATCACAAGCAAAGTTCCAGCCAATGGATCTCCGGGTTAAACCCAGAGGTCTATTGGCTGAAACATTGCTTGTGTGTTTTGTCCATATGTAATATGTACAGAATTTGAAAGTGATACTCTGGGTGACAAGTCCACTCCACAGGTGATTCATTTACAATCCACTCTCCAAGTACTGTAGTAACACATCAAGAGGAACAACTCTGGCTTGGTTCATATTTGCTGACATCACCCTCATATCAGCCGAGTTTGAAGTTATATGGGCCAAGCTTAATAATGAGCAATTCTGGGAAAGAAAATCTTACCTAACAATAAACCTCTAATATCAGTTGAGGGACCAATATATTCAACAGTTTGAGAACCCGCAAAACAAAAAAGCAATTCTGTCTTGGTCAAATCACTAAAAATGCTGATTGAGGTACCTTTGTGGGCATAAAATGGGTAAGAAAATTAAAATAACACAACTAAAAAATTATTTAATGTGAAAATATTTTATTTTTTTTCTAAAGTCATAAACACATATTGCGATTTTCAATATCAAAGTATGTAACAAAAAAAAACTTTGCAATGATAGTCCAAATACAAATTTTGCCTTCAGAAAAAATCTTAAAACAATTTCACATCATTTCTAACAGTGATGGTAGATTTATCCACTTTGTTCTAGGTCTCCGTTTACATATTGTTCATGGATATATCAACATGGGTTATCATCAGGTTTACTAATGTGACTCCCTCAACAAGAAGGACTCGTTTATCTACAGTAAGAAACATCGTTCATCGTCTCCTAGTTGCATTGGAAACACATTGGTGCAATTCTGAGAAAAACAAGTGAAATTCATTATATCGTACATTCAACAATGAGAAACACATCAAAATAAAAACACAAAATGCTGAAAACACACGCTTTAACAACTAAGACAAAACAAACACACACATTCTTTGTATAGTATATATATATATATATAATATATCTCTCTTTGTATACATAATTTCATAAAAATCTTCTGATTTAGTCTTCTTTGAGAAAATGAAATGTTAAAAAAAAAAATATTGAAAATAAAGTTAATTATTGTTCAACAAAAGGCATGCATTTAAAGCTGTTGTATGTACAACATAAGATGAAAGATTTGAGGGAAAAGGGTGCCTGACCTAAGAAGGATGGATAACTTTGAAGAATTGCAGTTGTTAGATGTGTAATTTATACCCTCAAGTCCCCATACAGTCACAAACTGACCCTTTTATATTGCTCTGAAAAAGTTGTTCCAAGTGTATTCTTCATTGAGAACTCTACTGGTAGGATACATTTATCTTGCCAGTGTTTTTACATTATTGTTGGCTGCCTCCATAGGCAGCCAACAATAATGTAGAAACACTGTTAAGTCATCTGCAGTTGTGTACATGTATAGTCTCGAGTTTTTTACGTAAAATTAATCTGAGAACTTAAGGTTATTAAACTTGTCATCCCCGATATAACATAAAAGTATTTTCCACATCAGTTCAACAGCATGAATTTGACTCTTTACCAACAAGTTTGACAAATCCACCAGGTGCGATAAACAAAAAAATCATAATTCAAATTTTCTAATTTTTTCACTATTTGTTTACAAAACCTACCATAATTATGACATTGCACACTGAGAAATGGTCATTGCACAATTCATTATTTCATTTTTGTAATGTTTACTGGTTTATAGTGTATGGCTGAGTGCCAATAAACATGTTCCATGACTAGGCCCCTGCGAAAAAGGATTTTTCTTCCACTCGACTTTCGACTCAAACTTTAAAAAAAAATGTTCGAGTTGACCGAACATAGAATTCGAACCAAGTTAGCTGAAACTAGGTGTCCAAGTACGGTTTTGTACGCGATATTTCCAGTTTAAAATAGCAACATTAGTATTGTTTTGGCATTGTACTGATGATTTATCCACACATTCATGCTAACATTCAGCAGTTTGCACGTTAACAATGCAGCACATTTGTATGCTTGGTTGAATAGGAGACAAAGAATCTGTATATACCTGTGATTGCTTTGATACCTTCTCGACTTTAAGCTTTTTACTGAAGTGTACCAGTGGTGAGATGAGTCCCTGTAGCTTAGCTTTTGTACAAAGTCTCACATGTATTACATGTGTATTTAACCGTGGCTTTATCACTATAAAATATGAGTGTATTATTGATGTCATTTGGAATCCAGCGACACGCCGCACACGTGATTCCAAATGACATTGGTAATACACTGTAAGCTCCATGTTGATGATGTGGGCTTGCTGTTCGCACTAAATTCCTCGCATTGTTTTGACAATTTAGCCAGTATTAAATTATGAATGTACGTACAGTAAAACCTGTTTTGAGAGACCACTGTGATCTTGTACCATTTGGTTGTTTTACTATGCAATGGACCCGTCATGAAAGACCACCTGTTTTGAGAGACTATTTTTGCCTGACAAAATTGGTGGTCTCTCAAAACAGGTTCTACTACAGAGACATTTCTTGGTAACTTTTTCTCATATTCAATTTTTATATTCCTGATTTTATTTTCGACTCGAATTCGACTTGAATTTGTTGATCAACTCAACTTTGACTTGAACAATCGAATATTTGCAGGGGCCTATCCATGACACTGTAAAACATGCCTGAAAAAAAAACAGAGCCGCCATTTGACAGGTTGCCAAAACCCATTTTTTTATGGTTACTTGAGTGCAATCAAGAGTAATCTATCACTACAGCAGAGCCCACTTAATTGTATTTCTCTTAATTGAATAACCCTATTAATTGAATATAACTTTCAAACTCAAACCCATTTACCACACCTTCAGCACAAATTCGACCTGCTATTTGCATATATGTTATAGAGTAAACTTGTTAACTGAATAATATTATAATATGCTGGGAAATTAAACTGACAATCTCCATGTTTCTAGACCCATTTTCCTCACTACATCCAACATAGGCATTTAATATATTATATCTTGTTTGACAGAGCTCTATGAGTATCCAGAACCTTGTTAATTGAATACTCCTGTTAACTGAATAATTTCATTGACAAAGTGGCTATTCAATCAGTGGAAATTATTTATTTTTATATTTATTGGTGTTTAAGATCAATTTCAGCAAAATAATGTCAACTTAACCCCATTCACATGTGCCGATTTGCATGTGTGAGTATTTATGTGCATATATGCAAATTTGCACATGTGAATGCAATGCAAATCAGCACATGTGAATGCAATTTACTCATGTGAGTAAAATTTACTCAATATGCAATTTTTTTACTTTTGAACCTAATGGGGACCAAAAGCAAATTTTCGTTTGCACATATGCAAAATTTGCACATGAGTATTTTCTCTCATGTGAACACACAGTAAAATTTGCTAACGTGAGCATTTTTCCAATAAGAGATAAATTATTGTATAAGCCCTATTGATAGGACTTGAGTGACCTAATAACTGACATTTAACATTTGTGGTCAGTGACTTTTTTCAGTTTAGTTCATACAGCAGTAAACATGGCTTCAAAAAGAAATGTAAATTGAACAAATCCCAATCCCAAGCAGTATGACAGCATTCTACGTCTCCTAAACCTGAACAGTCCATCCATTTTCTCTGAACTGACTGAAATGATCAAGAATCCCCAAATGCAAGTGAATGCATTGCAAAAAATACTTTTGCACATGTAAGCAAAATTTGCATATATGCAAATTTACTAACATATGCAAATCGACACATGTGAGCAGGGCTTTAGAATATAAAGTTTTGTTGATTTTATGGCAAATGACTTTCAACTGCTTAATTTGAAAACTATGTGGGAGGATGCAGTCGATTCATTAGGTAAAGGGTTAAGGTCACATATATCTGCACAATGACTATCTTAACAACATGGATATAAAGTCAAGTCCAGCCTATCGTCTATACCCATGTTGCCCATTTTAGAGGACTTCCACCCAGACAATGGTGACCAGGTCCTATTTTACAATAGTAAACAAGCACTGCTTCACTTTACAGGGTTATTATATTTGTGAAACAGAACTTGTTTACCAAAGCAAAGAAGAAGCACTCTCCACCTCCTGGGGTTACCAGGAGTATACCAAAATAAATTAAGCCCTCTATCAGGTACAGTACTACCGCCGTGGACTAGTCGTAATCCACGCGTGGGCAGTGATGTCCACAAATGCGTTTACCAGGTAATAAAAATCATCGTCAGCAAAATTTTAATTAATGAAGCATCGGGTTGTACCCGGTGCTTCATTAATGAAATGTTTGTTGATTATTCCTATAATTAGTGTTTGGAATCTAATATTATTACGTCCATGGAAATAATGCCCACGCGTGGAAAGTGACCAGTCCATGGCAGTTGCATTGTTACATGCAGCAACATGAAACATTCAGATAGGGTATAATGAATTCACAACTTATCAGTTTCTGAGATGGTCTTGTCATTGATTCATGAATTTGGTTGTGTCAAACAACTGACTCTGGACTTTGCAAATTGATTACAAAAAACAAGGGAAGAGCGGGTTGTTTTTTGTTGGAATAATGGAAAACATGATCTGTGTACAAATGCATGAATCCAGATGAAAGACGACTATAAAAAATCAACAAACATAATAATGTAACTATGAGCATTTGTTTAACATACTGTTCACAAGTTTGCATATTTTAAATTTTTCAACCATTTTTTTAGGTGACAACACAACTTTTCTCTCAACTTTTTCTCTCACGACCAACTAATGGTGGAGATAAGGGAAATGTTGTTTGCAGTCGGGCCTGAAAATAAGCTGACTGTCATCTGAGGTCCTGCAGAGGGTGAATTTGGTGATGTGACTGTGAACCTCAATCTGAATCAAGGTCTCGGGCCGAAACAGATATACTGGGGGTTCTAGCCCATTGTCTGGGACAGCAAATTCACCCTCTGGGGACCTCCATCTGCAAATGACAGATTACTTCTTTCATGGCTTGTAAATTACAGTCAAATTATGATATTTTTCATTCTTCTTTGTTAAAACCATACCTCATAGCACCTAAAAGGAATACCCTCATCAACATCATGCTGGTGTAAGCTCGTAAAGTGGAGAGAAAGAAAAGAGGAAATGTTCAGCCATTTAAAAAAAGGGGTAGGTGATCTATTTCAGCATCTATACAGACTTTTGAATCACACGATTAATAGAACTTAACTGGTAGAGTGCTAAATTTTTTTTGGCCACCAAAATTTTTTCACATGTCTTTGCCTGTTACAATTTATCGGAGAGTGCCCACAGGCACTCTCCTATAAATTGTAACAAGGCAAATCTTAACAGACTAAATAATATCACTTCAAAGATAATATGATGCGTAGCCACTGAATATGAAGCCTTTAAGTTGCAGTATCTGCACTTAAGAATAAAGCCCAAATATGGGCTTCCAGCACTCTACCAGTTAATAGAACTTCCTCGTCTGGAGTTTATTGTGAAATATCAAAAACATGTTCTGTAAATCCGGTCACATATTTCTGCCCTATGGCTAATTGTGACAACAACATGGAGATAAAGTCAAGTTTAGTCGATCATTTATACCTGTGTTGCCCATTTTAGAGGTCTTCCATCTCAAGCATTGGTGACCGGGTCCTATTTTAAGTGTAAAACTGAGCTCATTTACAATAGTAAATAAGCACTTCCTCACTTCCTGAGGATCCCATGGGGGTAAAATGTTAATATATTTAGAGTTCTTGCAGTAATGCAGGGAAAATGATAAAAGTTGTCATGTCACAAAATGGTTGATCTGAATAGTTGCAATGGTTATTGGCAAGTATAGTGGATAGTCTCAAATATCAATTCTAACATCTAATGGAATTATTTCAAATTTGTACAGTTACTGCCTCAATCACGGTCTAGTTAAACTCCTTGCATGCCGCTAACGGCTATTCCTGCCCAGGACAGGAATCTCTTGCCATTACATTAAGTAAACTTTACAGATATTTAACCACATTTTCCCCTGTAAATTGTATAGACTTTCTGACCAATGATTTCTCAAGTCAAGTTTTCAGAAATTTTTCATCAAATCTAGTCATGGATGCTGTGAAGCAGCCAAGACTAGATTTTATGAAAAATATTGTAAAATTACAAAGCGGGTTTAGAGTTACAGGCTGTTCAGGATGCCATGCAAGCGATGCTTGAATATAATGATGGACAGCTTTTCTGTTCAATCTGCAAAATTTCACATTGTATGATAAATATAATTTAACCTTGTTTTTAAAGACAATAACACATTAACTGAGTAAAAGACAAAAGGAGAAATGAGTAATCAGTGATTACAATTTTGATGCAATGACTGGTTGTATCAATCCTTTTTCCAAAAAAGAATCGAGGACCACATATTTTTTTTAAATTACAGAAAATTTTAATTTTTTTTTTGCTTCTATAACAAACCTTATAACCCCACATCAGAATGTATTCGATCACCCCATTCTAATGAGGAAATTGTATCTTTGTTTAGAAAGCAGAAATTGATTGGACACAAGTAAATCAAGTTTGACCAATCATTTATACCAGTGCTGCCAACTTCAGAGCACTTCCACTCCAGGTGTAGGTCACCAGGTTACGTTTTTCCAGTAAAACATGACCTGTTTACGGGAGTAAACAAGCACTTCTGCATATCACAGGGTTCCCATGGAGAATTTTGTCTGAAAAAGTATCTGCCTTGCTTTTTCCTTAAAAAAACAATGCATGCTCCTTCAGGTGATAATTCCAAATAGATACGCATTTCAGCTGTATCTACTCAAAAGAAATCCTCTTGTACAGAACAAAGAGAATGATCAACTTCAAAACACCCACAAAATTGTATGGTAATTTGACATTTAATGCAGGCTGCCACAAAAATCAAATTCCTACATATCAATCTCGAGCCAATTATAAATGCTTTGTCATATCTAGTCAACACTAGTCACAAAAATCGTCAATGAAATTTTATTATTTTTTCCTTCAAAACCTTACTTATGACCCTCTCATTGGAACAAACCTCAAAAGTGGGGTCATTAGGCCCTACAAAGTAGATCTTCTGTTTCTCAGGCCATTTTTTTGGTAAATTGCATGTGGACGGGTGCTTTTTTATTTTACTTCTTTTTATTTTTGTATTTATTTTTGGTTATTTCGTCCCTTGAGTGCAAGAAGGCTTTGCAATGCTAGAGTATTGCAAAGCCTTTTTGTACTCAAGGGAATAATTTATCAATTTTATTAACTTGGATAAAATATCAGACATAAACCAGTATAATTTTTATTTTTTTAAGTTTGCATTGCTTATAAAAAGAGTATACAGCAGCCAAAAGGACCATTCAGGAAGGCCCGAGAAACAGATTTTTAACTTTTTTAGGCCTTAGCTTGTTTTTGAGGCAAAAAATGAAACTTTCTTGTTGGTCGGGAAGCTTTTTCAAGTGTCAACATCTTATCGTGTTGGGTCAACAGTTAAAAATTAGACCGAGTGATTTCAGTCAAATGATATCCAAACATGAGGGTGCTTTGACTTGGAGTTTACAGGTGAAATCCAAGTTTTAAAAAGCTTTGAAATAGGCTGCATTGAGAAATGACTAATTTCTTGTTAAATGAATATTTTTCACTGGCAGTGGTTATTTTATTCAATTAACAGGGTTCAACAAATCTTATTTCAATTAATTACACATAGCTAATTAAAAGTGGTGGTATATTCAATGAGATAAAAAATAAAACTCATTCAACAGAAATGAGGTAACTATTCTCTGCTACATTGATTTTGATGCATCTATGTTCTATTCTCTCATGGCTAATTATAGTAATTTATAAAATTTAAATTCAACTCTGGAAGATTATAAAAAATCACAAACTTATATATATATACACATATATATATATATATATAGGTCTTTTCATATTTTTAAATTTATTTTTTTACATTTTTATGTATTTTTCAAAGCATTTGGTTCAACACTTCACCCACGACAAACCACACACAGTAATATTAAAAGTTTTCCCTCCTTACATCATGCCATAAAAAATAATTACCTAAATTAGCATCAGATTTTTAAAATTTTGTAAAAGAATTTGATTTTTAATTATTTATTTTAAAAGAATGTAATTGTGGCGAGAAGGGGCCCTCCCTGCATACAAATACGTATGCATTAACTGGTAGAGTGGTAATGTATTCTGTCGTCAAAAGTAGTTCACATGTCTTTGCCTTGTTACAAATTTTGGGAGATTGCCTGAAGGCACTCTCCCATAAATTGTATCAAGGCAAATCAATCCATACAGAGTAAATTTATTTATTTCTTGGGTGTTTAACTGGTAGAGTGCTAAATTATTTTTGGCCATCAAATCTTGTACACATGTCTTTGCCTTGTTACAATTTATGGGAGAGTGCCTATGGGCACTCTCCCATAAATTGTAACAAGGCAAACTCTTATAGACTAAATAATATCACTTCAAAGATAATACAAAGCGCATCCACTGAACATGAGCCTTCAAGCTGTGGTACCTGCACTTCAGAATAAAGCCCAAATATGGGCTTCCAGCACTCTACCAGTTAAGGTCACTTCTACACCAAGCCCCCATGTGGGTAACGGCTAATCATGACTGCAATATGAAGATAAAGTCAAGTCCAGCCAAATGTTTATACCAATCTTACCTATTGTAGAGGACGTCCACCCCAGGCATTGGTTACTGGGTTCTACTGTATCAGTAAAACAGAGCTTGTTTACAACAGTAAAAAACTTCATGTCAAAAATAATAATGACGCACATCTATAGAATATGAAGTCTTTATGTTGTGGTACCTGCAATCCAGAATAAATCCCAAATATGGGCATTCAGCACTCAATCAGTTAAACTAACTTCATGTGTTAAATTTATTTATTGGTGTTTAAGATCACATTTCTACATAATGGCTAATCGTGACCACAACTTTGAGATTAAGTCAAGTTTTGTCAATTGTTCAAACCCATGTATCCCATTTTAGAGGACTTCAACCCCAAGCATTGGTGATTGGGTCTTATTTTACAAGTAAAACAGAGCTTGTTTACCACAGTAAACAAGAACTGCTTCACCTCCCACAGGAACATGTTAAATGAAGTAATAGCATAGTCAATGAAGGTGTTATTGTTCATTTATTTATTTATTGGGGTTTAACGACAGTTTTGACATACAGTGTCACCTCGTGTCTGAAAATTTTACGGATGGAGGAAGCCAGAGTACCTGGAGAGAACCACCAAGCAATGGTAAGCAACTGTCAGACTCCCCAATATACTAACTCTGCACAATCATGGTTAGCATTGGTTGAAGACGAGTGCACCAGCGACGTGCAGTACACCTTGGTAAACAGCACCACGGAGCCCCCACGTGGGCAATCAGGGTTATTGTCCATGTTGCTGTCTTATAAGCGAAATAATACACAGGTAAAGTTCAACTCAAACCTAAACCAATTCAAATGCTGGGGTTCTCGGGTGCATGATGTAATAGAAATACACAGAACGACACACGCATGTGAATGGGTTAATTGATATGGCATGAGTGCCTGTGCAGAAGGATAAAACGAGAGGCCAATTAACCTTCCAGTCTATAAAAACAATTATCAGACAGACACTCAGCAATTCATTTGACAACTATCAATACAAAGAACACATTTTATCGCCAACAAAATTTGCGAGGGGAACCTGTGTTACTATTTTGTCCCCCCAAGGTCTAATGTGTTCTATGTGCATACTGGCACATAGAACACATTGGAATTCAGGGGACGATTTTTAGCTATTGCTACTGATTCATTGTAATTGCGGTGCAAGATTTGTAGAAAATTCAAGTCAAATTTTGCTTCTATTTAAAAACAGTCAGTCAACAATTTCCGTTCTGTACATGTGTGCAAAACAGATTTTCATTTTCCGCATGGTTTAGTGTTGCTGTAGATGGGGAATTCATAGAACAGGCGTGTAATAAAATTTGATATGGTTTCAGGTGTTGATGATAATTCAGATATTTATATTTAAAAGCCTAAGTGCACAGTTTTCAATATTTTAACAAACATGTGTAAAAAAGTTTTTTTTTATGTTAAAGTCAATCTAAATGGCTTTTCACCCCATAATTATTGCCTGAAGTCTTTTTCAGTTAATACACTATTCTATATTGCGAGAAACTATAGTGGGAAGAAGCTCTTATTATATAACAACAGTTCTCCAGCATTTCAACTGGTTGAATGATGGATTCTATTCAGAATTTGTTTATGTGCATCTGTTTTGCAGCAACTTATTACAGAATGCCTACAGGCACTCGCCAATAAATTGTAACAAGACAAATTCATTTCGACAAAATATCTTTGCCTTTTACTGAATACGATTCACATCCACAGAACATTGTAAGTTATTGTGATGAATTGACGGTAACATTGTCAGGTTTGATGCTCAGAATTTATGTTCAACTGAGATGCTCATCACAATAATGTATATGTTTCATTATTTCCAAATGAAACAAAATACTGCATTTTGATTGGCTGAGAGGTATGGTGGCTTTTTTTTTTACACCGTGTTTAACCACAGTGTAAAAACAAGACTATACAAGAGCAAGCTATATGGCTAAAAAAGTACCCATTTTTAATTATTAATTCATACCTTCTGCTCGGTTATGTTAGAACAAAAATAAAAATACAGGAAATTTAATATTTATGTGCAATAACATTTTACAGATATGGATGTCATTGGAACTGGCTCATTGGGCCAGTTCCAATGACATCCATATTTGTCTGGTTTTATTTAAGAAACTTGCAAAGTACAAATTTTCTGTCAGTTTTTTCCCACAATGTAGGTTAAAGTATAAAGTAAACCAAAATTCTTGGAAATAAATCTGTTATTCTTGTGTTTTCCAGGGTGTATGGGAATTTACACCGTTTCGCCTCATGGGTGTATGAGTTCCCAAACCGATGTAAATTCCCATACACCCTGGAAAACACAAGGATAACTAATAATACAACCCTACCCATAGCCGAAAACCAATATCAGCTTCATTCACTTAACTCAAGTTTAACTCTTAGAGGCTGGGATTCGAGTTTTCTTGCCTGTGATGTAATATGGCAGATAATCTGGCTGTGACGGTTCGGATATCTTTGGGCTAGGGAAGAATAAACACTGAGCAGGTGCTTCTAGTCAAGTCTCGTCTGCCGACACTTGACTAGAAGCACCTGCTTTACTGTAGGTTTTTCGTGGAATGTCATGTTCAATAAATTCATTCTGATTCCCTGGCTTCTTAAGAGTTAATCGTGGAAGAAAACAGAACACAAGTAGAGTTTAGGGACAGCAATTAACGACTCTTGGTGGGAGTTTTTTCTGTATTTCATGTGCACCTTCAGAGATCATGAAATACAGAAAAAACTCCACCAAGGGTCAATGATTCCAGTCTCCACTCTCATTGAGTTCTGTCTTATTCATGTTTTCAGAAAATACACAAAATGCAAAGTATGAAAATCGCATTTAAAATACTTGAGTCTGATAGTGATAATAAGTTATCTTAAATGTGATTTTCATAGGTTACATTCTCCGTATTTCCTATAGACGTGTGATTTGTTTTGGAAATGAAGGTGATGCATGTCCCTCATGTGACCCAACATGATGAATGCTGATCTCTATTGTCTGTATGAATAAAAAGATTTTCATCTGGGTCCTCATCATGATTTGTGATCTGAGTACATGCATTTTGCCTGCATCCATTTTATGGATGATCTCTACCCCTTTACTTAACATAACGGCCAAAACCGGCCAGCGCTATTCACAAAAATCGCCAATTAATTTTCATTATTTTTTCATTTTTTGTCTCAAACATATAGGTTATGAACCCTCTTTGGAACGGACTCGTTGAGCTTGTTCCAGTGAGGGGTCATAACCTATGTTTTTGAGACAAAAAATGAAAAAAATTAAGTTATTCAAATGTTTCTGCACTACACGAGGTGCCTTAAAAATTATGCAGGATTTAAAAAGCCATTGTAAATTAACTAAACAACAATAATTTCTAATCTAACCTATTTTCATAAATTTTACTCTAATTTCTAAGTGAACAATCTTTTTAAGAAACAGTATCAGTCTCTGATGTCATACACTTAGGATGAATCTGATTCTTTAATCTTTCTTGCAGTCAACGTGTTACTCAGTTTGCTTTGGCAAGCATTAACCCTCTGCACTCTGATGTCAAAATGGCAGAATTTTCAGCAGCAAACATTTCCCACAATGCAGTTTGATATTTAATCAAATATACTCCATTTGAGAGAGCTCAGTGAGCTCTGTCAAGCAAGATTTTATTGGTTAAATTCACAGTTAAACAAGAGAAAAACAGAGTGATTGGAGGAAATTCTGTTGCACCATAAGAGTGCTACAGATTAACCCATTACCTCACATAGCAAAATGCCCTTCCAAATTTTTACCAAAATAATTACCTTAATACTTTACTTCTCCATGGAATGAGCATGTTGATCTCATTCTAATGAATGGTCACCAGCTGTTTTGAAGACAAAAATTTTTTTTAGTTATTCAAAACGTGTCAAATGAATACCAGAAACATTTCAACAAAAAATCTAATATATTGCATTAGAATCAACTATAATTTTAATCCTCACTCTCCCCTATACTCTACTTCTATCTCACAAAAATATAGATGGGAATGCCTTGTTTATTAAATTTAATTTAATATCACTTCATGCAACAAATGTTAACAGTTGCAAAATGAACACATAATGTGTCATCAACCTTATATATTTACATCAGTAATTTTCTTCCCTGACATTACTTTTATAATCTTGTTCTATTATTATTATAATGATACACAAAGAAATAAAGTGTGATCTTTTCAATGATTACTGGCTTATTTTTCAGAGACAGTATTAAATTTTAAAAAGATTATTCAACTGATAGAATAACTTATATGTGCAAAAATATGTTGTACACACCCTTTGGCTGAAACTTACCCTTCCCATTTAAAGAATAAACCTGGAATTGACAATATGCCGTAAAGGTTAAATCCATGCATATTCTTTTCTTTCTTGTTGAATTTAAGGCCTTGCAGGAACACAGGCTTTAAGCAGTAAAGCACCATCTTTTGATGACATACTGAAAGTTGCGTCAGGTATACACAGTTTTATGCCGAGATGGAAGTGCCTCGAGACAAAAATCCCTGAACATCTTTTATCAAGAACCAAAGGCTCTGGTTTAGTACCTAAAGCACAAGATGGAGAGAGCCTGAGGGGCATCACAGGTCAGTGCCTTATATATGTGCAGGGATGTAAGTATGTTAAGACAAAAAAAACCTCTGATATTGTAGGGTAAAGCCAGTCTGCATTGAAAATCAAAATGCCTGAACCAACAAAAACTTGATGTAAAATCTCTGAATTCAGGGGTGTTCCTAAAAACTTTCATCTGCAGTTGTATTCTTGTGGGAAACAAATATAGGTTATTACCGGTATGTGGGTTTCTGAGATGGTACATTGAAGTCGAAACCTTGTCTCTGGGCATATCTTGAGTTGACTAGGACAAGTCGATATATGACCCAGAGGCCATGTTGAGTAATAAGGAATTTATCTTACAATACTCCACTCTTTCTTGACTTGTTTGCATATATTTTGACAATCATTCAGCATCTGTGAAATGAATTTTTATGAATGAAGATCATGAAATCATGGTATTGCATTCTTGTGCTATGCACGACGTAAGCCCTATATATTTTTCTACTTGTACTATAACAACTGAAGTTTATAGTAGTGTTTCAGCTTTGTGTTTCTTTCAGTTGTATTTTACAGCTTTAACACATGGTAGGCCTGTATAAAAATATCATCATGGAAAAAATTGATCTAGTCCAATTTATTTTGCCGAGTTGGTGATTTATTTGTCATGTAATTATGGTTATCAAAACGGTGACCTCGACATGTGTAATGAGTACAGGTAAAAAAACGTTTTTCTTCTGAATCGAACGATCGCATGTGCGGTTGCTACCCTCAATACAGATTTGTAATTTGTCTGAACATTTTCACTTATATTGGTGGAAATACGTTCTTGTTGTAAGATACAACTGTTGACAGTGATTCTTGAGACAAGGAAGCAAACATTTTCAAGCCGTTGTTTCCTGAAAATTATAATACTGAAGGCATAAGGAAATCTATGTCAATAGAGACAATTGTTTTTTTTTGGAGCCAAACAATGCTTTATCTTTATCAACATAATTCAAGGCCTTTAATTTCTTGAGTGATTCAGATCTCTTTTACTGGGTTTTGGAACAATGATAAACAAGAATCTTCAACTCATCCCTACTTTACAGTGAAATTTATGAAATTCGTCCAGTAAAATGGGTCTCTACCTAGTGTGTTTATTTCTCTGTTGGGGTTTCACAAAACTTTCAAAGCCAGAGTCATACCATGTTGGACAGTTTACAGGTAGAGAAAGCTGGAGGGCCCTGCAGACAACCACTGAGTGGTGGCAAGCAACTGTCTGACTCTCCTACTTACAAAACCTGAAGCAGAGTTAGCAGTGGTTGAAGAAAAGGGGACAAAAAAGGGGACAATCGATATGTAGTACGTCTTAGTAAACAGCACATTCATGCTCCCACGTGGGAAATCGGGATTAACTCTTAATCCACTGAGTAGATATTTTTTGTCAAATCTTGCTATGGTTGCTGGGAAGCATCCATGACAAGATTTGATGAAAAATACATATAAATTTAACACAAGGAATCATTGGTGAAAACAAGCCTGGAAATAAGCAATTTGCCAATTGCAGAATGAGGTTGCCAGAGGGTGAATTTACAGATCCTATCCCATACAGTGGGCTAAAATCCCCCTAATTTATCCTCTGGGTACCTCTTTCTGTTTAAGCCTGAGAGCTTGATTCAGGCTGAGGTTCACAGAGGGTAAATTTAGTTATGCTACCTTGCTGTGCAGAGTAGCATCATCAAATTCACCCTCAGGGGACCTCATTCTGCTGATGATAGTCTGTTTATTTCCAGGCTTGGGTGAAAAAATCCTCTTCATTCACAGAGAGATAATTTGTTTAAATGTGTCCAAATTATGCTTATGTCAGTGATAAGAAAAATTCTGTTCTGGGCAGGAATATCCACCAGCAGTAGGCAAAGAATTAAGTATCTTGCCCAAGTGGGTCAAGATTAGACCATCAACCTTTTTGTTTAATGTCGATTGCTCTAACCAATGAGCCAACACGCTCCCACTAGTTTATACTGAAATTCATGAAACTCAACCAGTAAATTGGGTCTGGACTTGCGAGACCGCGCTCAATTTACTTGAGTTGTTTCGAAAATTTCACTGTAAACTGTGGGCTTAATTCTTTATGTATGCATGGATTTTACTTTAATGGTAGTTGCCGTACTGTCTCTGTTAAGTTCATTTATTAAATTGGAAGGAGCGATTTCAGTTGAAAGATATATGAAAGGACTTTTGTATCAAGAAGTTCTTGTCGAAGTTATTGTCCTTATCAAGTGAAAAACAAAAATATTTTGAAATTTATAAGGTTCTCTCATCTTTATCGACTTTGCACAGATATTGAAATATCAAAATCTCAAGCTGCAAATTTTCCCCATAATACAACTAGGACCAATTCAATTTTGTTTGACAGAGCTCATCAAGCTGTCACAAACAAGACTGAATTGGTTATATTCATAGCTACATTATGGGTAAATTTTGTTGCTAGAAATTTTGGTATAGTGACGTCAATGTGCAGAAGGTTAATTTAACCCTTTACCCCTAAGTGGACAGCGCTAATCACAAAAAACACCAATCAAATTTCACTATTTTTGGGTTTAAAAATATATGGCTTATGACCCCTCATTGGAACAGGCTCATCAAGTAAATTCCAATTAGGGGCCATGACCTATGTTTCAGATGCAAAAAATGAAAACAATAGTTATTCAATAATTTTGTTTGCAAGAGTTTTCTGCCTTTCGTGTTAGGTAAAGGGTTAAGTAAATTCTTAAAAACAGTCATTACACATTTGTGGAATGTGGAATTCAACAAGAACATGATAAGTCTTCTAGGTAAATTAGTCCCCATCATTATTTTAAAAATTGTGGGAAAAAAAACCCCTGGAGTTCAGTAAAAAAAAACTTGATTAAAATAAAAATATCTTGGAGGTTAAAGGTTTGTGGACTGAGCTTACATGCCTTTTCTGTACATCATAAATAGCAGGTTTTGTATGGACATGTAGTACATTGTGTTTCTGATGAAGAAATTGGAATTTAGTAGTGATTAACTGATGTTCGGCAATTGCATCTGACATTGGCCGATTTTAAGCCATCGGTTGACCATCGGTCCATGCCGATGGTTACATGGAACACCACTAGATCAAAATTTTTTGTATTTACGTTTGATTAACAATCTCACACAAGCAATAACAAACTTAATAAGATGCCATAATGATTGGCAGGAATCAAGATTGGCCTAATCTCATTGATAGGTCTGATCTTCCCCTCGATTGCTGCTCATGACACACATGCCATGTGTTGTGTCTTGACTCAATGAAATGCGACATCAGCAGAAACAAGTTAACATTGCTCGTTGATCAAAGACGCTGCACTGTTAACTTGTTTCCACTGATGTCGTATTTTTATTTTAATACACACACTGACATACTCTTGAGGTCAACAAACCAATCAACCGGACTGTACTGTAAAATTAACCCTGTTCTATGCATTCTTAAACATACTACTCATTTGCTCAATAAATCGGCAAGCAGATGACGGTCGCAAAATCTTATAGGTTAATCACTATAATTTAGAATCCAGTCCGAGTCTCTTCCACTGCATTGTTAAGCACGAGACTTCAGCCTTTGCTCCAGTGCATGGTTATAGTGTACAAAACCATCAAGTACAATAATGGTACACATGCTTACAACCTGTTACCGAATTGTTTTTGGAGAGTAGGCCAACCTTGGAAAAAGTAATTATTAAGCCTACAAACTAACAGGAGTGCCATGGTGGACGTGTTGAAGACAACAGAATGCTGGTTATTAAAAGGAACCTTCCTGTAGTCAACAGTAACCAACAAAAATTGGATCCATTGGTCATTCCTTTTTAAAGTTATTGCTAGAACAAGCAAAAGTCACAAAAACTCTAAGATGGCTGCCATGATGACCATGTTGAATATTGCAGAATGTTTGTTTTTAAAAAGAACCTTCCTCTAGATAAGCCTAATCCACCATAAAAAAGAGATCTGTTGGATATTCATTTCTCAAGTTTTTACTCTGACAATTTACAGATGGACAGCTGGTTTATTCCCAACAAGACGAATACTAACAAGATGAATGTCGAAAATGGACATCCCAACAAGACAAATCCCAACAAGACAAATTTAATTAAAATAACTATATAACCCATTTATTTTGAGGTTTTTCATCATAAACTGCTAACACGGCTTACTTTGGGACGAAGAGATTTCAATTAACTGGTTGAGTGCTGGAAGTCCATTTTGGGGCTTTATCCTGAAGTGTGGGTATCAGAGCTAAAGGCTTCATATTCTGTGGATGCACTTCAATTAATTTTTGATGTGATATTATTACGTCTGGGTGGATTTGTCCTGTTACAATTAATGGGAGAGTGCCTATAGGCACTCTCCCATTAATTGTAACAAGGCAATAATATGTAAAAAAAAAATTTTGACAACCAAAAAAAAACTTAGCACGCTACCATTTAACAGAGGTGCCACACTTTGTTACAAGACATTATTTGCTACAGTTTTTTTTGTATCTTTTTTTTATCATCAAAACTCCCAAACACATGTATAAAATAAAACCCTAAAATACTTCAAATAACATACATTGTAATGTACATGTTCTTTATAAAGTAAATTTTCCCCTTATTTGATGAGAAAAATATTTTTTCGTCTTGCTGGGATCGTCTTTTTGGGATCGTCTTGTTGGGATCGTCTTGTTGGGATATTTTACCAATTCGTCTTGTTGGGATTCATCTTGTTGGGATGACACCAGACAGTCAGCCCTACTACAATATGGTTGACTCATATTAGCGGCCTATAAAAATGGGCTCTGCAAATTGCTAATATATGTTACTGAAGTAACATGGAAGATATTAGTGTGTAAAAAAAGGAATGAATGGGTTAACTGCACACTATTTTCATTTCATAAAACTCAAAATCAACAGAAAATACTGTAACATTGCTCATAATAAGTTTAACGGTCTTTTTTTAAAATTCTATTTGGTACACAGCAGGCTTTAGAATATATTAAGTTTAAAAAAGGAACAAACTCTAAGCATATACAAATCATTCTAAATGATATCTTTTTCTTTTCTCTATTTATATACTTTATGTTATATTTTATACAATTAGGAAGTAAAATTTATGGCAGTATTTCAAATTAATTCATTAATAATCTACTCTCTCAAACTCAATTTTTATTTTTTTTTAAATAATTTATTTTTCTCGCAAAAATACTAATCCTACACTTGTAGGTCTATTATGGCTCTCATATTTTTTTTTATTTTTTTTTTATTTGTTTTATAGTGTTTTTTTAATTTTTTAATTTTTTTTTTAATAGGTTTATCATTTCTTTATATTTTTTTATATTTTTGCTATTTTTTTTAATTCTGTTTCTTTTTGTTTATAAAAAATACACAAACACATTCAAAATACTGTCAAAAACTTTTTGCAAGGGAAATGTGTGATTCTGGAATATGCTAGAAAGCTCTATTATCAAGGGCAAATATATATATGGTGGAGGTCTGAGCAAACAAAACAAGTCAAAAAACCCTGTTAACATCACTAGACATTTGAACAAAGACAAACAAATATGACACAAAATCAAATTCCATACAGATCACCAGGTAAGACATGCACACAGATAACAAATTATTACCATAGTGCAGGGCAAGCCTGAATATAAGCAACCTGTCATTTGCAAAATGGGGTCCCTAGAGGGTGAATTTGCTGATGCTATCCCATACAGCGGGCCAATTTATCCTCTAGATACATCTTTCTGTTTTGGCTTGAGACCTTGATTCAGACAGGTTCACAGAGGGTAAATTTTGTGATGCTACCCTGCTGTGCAGGGTAGCATCACCAAATTCACCCTCTGGAGACCTCATTTTGCAGATGACAGTCTGCTTATTTTCAGCCTTGGAGCAGGGCATTCCTAGAACATGGAGTTTTATTCGAACTTTAAATCTGCGTAAAGCTTGACAGACCCCATGACATCTTGGGCTGTTAATGAGTTAACATCTTAATAACAATGCAACACGTCACATGGTTGAGATCTCATTGATCGATAATTCCCAGCATTCTGTTTTGCTCGAGATTTGATTCTCCATGACACTGCGTAAACAAGTTTTATTTCAAAGTGTTTTCTTCATATCACGGGGCGATTATACACATATGGCCCCTTAAACAATATGTCCCAACAACTGCTTGACCAGTTGTAAGTTCCCAAAATTCACAATAGGCTAGACAGGCGATAATTACGAGACTGTTCGAATTCGGTTTGACAACAAAACAGACAGTAATAGTAGTTTTGTTGTAATAACATGACTTGGTCATGCAATACGGTTTATTGATGACCCACCCGAAATGATTACATCTCTCCATCTATGTACAGTGGAACCCTGTTAATTGAATAGCAACTTTGCCAGTGAAAATAATTCAATTAACAGGAGTATGCAATTAACAGGGATATGGTCACTTTCCTGTATTCTAGAGATAAACTGCACATTCATTCTATTATACCTTGATTGACAGAACTAATGAAGATCTGTCAAACAAGATACAACAGATTAAATGCATGTATTTGATGTACAGAGGCCAAAAAGATGTATAAACAATTGGAATTTGGTGATTGTCAAGGTAATTTCTCAACATATTGCAAGATTTTTTATTCAATTAACAGGAGTATATTCTATAACCTATAAGTAATTAACAGGTCACATTTGTACTGAAGGTATGAAAAATGTTTCCGTGCTTCGAAGTTATATTCAATCAACAAGGATATACAATTAAGAAACCCAAGTAAGTGGTCTCCACTGTATTAGCAGATGACAGGCTATTTATCATTTTTGTTGAGCCATTAATAAAGCACAGTGCCCTAGAAAATCAGGTTATTGTTTTATTAATTATTAGCAAAACCGCTTCCAAAATCTATGCCTAAACCAGGACTGCAAGATGGGTATGAAGCCAAATATAGCCGATCATTTATACGATGCCAAGCCAACTTTAAAAGAACTGCACCCAAGGTATTGGTTACCCGGTACTATTTTACTATTAAAGCAGAACATATTTACCACAGTACACATACAGATTATCATGTTTTTGTGCAAATCCTGTGATTTGTATCAGATTCGAGGTGGTGTCCAGAATGGGATCTCAGCCAGCCGACTTTGCCACAGAGTTGAGATCCCATTTTTTGGACACCACCGAGAATCTGATGCAAATCACAGGACATGCACATTATCATGATAATTCATTTATCTAACAATTCAGTCACATAAACAGATTAAATCTTAAATTATTAACACATTTTTGGGACATAATGTTCAGTCGATCATTGAAACTCAATTAGAATGTATTCATGAGCCTGTTATGATAGCCCGTCGCACTTCCAGAAACGAGTCGTCTACATGATATGGAATCAGAATAAGTCGTCTATATGGTACGGAATCGGAACACATTATGTGATAAACACCGTTTCTCGTGGTTTTCAGGCCAAAATCTATATGATTGTTAGATAGAACTGTTGCACTTCCTACAGGGTCCATGAAGGAAAACCTGCATTGCCAAAAATGGTAAGGGATAAATACCATTTGTGCCAAATCTTACCTGAAGATCTGTCTATGCATACAAGACAATTTCTATTTCTATGAAAATACATACCTAGATAGTAACCACAGAAACATTAAAACAGTAAGTTTCTTTGCTCTGAAATACCCGACAAATTTTCATTAACATCTGAAAAATAGCTGTCAAGTTTATAAAAAAACTAAAATTAAATTGGCAGGGATCTCTTGTCAAACGAATGGTTTGACTAACACAACTTACCGATGACAGTTTATTTGTTTATTGAGGCTTACGGTCACTCTTAATGTCTATAGCTACATCAAAGTCAAATTTTGCCAATCATTTCTAATTGTGCTGCCCACTTAAGAAGACGGTCACATGAAGCAATGGTTAGCAGGTCTTACTTTACCAGTAAAGCAAAACCTGTCCTACATCAGGTAAACAAGCACTGTTCAAATTCCTGGGGTTTGCATCAAGTGATAATAAAAAAAGAACATTAAATTGTCCACAGCTTATAGAGAAATTATGAAAATCTGGGTGGTGGTGGTGGGGGGGGGGGGGGGGGGGGGGGGGGAGGCTGCAGAAGTGACAACACTAGTTAGAAATCTTTCTTCTCAATCTGGAATTTATTTATTTGGTGACTAATGTCACTTACAGCATCTAGGACTATATCATGACTGCAACATAGGTATGAAGTAAAATTTAATTGATTGTTTATACCTATGAAGCCAACTTTAGAGGACTTCTACCCCAGGCATCGATTATCGGGTCCCATTTTACCATTAAAGCATAACTTGCTTACCACAGCAAACAAGCACTGTTCCACTTCTCAAATTCACACAGGGGACTTAATTTGGTATTCTTAATTTTGAAACACAGTTTATGATCCCAAATTGGACCAAGCTCATATTTCCATTATTTATTTATTGGTGGTTAAGGTCACTTTCAGCATCTTTGGCTATATCATGACCACAAGTTTAGTTTACCCACATAATCGGCTTTTAGTGCTGGGGAAAATGGTTAATTTAGTCATTATCAAGAAATTCCAAACTCGAAAGGAACGTTGTCCCATGATGCAGATTGGGTCCATTAACCTTTAAAGACCCAGAACTTTGAAAACATTTTGGCTACACATTGACAGCCAATGTCCTGTGCCTTTGCAGGTGCTTCCAGGCAAGCCTTCGCTGCCTATATAGGCAGCCAAGACATGCCTAAAAACACTGCTAAGGTTTGCAGAATGTTACTTGCAGGTATACAATCAAGAGACAGCATGTTGGGGTACCTGTTCTGTCGCATGTGAGCAAATTCGGAATTAGGCCTTTATTGGTTAACACTATTAAAAAAAAATGAACATGCTTCAATATTCAGCATAAGACCTTGGCATGCTTTGAAATGTTAATTATTATGGTGGGTTGCTAATACTCACTGTCCTTAACCCTTAGGTCTCCAGACAGCCACAAACTGCCCCTTTATATTACATTGAAATAGTTGTCCAAAGTTCTTCCTTAAAAACTCTACTGCTAGGCTGCATTTATTTTGACAGTGTTTTGACATCATTGTTGGCTTCCTGTACAGGCAGCCAACAATGACATAGAAACACTGTTAAGTCATCTGCAGCTTTGTACATGTATATACGTTTTTTTATTATCGCAGAATTAATCGGAAGATTTTAGGGTTAAGCAGCTAAGAAATATAAAGCTCTTAGTATCATGGTATTCTTATATTTTCAGAGGCATTAGATTGGCAAATATTGGGGTTAAAATGAAAATCAATGGATATGATGAAAGTTTCCTTATAAATGTCACTAAATTCTGAGTTTCCTGTGGCAGTTAGTTATATATCCCGTTAAATTATAATACTAAATGTGATGACTACAGAAAAAAAATGCACAAATCTGAATAATAAATGTACGAATGCATAATGATGTACATGTAACATAAAAACTTAAGCACCATACAAATAAAGGGAACAAAATAACATACAAAAAATGCTACCTATTATGATTTTTCAACATGGTGGTGAATTTACGAGATTATCACAATTGTTTCCTAAGAGATGAACTATGCTGATTTTTGTTTTTTCCATGTCATATGAGTGATGTGAGCATGCACCTGATATCAGAGTTACCTCCACTTTGTTGAGAAATGTTTGCACCTTCTACAGTGAGCATGTTTTTTTCCCTTAACTTTCAAATTACTGTAGAAAAGGAGTAAAATTTGACATTCTCACTCAATGTGGTAGAGTAGTTTTGGTAAGCTATACCAATCATTTTATCAGAAGGCAGGGGCAGAATTTTGAAAAAACATTTCTGAATCAAAATGACATGATGCCTATTCTGTTCTACTATACTAAAATAAGTTTATTAGAATCATTACAAGAATTAGATTCCCTGATTCTTGTGAAATTATGCCCCTTGAAGAAAACATTGCAGTGGATCCCATCTACCAACTTATGTAACATGCGAAAGAAAGAGGCTTGCAAAGAAATTTCTTGAGTAACTAAAAATATTCATTTTAGAGAGCGTATCACGTTCAATGTTAACAGATAACATGACTAATACGCCACTTCTGATTGCTGGCAATATATCACCAGTGTTTAACCCTTAAGGTACTGGAGATTTTTTTCCATTCTTGATATACTTTGACAACCTGTATCCTGCGATGCAAGTGTTGGCTGCTGCATAGGCAGCCAACACTTACTTGAAATCAATTGCCAAGGTACTTAATAATGTTGGTTTGTCTATAGTGGTTTAATAGTACTTTCCACAGATAGTGTTAAATGACGTTGGACAGTTTTACGGGGGAGGAAGCCCGAGTATCCAGAGAGAACCACAGAGCAGCAGCAAGCAACCCTCAGACTCTCCAACTTACAACTCAACACAAGCTGAGTTACCAGAGGGTGAAGGCAAGTGCACCACCAATGTGCAGTATGCCTTAGTACCAGCATGCGACCTATGGACAAAAGAAATATCTTGTGCAGTTTCCAATGGTCAGGATCGAACTGCGGACATTTAGGTATGAAGTCCAATGCTGAAATCACGGAGTCCCCTCCCCACCACCATTTAGACTGAAACTAGCACGTTTACCTGTACATTGCATGTTGGAGCATTTATTCTGTTGCATTAAAAAGAGATCAAAGTAGGAAATATGCCTTTAAGGGTTACAGAAATCTACTATGCCAAAGGTGTTGTAATAAGGCTAGAATATAGAAAATGCTATAATTTTAGTGCATAAATCAGCTTTCAAAGAATGGTCACACGATTGATAAGTCATTCAAAGATTGAGATCAAAGACCATCGGCTAACATCAGATGGAGGTTGTTTATTGGTGTTAAAGATCACTTTTACCATTTATGGCTATATTGTGAATGCAACAGAAGCATAAAGTTAAGTTTAGACAATCGTTTCTATGCGACGACTTGGACTTTGTTTTATAGGTACTATGACACAAGTGAAACAGAACCACTGCATTGCAGTAAATAGGTGCTGCCCCACTTTCTGGTATTTATTTATTGGTGTTTAAGGTCACAAATGTCAGCACAATGGCTAATCGTGACACAACATGGGGGTAAAGTCAAGTTTTGTTGATTATTCATACCCATGTTGTCCATTTTAGAAGACTTCTTACCCAATTACTGGTGACTGGGTACTATTTGACCAGTAAAACAGAACCTGTTTACCACAGTAAACAAGCACTGCATCAATTCCCAGGGTTCCAACAAGGGAGGGCACACTGTCTAGTGTTCACCTGGGGAATTAGTTGGAGGGACATACATTACTCTAGGAGGAGTCTGTAGAAGTTAACACAGAACAAGAAGGGTGATTTACAATAAAAAACACCAAGATAATGAAATTTCAACCAATGAACCTACAGGTTATGCCAGAAGAGCCACTGGCTGAAATTTTGTTAGCACTATTATTTCACAAGACTTTCAAGTTATCATCTGGGTAGAAGCTCCACTCATAGGGCATTTTATGGCAATCCACTCTGTACAAAATATTAGCCTTTCCAAGTGAAGGTATGACAATAAAATTAATGAGGTATTTCAAGAATCAAAGAATTCTGAAGGTAACCCATGTGAATGATGAGCTCAATGAATCTGAACAAAAGACAAGTGCTACTACTAACAGTGCAAACAAAGAAAAGCCAGCACTAAACAAGATTTATTTAACACTTTACCTAACAAGGCTAGGAGACAACACTGTCCAAACATTTTTTTCATTGACCACAAACTTTCATTTTTGTCTTACAAACACAGCTTCGAACCCTTCACTGGAACAAGCTCAAAGAGTTCATTACAGTGAAGGGTCAAAAGTAAGGTTTTGAAATAAATTTGCCAATTTTTTTTAACAGTGCTGGCTATTTATGGTCGCTTTTTTGTTTATGGGATATAATGACACTTTCAACAGCCAAGGTCATATCATGCCTCACAGTTTTATGAGTGGAGGAAGCCAGAGTACCTGGAGCAGCTGCTAGCAACCGTCAGTATGTTGTTGTACACAGTTCATCATTCCCCAATGTGGGCAATTTGGATTAAGAGTCTTGCCCAATGACACAACACAGATAACAAATAAGGCTTAGAAAAATTAAAAATCTGTTTCTCAGGCCCTTCCACATGGTCCTTTTGGCTGCCGCATGCTCTCTTTTTATAAACAATGTAAACTTAAAAAAATACAAATTAAATGGTTTATGTCTGATATTTTATCGAAGTTAAAAAAACTGATAAATATGTCCCTTGAGTGCAAGATGGCTTTGCAATGCTTTAGCATTACAAAGCCTTCTTGCCCTCAAGGGACGAAATACACCACTACCCATGCTATTCTGCAGATTATGAGGCCTAAAACATAAGCCAAGAACATGAACTTTTGATGGCAAAGAAATAATTACAGAAATAAACTAGAGGTACTGTGAGCAAGCTCACAAAGTGATCCCCCCCCCCCCCCCCCCCCCCCCCCCCCCCCCCCCCCCCCCCCCCGTGCCTGAAATGTGTAAGTTAGATTATTTCCCCTTGGAAATGTCAGAACGGAATTATATTGCTTCATGCACATCTTCATATGGAGTTCTTCCATTGTGTAAAGTTTCATGAAAATTCTTCAAACGGTTCAGGAGGAGTTGCGCTTATAAAGATGGACAGATGGAAGGACAGACGGATGGACTGACAGGGTGATTCCTATAAACTTTGTTTGTGGGGGGTATAAAAATAAAATAAAAAAAACACTTGCCTGCATGCAATTTTACAAATAATTGCCTGAGAAACAGAAGACCTACTTTGTGGGGCCTAATGCTTAAAATTCATCAGATCTTCATACTTATATTTCTGTGGCAATAAGAACCATACAGTAGTAATTTAATCAACTATCAAAGTGCCAAGATGATCTCATTGATTTAAAATACATTAGATCATCATTAGTTATGCTATTTGGTGTTTATTGATCACATTCAGCATCTATGGCTATACTGTGACTGCACTCGAAGTTTAAATAATCTTTAAGTACAAATACTGCTCACTTTAGATGGCTCACAACCCAAGCATTAGTTAGCAGGTCCTAATGCAGAAACAAATAGCCGATTTGGGTGTTAGAATATTTGTACCAAGCATTCAAATAGTATTTGATTTTCTTTTTGCATGCATAAGGTGGCATCGATTTGTTTGAATACATATATGTTCAGTACAAACTTGTGCAGTGAGACATGGTCACCTGTTTCTGCACAATGGCTAATTGTGACCGTAACATGGAGATAAAGTCAAGTTTAGTTTATAGCCAACTTCCTCATTTTAGAGGACTTTTACCCTAGGCACTGGTGTCTAGGCCCTATTTTACTAGTAAAACGGAGGTTGTTTACCACAGTGAACAAGTACTTCTTCTCTTCTCAGGATTCCCACAGGGGATCAAGCTGATGCAATGTGATATGTACCACATAACAGCATTTCATCAGCAAAAACATATGTTCCACCTGACAGCATTTCATCAGCAAAAATCAATGATGAACAAAAATCTTTTCCCATTCACTTTCCAGGCTAATTTCTATTCAGTATACTTCGCAAAATGGACACACTACTAATTTCTCAGTTACACATACTGAACTGTACAGAAAAAAATCTTTTCAGCCTTAAGAACCCGGACAACTGTCCTCAATTCACACCTGACAAAAACCTGTATATGTCCAGTGGCTTAGCAATGATTTCTAGTCAAATCTTGCCTGCCTTTTAAAGCAGCCAAGACTGTCTAGAAGCCACTGTTGAGGTGATTTGTCTATTGTCAGCAGGACCTCCTCATTCTGGTATGTTAAGGGCATCTGTTCTGAGTCGCAAAAGTCAGAAATAGACTTTTAAGGGTTTAACAACCTACTCTAACTTTGAAAGCAGACCAACTGCAAACACACATTTTAATTTTGTGGGGACTTAAACTCCACTTGTTAGTAGCCATCCTCATACTTGAGGCCATTATCTGACTAATCTGAAAAAGTCAGGATAACAATGCCATGGCGGTTTCCACACACTCTATGTTTTTGATGTTAACCTTTTACCTAACAATTGGGAGGAGTTTCTTAGCACTATACACACACAGCAACTGCACTTCACATTTTGTTACTTTTCAATTCTTGCTATCAAAACATAACTTATGACCTGCCACTGGGATAAAGCTTGTTCAACTCATTCCAATAAAGGGGTCGTAAGCTGTTTGGAAAGTAAAAAATGAAAAAAATGTTCTTCAGGAAAATATACTATGTTGTCTTCTAATTGTGTTGGGAAAAGGGTTAATAATGCCTCAACAATAAATTGTCCCACAAAACTTGTTCTGTTACAATTTATCAGATGATGTCTGTTGTGCTTCTTTTATAAGCTGTATCAAACATTTTCTGAAACAAAATTTACACTAGTTGCCAATAGAATTGCTAAATGAATGCTATTTTCAATAGAAAATATCTTATGTTTTGATTGCCAGAATTAATTAACATAGTAACAGTTAACCCTTTACCCAATGTAACAAGAAAAACGGTCAGCGCTATTCACAAAAAACTGCAAATTAATATTCATTATTTTTTTCATTTTTTGTCTCAAAAATAGAGGTTATGACTCTACTTTGGAACGAGCTCATCGTATTCGTTCCAATGAGGGGTCATAACCTATGTTTTTGAGACAAAAAATGAAAAAAAATAGTTATTCAAGAATTCAGTTTGCAAGTGTTGTCTGCTTTTTCATGTTAACAAGCTGCAAAAGAGTGCACTGTCAGTTATCAATTAGATAAATCCCCCGATTCAAGAACCTTGCTGGTATGCTCTATGGCAGAGGAGTTTCTACAAATGGCAACACTCAGTAGACTTTTGGCACGTTTCAAAATTTTGTTTGATTAATCCTTCTAATGCCAGGGTCAGTTTCTACTGATTTCAACATCACCAAATTGTTTAAACCCTTTACCTAATGTTAACAGGTATATCTGGCCAGCACTATACCCAAAAATCGCCATTCAAAATTGATTATTTTATAAAAGAAAATTGCCTACAGGGCATAGCTTATAGTTATGATCACTCATTGTAATGATCTCACTGAGCTCATTCCAATTCCAAAGGGGGGGGGGGGGGGGGGTCATAAGCTATGCACTGGAGGCACTAAATGAAATGTTTTTGTCACTCAAGAAATAAGCTGGCAAATGTTATCTTCTAGTTGTGTTACCTGAAGGGTTAAACTGTGAAGTAGAAATCCCATCATGTGACAAAGTTGTAAGAAATATACCGGCAGATGTTTTCACAACAAATATGAAGATGCCTTGTAGTTGTTTGTTTATTGGGGTTTAATGACCTTTTCAACAGCCTATATAGGTGGGTCCTATATAGGTGAGTAATATTACAAGTGGAGGAAGACAGTGATCCCAGAGAGAAACAAGTAATGGCAAGTAACTGTCAAGACTCTCCAAGTAAGGTTTGCACTGGAGAATAGCAAGTGTAATGCCAACAAGCTAGATGCCTTAGAGATTAAGCGCAGCCATGCTCCCACTTGGGCAGTCAGGAATAAGTGCTTTGCCCAAGGACTCAACACAGATGAATTGGGTCTGGAGCAAACCGTCCATGTTTTGATCAATAGTCCAGGGATAATCAATGAGCACTATGCTCCTGGAATCAGGTGCATAGCCAGGATTCTATAATTGAGGTGCCATCGCCAGTTTTAGGGGGCCAAACATGATATTTGGAAGGCCGTCATAGGGGTTCCAGGGCTTCCCCTAGTCCTAACTAGCACCTCCCAGTCATTACCCCCCTCCTCCCAATTCTCTCCAGGGAAGTGGGAGGCAGGGGTCATGACAGGAGGTCCTAATTAGGACCTCCCCTTACCCAAGAAAATATTTTGCATTGGGCAAAAATTTGGGGGGGAGGGGGGGGGGGGGCAGCAGCAAAAGTTTTAGGGGGGTCAAGGCAAATATGAAATATTACAAGGGGATCAATGTTGCTGAGGTGGGCAGGAAGCAGATATCCTTGAACCAAATGGCCAAGCAGTACAGATATCAATCCTATTAGAGAGAAAGGGGAGATTCCATGAATAAAATTTATTAACCCTTTACCCAACGTAACGGCCAAAACCGGCCAGCGCTATTCTCAAAAATCGCCAATTAATTTTCAAAATATTTTCATTTTTTGTCTCAAAAACATAGGTTATGACCCCTCGTTGGAACGAGCTCGTCGAGCTCGTTCCATCGAGGGGTCATAACCTATGTTTTTAAGTCAAAAAATGAAAAAAATTAGTTATTCAAGAATTTTTTTTGCAGGTGTCGTCTGCTTTTCATGTTAGGTAAAGGGTTAACCCTCTACACATTGATGTCAAATATCAAAATTTCAAGCAGCAAATTTCACCCATAATGCAGCGAGGAATTTAGCAAATTCATTCCTTGACTGACAGAAAAAAACAGATGTTTGAAATGTGAAATACTGGCATCGCGACTTAAGACATGAGTGTACTGAGGGTTAATATAGCCACATATAGGAGTTATTCTTTTAACTAATGTGTCTGTAAAAGTAAAAAACACTCTTTCCAGCTAATGGACCAAACTCTTGACATTTCACATTTCAAAACTTTTTGCTTTCTATGCTTTTTTCACAGGAGTTACTGTCTGAATGGTTAACTCCCCAAAAAAGTGTTTTGTACATGCTACTGCCCAGGACTGGAAATCATTTGCCATTAAAGTAAGTAAAATTTCAGCACACCTAATCAAATTTTCACCATACAATCGTACAAACTTTTGAGCAGTGATTTCTTGAGTTAAACTTTGATGAATTTTTCATCAAATCTAGTCATGGCTGCTTCACAGCAGCCACAACTAAACTGGATGAAAAATATTTGAAAAATACTCAGCAGATTAAGAGTTAATGACAATCCCCACAACAGAATTGAATAATTCTCTTAGAATTTTAAGAACAGAGTGCTTTTTAGGTGAGGTGCAACAGCTCTCCACTAAATTAATTTAGACAAGAACTGAAAGAAATGCACACAAATAATCACACACCCCTGGCATAAAAGCCTGTTCTCTTTCTTACAATGAGTCACATGATGTGACAAGAACTTCACTGACATCAGTCAGAAAATGGAATGCTGGTAAAACTGAACCTGGCACATAAAGGAGAAAATATCAAATGATTTTATATACCAAATAGAATGCTTTTAATTTCACTGTACAACCAGCTGGAGTTGAATATGAGTTACTGGAACCCAGCAACAAATCAATTCGCAAAATAGGAATCCTGAAATAATATAAACGTCAAACATATCTACACTCGATTCCAGCCATTTTACAATATAATTGGTCAACTAGCCTGAACATCCTCATTTTATCACATGATCTACGATCTAGATTGAAATCAACAAATCGATAAAATATGGGTGAATAATCAACAACAGCAACCAGTAGAGCAGGCCTCAGGAATCTGCCTCCAGCATTTCTAAGAACAGTTTATGCATCATTATGCGACCATCTTTTTTCATATCGAACCAGTACTGTTTTGCCAGGATCTTGATATGCTCTAGTGGTGGAAGTAACAGATACAATTGTCCTAGTCGTCGAAGATTTCCTGAATTTCGAGACTTGACATACTCTGTGAGTGAATCATTTATCCTTTCTTGCAGACCACGAATTTCATCGCTGATATCTGCTACAACATCTACAAGAGACACAAAAAGAATTCTATGATTTAACAAGGAAAGAAAGTTTTCTCCCTATCCAGTATTATTTTTGGTAATGAAAACTGTCTGTCTCCTATTCTGTTCAAGTAGAGACCACAACTTCTCAGTGAGGTGAAATATTTCACTGACATTAGCTGGTGGAGTTCAAAAAGATGCCACTAAGGTCACACAAAGTAGATCTTCTGTTTCTCAGGTCAGGTTTTGTAAAATTGCATGCGGGCCGGTGTTTTTTTATTTTATTTTTTATGTTTGTATCTATTTCTTTGTCATCTGAAGTTCATATTCTTGGTTTGTTTTATGTAAATTTTAGGCCTCATAATCTAGAGAATAGCAATGGTGGTGGTCTTTTTCATCCCTTAAGTGCAACAAGCATTGTTGCACTCAAGGGACAAATTTATCAATTTTATTAACTTGGGTAAAATATCAGACATAAACCATTTAATTTTTATGTTTTCAAGTTTGCATTGGTTATAAAAAGATAGTATGCGTCAGCCAAAAAGACCATGCGGGGAGGCCTGAGAAACATATTTTTAACTTTTTGAGGCCTAATATGACTCGATTGAAAAGTGCTAAAAGCAACTTTCCCCTTTACTTAATGAACTGGCTGCACGCACCCAGGTAATTTACAAATTGTGTAGATGGAAAAAAAAAATAAAAAATTTCAACAAATTTCCAATCAGGGGTCATATGATATGGTTTTGTGGAATTATTTTTTTAAAATTTGAAAAAACAATAAATAAAACAAGAGGCCCCATGGGGCCTGAAGTACTCACCTTGAACAGAAACTGATATAAACAGAGTCCAAGAATGAATCTACATTAAGCAATCAACCTCCATAGGTTACACTGTCAATCCTTGAGCCCCTCAGGAGTGAATAAAATAGTCCAAGCATCATGCCTTTTTTTCAGTTGATCATAAGGTAAAACATGGAGCTCTCCTATGGAGCCCCTTGATACAACCTATGGATTAATCTTAGTTACACACCTCAAGAGGGTACTTAATAAAAGATTTCTAATTCTTCAGCTACATGGCCAATTCCGGCTCCCATAGAGAGCTCAAATATTAACCCAGGCACTCGATTTGAACAATCTTGAATCTCACCCCACTAGAGATGTTGTATACCAAATATGAAATGATTCTGACTGGTGGATCCAAAGAAGATTTTTAAAGAAATTTCCTCATATTGCTCTAAGTTAAAATTTGGGCTTCCATAGGAAGCCCAAATATTAACTTAGCGACTTGGTTTGAACAATCTTGAATCTGACCCTAATAACAATGATGTATACCAAACATTAAACGATTCTGACTGGTGGTTCTGAAGAAGAAGATTTTTAAAGATTATTCCCCATATTGCCCTAAGTTAAAAATTCAGGCTCCTGTATAGAGCCCAAATATGAACCAAGGGGCTTCATTTTAACAAAGTTGTACCTGACACCTCCCCCCCCCCCCCCCCCCCACTCCCCCCATGGATACTGTACACCAATTATCAAAAGATTCAGACCATTGGTTCTGGAGGAATTTTTTTTTTAAATTAGTTATGACCCAATCATACCACATACCAAATTTGGTTCAAATCGGACCAACAGTTCAGAAAGTTATAAATTTTGGATGGGGCCAAAAATCTTGCCCCTCCCATTGCAAAGGCAAAATATTGCTTCACGAACTTCATTTGAACAAACTTGATTCTACACCTCAAAAGGAAGCTCCATACCAAATATTAATTTGTTGTACCCACTGGTTCATGAGAAGAAGATTTTAAAAATATTTTGGAGCATTTTCCACCACCCCCTCCCTATGGGGCTGGGCATGCTGAGTTGAACAAAAGTGCAATGTCCCTCCAGGACCATCACTCAAACTTTCACTTGAATTGGCACAGTGGTTTTGGAGAAGACCAAAACATGGTGTTGACAGATGGATGCCGGGCAGAGAGCAATCAGATAAGCTCAGCTTGACTTTGTCAAGGTGAGCTGAAAAGTGAGAAAATATAATTTGAATGGTAATTTTTACGTTTAGTTTTTAACTCCTTGTATGCTGCTGGCAGATATTCCAATAATTAAAATCTGAGGACATTTAACCAAATATTCCAATGTAAATTGTATAGACTTTTTGACCAATGACTTCTGAAGTCAAATTTTGGTGGTGTTAAACCTTTATCTTACAATAAAAATGAAAGTGTCAATGACACTGTAGCTCAACTTGTCAAGACAAAGACATGCACATGTATAGTATGTGACACAGCAATGACAAACATCTAGGTAATGACCTGATAACAAAGGTACATATAAAGTATTGTAACGGTCTGTACATAAATACTGACCGTTGCCTGTAACAAATGTATAGGTAAAGTATTGTAAAGGTGGGTGACAGTCAGATGCTAAACTAGAAAAGAAAACTTTGAGTCCCAGAGTGGGTCTGACTGAACCCCAAAATATTTGTTCTCATAGCACAGTGATAACAAAGGCACCCCAAAACACACTAGTTCCTGTCCCAAGGTGAAAACAAAGGTACCCAAGAAGTTTTGTGAAGATCAGTTCATAAATACGAGCTGTATAGAACATGTGACAAAAAACTGATTGGACCTAATTTTGGTACAGAATGGCCACTGGCAGCCATCTTGAATTTTGGACCGTACCCAGAAACACTCATTCTCGTCCCAAGGTGATAACAAAGGTACCCAAGAAGTTTTGTGAAGATCGGTTCATAAATACAGCCTCTACCCTGAGCCGTATTGACATGTGTGCTCACATTGTGCAAGTAGCACTGAATAAATCAAAGTTCATCTAATTTGCATAATTTCTGCACGAAAAAAAAACCCCTTACAATATGTGATGTATTCCATGTTACTAAACATTTATACAAAAATTTATTCAAATCAGAACTTTCATACAGAAGTTCTGTACAAAAGACTGATTGCACTAATTTTGGTACAAAATGGCTGCTGGTGGCCATCTTGAATTTTGGACCACACCCAAAAACACTCGCTCTCATCCCACAGTGATAACAAAGGTACCCAAGAAGTTTCGTAAAGATTGGTTCATAAACATGGCCTCCAGTCTGAGCTGTATAGAAGTTGTGTACAAAAAACTGATTAGACCTAATTTCGGTACAAAATGGCCACTGGCAGCCATCTTGAATTTTAGACCGCACCCAGAAACACTCGTTCTCGTCCCAAGGTGATAACAAAGGTACCCAAGACATTTCGTGAAGATCAGTTCATAAATACAGACTCTAGTCTGAGCCGTATTGACATGTGTACTTACTGTGTGTAAGTCGCACTGAAAAAATCAAAGTTCATCTAATTTGCATAATTTCTGCACGAGAAAAAACCCCGTATTATATGTGATGTATCCCATGGTACTAAACATTCACACAAAAAATTATTCAAATCAGCGCTTTCATATGGAAGTTCTGTGCAAAAATCTGATTGCACCTAATTTTGTACAAAATGGCTGCCATCGGCCATCTTGAATTTCGGACCGGACCCCAAAACACTCGTTCTCGTCCCACGGTGATACCAAAGGTACCCAAGAAGTTTCGTAAAGATCGGTTCATAAATACGGCCTCTAGCCCGAGCCGTATTGGCATTTGCACTTACAGTGCTGAAAGTAACACCAAAAAACATCAAAATTAGTCTAATTTGCACAATTTACGCACGAGAAAAAAACACGTATTATATGTGATGTATCCCATGGTACTAAACATTCATACAAAAAATTATTCAAATCGGTGCTTTCCTATGGAAGTTCTGTACAAAAAACAGATTTCTGCATGATCGGTACAAAATGGCGGCTGGCAGCCATCTTGAATTTCGAACCGCACCCAAAAACACTCGTTCTCGTCCCAAGGTCATAACAAAGGTACCCCAAAAGTTTCGTAAAGATTGGTTCATAAATACGGCCTCTAGCCCGAGCCATAGCAGCTTGGCACTTACAGCTCTGAAAGTAACACTAAATAAATCAAAGTCAGTCTAATTTGCATAATTTACGCACGAGAAAAAAACCCGTATTATATGTGATGTATCCCATGGTACTAAACATTTATACAAAACTTTATTCAAATCAGAACTTTCATACAGAAGTTCTGTACAAAAAACTGATTTTTGCATCATCGGTACAAAATGGCCGCTGGCAGCCATCTTGAATTTCGGACCACACCTAAAAACACTTGTTCCCGTCCCAGGGTCATAACAAAGGTACACAAGAAGTTTCGTAAAGATCGGTTCATAAATACGACCTCTAGCCCGAGCCATAGCCAATTGTTGACGTACGGACAGACGGACGACAGACGACGGGCCATGACAATAGCTCAAATTTGACTTCGTCAAAGTTGAGCTAATAAGTATGTATTGGGTCCATAATTACCTGAATACATTGTGTATCTGGAGTCTCTGATACAAAATCTGTATCTTGCAAATGCACGATACAAGTCCATGCTTAGTTACAATTTATTTGTGTAACAATTAGTGAAAAATTAGAGGCTTTCGAAAGGCAGTTGAGAGAGACCATACATTTCAATGAAATTAGGAACAAAGAAAAATTCTTCTCAAAAGCATAATAATTAAATTATTCAACCACATTACTTTTGTGTGTCCAAATCATTGATAGCATTAGAGTTGAAACAACACACCATTTATAGAGCACTCTTTTTGGAATGTTAAATAAATGTGCTCATTAATTTTATTGTGGGATTGGGAAAGTTCAAGGCAGTCATATATTAGGCGGACAGTTTCAAGCAAAACAAACTGCATTTTTTTCAGTGAAAATGAAATCTTAAATAAAACTAAACGGCTAGTTAATCAAGTTATTGACACTACAACTGGGAACTGCAAGATAAATCTATCACTAGAGGCTCAAGAGAGCCTAAAACGCTCACTTGGACCAAGTTGTCCTAAACTGTAAGGGCTATGGGTATGGAGAAAATGTAATCTGAATGAACCTTATGACAGATTCGCCAGCAATTTTTTTGTCCAATTGTTTCAACTGCACAGAAGAACTCAGAAGAAAGCTTCATACCAAATACAAAATCTCGAGTCCGTGCAGTTGGGGAATTATTGGACATTTCATTTTTTTTCTATTTTTAGTGCCAGGTGTTCCCACGAGGAACCACGAAAATTTTAGAGGCAGGAATGAAGTACTTAGGGTCAACTAATGCCACATATAACATTTGGTTCAAATCGCTCCATTGGTTTTTGAAATTGAAATTTTCAGGGGTACTCAAAAGTGAGCCCATCCCCTGGAGAGCCCAAATATGGACCTATCAACTTTCTTTGAACAACTTTTAATCTTGAACACCAGATGAAGTTTCATACCAAATATCAAAGCATTCCCACTTGTGGTTCATGAGAAGATGATTTTTAAGGAATTTCACGATATTGGGGCATAAGTCCAAGCCCAAAAATGGCAGTGACCCCATTTGATCAAAACTAAAACAGAATACACCTCCAGATGATGTGGCCCATATATGTTTCAATTTGGGCCATTGGTTTGTGAGAAGATATTTTTAAAAAGGTAAACATGTAATCTTTTCCCATTGACTTAAGTGTTAAAAAACGTGGAGTCATCATATTTTCATAACACCAAAAACAGACCATAAGACAGATTCTCCAGCAATTTTTTTTGTCCAATTGTTTCAACAGCTCAGAAGAAAGCTTCATACCAAATACAAAATCTCTAGTCTGTGCAGCTGAGGAAAAATTGGACTTTTCATTTCTGTTCTATTTTTAGCTCCAGGGGTTCCCATGGGGAACCACAAAAAATTTTGGGGGCATGAATGAAGTACTTAGGGTCAACTAATGCCACATATAAAATTTGGTTCAAGTCGCTCCATTGGATTTTGAAATAGAAATTTTCAGGGGAGCTCAAATGTGAGCCCATCCCCTGGAGAGCCCAAATATGGACCTATCAACTTTCTTTGAACACCTTTTAATCTTGAACACCAGAGGAAGTTTCTTACCAAATATCAAAGCATTCCCACTTGTGGTTCACGAGAAGAACATTTTTAAAGAATTTCATCATATTTGGGCATAAGACCACGCCCAAAGAGGGTGGAGACCTCATTTGAACAAAACTAAAACAGAATACCCCCAAGATGATGTGGCCCATATATGTTTCAATTTGGGCCATTGGTTTGTGAGAAGATTGTTTTGTAAAAGCTAACGTACGATGGACGACGGACGCCAAGTAATGGCAATAGCTCACAATGACTTTCAGTCAGGTGAGCTAATATTAAACTTTCATATCCTGTGCATTGGGTACAGGGGTAAGTGGTTTTTCACTGTGTATATTAACTTGTTTGCTCAGCAGTTGACAACACATTGTTGGTGTAAAACTGATTTGTTACAATTTATTTGGAGAAAGCAAATTATAACAAAACAGTTATTTCTAAAAAAAAATCATGCTAAACTAAGTCTCCCCTTCCTGGAAGCATGAAATCTTTGAATGAATGTGTCAATGACAGAGCAGCCCAACTTGTCCAAGAAGGGACTGAACTAAATAGAAAGATCAAGTAATGCCAAGTCATTCAATCATGTTTCCACAGAAAATACATCACATGAAGACGATTTTTGAATAAATTTCCTCATACTGCACTAAGTTAAAATTCGGTTTCCCATAGAGATCCCAAATAAAAGCCCAGGAACTTGTTTCGAACAAACATAAATCCGATTCCTCTAAGGATTTTGTATGCCAAGCATCAAAAGATTCTGATTGGTAGTTCTGGAGAAAACTTTTTTAATTTTGTAAAATAATTCTGTGGTTATTAACAGAATTATTCCCCTTGTGGTCCCCCCTCCCCCATGGCCAGGCAGTTTTATTTGAACAAACTTGAATTGACATGATAAGGAACATCATATCAAATTTGGTTCGATTCGGCCCAGTAGTTTAAAGGAAGTTGATAATGTAAAGTTCACCCAGATGGGTTAATGGACAATGGACGGATGGATGATGGAGGAAAGTGATCGCTAAAGCTCCCATTGAGCTTTTCTCAGGTGAGCTAAAAATTGAGTATTGTGTATGTTCTATACTTGCCTCGTATATCGTTGGTTAACTTGCATTCCCTTTAAGAGTCTGTCTGTGGCAAAGTGGTGTGCGTGGTTTAGTATAGTAGGTGTTGGCGCCAAAGGAAACAGTTCTCCGTTCCATGCAGTTTGGGAAATATGAGCATTTCAAAATATTTTTAGCTTATGGGGTTCCCAGGGAAAATTTTTTTGCATGAATATGAATGTTATGATTCAATAATACCACATACCAAATTTGGTTCAAATCGGCTCATCGGTTCAGAAAATAGAAAATTTTAGCCAGAGCCAAAAAACTTGTCCCGTCCATTACAAAGGTTAATCAAGTGAACTTCCCATGATAATGTGTCACTCCAAATTTGGTTCAGAGCCACATGATCAAGAGACATTCACTGAAAGAAATGCCAACTCAATGATACAAAAAGGGTGTTTATAACTGAAATAAATGTTCAGCTAAAATGTTTATATTTACCTATGTTACACAGAGTTATTGCCTTCAGCAATACATATTCCTCTCTTGTTACACCAAGATGTGTCATTCTCTGGCTTAATTTTCTAGATAATACATCAAGATCTGGCAAAACAGAATATCGTTTTGATTCTTCAGTGGTTACAGCAAGATCTTCGGCAAACTTCAAGTAGCCATTGTATGGTGTGGAGCGGTATACAAGGTTCAAACAGAGAATTTCTAACCACGAATGCTGCAGCAGATTCATCTGATCATACAAGGACAGATTTGTAAAACCTGGAATAAAAAATACATATTAAAACCCAAAAGAGTAATATTTACCTTAACCCTTTAGCTAATGAATCACCCACATTCATTATATTGGATGTACTGAGGCCAAATAAATTTATAAACATAGGGCATTCAAAGACTGTCAGAACAATTATTTAACCTATTGCACGATTTTTTATTCAATTAACAGGAGTTTAGTCTATATTCTATATGCAATAATTAACAGGGTTAGTTAGTTATGAGATATCCAGTTAAATGGACTCTGATTCACTTAAATTCATTGTAATCTGTTAGGCATTTTAAGGTTAACTCTTAACACATTGAGTATTTTCAAGGTACAGTGGAACCCTGTTAATTAAATAGCCACTTTGCCAATGAAAATTATTCAATTAACAGGAGTATTCAATTAACAGGGATTGTGTCATATTCCTGTATTCTAGAAATAAACTTAGCATTTATTCTATTATATCTTGTTTGACAGAGCTCTAAGAGCTCTGTCAAACAAGATATAATAGATTAAATGCCTGTATTGGATGTAGTACTGAGGCCAAATAGGTCTATAAACAAAGGAAAACTGGGGAGGGTCAGGGTAATTTCTCAACAGGTTGCAAGATTTTTTATTCAATTAACAGAAGTTTACTCTATAACCTATATTCACTTAACAGTTAAAATCTGTACTGCAGGTATGGTAAATGGTTTTGTTTTGGGAAACTATATTCAATTAACAGGGTTATTCAGTTAAGAGATATCCAATTAAGTGGGCTCCCCTGGATTTTCACAAGTCTACTTATGGCTGCTGTTAAGCAGCCATGACTAGATTGATGAAAAATTCATCTGAATTTAACTCATGAAATCATTGGTAAAAAAATCCATTCAATTTATAGAGGAAAAATTTTTATTGCCCAAATTATACTTATTTCAGTGTTTATTATTATCCCTGATGGGTGAGGGTGTGAGATTGGGAAATCTCACCCGAGGACAGGATATTTGGGCCAGACACGAGGCTTACAGAGTGTCTGGACCAAATATCTTGTCCCGAGGGTGAGATTTCCCCATAACACCCACCCCCATCAGGGAAAATTTTTCTCCCCACACCAAAACTTCATCAAAAGTAATCCAGGGGCACGTGCAGCTATATCAAACAATTTTGTTGTCCATTTCTGAAAAAAAAACTGATTTGCTTATCGGAAAGAGAACACAAAAGTTATGAATATTATACCACAGGTATATACCACAAAATTAAATACCAATGCCAGCAAGAAAGGGGTTAAAGATCTGTAGAGAAATGAACATTGACACATTCCATTGTCAGTTGGGCACATGCATCAATCGATCGATGGATGCTGTAGTGATAGGAATTAAGTTAAGAAATTGAACAAACTGTATACAACATACTGTTGTTATTGACATCAAATATATGCATAGCTTGCATAGGAAGTGGGAAGGGTGGGGGGGAGAGAAAAGAGGAACTCTCCAATGGACGGGAATATCTGACAGCAGCATGCAAGGAGTTAAAGGACAAATATGGGCTGAGCATTTTCAACCGTGTTTAGATCTTTTAAATATGGACCTCTAGCACTGAGGCAGTTAACCAGGAAAACAATCAAACATACCCAGTCTTAATGATAAAGATATGACTCAATTATTCTTCTTAATTTATCAATTCATCTCTTGCATCATTATTGACGAACTAATTGATTTATTGCTAGATTCTCAAAGCATATATGTAAGACAAGTTTCACCACTTTGAACACAAGCATAAGAAACCTTCTCCCCAAATGTCACGAGCAGGAAGTCGTACTTGAAGACCTTGCACTACCCACCATACCAAATGGATATACATTCGACATCACAACAATCTTTTCAAATACCGTTGATGTCAACTGAACAAATAAATTTTTCAAAATCATTCATATAGTTTTTTTAGAACAAATACAGGATACTGTTTTAACCCTCAAGGGCGTAATTCTGACGTTGATAAGTTTTTACTGAAACAGAACAGGTGCCCCAACATGATGCCTCTAGGGAAACTAGCAAGGTACATTCCAAGTACCTTGGCAGTTGTTTCTAGGCAAGTCAAGCCATGCCTAGAAACACCTGCAAAGCTACCTGTAGTGTCAAAGTATAGCACTGGAGAATTTGAAGATTTTAATATTTTTTCTTTATATTGAACCAAGTTAAAATTTGGGTTCTCATACAGAACCCAAATATGAATCCAGGGACTTGATTTGAACAAACCTGAATCTCACCTTACTGAGGATGCTACATACCAAATATCAAAAGATTCTAAATGATGGAACCTAAAGAAAAGGATTTAAAAAAAATATTCCTCATGTTACATTAAGTTAAAATTCAGGTTCCCACAGTGAGCCCAAATATGACTTCAGGGACTTGATTTGAACAAACAAAGCTAACCCCTGCCCTAAAAATGCAGTATACCAAATATTAAACAAATATTAAGAGATTTTGACTGGTAGATATGAAGATGATTAAAAATAAATTTTCTCATATTGCCCCAAATTTCCTCATATTGGACTGAGTTAAAATTGGGGACCCACAAGGAGCCCAAATACGAACCCAGGGACTTGATTTGAACAATCTTGAATCTCACACCATAAAGGATGCCACATACCAAGTATCAAAAATATTCTGCCTGATGGATCTGGAGAAGATTTTTAAAACATACTCCTCATATCACACAAAGGTAAAGTTCAGGCTCTGAAAGTGAGCCCAAATATGACTCCACAGACTTGACTTGAACAAAATTCAAGCTGCCTCACCCCCATCTCAAGATGCAGTGTAGCAAATATCAGATTTAGACTGGTAGATCTGAAGAAGATTTTTAAATAAATTTCCTCATATTGCACCAAATAAAAATTTGGGTTTCCACAGGAAGCTCAAATATAAACCCAGAGGTTTGTTTTGAACAAACCTAAATCTGTCCCCTCTAAGGATACTATATACGAAGTATCAAGAGATTCTGATTGTCAGTTCTGAAGAAGAGTTTTTTTTATTTTTGTAAAAATATTTTGAGGGTTCTAACTGCATTTTGCCCCTTGTGGTGCCTCCTGTGGCATCTTTATCTGAACAAACTTAAATCGACATATGATAAGGAACATGCATATCAGATTTGGTTCAATTTGGCTCAGTAGTTTATGAGAAGTTGATAATGTAAAGTTCACGACGGATGGACAGATGACGAACGGACGATGGATGGAAAGTGATCACTAAAGCTCCCCTTGAGCTTTGCTCAGGTGAGCTCAAAAACCAGCATTCAGATTTTATAGGTTAAAAAATTGTTTGCCTCCACAGTGTTTATGCCCTCTCACTGGAACAATCTCATCAAGAAAGTTTTATTGAGGCATCACAGGCTATATTTTCCGAGGAAAAAAATGAAATTTCTTAATAACCCCCCCCCCCCCCCCCCCTTTTTTTTTGCAATTAGCAGAATCTAGTTGTTATGTAACAGTTTAAATAGAATTGGCTTTTATTTCATATAGAAAAATGGTGCAACGTGAAAAAAAATAATCACATCTCACACTGAGAAAGAATTCTGTACACTGTTAATAGCGAAGTCAATGGAAGAAATTATATCTCCCTTTTTATGGATCACCAACTCAGTTATCTCCCTTGGATCAGAAAGCTCAATTTACAACATCAGTTGACTGACAGATCTTAATTCCAGTATTTTGTAGTTGTTTACCAATTAAGCTTGTTTTTAATACCATTTTAATGAATCTTTCAAAAAAATAAACTGAGAATGTGAGAAAAAGTAATGAACAAGGTGTTAAAATGCTATCTTTTTTGTTGTTGGGCACTTTTCCTCTACAGCCACAGATAAAATAGTTATGGACAAAAGCCCTACAGGATTAAAGTCATGTCAACAAAGGCTCTGCAGACAAATGCCTTACAAAAATGGCAGAAGTGGATAAAAGACCAACAACATTTTCAAGTACTGATTTTATTTTAGTTTTTTAATTTTTAAAATTAATTTTTCTTATCAGATCTTAAATGCTTATTTTCACTCCATATTAAATTTTTCCCATCTTTTTGATAATGGTCGAAGAGTAAAAATATTACATGATCTGTTGTACACTCTATGATGAAACCTTCAAATTTAAAATTAGGTAAAGCTTTGGAAAGAAAGTGTCAGGAACAGATCAACGAAAGTTTCCAACCTTCAGCCATATTTTATTAACTGATATTCCATTCCACAAATTCCTGCCAAGCAGATGTTATATAAATATGAAAGACAACTTACAGAAAATATTAAAAACTGTGATGTGATAAATATGTGTTATGTGCACATTGTGCTTATACAGAATCTTTTATCATGATGAGACTCATTTTTGGGGACGTATAGCTATGCTTCGCAATGGTGCAGCAAGTAGCTATACCTCCCCAAAAATTAGTCTTTTATCTACAATTCAGTCAATAAAATCCATAACCACGACTTCTCAAAAATAGTTGTTAAGAAACAAAAAGCCACACTCAACTAATAAAATTTTTTGGAGACGACTAAAATAAGCTCAAAGCTTGCTGTCGAATCCAACTCATACATCTATTGACACAAGATTCTTTTTTGAACATCATTGGTCATGTAAATGTTTTCAAATTGAAGACATGCAATATTCTTTCTTTCAATAAATATTGTTTAAACTAATAAAAATAATAGGCCTCTGTTTTCAATTCCTTCAGCAAAATGACATGTGAGGATATTCCTTCAACATGAATGAAATTGTACATAGTGATAAAAAATAAACAAACTCAGCCCAAGTATGCTTTTTCCGTTGAGCAATAATATTTCGAAGGAAAGTCAATTCAGTCTAGGTTACCAGAAAGGCCGCTTTTCAGACCAGGAACATGAAATGTCATACTTTCATTAAGTAAGGAGACTGCTAAGTTAAAGTGTGGGGTAGACCAATCAATATTTTTAATGTGCAGCCTTTACTTTTTAAAATATTAATTGGTCTAACCACAAATAATGAATATGGACTCTTTTTCAATTGCTTCCATTGAACTCAAGCCTGATTATAATTTCAAATTTTGTGCCTGACAAAATGACAGGCACAATCTCATTTGTACCTGTCATTTGAAAATTGTGCCTGTCAAAAATTATTTTGAGTCAAAATAACCCTCCTTTTTTTAAAAGCTCATTTAAAAGTGAAAAAAAAAGGCATAAAATATCAGGAAAAAGTACTCACGTGGTATGTAATGTCAAATGAAACTACAGTGGCCAGCCTTACCCTTAAGGTTAAAATTTGAAATTCATCTTGGTTTTCAAGCATATTTTTTTAATTCAACGAAAGAGGGAGGATTTTATTTTATGTTTTTCTTCTGCTTAATAAAAACATGAAAATATTGTCAATTGTGTTATTTTTTATTCCCAAATTCCAATAGAAAATCTGCCATGTTCCTTTTCCATCTGGATCTTGCATGTTTACTAAATGTAGAATTGTTGAAAGCTTGAAATGGATAGAAAAATTAATAAATTTTTGGCCCCAAAACATAGCTTACGACACTCTCATTGGAACAAGCTTTTTACCTTATCCCAGTCCAGGCCGGCCCTGCAGTAAGTAGGCAACATAAGGTAGGTATGACCAATTGGTAAAACTTGGTTAACTCATTACCTAACGCTAGTAGCAGACGATACCCGTAAAAAAAATTCTCGTATAACTAAACATTCATTTTTTGCTTCCAAAACATAGGTTGTGACCCCTCATTGAATAAAAATATGAATGGCAATTTTCGTGTATAGCGCTGGCCGGTTTTGGCCGTTACGTTAGGTAAAGGGTTAAATAAGTACTTTGTATTTTATCCTGCAGTGTCAATCATACCCCCAAATTGTGTCCAAATTTAAAAAGAAAAAGCTCATGAACCAATGGCGATGCATATAATGAGTTGGCATTCAGCTTGCATTTGAGGTGTACGTGCAGATTTAAGTTTGTTAAAACAGAATTCAAGCAAGGTGAGCGACTTCAGGTCTAGTTGGGCTTCTTGTTTGTTGCAAAACTTGCATAGCATGACCTTTAACGTGATCCATCTCTTCTGGCTCATTCAAATCAAATTAATCAATTAATGATTGCATTACTGGTTTGAATGAACTGGAAGAGATTAAGCATATAAGAGTTAAGCTCAGTAAAAAAAAGTGATTGACAGTGTTTTTGCATTTTAACAATTTATAGAAGAGAACCTTTTGGCACTCTACCACAAATTGTAACAAGAAAAATTCTAACAAAGTATTTTCGAGAGAATGTTCAATGACGTCAGAGAATTTGGACTTTTAATTTTAATGGGAACCACACTTTCAGTTCCACGTCACCCCTCTTTTGACCAGAGACCTCCTCTTTTGACCACAGACCCTAGTAGTTTGACCAATATTTTAAAACTACAGGTTGCCATCAAAAATCAATACTAGGGATATTCGATGATAACCAATGTTTTAAAATATTGGTCAGAGCACGGGGGCCTGGCCTGGGGTTGACTTACGTTCCCTGGCTTGATAAAGTTGGTTTTGATCACAAACACATTCGCAAAAAGAGTGGCGATATTATGGGGTTGAGTTTATCAGAAATACGTAAGATGTCATTCCTGAACGTGAACAGAAATCCAATAAATTCTCAAATAGTTGAAACGGGTAATGGTGCTAGAATTATGTGTCATTTTGTATTTATTTTCGACAAGACAAGTGACCAACTCCACCACACGAAAGTTAAAGCCATTTTATCAAGAGAAGCACAGTAACCTTGACCGTTTCTATGGAGATTGCACGCGAGTTGGTTAAAAAAATGAATCCTCCACTTTTCGCGGAAGGTACATTTCGCCAGAACAAACAGTTCGCCGGAACATAAAATTAAAAAAAAGACACCTCGTCTCTTTTTTCCTCCAAGTAAAACGATAAAAGGTAACGAAAGGAACCATTTCCAGTCTCCATTAACCATTCAAATTCTTCACAGAGAGATTACAGATAATTTCGCAACGTGTTTTTACAAAGTAAATTAAGAACAATCCACGTTGGTGAGTTTCTTCAATCAACTTCAGCAAATCCCAAAATAAGGGTATTGTGCACAGTTTACACTCCCATACCTGATTACAAGAGTACGAGAGAGGATCTCCCACTCTCGATGGTAGGCGGTCGAGAAGTTGTGGGGTCTCCTCCGTGAATGTTTTGAGTCAATGAGAGCCAAAACGCGTGTTATTGGCAGTTCTGCGGCCATAGGCGTATGGGCTGGGGGAGGGGTAGTCTCCCCATCCAAAGTCTGAAAAAAATTGCATTTGCCGGACATTTTTCTGAAAAAAAAGAATTTTTCCGGGCAATTTCAAAATAATTTTTAGACCAAATTTGAGGTCCGACTTAACAACTTCAGAGCCCCCCCACCCCCCCCCCCCCCAAAAAAAAAAATCAGCACATATGCCAATGTCTGAGGCTGAATATGTAACCGTCTACCCATGTGAGGGATGCCAGAGACATTTAGTTTTGAGGGTTTTTTGTTGTTGTTGCTTTGTTTTGGAGTTTTTTGGGGGGTGGGGGGGGGGGGGGTAAATATCACCACTAACCTTTCCCAACTCCTAGGCCACTGTAACAATTCTCGGCACTCCCAATCTACAAAGAAGATTTTTAAATAATCTTTTCACTTGTGAAGAGCGCAGGCGTGTGTGCGTGGGGCGGGGGGGGGGGGGGGACTGTCTGACATTTTCTGTCGAACAGGCATTTTTTTATGGCGAAGTGTCCAAAGTTTCGGCGAAGTGTCCAAAAGTTTGGCGAAAATTCCATCTGTTTCTGGCGAAATGTTGGCAAAAGGTCTACTTTTTCCTTCTGGCGAAAAGCTTTTTCGGCAAAAAGTCCAATCCTCCTTTTGATCGCCTAATTTTAATATACTCAGAGCAAGCTTGTGTAACTGAGATTTCAAAATAAAAAAAAGGGTCTACGCGGCGGTTTACTTTCTGTGCGTCGATATTTGGTAACCAAAACTCCTTTTTAAGGGAGTGAGGAGTGTGTGTGTGGTGTGGGGGGGGGGGGGGGGGGGGTAATAACCAGGCCTCACAGTGCTGGGTTCAAGCTCCGGATCAGTTTCAAAGAAGACACATTGAAACACACATTGGGTGAACATATTGACCAAACAATTCTTTTTTATTGATTTTCAATATAGCATTTAACATCTTAACACCTTATGTACAGGAAATGGACCTTTAATAAACCGCACTGACAGTTAGCTTTGATGTGTGCAAGGGAAAATCCTTGATGCTAGGCGAACATAAATTTTTATAACCTTTTTGCGAATAATAAAAACTACAATACAGTAGAGTCTCCGTGGTACAAATCCTCGCCTGGGAATGGATAGCCTACGGATAGAACAACGGTAGACTTCTGTGATACAATTTAAGAATCACAAGCCAAATTCCACTTGATGGAGCATCGGATTCAACATTATGTGATCTTTTATTCGTAGTTCTGGGTTGTATCTCAAAACTCTGTCGTTTTGTATACATGGACAATCCATTTCCACGTCGTGACGGAATTGTACCAATCCTCGATGACGATATAGTATTGTCATCTGATTTATTGTCAAACTGAAATGAGCCGTCGCAAAGGCCCTAAAGGCCATCAATTCGCGTAAACAACCGCCCATCCCCGGCAAAGAATATCGCCTGTTCACAGATATTTTTTTTATTATGTGTAGAAAATTCATGCCGGTATAGCTTTCGACACTGGATAAAAAAATAATATGCCTAAACAGACATTATTTATTTACCACTCTATACTATCCCCCCCCCCCCCCCCCCCGCACCCGCCCAATTTTTTCTCTGGAGGACGGTTTGGTGGTTGTATAGGACAGATCGGGTTTGGTTGAAGGACGGTTTGGGTCAAAATGCTTGAGGACAGTTCGAGTGTATTTGCAGTAGTTTTGAAAGGACAACATTCACGAGAAGTTGATGTGAAGTCAAGAGTACCACAGGAGAATGTCCTCGGACCACTGCTGTTCATATGTCACATCGATGCCATCCCCCCCCCCCCCCCTCGTCCCCGGAATGAAATGATGCCTGTTGACAAATATTATTTTGTTATCATGTATTGAAAATGACTGCGGGTAACTGTCAACACTTTATAAAAAAATAACATGCATAAACAGCTTCTCTCTCCAATCTCCCCCCCCCCCCCCCCCCGCTTTTTCGGGCTAGATATGAGGACGGTTGGGGTCGAAATGCTGGAGAACGGTTCGGCCAGCGGACAGTTTCAGTGTATTCGCGGTAGTCTTGGAAGGACAACGTTCGCGAGAAGTAGACGTGAAGTCAGTAGTACCACAGGAAAATGTCCTCGGACCACTGGTGTTCATGTCATGTCAATGCCCCCCCCCCCCCCCCCCTAAAAAAAAATGAAATGATGCCTGTTGACAAATATTATTTTTTCATCATGTATTGAAAATTACTGCCGGTAATTTTCAACACTTTATAAAAAAATAATATGCATAAACAGCCTCTGTCCCCAGTCTCCACCCACCACCCCCCCCCCCCCATATCGATCTAGATATGAGGATGGTGGAGTTAACCCCCCCCCCCCCCCCTGCCCGTAAGGAAATAGAATGTCTGTTTACCAATATTATGTTAATCTGTATTGAAAATTACCGCTGGTAATTTTCAACACTCGATAAAAAAGGATATGTGTAAACAGGCCTTTTTTCTTTAACCCCCCCCCCCCCCCCCACCTCGGTTCGGTCGCTGCAGAGGACAATTTGGGATAGACTGAAGGAAGGTGCGTCCAGAGGCTGGTTTGAGTGGATTTGCAGTAGTCTTGAAAGAAGAACATTCACGAGAAGTAAACGTGGAGTCGGGAGTACCACAGGGAACTGTCTTTGGGCCATTGCTGTTACGAAATCACATCAATGAGCCGCCGAACCGTCACGACTTTTCCGGTCAATTTCTTGAAGTAATTCCTAAACTCAACATTTTCGCCAAATTTTCAAAACAACTGCATTTTAAATTTGTAAACATAATTTTATGAAAAAATGGAACATTTTACATATTATCTGATAGTCAGAAATATTCAACTCAAGAGTCTGAGCCAGACTCTGACTCAGAATCCGAGTTGAATATTTCCCCTAGCATTTCAACCTCTGACAATGTGTATTCATGATCATTTGAATCTGATTCAAAATTCCAAGAACCGATATCATCAGACTCAAATGATTCTATACTAGCATTATCAGAGGTTGACCCATCACAAAAATCGTCTGATTCAGATGCACTCGCACATTTAAAAGAAGATGGTGAGCTTGAGGGTTCATTTGGTGTTGACCCTGTTGTCGGAGTTGTCTGCCAGTATTTAACTTTCTTGTTGGCCCTCTCCCTGTATTTCTTTCTCTTCTTCTGCCTAGGACGTCTTGCCTTACCAACCATCCAACTCTGAACAACGGGTCCAACATCAAATGAGCCTAGTTCAGGCCCTTCTTCATCTATTCGTAATAGGTGTGCAGTTACTGATACACCAAGAGAACACCTAGAGTCTCCTTTTGTTCTCTTCAGTTTTGAGAACAGCCTCTCCAGCTTCGCATTTGAAACAGGAAGAGTGAATAGTAACTCAATCAAAACCAGGATGTCAGCCCAGTTGTCCTTCAATGAAGAACTGAATATTGAGTACCATGTGTTGCTGTACCCATTGCTACTAGTACCTGCTTTCAAGTACTGAATAGCGTATTCGACTAAATCATGAAATTGACTCAGGATATCTTGAGCTGAGCAACTCACACCTACTGTTGTCAACTTTGATTGAAAATGTTCAAATAGAGAAATGACTTCAGTGTCCGCAAACCCCAGGTCGTAAACAGGTTCATCGACGGAATCATCTGCAGACTTCACATGAGTACTCCATGCTTCGCAATTGAGAACTTTTGCACTTTGGTGGATCAATTTGTCATCTGTATTATCAAAACGCAATGTTAATGCTTGTGAGACAATATTAAGATATTTGACCTTCGTTGACTCCATCGCGTCTATCTTGGAATTGAACATCTCTTTTTCAAATTCTACCCCCTGATAGGTTACCGATTCACTTTTATTGTGACAATTGTCGAAGTCAATCTTAGAAAGCAAATATTTAATTGCCGGAAGTTCTTTGATGTTTTTTTTCTCCATCGAATAAAGTTGTTTTTTTGCCTTCATCAGAGCAAGTGATGTAGAGACAATGTCGATTTTGTCATCTTGGAAGCATTTTGATAAGACTGCAACCGGAGCAAGTAAGTCTGTGAAAAACGCAACATGAATTAGAAAATCGGCCGATTTCCATCTTTTCAAGTAACCAGATACTTCAGGGTCGGACTTCATGTCAACCATTGCAGCAAGATGATTCAAATATATACCAAATTTGTCCAATATTATTCTTAACGCATTCAACTTGAAGCTCACCCATCGTGTACCTGAGGCCCGTTTTGGTTTGAAAGACCCCTCAGTAAAATATTCTCCCTTCTCCTGCTTCATTAGTTTTATTAGATTTTCCAATTCATTCAATTTTTTCGGTGATCTGTTATATATTTTGTACAGTTTTTTCAACATTTTGTTTACTTTTTCGAAGAACGTGTCCACAAGAGCATCTTTCATGGCTAATTCCAATTTGTGAGCCACACAGTGTTGAAAGTGTAACGACGGTACTTCGTCTTTCAGTAAAGCCTGAACCCCACTGTGCTTCCCACTATTCACTGATGCCCCGTCAGCGCCAAACCCAACGAGCTTGCTGTAAAATTCTTCCTTTGACAAACCAATGCCCAAGAAACTTGACTCAATCGCATTCTTTACACCCTGTGCATCCGGGGTGGGCACATTTCTCAGGTCAACAAACTTGAACTCGGTACCCACTGAGCTACAAGTGAGGTTAGGGTTGAAATAAGCTACATAAATAGCATCAGTTTCACGCTGACTGGCATCAGTAGTTCCATCAACCATGGCACTTATAAATTTAACATTGAGAAGCTTATTGCGCAATTCGTCGGCTAGATAGTTCCCATGTGCCACTATGAATTCCTGACACTTCAAACGTTTGTTATAAGATTTACCAAGGTCAACTCCATGATGTATCTCCAGCTGAACGAGATGGTCGTACATCGTGAATGGAAGTTCACGCTTTGCAATGAAATAGGCTATTTCGAATTTACGCATCAATTGAAGCCTTTGGGCTTGTGATAAATGATCCCATGTACTTTTCAGGGTGGGCTGATTTTTATCCAATTTCACGCTTGGCGGGGCTTTTCCTCTGGCCAAAGCTGACAAACGGTGAGCCTTTTTGTGACAGGCAGTTAGAGCATGGTCCTTGGGATTACTTAATCTCAAATTTATAGAACCTTCTATCCAGGCTCTTTGGAAGTCCCTCATCAATTTGATTTCGTTTTGTTGTTCAATACAAAATAGACAAGTCAGTGATGTAACAAAACCTTTCGAGTCTACTGAATATTTCAACCATTGGTTGCCTTCTGACTTGGCCAGATCGTGTGAGATCCATTTTTTTACTGTACATGCTCTGAGCTTTCTGACAGTTTTCTGTGAAGTAGCAGCACTAAGTTTTTCAGCACTGGAAGCACCGGTGGTGGATTTTTCGGTTGATTTCTTAAAGTAATTTGCTAAACTCAACATTTTTGTCGAATTTTCAAAACAACCGCATTTTCAACTTGTAAACAGGGTTTTATGAAAAGCTGAACACGACAAAACACTGAAATTTGCCCGGAAATATGTTTCAACATTGCGCAAAAATACCCGACAAAGTAGAGAATGTATCACTAAATATCGAAAATTAGAGTGGGCTCATCATGTTAACTTATCAACCCGCAAAAAATAACTATTTTTATTGAAAAATTCCCACAGTAATGCGTGACTGATCTTCAGATGGTAATCTGAAATCAATACGCTACGTTGTCTGCTTTGATCCCACCTTTTTATTCAACCCGGAAGCTCTAATATCAGGACAAACATTCCCACGGTAACTCGTTCCAGTCAAGCCGTACCCAAAATTAGACGATTCTTCTCGTACCCAGGGCCGGTGAACCTGTACCCGGTGTCTGATTGTAAGGGCATATGCAGTTAATGGCATAAGAACTATAGAAGAGGAGTGTTTGCTTTTGTTGAGTCCGTTTATTTTTTAGGTACGATTTGACTGGTTCGAGTTGCCGTGGGAACGAATTGTAGAAACCGAAACGCCGTATTACAATTTACACTATTTTTAGCGCACACATAAAATTATGTTTGGGTCATTCTGCACTTGGATTTGTTTTCCCGATTTTGAATAATAAAAACATAGAAATTTAAACACGTTCCAACCTCACGTTTTTTTAATTGATGAATCGAACGGTCTGTGTACTTGGTATACGATTTTTATTGCGTGTTGCTTTAGTAGCGCCGAGTTTGAAATCATTGTTTATTTTTTTGTTTTTGTTTTTTTGTTGGTCCGGTCAGTTTGACAGGCACATTTGGAGTTTGGGTCGGACATTTGGGTAATTCTTCCGGACAATGTCCGTGTCCGGACGCTTATAATCAGGCTTGATTGAACTGACATGGAAGATACCACTAGAGCCCAAAGGGTTAACCCCCTGCACACTGATGTCGAAATATCTAAAATTCAGGGTGCAAATATTTCCCATTATGCAACTAGAAATTTAAACCATTAAATCTTGTTTATTAAATATTATATTATCTTATTATTGTGTAAATCCAGCAGTGATGTAGAACCACTGCCAAGCCATCAATAACTATGTAAACAGAAAAAGGCCATAAATACTTTAAAATTAATCTGAGGACTTGAGGGTTAAGAAGTTGACTAATCGCTGGAAACACCCATAAACGATTTCAATTTCTGAGTCGACAATTGTACATTATTCTGACAATTATGGGTTTTCATCACTCCTTTACTGATGAGTTATTAGTTATTACTCTCCTCCCCACCATGCTCGTGTAAGAAGTGTCAAAGGCTGTAGAAAATCAAAATACGTTATTATTGATATGGGAAATATGTATAAAAATACAACACATGACACCAGCTCTGGCATTCCAGGAAGTGAAGAGGTACAAATAACTGCACTTCTCAGTTTGGCAAGGAGTGCAATTGCCTTCTTAAATCTCAACGCAGCTATTATTAGACTATTGACCACCTCAGATCCAAACCTGTGTCTCGAATCAGCTTTGGGCCTGAGGTGGTCAGGAGTCTGAATTTTTCCCAGAGAGCAGTAGGCATACAGCATGCTTGCATGCATAAAGAATGTTCGGCCTGAAGAACTAATGACTAAAAATATTGGTTTTTTAAGGCCACACAAAGTAGATCTTCTGTTTCTCAGGCCATTATTTGTGAAATTGCATGCGGGCGAGCGTTTTTTTATTTTATTTTTTATTTCAGTAATTACTTCTTAGCCATCAAAATTTCATGTTCTTGGTTCAAGTTTTAGGCCTCATAATCTACAGAATAGCATGTGTGGTGGTGTATTTCATCCCTTGAGTGCAAGAAGGTTTTGCAATGCTAAAGCATTGCAAAGCCTTCTTGCACTCAAGGGACAAATTCATCAATTTTTTTAACTTGGGTAAAATATCAGACATAAACCATTTAATTTTAATTTTTTTTAAGTTTAAATTGGTTATAAAAAGAGAGCATGGACCATGCAGGAGGGCCTGAGTAACAGATTTTCTATTTTTTAGGCCTTACAGTTGTTTCTAGAGGCCACAAAGTATGATTTAAGTCGACTTAATCGATTATTCTTCTTCAAAGGTCAATCATGAAATTTCCTAATCATGATAGCCCTATTGCTGGGGAGCCCTCCTAAATCTCAGTCTCTACTGACATGCTTTTTTCCAGGTCGGGGTGCTGAAGACATTTGAATATTTTAATAATCAAGACCGACAGGTCAGTTATGTTACCTTTGGTTTCAAGCATTTGGGCCACCACATTACAGAGCCTGGTGATCATGCGACTCAGTCAAGACTCAACATTAGTTCTAAAAAGGACCCTCTATATTTTATTTTAGGAATCAAACAAGACTGATCAGATGTGTATCTTTGATATCAAGCATTTGGGCTCCCCGCATCACAGAGACTGATAGTCATGAGACACAATTAGAGACTATACATTAGTTCTAAAAGTGATCCTACAGTCGTTATTATTCCATCTGCAAGGTATTATCACAATTGGTGAATCGTTTTTAAGGAGTAGCTTTACATTTGTGGGAAGTTCAAGAGCCTGATGCTGGCGAGCCTATATGCGCCTTTGTGACCTGATTTGGGATAGCAAATTCTATATTTATAATTGTGACATAATGTCATGGACTTCAACTGCGGTTTATCCAAATTTAAAATTTTTTTTTTTTTATTTAAATGTTGGATGTTACTATTTTGTTTGGTGGTTCAAGCACCGATTCTGAACATTGTCCACAAGTATGTTCAATTTACAGGTGTGCTACATATTATCCATACAGCACACTCGTGTGGCTTGAAATACCATACTTGCTCATCAAGAATCCTGACAATTTGAATTTCAAGGAAATATACAACACGGGAAAGTTACTCAAAATAATTTGCTTAAGAACAGTGAAAATTAACTTCAAAGAATGATGGACAACTGAAAATGTCATATTGGGATTCTAGATAAGGACACTTCAATTCTCTTTCTTTTCCTCTTACAGAATAAAACAAAATGACATGTAAATGATATATGTGTACGAACTGACCTTTCTAAACATCCTGTTCTGCTTTTAAAGTGTAAATTAGCAATGTCATTATGCCCCCACTCTGTGCAATCCTTTTCCAAGTCATGAAAAAAGAGTATTTAAATACGACAATCCCAATATATCATCTAATTTGGGGGTTTATTTGTTTGGTTACATTTTAACCAGCCACAATCTAAAATTTAATTTTACTGTTCCAAAAACGAATTAGCTTATCAAGATTCTTCCAATAAAGGAAGGATAGGGCCACACAAAATAAACTGATTCTCAGGCAATTTCTTTTTCAAATCAGTAGTGCTGAAATGGATATCCGTTTAACAACTGGTTGACAACTTGACCGGGTGAAAAAAGTGTCCAACCGGATAACTGCACAGAACAAGCTATTAACTGAAAATAGAATGTGTTTTCATTTTTGAATTCACTAAAAAACCCAATGAGGGGGCTGCAGATGCTGGGTTTGAATACAGGTAGTAGAGGCTGGTTTTGGCCATTACATTGGGTATAGAGTTGATTCAGGTGAGATTTACACAAAGGCCATACAGTGCACAGGGTTAGTTGAGTTAAAAATGAAAATTTCATATAACCAGAAAGTGTGACTAACCCTGTGCAATGCACAGGGTTTGTCACACTTTCTGGTTATAAAAAATTGATAACCGCCATATCACACACTAGATGAAAATTTTCACTGACTAACACTGTAAAATGCTAAAGTTGCATTTGCGGTCACAGACAATTCAATCATCAGTACCGTAAAATCTCCAAATGTGCTCATGTTTCTAGTTTAGAGCCATGCACATGGATGCTAGATGGTAAAATATCAAAGACTTGCAAAGTTTGTTTATCATCTGCAGAACATGTGCGTGGAGTTTTTTCAAGAGGTTAAGGCAATCATTGTAACACATTGTAGTTGTCAAACATGTCATGTGTGTCAGTTGCTTGATAGTCAGTGATGCAATTCATTTTGGTCCAATGTTTCAAGTACTTCTTGTTCTTAAGAATTACCAAGTGAAAAATATATCGCACCAAGATTTAACAGGAATCCAATGAATCCATCCACCATGTAATGTAGTTACTCTGGCACAGAGGCAGGGTGCGCATGTTTTGTTTTCTTTCATTTTAATTAAAATTCCTTTTTTTATTGTATGAAAATATTTTCTAGCCATAAAATCATGAATCAAATAACTGATGCCCTGATAAACTGACCCATAATTGCTCACTGACTGACACAACAATACACTGGAAACTGACCTCAGATGTTCCGGAGATGAAAGAGCCCAAGTAGATTACTCCCAAACTTACTTTACTTATTAAAATAGGTGAGAAATCCATTGACAAGGTCAAGGTTTATCTGTGGCTTAATCGCTTTTAAATGTTTTGTTTTACTTTGATCCGGCATCGTTTGTGCCTACCTACACAAGCACAGGTATGTTTGAAGCTTGCTCATCGCTTTTTATGATTAACAAGGTTAACCCTTTACCTAACGTAACGGCCAAAACCAGCCAGCGCTACTCTAAAAAATCTCCAATTAATTTTCATTATTTTTTTCATTTTTTGTCTCCAAAACATAGGTTATGACCCCTCGTTGGAACGAGCTCGTCGAGCTCGTTCCAACGAGGGGTCATAACCTATGTTTTTGAGACAAAAAATGAAAAAAATTAGCTATTCAAAAATTATTTTTGCAAGTGTCGTCTGCTTTTCATGTTAGGTAAAGGGTTAAACTTCTGTAAGTCAAAATATTCTGTCCTGAATAAAATCATTGTTGACTAATACAGTGTACGATGATTTTATTCAAGGAAGAATAGTTTAGTGTACACAATTTTGGATTTCTCTCTTCGTGAAAGTTCCCATCCAAAACGTTTCCCATTTGCAGATACCTGCTAACTCAAGGTCTCTCTGTGATAATTAACCCTTTGATACTTTTGTACGTCTTATGATGTACGAAATCAAACAGTGCGTTGATACTTTGTGGTCATTTGTTTTGTTAGTAATTTTTGATTTTTTTAAAGTTTTAACCTCAATACCTATTTTCTCCCAATTAGTGCTCAGTGACAACCACGGAGCCAAATGTTATCACAGCTTAAAATACTAATATAATCCTGCTGTGAAGACTTCTCAACTGGTTGAGCGCCAGAAGCCACTATCAGGGCTTTCAAAAAATGAAGATACCAAAGCAAAAGCCAACAATTTCCTTGCTTATATTTCATATTCAGTCAAACACAAATAATATTTTGTTTATATAAATTTTTGTTTAATTACAAATTATTGGAGTGTGCCTGTGGGCACTCTCCAATAATTTGTAATATAACAAGTTTTGAATAACAAATTCAGACCACCAAAAATAATCTAGCCCTCAACCAGTCAGTCACTGATGTGAAAAGTTTTTTGTTATTTGTACTTTCCGATGTTTGACGTTGCATTTTGAAACACGTTGAAGAAACTGAATTCCCAGTGACGTTTGAACGTCACGATAATTAAAATCTCAAAGGGTTAAACACCAATGAAGTCTGTGGTTAAAATTAGAGGATATCTGGTTGAAGCTCATGGTTATCCAGATGAGAACTAGAGGTGTGACTGCCCCAGATGGGCCTGTGGATACCCCACACCGGGCCCACTGCTGTGATTATTCTAAGATGAAAATGGGCACAACTCTGGTAAAAAAAAGTCTGATCAAAACTATAATCACAGGTTCCCATGGTAGTGAACATCCATACCAAGTTTCAAAGGAATAGGCCCCCGCCAGCCCCACTGCTATGATTATTCTAAGACAAAGAGGGGCACAACTCTGGTAAAAAAAAAGTCTGATCAAAACTATAATCGCAGGTGCACAGGTTCCCATGGTAATGAACATCCATACCAAGTTTCAAAGGAATCGGTTCATGAATATCTGAGAAAATCTCCGGACAAAATTCATGCATTCTAAGACAAAAAGGGGCATAACTCTGGCAAAAAAGTCTGATCAAAACTATAATCACAGGTGAACAGGTTCCCATGGTAGTGAACATCCATACAAAGTTTCAAAGGAATAGGCCCCCACCAGCCCCACTGCTATGATTATTCTAAGACGAAGAGGGGCACAACTCTGGCAAATAAAGTCTGATCAAAATTATAATCGCTGGTGCACAGGTTCCTATGATAGTGAACATCCATACCAATTTTCAAAGGAAATGATCCATAAGCAACTGAGAAAATCTCTGGACAAAATTAATTATTCTAAGACAAAAAAGGGCATAACTCTGGCAAAAAAGTCCAATCAAAACTATAATTGCTTGTGCAAAGGTTCCCATGGTAGTGAACATCCATACCAAGTTTCAACGGAATCAAAGAATAAACATCCGAGAAAATCTTCGGACAAAATTCAGGCATTCTAAGACAAAAAGGGTCACAACTCTGGCAAAAAAATTCCGATCAAAACTAGAATCACTGCTGCACAGGTTCCCATGGTGGTGAACATCCATAACATGTTTCAAAGGAATCGACCCATAAACATCTGAGAAAATCTCCGGACAAAATTAATTATTCTCAGATGAAAAGAGGCATAACTCTGGCAAAAAAATCTGATCAAAACTATAATCGCTGGTGCACAGGTTCCCATAGTTATGAATACCCATACCAAGTTTCAAAGGAATCGATCCATAAACATCTGAGAAAATCTCTGGACAAAATTCCAGCATTCTAAGACAAGTGAAAAAGGGGCATAACAGTGGCAAAAATAGTCTGACCGGAACTATAATAGCTTGGTAGTGAACATTCATACCGAATTTTGATGACAATTGTCCTTAAAAGACTGAGAAAATCTCCAGACAAAATTATGTCTATGGACAGATGGATGGACGGACGAATGGACATTCCAGTATACCGCCACCCCCCCCCCCCCCCCCCCCCCAACTCCCCAGAATATAGAAAGTGCATAATTATACAAATCAACTCATTTAATTTTAACCCTCAAGAGCCTAACTGATTTCTTTTACTGCAACAAAACAGGTGTCCCAACATGATGTCTCTTGGGGAAACTCACAAGTTAACATTCATACCGAATTTTGATGACAATTGTCCTTAAAAGACTGAGAAAATCTCCGGACAAAATTATGTCTATGGACAGATGGATGGACGGACGAATGGACATTCCAGTATACCCCCCCCCCCCCCCCCCCCCCCCCCCCACAATATAGAAAGTGCATAATTATACAAACCAACTCATTTAATTTTAACCCTCAAGAGCCTAACTGATTACTTTTACTGCAACAAAACAGGTGTCCCAACATGATGTCTCTTGGGGAAACTCGCAAGTTAAATCCTAAGTGCACTAGCAGTCATTTCTTGGCGAGTCTTAGCTACCTGCATGGGCACCTTCAATGAGGGATTGCTTGAGAATCAAACCATTTTTTTTAGCCAAAAAGGTTGTGGTTAACTGGTTGAGGGCTACATGTTTTTGGTGATCTGAATTTGTTCTTCCAAATTTGTCTTATTTAAAATTAATGAAGAGTGTCCATAGGCACTCCTCAATAATTTGTGATAAAACAAATTTACATAAACAAAATATTATTTGCATTTGAATGAATATGAAAAATGAGTAAGGAAAATGTTGGCTTTTCCTCTGGTACCCTCATTTTTTAGAAAGCCCTGATAGTGGCTTCTAGCACTCAACCAGTTGAAAAAAAAAAAAATTAAGTTATTTAAAAACAAATATTGCTTGTGCAAAGGTTCCCATGGTAGTGAACATCCATACCAAGTTTCAACGGAATCAAAGAATAAACATCCGAGAAAATCTTCGGACAAAATTCAGGCATTCTAAGACAAAAAGGGTCACAACTCTGGCAAAAAAATTCCGATCAAAACTAGAATCACTGCTGCACAGGTTCCCATGGTGGTGAACATCCATAACATGTTTCAAAGGAATCGACCCATAAACATCTGAGAAAATCTCCGGACAAAATTAATTATTCTCAGATGAAAAGAGGCATAACTCTGGCAAAAAAATCTGATCAAAACTATAATCGCTGGTGCACAGGTTCCCATAGTTGTGAATACCCATACCAAGTTTCAAAGGAATCGATCCATAAACATCTCAGAAAATCTCTGGACAAAATTCCAGCATTCTAAGACAAGTGAAAAAGGCGTATAACAGTGGCACAAATAGTCTGACCGAAACTATAATAGCTTGGTAGTGAACATTCATACCGAATTTTGATGACAATTGTCCTTAAAAGACTGAGAAAATCTCCGGACAAAATTATGTCTATGGACAGATGGATGGACGGACAAATGGACATTCCAGTATACCGCCACCCCCCCCCCCCCCCCCCCCACAACTCCCCAGAATATAGAAAGTGCATAATTATACAAATCAACTCATTTAATTTTAACCCTCAAGAGCCTAACTGATTTCTTTTACTGCAACAAAACAGGTGTCCCAACATGATGTCTCTTGGGGAAACTCACAAGTTAACATTCATACCGAATTTTGATGACAATTGTCCTTAAAAGACTGAGAAAATCTCCGGACAAAATTATGTCTATGGACAGATGGATGGACGGACGAATGGACATTCCAGTATACCCCCCCCCCCCCCCACCCCCCACAATATAGAAAGTGCATAATTATACAAACCAACTCATTTAATTTTAACCCTCAAGAGCCTAACTGATTACTTTTACTGCAACAAAACAGGTGTCCCAACATGATGTCTCTTGGGGAAACTCGCAAGTTAAATCCTAAGTGCACTAGCAGTCATTTCTTGGCAAGTCTTAGCTACCTGCATGGGCACCTTCAATGAGGGATTGCTTGAGAATCAAATCATTTTTTTTAGCCAAAAAGGTTGTGGTTAACTGGTTGAGGGCTACATGTTTTTGGTGATCTGAATTTGTTCTTCCAAATTTGTCTTATTTAAAATTAATGAAGAGTGTCCATAGGCACTCCTCAATAATTTGTGATAAAACAAATTTACATAAACAAAATATTATTTGCATTTGAATGAATATGAAAAATGAGTAAGGAAAATGTTGGCTTTTCCTCTGGTACCCTCATTTTTTAGAAAGCCCTGATAGTGGCTTCTAGCACTCAACCAGTTGAAAAAAAAAAAAATTAAGTTATTTAAAAACAAATATTGGAGCTTTTATTATGCTCTGTTAACTGCGTCTGGTAATGGGTCAATCCTCTTTAATCTCTGTTTCAATAGAAACGAGAATGAACATGTCCTTGGAACACTAATGCCCACGTCCATGCCAGCAAGCACTGAAGTATTTATTTAACGTCTTGCACAATCATAAGCGAATACTTCTGCATTCCGCATAAATAAACTGAAAACTTGGCCGCCTTTTGTAATAAGTGAAACTGAAATTTCAGAGCATTATTACCCCAAAAAGGCCCAAAGGTATTGTACGAAACACCCAAATTCAAAGTTTTTGTACAAACAAGGGCCATAGCTACCATTTTACTGGAAAGAAAAGCTGAAAATCTAACCTGGCCTTCTTTTTGTAATCATATAAAAAAACCTTTGAAATTTCAAATAATTATACAGTGAGGCCCACTTAACTGAGAATCTTTTTACTGAATAATCCTGATAAATGAATATATTTCCAAATACAAAACCATTTACCATATCAGTACAAATCTGACCTGTTAATTGCATACTACTGTTAATTGAATAAAAAATATTGAGATATATCCAGATATCACCGAATCACTGAATTCCCCTTGTTTATAGACACATTTGACCTCAGTACAATACATCCAAAATGCCATTTAATCTATTATATCTTGTTTGACAGAGCTCTAGGAGCTCTGTCAAACAAGATATGATAGAATAAATTCACAGATTATCTCTGGAGTACAGAAGAGTGACCAGATTCCTGTTAAATGAATACTCACTCCTGTTAGTTGTAGAATTTTCACTGGCAAAGTGGCTATTCAATTTGAGCTGACACTTTTCTTCATAATGGAGATAAAGTCAAGTTTAGCCAATCGTTTATACCCATGTTGCCCATTTTTGAGGACTTCCACCCAAGAACTGTTGACTGGATGCTATTTTACCAGTAAAGCAGAGCTTGTTTACCAAAAGGAAACACGAAGTGCTTCACTTCCTGTGGGAATTCCTTCAGATGGATGGATCAACGGATAATGTTCTTGACCTTTGACTTTCAAAAGCATCCTTGCAAAAAGGAATGTACATGTATATTTCTACTTCCAAGCCTAGGTGAAACCCTTTTGATAAAAAGAAAGCAGAAAGCTTTGTGTCCACAGATGTGTAAACAGATGTATGGATGGATGAATGGATGGATTTGTGCTTTCACATTCAAAAGCAATATGGGTTATTCTTTTTGCCATAAGGAATGAACATTGTGTAATATTATTTATTTATTGGTGTTTAGGTCACATATTTCTGCAATATGGCTATTTGTGACTTCAACATAGAGACAACGTCAAGTTTAGTCAATTGTTTATACCCATGTTGTCCATTTTAGAGGACTTCCACCCCAAGCATTGGTGACTAGGTCCTATTTTACCAGTAAACCAGAGCTTATTTACCACAGTAAACAAGCATTGCTTCACTTTACGGGGTTGCCACAGGGAGTACAATGTGTAATTCCATCTTTCCTAGATGAAGACTTCTTACTTAGCATTGTCTACACATGGATGGACAGACAGATGGATAAGGTGATAACAAATGTTGATATATGAGGTGCTAACATTAACTGGTTCAGGGCTACATTATTTTTGTTGATCTGAATTTGTTCATCAAAATTGACTTTATTACAAGTTATTGAAGGCACTCTTCAATAATTTGTGATAAAACACATTTACATAAACAAAATATTATTATCGTTTGACTGAATATGAAACATGAGCAAGGAAAATGTTGGCTTTTGACCTGGCACCCTCATTTTTTTGAAAGCCTTGATAGCGGCTTCTAGCACTAAACCAGTTAAGCCTAACCCACTGACCTCTGCATCTATAGCCATTGGTGTATCATTATGTAAATTGATAACAACTGGTGTGTTGTGTGATGTCAAAAAGTATTATGCAAATTTGTAATATGATCATCCATGTAAAATTCACTCTTAGCAAGTTAATTTGATGGAAATTAGATGATGAACCTTCCCATCATGGATGGTATAATCCTATGACACAAGATTTTCAACAGACCAAATCCCTTTTGACATCTGAAAGAGCCCATTCTTGTAATACAAAGAGACACTTATTAAAATGTTTATTTTGTATCATCTGGGAGTGAAACACATGGATGTTGATAACCCTGCAGGTTCAAGAACTGATTATTCATTTAAAATAAACTCTGAATGTTCCAAGAATATTCTCACCATCTATTTGGAATAGAGTGAGCAAAGTTTTTTCCTATGTTTAGGGTTCCAATAGCATAACGTATTACCTGGGAATAAGCCCTGGGGTGCATGGAGTAAAAGAAGGCAAAAGTATGTGGGTGGGCTTATTTCCTCGAGGATTCGGATGCAAAGTCAATCGCATAACAAAGATGCATTAACCCTTTACCCAACGAATCGGCCGCATCCGCATGCATAATATGCAAATTCAGCAGTTGAAAAAATATTATTTTTCAAAAAATTTCAACAAAACCATATCATATGACCCCCTCGTTGGAACGAGGGGTCACATGATATGGTTTTGTTGACATTTTTTTTAAAATTTGAAAAAATGATATTTAAAATAATAAATTTTGATATCGTCTGCATTGGGTAAAGGGTTAACCACCTCCTAACGAACTGGCTGCATATACCCATGTAATTTACAAACTGTATTGGCGAACAATTGAATAAAAATAATTTTAAAACAAATTCAAGAAAACCAGATCAAGTGACCCCTTCAGTGGAACAAGCTTATTTACAAGGAGGGGGCCTCTGCAACTGAAAGCTGAAAAGTTGGTTGGTAGGATCATTTTTGATTATGGGCTTATTCCCAGATCAGTACAGTATGTTATTGTTTGATGTCAACATCAGGGCTTATATTTCGACGAGAATCCGAGAATCGATTTGCACAATAAAACCGATGAGAATCCATGTAGATTCTCGCTGCACCTCTGCTAGGATTCGCGTGAAAAGAATTGAGTCAATTTAACCCTTTATCTAACACCGCGGAAACAAATTAACCAATAGAAGGCTAACATGACCTGAAATATCCTGACACTTTGTCAATAAAATTGCACAAATATGGCTGTCATTGGAACCGGCTCATTGAGCCGGTTCCAACGGCAGCTATATTTGTAAGATTTTATTGGTAAATATTGTTCATTTAATTATTTTATCATTTATTTATTATTTATTGTTTAAAAATTATCAAATTTAGTTTTAAAAATTAAAAAAGGTGTGTTGGGTAAAAGGTTAGCATGTGTTATCAGTATACAACAGTGGTTGAACAATGGAGGCATCATGGGTCCTGGGACGCTCATAGTAGGTATGGATTCTCGCAACCATTTTCACGAGAATCCAAATGGATTCTCACAAATTTATAAGCCCTGCAACATGCAAAATATCTGAAATGAGGCACAGCCAATAACTTCACACAACAGAGAGTAAATGTTCCAACGTTCAGCAGGTGCATAATACAAAATCTCAGCATCACCATAAACAAGAACTGAACCCGCCTTATCCGAATGAAGTGTTGTTTATATTACAAATCAGTTTACAATTTGACCTAAGATGGGGTGACCTTAATCTTTATCTCATTTATTATTTGACCAGTGCCATTGTGAGGTACACATGAGGTTTATTTTGGACAATGGGAAGGGTCTCATGGGAACATATGCATTATTTATTGTGATGGATGGACTGACCTTTTTTGTCTCGGTTTAACATAAACTCTGAGGTGCAAACCTCAGACCATGTTACCGTCAATTCATCACAATAACTTATTAAAGTAATGTCTTTGATGCTGACAAAAAAAGCACTGCAAAATGAACATTGCGCCATCCTCCAGATTTGTTACCATCAGACATGCCATAGTAAATACTGTGAACTAAACTGATCATCCCAAATTGTTGGTTTGTTTGTTTAAAGGGGTTTAACAACACTTTCAAGAGGCAGAGTCACATCATGTTGGACAGTTGTATGGGTGGAGGATACATGAACAGAGTTAGCAGCAGCTAAAAGCAAGTGCCCCTGGCAATATTTATGGTTGTAAGATGAAATATTTACAACCTGGAGCACAGTGAGATTTGATTCAAAATTTGATTCAACCTAAATCAAAATGATATCAGAAATTCAAATTTAAGCACTATTTAAGCACGTTTCAAAGACTCTGACCATGATCTTCAAGGACTGTTATAATTTTGATATGAACTTACAATTCCATAGAAACACACAGAATTTCAGTCTGGAGGACCTGAACTCCGAAAATCCCAACTAGCTAGATATATATTGTTCCTTGAGTTCAACAAGGAGCCATCTGCAATGCTAAAGCATTGCAGATAATGCCTTGTTGCACTCAAGGGACAATATAGAGATCAAATAAATGTGAATCCTACCGATTTTGTGACATTGCATGTATGTGGGGAGGGTTATCCAAAGACTTATTTTCTCTGAGGTTGTAGGTTAGCCCTTAGCATTCTGGTAGTGCAACATAATTATATCACACGAAACGTCGTTAATTTCGATGTAACAACCCATGTCTTATTTCCTGATTATCAACTAGTGTCTAATTGGCGCGTGGTCCCATAGCAGCAGCAGCAGCAGCAGCAGCATTGTATTCTTGACATGACGTTCGTGAACATGACATCAATTATGACAACAGGCGCAAGTAAAGCGCATTCATGATGTCATGGTGTGAAACGTCTGAACCAACGAACTGATAGTCGGTTGTTTTAGGAGAATTTAGCGACAATGAATTAAATAAAAAGTGTAAAAAACATTCGAAAATTCATGTGATATACAGAATCTTTAACTCGTGAAGTTTGGATATAAGATTTTTTGAAACTCGTTTGATGAATTCGATTCACAACTCGCCTAAAGGCTCGTTTTGAATCAAATTCATCAAACTCGTTTCAAAAAATCTTATATCCAAACATCACTCGTTTGAGATCCTCTATTTATCCAATCACTGTTTTTCTCTTGTTTAACTATGAATTTAATCAATTATATCTTGTTTGACAGAGCTCAATGACCTCTGTCAAACAAGGTATATTTGATTAAATATCAAATTTCATTATGGGAAATATTTGTTGCTGAAAACTTTGCCACTTTGAAGTCAGTGTGCAGAGGGTTAACTGAATTTAAGTAAGGGGAGTGATGGTCAATCTAAGTACTTTTCAAGGCTAGAAACATTTTCAAGCACTTTTCAAGGAAGAGGCCAAAATTCAAGCACTTTTCAAAGAAGGGGCCAAAATTCAAGCACTTTTCATTTGAGTTGGAACACTGTAAAATTTGAAATTTGCTAGGCTCTAACTTAAGTGTGGAGAGGGTTAACCATCTCAAATGTTTGTGTACATTCCTGTCAACCATTTACCAAACACAAATTGCAGATGACATTACCAAACATTTACATTTTTCTGCTCCAAAATATAGCTAAAGATCCCACGTTGGAACGGGCATGGTCGGATGTTCCAACAAGGGCTACGCAAAGCGTGGGCCACTGCCTCCAACCTGTAGGCATGTTTGAAGTAGCCTTAAAGGTATTGTAGGACAGAAAGATTTTCTAAGTTGAAAGAGTGAAAAAGGGCCATAACTCTGGGAAAAATTATTGGACAGAACCCATTCTTTGGGCATATCCGTTTCCCCACGTTGGTCTATCAGCATACCAAAGGAGATCCGAATCCGACTGATGGCTTTGAAATTGCAATCCTAAACCTTTGTATGGACGGACAGATGTACAGACAAATGGACAGAAAGAGGTCTCCACTAGATACCCCTGATTCTTACTTTGGAGTTCTGGGGCATAACAAGGGAAGATAAGCAATCTTCTGGAGGGAAAAAATTAAAGTTTGTTCCAATGAGGGGTCATAAGCCATGTTTCGGAGGCAAAATCTAAAAAATAATTACATCTAAATTGCAATTTTTTTGATTAGAATTGAACATGTTCGGCACTGCACTAAAACCCATTTACCCAATATACACTTTACTAACTTTTAGAGTATTTACAGTGGAATAAAAATTGTACAAGGTATATCCTTACTCTGATGAAATGATAATAAAAAAAATGTAACAAATGCAACCACTAAAAAACACTCATTGACAATAGTCTACGTGTTATCGTGTTATCGGTTGAAAAGATGGCCTTTATATCTATAACATACTTGAGTGCAGGAAATAAAAGTTTGATGGATAGCTATGTCCTCTTGTCCTAGTAAAATTATAGCACTGAATGCCCAGGTCTAACTACTCACCCAGAAAGAAATTTGACATACACAAAACAGCCCACGTTACTCCACTTGTATTATTTATTAACACATCTGAAATTTTTTTACCCTCCTTTTCTGATTACAGTAGAAAGAATTAGTGACAGCTTTTTCACCTATTAACTCTTAACTCGCAGAGTATTTTTTTAGAAATTTTCATCAAATCTAGTCATGGCTGCTTTAACAGCAGCCATGACAAGATTTGATGAAAAATTCATCTAAATTTAACCCAAGAAACCATTGGTGAAAAAGTCTATTCAATTTACAAACAACACCTACCATCACTCACCAGGAAAATAAATTTACTGATCGAGTGGATTATTTTAACTTTTCTCATTGGGGTTCAAATAAAAGCTTCGAAAAAAAGGAAAACAAAAAAAACAAACCAAAAAACATTTACAGGCGTAATATAATTTTGTGACTCTTCACTGATTTTTCCAAAACTATAAAGACTATTTTTTTAATTACATGATTTTTACAACCTCCATCCTCCCCACGTTTTCCCATTTATTCAGTGATTAAACACAAATTTCTGTTGTCAAGATTGCCTTGCACCTGTTGGTTCTCCCCAATAAATTGTTTGAAAAAACTCTATGTAAACAAAATATAGTGGAGATCATTTATTTGGATATCTCTTAACTGAATAAGCATGTTACATGTTATCGAATATGACTGCCCCACAATCAAAACCTTTACCATATCTTCAGTACAAATTTGACCTGTTAATTGCATGTAGGGTATAGAACAACCTTCAGTTAACCCTTTACCCAAGGCAGACGATATCAAAATTTATTATTTTAAATATTTCAAAAAATTTCAACAAACCCATATCATGTCACCCCTGTTGGAACGAGCTCGTTGAGCTCGTTCCAACGAGGGGTCACATATGGTTTTGTTGAAATTTTTTTTAAAATGATATTTTTTCAACTGCTGAATTTGCGTATTACCCAGGCGGATGCGGGCGATTCGTTACGTAAAGGGTTAACTGAATAAAAAATCTTGTAGTTTGTTGAAAAATTCCCCAGACATTTACTGAATTCTCCTTGCTCACTGACCTATTTGGACTCAGGACATTCAACACAGGTGTTTAATCTATTATATCTTGTTTGGCAAGAGTCCTATGACCTCTGTAAAACAAGGTATAATAGAATAAATGCTCAGTTTATCTCTGGAATAAAGGAAAGCGATCAAATCCTTGTTAATTGCATAATCCTATCAACTGAATAATTTGCACTAGCAAAGTGGCTATTCAATTAACAGGGTTCCACTGTACAACGTAAATATCAATTTTTGGCATGAATCAAATCTGGCTTGAATTAAATATGGCAAGGGGGATGCTATGGCTTAGTGGGGGGATGCTATGGCTTAGTGGTTAAAGCACTGGTCATTAACACTCTACCTTACAAAGCTTTTAAAAAAAAAAGAAATTAGATTTCACATTTTTCGCAAAAAATTCTCACAATTTTCCAATAGAACCATACAGATACGGATACTATTAGAACCCCCTTGATGAATCGGTTCTATCGATATCCATATTTGTATGGTTTTATTAAGACATTTGTAAGATATTTTAGGCTGTGGTTGGCTTATTGTGGTCAATTTCCTGGCCGTTTTTTCCTGTTCTGCTGGGTAAAGGGTTAAATCAAAATGTGCAGAGGTTGATCCTAACTAGCAGTAACTGTGTTGTGTCCTTGGGAAAGAAACTTAATCTTGATTGCCCTCAGGAGGCATGTTGGGTACTATGTACTAAGGCTTACTGTGTGTCGATGGTGCACTTTCCTTCAACCGCTGCTAACAATGCTTGTGCAGAGAATGTATTATTTATTTATTTATTGGTGTTTAAGGTCACATACTTATGCACAATGGCTAATCGTGACAGTTTTACGGGTGGAGGAAGCCGGAGTACCCGGAGAGAACCACCGAGCAACGGCGGGCAGCTGTCAGCTCTCCAACATCGTAACTCTGAACTCTGTACCGCAGCACAGGCAGGGTTAGATTGGATGAAGACATGCGCACCATCGACGTGCAGTATGCCTCAGTACACAGCGTCATCGTGCCCCCATGTAGGCAATCGGGGTGAAGTGTCTTGCCCAAGGACACAATGCGGTTGCCGCAGGTGGGATTCGAACCGAGGACCTCTCGGCTTGCAGCCTGCACCTCTACCAACTGAGCCACCGTGCCCCCGTGCAGAGAATGTAAGTTGGAAAGTCTGACAGTTACTAGCCAGTTGAACCTATCACTTTGGCTTCCCCCACCAGTAAAACTGCCCGACACAATGAACCTCTGGCTGTTTAAAGTGTTGTTAACCCTTTACCTAACATGAAAAGCAGACGACACTTGCAAACAAAATTCTTGAATAACTAATTTTTTTTCATTTTTTATCTCAAAAACATAGGTTATGACCCTTCGTTGGAACGAGCTCGACGTGCTCGTTCCAACGAGGGGTCATAACCTATGTTTTTGAGACAAAAAATGAAAATTAATTGGCGATGTTTGAGAATAGCGCTGGCCGGTTTTGACCGTTACGTTGGGTAAAGGGTTAAATAATAAACAAGAAAACCAACAAGTCTGGCAAAGGATATATCAAATGAAATTGAATCTCTGATCTCCTAATGACGTTAATGGAGGCTGTTGGAAGTTATTTATACATGGAATACCTGTCCTATGTCCATGCAAGCAAACAACAATAAATTTCTGCAACTATCTGGCATCTTTCAAATCCAACTCACACAGGGATTCTTCTGCCCTCTTGGGGAAAGGGTCCGGGACCCATGCCATTGTGAAATTTGGCATCATGGGGGCTGCAATTGGGAATTTGTTTTGGAGGGGAAAAACATACGACGACTAAGACATTGAGCACAGAATATTAAGACCACCAAAGCAACTGTACGTTTTATAATAAACAGTCACATGGAATCATGATCAATCAGTTTTTATAGTCTCTATTAAACTGTCATAAAACTACTAAACAAGAACTTGTGATTTGCCTTTGAATTAAAAGACTTAAGAATTAAGACATTAGGCAAGCAATTTAAATTTAATGAAAAATTGTTGTCCAGAAATGAGTGGTCATTATAACTACCCAGTTCAGGGCACAGTGGTGCATTCAATTTTTTTTTTGAGTGGAAATTGAGATTGGGAAGTATGGGGTTAAGAATTGGGAATAAATCATGTCCAAATGTCATTGGGAAAGGGTCTCATAAACGACCCCTGTAGATATCCAACAGAATCCCTGTCATACTAGTAACTTCTTTCCTGCAATCTTGGATGCAAGGCTGCAAATAAACATCCAGATGCGGTCACTGTCTGGCTCAAATTGGACACTGTGACTGGTTGTTGTACCTATCTTCCCCTCCCACAGATGGGAGTTGGGTATTCTCTATAAAAATCCTTATCACCCAGGCCTGCCATTCTTAAAACTGCAGGGGGGCTAAAAATTGCTCCCCTCCTATTGGCTAGGGGAGCAATTAGCTCTCCTCACACTTACAAAGGGTAAAAGTGGCAAAATGAAGATTTACTATTAATGAATTCTGCTTAGTGGACTTTGTACATTTTATTTGGCGCAGCTAACAAGGTAGTCTCTGGGAGATGGCTACACTGTCCCTCCCACACCTCTGGGCCTCGGCAAGGACCGGAGGTGTGGGCGGGACTGTGTGGCCGTCTTACAGAGACCAGTAACATAGCATAGAGATCTGAAAAGATGTGGGTTTTAGGAATAGGCTATTATGGTAGTCATTATTTTCTAAGACCAGGAGGGCTAGTTTTTGCCCTCCTTAATTTCTTTAAGGCGAGCAGTAGGCGAGCGAATAAATCGCTCTCCTGAAAATGCCAGGCCTGATCACCACCTCTTCCAGGGAGGCTTCCCCTCGACCCATAGTCTGTGTAAGGCACCTTGCCACCTGAGTCCAGGTAGGCCTAAGATAGTAAGGAGTCTTACAGAGATTTGAGGCCAGAGACCTGTTCTGTGAATATTTATTTAACATTATAATATGTTCTAAATCATGCTACATACATGAGACTGTTCTGTTTATTTATTGCTGTTTAAGGTCACATACATGTACTTCTGTATAATGGCTAACTGTGACTGAAACATGGAGGTAAAGTCCAGCCAATAGTTTATACCAATGTTACCTAGTTTGAAGGATTTCAACATCAGGCATTGGCTACCAGGTCCTATTTTAACAGTAGAACAGACCTTGTTCACCTCTGTAAACCCACACTGCTTCACTTTGCAGGCTTCCCAAGGGGAATGAGGCTGTCAAGGGAAGAGTTGCTCATAATTAAGCTGATATAGGATTGGTGAGAACTGTGGGCTGGTCTTGGTTGGGGTGGGGGTGGGAATGGTTGGATTTGGGAGTCCAGGGTAAAAAGAAAAGAAGAGATTAGGCATAGATAGGGGGGTAGGAATAAGGGAAACTCCACGCTCCTTCTGAAAACCCCACTGTTAGTAAGTAGTAACATGCTTGTAGCAATGTTTCCACAATAGACTAAAAGATATGTTTTTGAGGAATTCAAGAAACCACTGGAACTCTGTTGTAATAGAGAACGCTGTTAACATTTATTTATTGGTGTTTAAGGTCACATCTTTCTTCGCACAAAACATTACATGAACTCTCAAGTTTTATGCAGTTTTAATGAAGATATGATAAATGGTTTGGTGTTTGGAAGTTATATTCAATTAACACAGTTATTCAATAAACCCTTTATGCAACACTCACAATATCAATATTTATTTTAATTTTTTTTGTCACATTGTCAACAAAGCCATATCATGTGACCCCTCAGTTTTGTGGACAATTTTTGAAAAATAATCTTTTTCAACCTTTCAATTTGTAAATTACACGGCCATTTTATTAGGTAAAAAGTTAACCCTTTACCAAACGAATCGCCCGCATCCGCCAACGTAATATGCAAATTGAGCAGTTGAAAATATGAAATTTTTCAAAATATTTCAACAAAACCATATTATGTGACCTCTCATTGGAATGAGCTCATTGAGCTCGTTCCAGTGAGGGGTCACATGATATGGTTTTGTTGACATTTTTTGAAAAATTAAAAAAAAATGATATTTAAAATAATAAATTTTGATATCGTCTGCATTGGGTAAAGGGTTAAAGAGATATCCCATTAAGTGAGCTCCAAGTGCTGGAACATGTTTGTTGCATTCTTGCCAAAAGAGACTAAAAGCTTCATATTCTGAGAGAAGCAATCAAATTCTAAGAAGATTTGGAAAAGAATGCAGTGATACGACTATCACGTTTTGTGTTCACAGGTAACCCATTAGCACTAATCTGCTGTTGCCAGTTGATCTTGTGCACAACTGTGTGTACAGATCATATAAGGAAGTAGATTGTTAGGAGCTGCAATCGGGTTGCTCCGGAGGTTGCCGGGAACGACTGGTCTTTTCAATTCTCTTTGTTTGGGAACAAAGAAAATGCTATATTTAGCAACCATCAATAACTTGTGGCCCAATCGGTCGTTTACGGATGTTTCCGGAGTGCTCCGGTGCGGCTTATGATGTAATGTCACGAATTTCATCCAATCGGAATTTGGTAAGGCATTGATTCCATCCTCGCGGCATTTCTGAAGTAAACTTTCACCCTCTTTCATTTTCACTGCCAAGAAACAAAGAAGCATCGTTAATTCGTCTACTAAAAGTTGTCATCGTTTTCGTTTCTTGGGCAAGTTGAAAGAATTTGAAGCACCATCCTGTTGTTGAAGTGCCAGAAGTTCTTCGTTATTGCTGCGTTCAGGATATACTAGAGGTAGGCTAGCTTGGAATTCGGCTGAGGCGCGATGGCTCAGACACTTCGAGTTTTGATTTTGGGTCATTCTTTCATTCGCCGCTTAGGCAATTATTTGGAGCCTTCGGTGGTTTTTCCGTCAACGCTGGACTTTTCGGATCACTTTGGGTTGAGCCGTTCAGTCCATTCGGTGAATATACGTATGCATGGCATTGGGGGAAACACAATCGATCGTTTGCTGCGGCGGGACTGGCGGATAGTTCGGGCTTACCGGCCGCACATTGTTATCATGCAGATAGGTGGCAACGATCTTGCCGAGGCCGTTTCCACCCAGAAACGGTTGGTAGTCGCATTGACGATGTGTGTAAATATATGCTTGAAGCCGATGTGCGGTCTGTCTACGTCTGCCAATTGTTCCCACGTAGTCGGTTACTTCGGCGTGGAAATTCTCACAGTCTCTCAGCCAGCGACGCTTCGGCCCGTGTTAAAAAGTACAATGATGATGTTGCGATTGTAAATCGTTACCTGGACGTAGTCTTATCTGACCCTGACCTGAATGGGTGAGTTCATTTTTGGCATCACGATATGCGGCTGTACAGAAATGTGTTGTGTCATTTGTTTGACGGGATACACCTGGATGACAGCAGACTGAAACAATTATTCAAAAGTATTCGTGGTGCAGTTTTGCATGGTATTCAGAACTTGTCGGTGTGTCGATGAGCTGGGTGATTGAAATTTCCAGCAAGGTCAGGGTCAGTGTGGTCAACTGTTAATAACAACCATAACAATTTCACAGTCTCTCCTTGCCTTCGGTGGCAACAGGCGTTCCCCATTGACATCTAAAAGGTTTTATTTGTTAAAAAAAAAAAAAAAAAAAAAAAAAATTTTTTTTCTTTCACATGCAGTCTGACAGTGCTGCACAGTGGTAATTTTGGGTGACGCCTGTTGCCTCGATGCAGCATTACGAAACCTGTATAGGTTACAGGCTTTTAGTTTTAGCACCTTGTTGGGGGTCCGAAGAGCTGCTCGATAACAGCTGTGGGGGCCCTCGGCTACCAAATCCACTTACAGGCTCCTAGAGTCTAGCATGGGGATAAGATGCTCAGGAAGGACATCAGTCCTCGGTATCGGGTGGTCGGGGTGCCGGTATATTTCGGCTGTTGGACGTGGGGTCCCGATACTGGCCACTGGGTTGGTTCAGTTTAACTTGCAATGCATATTTGCAATGGCACTCTTCGCCTTTCAACCGTTTTGGCGGTATGTCCTGACTCTGTTCTTTGCTGATAACATCGTTTTTCCTCTGAACCTGTGGGTTCTTAATGCACCGATGCAGAGTTAAAACGAAATGTCAGGTAAAAAATTACCAAAAAAAAGTACAAAATAAATAAATAAGTAAACGGATAAATATTAATATTTTAACGGGTTTCCTTGTTCGCTGCAAATGTCTGCAAGGGACGGAGCATGGGCTGCCTTTATGCCACACTGGAACCGACTTATGGTTTCCATGGTGCATAGTTCTTATAGTGGGCTGGTGGGTAACCAGCCAGCAGTATCTCTGGATGACATGGGAAGTCTTAGCTACAGGTTTATCATTACCCCACCATGTTGCAATCACTGAGGCTATGTCAGCTGTTCGTCCTTTGTGTCTTTCAGGTTTGAAAGATGCCCAAAAGAAAAAAAGCCAGCGGACGGAAAGTGGGGAAGAAGTCATCAGCTGCAGCTTCATTACAAGATGACTTAAGTCACCTGTACCAAGTGTCAACATCAGCTCCTGTTCCAGTGCACAGTGTATCTGGCTCATCTAAACAGACACAAGATCAGCAGGCATCCAATGTGTTGAGTCTCAATATCAATGTGCCAGGCGCTCTCAGCTCAGAGCAACACACCAAATTGTTGGCGACGATCCAGGATTCTTTAAATTCTTTTTCTGAGGAAAATGTGTGTAGTTCGCAGAGGAGAACAAGAGCGAGTCAACGTTCTGCTCATTCGCAAATCACTGTGGAGGAAGCTACGGCACCTCAACCTCCCCCACCCTTAACAACATCCCCCGTGTCTACATCATCTCAAGTGGCCCCACCCGGAACTCGGCCTCTCAATACCCAAGGATGTAATAACAGTTCCACAGTTCCTGGAGGTGTACCAGGCACAACCGTCAGCCACGGACACATGCTAGCTACAGAGAATGCTGGTAGGCAGATGTTTACACAGCAACAACCCAGTGACACTCTAACAGTTCATAGTGACAATTGTATTCATACTTCACATCCACACAGGTCCATCACAGGGGCTGCAAACGGTGCAGATCCGGCGACAGGTATTGAGCATGGGGTGCCTCAATACCAGGTACCAGGCAACTCAAACGGTAACTATGCTGTGGGTGGACTAGTTGCTCCTGGGAGGGGTGAGGCCGTATCTCGCTCTATTGCATGTAACCACTACGAGGTTTGCCCCACGGTTCCCCAACCAATAAATTACAGTGGTGGGGGTTTTATTTCACAAGCTTCGCCACTGGATGCGCATGTGTCCGTAAAAATCAAAGCTAAGATTTGGGCGGGTGAGTATGTTGACATGTCATCCCTACTGTCTTCGGGTCAGTGTGATGCGACTCAGTATACTCTCTCTGTGTCAGGCCTCGAAGCAGAAAGTCCTTCATGGACATGTACCCCCAAGCCTGGTAAGGGCATCCAATATATCTCACAATGGCTCTCTGCATTCGAAATATTTATGACAATATATTTAAGTAGGATTCCGCAGGAGCACGGCAGTCTGCTGCAGTACCAATCCCGGATTCGGTCTATAGCAGCGGCCAAAGGAAACTGGCAGTACTATGACAAAGAGTTTCGCTTGTTGAAGCAGTCCAATCCCACAATGCGATGGAATGATCTTCAGCTGGAACTCTGGTTCAAAGCACTGCATGACCCCCGTCATCAAGAAATCATTTGACAAGCACAGCAGAGCAGGACCTTTTGGGGACAAGTCTGGGAGACAATCCCAAGGGTTCAAGACGACTCGTAAGTTTCCTAAGGGGTTTTGTGACCGCTTTCACGGGGGGCAAGGCTGTAAGACGCCTTGCAGATTCTCTCACGCATGCTTCCATTGTTCGAAGGAGCATTCCTTCAACCAGTGCCCCACTAAGCAGGAATGGTTTCGTTCCTTTCGTGGTGGAAGAAACCAAGCCTTTCCTGGAAAGAACAAATAGTCACAGAATTACCGATTTTCAAATGTCACAAGGTCATTTGCCTTCACCCATTCAGGTAGCTAAATTTCCGGCATTGTTACAGGGCTATGACCCTGTCATCAAGCAGTGCTTGATCACAGGGTTTTCCTCAGGGTTTCGCCTGGGTTTCCAGGGCTTACATGTTAACACTGAGGCCAGGAATCTCACCTCTGCAGTGGAACATGCCTCAGTGTTACGGGAGAAAATTAAAAAAGAACTTGATCTTGGACGGTTGGCAGGACCTTTCTGCCAACCCCCATTTGATCCCTTCCGTATTTCCCCCATTGGGGTAGTACCAAAGAAGACTCCGGGCGAATTCAGAGTCATACAGCACCTGTCTTTCCCTGAGGGCTCTTCCCTAAATGATGGAATTCCCGAAGAGTTGTTCTCTGTTCAATATGCCACCATACAAGAGGCCATCAACATAGTGAAGCTTTTGGGGCCAGGTTGTTTTCTCGCTAAGTCTGACATAAAATCGGCATTCAGGCTCATCCCGGTGCACCCTACCGACTATCCCCTCCTCGGGTTTCGCTTTGAAGAGAAATATTATTTTGACAGGTGTCTGCCCATGGGATGTTCTGCTTCATGTGCACTTTTTGAGCAGTTCAGCGCTGCTGTCGAATGGATTCTCAAAAGCAAACTTGAGGTGGAGAATGTTGTACATGTATTAGATGATTTCTTGTTTTTGGGGATAAACCATGATATCTGCAACACAAGCTTGAAGAGTTTCATAGCATTATGCGAGCATTTGGGCGTGCCTATTGCTGAGGAGAAAACACATAGGCCTGCTACATGCATCAAATTTTTAGGGATTGAAATTGACACAATATCAATGGAAACCCGTTTACCCTCAGATAAGTTATTGAAATGTAAAGGCCTAATCATGTCTTTCCTGGTCCGTAAAAAAGTGTGCTTACGGGAGCTCCAGTCAGTGATAGGCACTCTCAGCTTTGCATGCTCTGTAATTGTCCCGGGTAGGGTGTTCCTCCGTAGACTCATCAATTTGACTTTGGGCGTTACTCAACCACATCACCATATCCGACTGAACAACCACGCCAAGGCTGATCTCAACATTTGGCTTTTATTCCTTGAGTCATTTAATGGGCGCACAATGTTCCTGGATGAGGCATTTCTCTCCAGTGATGTTCTGCGTCTGCATACAGATGCCTCTGGTGGCATAGGCTTTGGAGTGGTATTTGGAGTGGATTGGTTCTGTGGTGCATGGCCCCAAGGCGGCCAGACTTACCATATTGCTGTTCTTGAGCTCTATCCCATTGTGGTCGCCGTAGCACTTTGGGGTCACCGGCTTGCAAATAAGAGTATCTTGCTTTTTTCTGATAATGAAGCAGTGGTCACAGTTATCAACAAGCAAACATCTAGGGACCCCAATCTGCTCACTTTGTTAAGACAATTAGTGTTAACTTCATTAAAATTTAATATCCTTTTGAGGGCTAGACACTTACCTGGTAAAGAAAATAAACTAGCAGACTGTCTTTCTCGTTTGCAGGTACAAGAATTTCGGAACCTGGCACCGTGGTGCAGCGTTGTCCCAACAGCTGTTCCTGTTCACCTGCACTTCAAAAGCTTACTTCAACCATGAATATGCTCATTGACCACTCACTAGCCTACAGAACACACCAGTCCTATCAAAGGGCCTGGTCCAAGTTTAACCTGTTTGGCAACAGTTTTGGCATTCCTGTTGCCATTCCAAGTCCAGTGTCCTCTATTTGTTTATTTGTCACTCACCTTTTTGCTGAGAACTACTCCGCAGGTTCTGTCTTATCAATGCTTTCAGCGATTGCGTACTTTCACAAAATCCGGGAAATTGTTGACCCCACATCCTCCTTTGTGGTACGCAAGATGATCGTGGGTATCCAACGCTTGCGACCCCAGGTAAATGTAAGATTGCCCATTACAGAGGTTGTTCTTTCTTTGTTAATACAATCACTTCCTAGGTGCTTATCAAGCTCTTTTCAACAAGTGTTGTACCAAGCCCTTTACAGCGTAGCCTTTTATGCTTTTGCGAGGATTGGGGAGTTATGTGTGACCCAATCCGTGGATGAGCATAAGGTGGTTCAGCTGGGGGACATCCAGTTTACGGCCGACGGCGTTGAGGTGACTTTTCGCAATTTCAAACACAATGTTGATGGACGCCCCCACAGGATAATTTTGAAAAGGCACACAAATTCTCAAATCTGCCCTGTTTCATTGCTGTTCACTTATTTGCAGCTCCGCGGTAGTTCCCCAGGGCCCCTTTTTGACTATCCTGATGGTTCTGAAGTCCAAAGAAGGCATTTCGATCAGGCCTTGGATTCTGTATTGAAATTTTGTGGCTTCAATTTAGGCTGTTACAAAGGTCACAGCTTTCGGATTGGAGCTGCAACAACGGCAGCCAGCAAGGGACATTCAGACACGCAAATTCGTTTGATGGGTAGGTGGAAGTCAGATGCGTTTAAAAAGTATTTACGCCCCGAAGCCCTATAGTTGAAATTACAGGATTCGTTTAGCAATTTCTTTTGTATCAGGGGGTACATTACAAGTAAGGTATCTTATATAGATTCAACATTACCGGATGGCAAGTGTAGGGAGGATTGCCAGCGAGGGTCAGGCATCCCCTGCCAACCGGTTATGGTGGGTCAATTCGAGGTGTGTAAACCTCCTGGGTAAGGTTAAATTTTACATGCTATGGGTAGACAGGCCCTGCGGAGGGGCTTCCATTCCAACTAAGACCTAGCGAGGGTTTAGTTCTTGCCGGTTGACCCTGGTCACTCGAGGTAATAATTGCAGTCACACCAGGTGTGACAAGTTCGTGTTCATGTACATATAGTTTTATAATTAACATGCGTTCACTAAAAGTGTGTGTACGTCCGGCGAGGGCTCGGTTTTACGCACAATCAGTTGCTTCAATCACAGGATGTTCAATGATTAGACGGCCTACAGGTGTATGTTCAGACAAATTGTCCGCACACAGGCATCCGGTTATAGCCGATGGATGAAACCTGGCAAGGGTTGGGATTTTATCCATACGTCTAGCCAACTCGGGTGTCGTAGCTGGGTTGAATAATACATATAGTTCACCAGGCTAATTTTACAGTCAAGAGTTGCCAGTGGCGCCTGACATTCCCTTACATACCTTTCGGCGTCAAATTTTCCTTTCCACATGGTTGCTTCCTACGAGCAAGATGAATAAGTTGGCTAGTCTGTGGATGAAAGCCGGCGAGGGTCTGGCAGTCATCCACAGTGGAGCTAATTGGGTAGCTAGCACATTGTTTACATTTCATTTGTTAAGGGAATTCAGGTGTCACAGGCTACTCGTTACTGAACATTAACATTATTGATGGTTGGTTTATCAACATGTACATAGGTATAAGGCAACAGAGGTGCCTTGCGGCTCTGCCGTGAGCTGTCTGGCATGTGTCATTCTCTGGTATTGCAGGCTCAAGCGATCCTAAGATAGCTAAGTCTCGTCCAGACATTGAATGTTCTTCTCGCCCGCTGGGACGGACCATATCCAAATCGCTCTTCATAATTCCAGGGCTCCGAAGTGTTGTGTTCAGTCACGTCGTTGGCCTAACACTTCCCTCTTTAGACTGGTGGCCTATTGTCTTTCCCCCGGCGGGAACCCCATAAAGTGAAGCAGTGCTTGTTTCATCGCTGCGAACGTTTGGCTACTCTTGACTTCCCACCTTGTTGTGGTCACCATTATAGGCATAGCTGCGAAAAAGTGACCTTAAACACGGTTAAATACATAACTGCATAATGCAAACTTCTCTTTATTAGGCTTACACTGGCAACAGTTTTCTTGGTGGCGGGATGCGGGCCTGCCAGTCACCGGAGCAGTGAGTTGAAGGATTACACTTTCCATTCTCCTGGTGACTGCTAGCCCCGCATCTTTGGCGTTTTATTCCGCCACCTTGTCATTACATATTGGCTATATATATACTTTTCTTTAAATGTATCAATTTGTTTTATAAATGTTTCTGAATACCTCAGTTATTGGAATTTAATTTAATAAAAGTATTGTATAGCTCTTTCAGCTAAATCTGGTGTTATTCACTTTATTGCATGCCTTTATCTATTGGGGTGCCTGGGGCATAAATGCAGTGATACGACTATCACGTTTTGTGTTCACAGGTAACCCATTAGCACTAATCTGCTGTTGCCAGTTGATCTTGTGCACAACTGTGTGCACAGATCATATAAGGAAGTAGATTGTTAGGAGCTGCAATCGGGTTGCTCCGGAGGTTGCCGGGAACGACTGGTCTTTTCAATTCTCTTTGTTTGGGAACAAAGAAAATGCTATATTTAGCAACCATCAATAACTTGTGGCCCAATCGGTCGTTTACGGATGTTTCCAGAGTGCTCCGGTGCGGTTTATGATGTAATGTCACGAATTTCATCCAATCGGAATTTGGTAAGGCATTGATTCCATCCTCGCGGCATTTCTGAAGTAAACTTTCACCCTCTTTCATTTACACTGCCAAGAAACAAAGAAGCATCGTAATTGGTCTACTAAAAGTTGTCCCTCCCTCCCTTTTACTTTCATCTTTCGTTATTTCGGTTTAGGCATTTTATTCCGGCGTTTTATTCCGCCACCTTGTCATTACATATTGGCTATATATATACTTTTGTTTAAATGTATCAATTTGTTTTATAAATGTTTCTTAATACCTCAGTTATTGGAATTTAATTTAATAAAAGTATTGTATAGCTCGGCGTTTTATTCCGCCACCTTGTCATTACATATTGGCTATATATATACTTTTGTTTAAATGTATCAATTTGTTTTATAAATGTTTTTTAATACCTCAGTTATTGAAATTTAATTTAATAAAAGTATTGTATAGCTCTTTCAGCTAAATCTGGTGTTATTCACTTTATTGCATGCCTTTATCTATTGGGGTGCCTGGGGCATAAAATTATTTATTTTTATTGGTGTTTAAGGTCACACATATTTCTGCACAATGGCGAATCATGACCACAACATGGGGATAAAGCCAAGTTAGTCAATCGTTTATACCCATGTTGCCCATTTTAGAGCACTTCCACCCCAAACATTGGTGACATTGTATTTTACAAGTAAAACAGAGTTTGTTTACCACAGAAAACAAGCACTGCTTCACTTCCCGGGGTTCCCATGGGGAAGAAAAGAAATGGGTACTTTTTAACTAGTTGAGGGCTAAATTACTTTTGGTGGTCTGAATTAGTTATTCAATATTCATTTTTATTACAAATTATTGGAGAGTGCCCACTGGCACTCGCCAATAATTTATAATGAAACAAATTTATACAAACAAAATATTACTTGTGTCTGGCTGAATATGAAACGTGCAAGGAAAATGTTGGCGTTTGCTCCAGTACCCTCATTTTTTGAAAGCCCTGATAGTGTCTTCTAGCACTCAACCAATTAGAAAAATTATGGACATTAATGGGTTAAACTAGGCAAAAACACAACAACAACAACCACCACTATAACGACTTCAGGATATTGACTCTTAAACATATTACATCCAGAATTTCCTGTTGTGTATCTTTTGAATTAACTATCAAGATCATAGCAAAATATATTTCCAAGAATTTCCCCCAGGATATAGCTTAGAAGGATTTAATATCTAGCACAAAACACACGTCACAATTATACAGCACATTTTATGAATGGAATTTTCCACTTTAGTATAATGAATCAATTATCGGTAAATTTCCATCAATTGATCTCCACTTGTATTAGAATCCATAGTTCAGTATCTTTTCTCCACATTAGTCACCCGGTATGATTCCTCAGTTTATCAGTTAGAATATAGAAAAATTCTCAAATTCTGTTAACTGAACATTCCTGTTAACTGATTGAGTGCAGAAAGCCACAGGGTGTCTGATGAATGGAATCACATTGCAAAATGATAAGCAAAAGTCTCTTGTAGTGATCCTTGGTACACAATGCTAGGATAATAAAATAAACAGCTGCGCCATGAGTGCATGATACACCCATTATTAATTACAAGAGGGAAGCACACAATATGAGTATACATGTATTGCCTATATTTTGATGAATAAAGTCCCATAACTCTGGAATGACAAATCGGACAGCGATACAAATCAAAAGGGAGCTTCCTTCCATCAACATATACTTTCCACCAAAAAATCACAAAAATTGCAAGAAGCATTTTCGAGTTATTGTATGACGTGTGGATGGATGGACAGATAGATGGACAGACAGACAGATTGTCGGACAGCGGTATACCATAATACGACCGTTTTTTTTCAAAACGGGCGTATAAAAAAAACAGTGTGCGTGAGGGTGTGTATATCATATTGACCTGAGAATGCACCCGGGGGTATGTGAAGAAAAAGAGGGCAAAAGTATGTAGGTGGGCTTATTTTGGGGAGGTCAAGCCTGCAGGAGAATTTGGATGTAAGATTGACATGAAGTTAGATGACTCGGTCAATCCCATAACAAAGATGCATTAACCCTTTATCTAATGAATCAGTACCATGCGCATGCATAATTTACATACTGAACATTTGAAAACAAAATTTTAAACCAATTTCAACAATAGCTATTGCTGAAGGTAATTCATACCGCAGTGAAGTGCTGGAAAGATGAAGCATAAATTAACAAGTAACAAAAAAAAATGAAAGTGTCAATGACACTGTAGCTCAACTTGTCAAGACATGTACATGTATAGTATGTGACACAGCAATGACAAATATCTAGGTAATGACCTGATGACAAAGGTACATACAAAGTATTGTAACGGTCTGTACATAAATACTGACCGTAGCCTGTAACAAATGTATAGGTAAAGTATTGTAAAGGTGGGTGACAGTCAGATGCTAAACTAGAGAAGAAATCTTTGAGTCCCAGAGTGGGTCTGACTGAACCCCAAAATATTTGTTCTCATTTTTTTTTTTTTTTTTTTTTTTTTATTGTTGTTTGAGGGCACATACTTCTGCACAATGGCTAATCATGACCACAACATGGACATGGAAATAAAGTCAAGGTCAGTCAATCGTTTATACCCCATGTTGCCTATTTTAGAGGACTTGCACCCCAAGCATTAGTGACTGGGTCCTATTTTACCAGTGAAACAGAGCTTGTTTACCACAGTAAACAAGCACTGCTTCACTTCCCGGGGTTCCCACGGGGGATATGTTCTCATAACACAGTGATAACAAAGGCACCCCAAAACACACTCATTCCTGTCCCAAGGTGAAAACAAAGGTACCCAAGAAGTTTCGTGAAGATCAGTTCATAAATATGAGCTGCATAGAAGTTGTGACAAAAAACTGATTGGACCTAATTTCGGTACAAAATGGCCACTGGCAGCCATCTTGAATTTTGGACCGCACTCAGAAACACTCGTTCTCGTCCCAAGGTGATAACAAAGGTACCCAAGAAGTTTCATGAAGATCGGTTGATAAATCCAGCCTCTGGCCCGAGTCGTATTGACATATGCACTTACAGTGTATAAGTAGCACTAAATAAATCAAAATTCATCTAATTTGCATAATTTCTGCACGAGAAAAAAACCCATACTGTATGTGATGTATTCCATTTTAGTAAACAATCATACAAAAATTTATTCAAATCAGAACTTTCATACAGAAGTTCTGTACAAAAGACTGATTGAACTAATTTGGGTACAAAATGGCTGCTGGTGGCCATCTTGAATTTCGGACCACACCCAAAAACACTCGTTCTCATCCCATGGTGATAACAAAGGTACCCAAGAAGTTTCGTAAAGATCGGTTCATAAATACGGCCTCTAGCCTGAGCCGTATAGAAGATGTGTACAAAAAACTGATTAGACCTAATTTCGGTACAAAATGGCCACTGGCAGCCATCTTGAATTTTGGACCGCACTCAGAAACACTCGTTCTCATCCCAAGGTGATAACAGAGGTACCCAAGAAGGTTCGTGAAGATCGGTTGATAAATATTAAAATTTTTTAGTAAATTTTGTTTCTTAACATACCTACCACAATTGTTTACAATTGGCTGTAACATAAGTGCAAGCCCTACTTCGGAACTAACTCAAGCTTTTAGAATCTTTTCCAAACGAGTTGGAAAAGTACTAGAGTGCAAAAGCACGAAAAAGATCGAAAAAAGGGTCGAGCGAGACCAGCGCTCGAAATTACAGGTACTCTCTCTGCACACCTCTTGCGTTTACCGAGCGCATGCGCAACAAACCGTGACGTCAATTCCGTATTTCCGCCAACGAGAAGTTTGTGATTTAGCGGGGAGGCATCGATATCAAAGATATCCCCAAGGAGGGTGGGCCTCCGGTAAACAATTGTGGTAGGTATGTTAAGAAACAAAATTTACTAAAAAATTTTAATTTCTTTTCAACCTACTCACAATTGTTTACAATTGGCTGAATAAACAATAGGAGGAGGTGAATCACATAACCAATACCAACAAGAGTAGCAGTAACGAAAGCAAGGATGGCAGAGAACAAAAACTAAAACCTGTAATGAAGAAAGAGAGAAGGCACCTGAAAAGAACAAGGCTGAGAGAAGCGCAACCTCGACAAAAACAATTTAACGAGGGTGCACCACAGCCTGAGCAGCAACGAGAGGACCTAAAGAATAAAGGTCCTCAGATTGCTGCTGAAGGTGGCGGAGATAAAAGGAGGAGAAGGTAGAAGCATTCCTCCAGTAAGCCGCATTCATAACATCACGGAGCGAAACAGAATTGGAGAACGCCCAGGATGTAGAAATGGCACGAACCTCGTGAGCATTAAGCCGGTTCGAAACAAGATCCGATGCAGACAAGCGAGAATAAGCCAGCTTGATTGCAAGACAGATCCACCTGGAAATAGAATGGGAAGAGATAGACTGCCGCTTAGGAATGAGAGACAGAAAAAATCTCTTCCGATCCCTCCTAATGAACTGAGTGCGAGTAATGTAAGTCTTGACCGCACGAACAGGACAAAGAAGAGGCCTCCGTCCATCTACAGCAGGGAGAGCCCGAATGCAGATGGGGGGAGGTACCGAATCGGGGAGTTGATTCTTAGCCAGAAAAGAGCAATCAGTAGTGAAAGTAACACTGTTAGCCTCATTTCGGAAGAAGGCAGAATCAACAGATAGCGCATGAAGCTCACTGACTCGACGAGCAGAAGCAAACGCTAGAAGAAAAGCCGTCTTATAGGTGAGAAAACGCATGTCGGTCTCAGATAAAGGCTCGAAAGGCGCCCCCTCCAAACAGTGCAACACCCATGCCAAGTTCCACTTGGGTGTAAGACGCAAAACTCGAGGCCTCTTCAAAGAAAAGTGCCGAATAAGTTTGGAGAGGAAAAGATTACGACCGATACACCGCTTTCCCACATAAGAGAAAGTATCAGACAGCATAGACCGATAGCCCTTAATCGTAATAGGCTGGAGGCCCTTGGAGTCAAAAAGAAAAACCAGAAAATCCGCAATTTGAGCGATAGACGGATCACGGTAATTCACATTGTGATCTGAACACCAGCGGCAGAAAACCTTCCACTTGGCGGCATAAGTCATTCCAGTGGAAGGTCGCCGCGATGCAGAAATGCACTCCACTGATCGTCTCGAAAAACCTCTACGTCGGAGACTGGACCTGATAAAAGACAGGCGTGAAGGGACAGGCTCGCCAGGTTGTTGTGATACTTCCTGGGACGACCCTGTGAAAGAAGATTGCGACGTAGAGGTAGACGAATCGGTCGATCGGCCAATAGAGGCCGCAGCAGATTGATCCACAACCTCTGTGGAGACAGGGGTGTGATCAGAATGATCCTGCAACTGCAAGCACGAATCTTCGCTAAAACTTGAGGAAGAATCGGTGCAGGAGGAAAGGCATAGCCGACCCAGCCTGTCCAGTCCAGAGACAGAGCGTCTACTGCAAATGCCAGAGGATCTGGACAAGGGGAGACAAAAGTCTCTACCTGATGATTCCAGCGAGTAGCGAAAAGGTCGACCTGAGGACGACCCCACTGCTCGCAAATCGCCTGAAACACCGACCGATGCAGCATCCATTCGGTTGGAAGGACACTGTCGCGTCGGGACAGGGAGTCTGCTAGGACGTTGAGACGCCCGGGAATGTGTCGAATGGACACCCGAGCGTCCACATCCCGTGCCAACAGAAGAAGATCCCGAGACAGCCGATACATAGGAATCGAATGAGTGCCTCCCTGATTCCGTATGTAGGCCACTACTGTCGAATTGTCCGAAAGAAGTAGGACAACATGGTCCGACAGATGAGGGATCCAAAGCCGAAAACTCAACAGAAGAGCAAGGAGCTCCTTCTGGTTGATATGAAGGTCCACCTGCTCGCTGTCCCACTCTCCGTGAGCAGACAGACCGAGAGGGTCCAACGTCGCACCCCAGCCCCGATCGCTGGCATCCGCAGTAAGGATGCGATCGGCCAAAGGAAGATCCAACGGAACACCCTGTGTCAGCCAGGGAATATTTGCCCAAGGGCGGAGGTGACAAAGCAGAGACCGAGGAATAGTGAGTTCCAGGTCCAGCGGATCTACATTCGGACGCCAATGATCCAACAGGAAGTGTTGGAGAGGTCGGACAAACAAGCGACCGAGCGGAATGAGATCGGTCACCGAACCGCAAAGGCCCAGCATCCGAAGGAAAGTCCTGGCCGAGACCGAGGAAGATTGAAGCAGGTCCCGAGTCAAGGCGGAAAGAATCGTCGCCCGAGCCTGGGGAACCGACACTACATTGTGAAGAGTGTCGAAATCCATCCCCAAATGACGGAATCGCTGAGAAGGAAGAAGATCCGACTTCTCGCGATTGACTCTGAAACCCAGCGACGCTAGAAGGCAAAGAAACTGCCGGACATCGAACTCCAGAACAGCAGCATCGTGGTGCCGTTGGAGGATGTCGTCTAGGTAGGCGGACGAAGTCACCGCCGACTGAGTGCGATGGAAAGCAAGCACATGTGACATCAGTCGGGTGAAAGCCCAAGGAGCCAGGTTCAAACCGAACGGGAGAGCTCTGAATTGAAAAACTCGATCCCGAAACGAGAACCGAAGGTATTTCCGTGACGCCAGATGAATGGGTACATGGAAGTAGGCATCCTTCAGGTCGATACTGGCCGCAAAATCGCCCTGATGAACTGAACGTCGAACCGACCGGAAAGTCTCCATACTGAAACGAGGAGCAATTATGAACTCGTTCAGGGTACTCAGATCGATGACAGGACGAAATTGGCCGTTTTTCTTCGGCACCAAGAAAAGTCTCGAGTAAAACCCCGGTGAAAGGGTGTTCCTGACCACCTCGATCGCCCCTTTGGTGAGGAGATTGTCGATCTCCTGCACCAGAAGGTCCCGACGCAGAGAATCTGAAGGGACCTGAGTCGGAAGGGGCACCCGAGATAAACTGGGGTGCCGATGGAAGGACAGTCGCAGACCGGAATGAATGACGTCGAGGACCCAAGAGTCCGACGTTATCTCTGTCCAACGGTCGTAAAACAGCGACAGCCTTCCTCCGACTGGAGGCGAATCGAGGTGAGAACCTTCACTTGCGGCCTCGACGAGGCCCCCGAGAGGAGAAACCACCTCGGGAAGTGACAGAGTCCTGAGACTTTCCAGCCTGAGGCTGCCAGCGGGCCTGGCCACGTCGGCGCTTCTTATGAGCAGAAGGAGCAGACGGAGCCGAAGGCGTAGCCGACGTCGCCGACGAGGCAGACGCAGCAGCACGCTTGGCGGGCCTGGAACGACCCCCACCCGCAGCAGCAGGTGGGTCAAGCTGTCTCAGCAAAAGCTGGTCCTTCGAATGACGAAGAACTTCGCCACGAACAGCTTCCACGGAACCATGGAACAACTGAGGTCCTACCAAAGAGGCAGACCTCAGAACAGCACGTTGCTCAGAAGGAAGGGATGGTAAAGAATCCAAAACCGCATCCCGGCGTGCCAGCTCCAAATTGGCCGTGTTACAGGCGTGAGCGTGAGTCAAGTTCATAAGAGCCTGTGACAAAACGCGAAAAGGCGCCTGAGCGTCATCAAACTCCCCTGGTGGAAAATATTCAGCCAGAGCAGCGACAACATGGTCCGCGAGAGATAACATACCCAGCATCTCTCGGGACAGGCCCACCATAGACTCAACTACCGACATCGGGAGAACTGCCGACTTAGGCTTAGTCAACCCGAGGGAAGAAGAATCCTCATCCACAGTAGTCATCCCTTGGAAGACTGGTGGAGAGACGGAATCGTAAACACGAAACCGCGATGGAGGCAGGAAGGCATCAGCTCTAGAAAAGAAGGAACCCTTAAGGGCCTTAGAACGCATTTTGGCGTCTAAGCCCTGGAAGGACTCAACCACCTGAGCCGATTGCAGAGGACGCAAAGCCCCGGAGCTAGAAGGCTCAACAGGGTTACGGCGCTCCACAGTGGACCGCGGCCGGACGGTCACAGAAGGCTGGTCGGAAGGTAGAACGTCCGGCAATAAGCCAAAGACGAAATCCAAAGCCTGCCCCAAGACTGACGAGGGGGGACCATCACCTTCAAGATACTCGTCATCCTCCGTAGCAGAGGAGACGTAGCCCAACTCGGGCTGACCAGCAGAAACCTCCTGTGAATACTGTGCAGTATCCAAGGGGCCAGGCGAGACATCTCGGCGACCGACCAAAGGAGGTTGTGCCTCAGGAGGCACAGGGAGGCCAACTTGAGGGTTGCCAGAAAGCAACCGGGTGAGCGCCAAAACGGCCTGGCGTAGGTCACCCTGAGAATCCGTCGCAGCAGAAACGCCCGACGGAGTGTCCTCCCAATGGACCCTTCTGGTAGAAGAACCCAAATCCTCAGAAGAGACCGACGGCGAACGTCGATCGGCAGACAGAATAGGAGCACGGTGAGAAGACACCGGAGGATAGTCCCGATTGTGACGCCCAGGAGCCATCACTGGCCTCTGCGAAACAGAAGGCCCTGCCTGCAAATCCTCGAAAGGGACCGACGGCGCACGTCGATCGGTAGCTGGACCTAGGACACGGTGAGAAGACACCGGAGGATTGTCCCAAGAATGACAGGAACCTGTCATTGACCTCTGCGCAGCAGACGGCCCCAACTGCCTATCCTCTGAGACCGACGGCAAGCATCGATCGACACCCAGACTCAGAACACAGTGAGGAATCACCGGAGGAAGGTTCCGAGAGTGACAGCTAACCGGGGCTGTCACTGACCGCTGCCGAACAGCAGGCCCTGGATGCCAACGTCCCAACAGCATCCCGCTAGTCGGCACACTAGCAGGCGAAGGTGGAACAATAAACGATTCACTCGAGGGACGAGGAATCGCTGCCGAAGCGACCGGCCGGCTCAACCGACTAGGAGCAAACCTAGCCAGATGAGACGGAGCAGACAGCAAACCCGCACAGCCTCGCCGCGAGGCTGGGGGAGGCTGAGAACACACAGACACGCCAGCAGATACAGCCTCGGTCCCCCGAGACTGTAGACCATCCCCAGAAGAGATGGAAGAGCCACCATCAGACAGAATAGGATCTGGAGTAGCAACCCCCTCAACAACGGTGGACGGTGTTGGAGGCAGATCGGAGAGGGTTACCGAGTTGACCTCGGAAAAGCTCTCAACGAAAACAGACGCCTCAATAGTGACATCCGAAGACAAAGAGACCGCGGTCTCCTCATCAGGTATCACAGAACAAACACCGTCAACAGTTGCAGAGGAGCTCGCCACAGAAGTCAGATCCGAATCCTGTGTGACAGAGTCACCACGTGCACCAGCAGAAATGTCTGCAACGGCACGGCTACCCTTACCCCGAGAACGAGGGGTTCTAGCTCTGGAAAGAACCACCTTGTTAACAGAAGCCCAAAATTTAGAGGACCAAACCCCACAGATACCACATGATTGGGCCTGAGTGCAATTGTTGCAAGTGACACATGTGGTATGGGAATCGTCCACATGTTTCACCTGCAAACAAGAGGTACAAGGAATAGTCTTAGGCATGATATAAATACAACAATCAAGCTTCCCGCCGACGGAAAACAGAACGAAGGTCGTGTTCACACGTGGGGGAAAGGCAAGATAAAGTGTGAAAAGCACAGCAATAATAATACAAATTAACATTAAATGTAGAGTAATAATTTGGTAGCTTGAAAAAGGATACAATCCAGTAGCACACTAAAGACGATTAATAAGTTGTTCACGAAGAATTAGTATCATAAACAGCACAGTCACAAAAATTTCCGACCATGAACAATGGCGGAAAATAAAGGAATTGACGTCACGGTTTGTTGCGCATGCGCTCGGTAAACGCAAGAGGTGTGCAGAGAGAGTACCTGTAATTTCGAGCGCTGGTCTCGCTCGACCCTTTTTTCGATCTTTTTCGTGCTTTTGCACTCTAGTACTTTTCCAACTCGTTTGGAAAAGATTCTAAAAGCTTGAGTTAGTTCCGAAGTAGGGCTTGCACTTATGTTACAGCCAATTGTAAACAATTGTGAGTAGGTTGAAAAGAAACAGCCTCTAGCCCAAGCCGTATTGACATGTGTACTTACTGTGTGTAAGTAGCACTGAAAAAATCAAAGTTCATCTAATTTGCATAATTTCTGCACGAGAAAAAACCCCTTATTATATGTGATGTATCCCATGGTACTAAACATTCATACAAAAAATTATTCAAATCAGAGCTTTCATGTGGAAGTTCTGCGCAAAAATCTGATTGCCCCTAATTTTGAACAAAATGGCTGCCAGCGGCCATCTTGAATTTCAGACCGGACCCCAAAACACTTGTTCTCGTCCCACGGTTATAACAAAGGTACCCAAGATGTTTCGTAAAGATCGGTTCATAAATGTGGCCTCTAGCCCGAGCCGTATTGGCATTTGCACTGACAGTGGTGAAAGTAACACTAAATAAATCAAAGTTAGTCTAATTTCCATAATTTAAGCACGAGAAAAAAACCTGTATGATATGTAATGTATCTCATGGTACTAAACATTCATACAAAAAATTATTCAAATCAGAGCTTTCATATGGAAGTTCTGTACAAAAAACAGATTTCTGCATCATCGGTACAAAATGGTGGCTGGCAGCCATCTTGAATTTTGGACCGCACCCAAAAACAATCGTTCTCGTCCCACAGTCATAACAAAGGTACTCAAGAAGTTTCGTAAAGATCGGTTCATAAATACGACCTCTAGTCCGAGCCATATCCAATTGTTGACGTATAGACAGACGGACGACAGGCCATGACAAAAGCTCAAATTTGGCTTCACCAAAGTTGAGCTAAAAATAATCTGACAACACCGAAAATCATTCTAGTCTTGGGAAATGTTACAATTTAATTACATACCAAGTTCCATAATAATTTACTAAAGTGATGAAAGTTATGAATATTCTCAGACGGACTCACACACGGATGAACGGACAAACGGATGCACAGACGGACGGACACGTGTAATCCAGTATTCTTCGATTGTGGGGGTATAACTAAACCATATCATGTGACCCCCTCATTCAAAAAAGCTACGGTTTTGTTAACCCTTTACCCAACATAACGGCCAAAACCGGCAGCCCTATTCACAAAAATTACCACTCAATTTTCATCATATTTTTCATTTTTTGTCTCAAACCATAGCTTATGACCCCTCATTGGAACGAGCTCCATGAGCTTGTTCCAATGAGGGGTCATAAGCTAGGGTTTTGACGCAAAAGGTCTAAAAAAATTAGTTATTCAAGAATTTTATTTGTGTTGTCTGCTTTTCGTGTTAGGTAAATGGTTAAAATGTTTTGAGACATTTGAAAAAAAATTAATTAAAATAACAAATTTTGGTTATATGTGCATTGGGTTCGGGGTTCTTTTTTGTTTTAACAGGGAAGGGCTTATGTACACGGAGAGGACTCAAACTGAAATCTGAAGAGTTGACAGGAAGGCTTATTTTTGATTATGTAGGTAGGTGTGTGCACATGTGTGTGTGAGAGAGTGTGTGGGTTATCAAACTGAGCAGAATCAGTTTTCTTTTATTGCACGGTGACATATAGGTCTAGTGGGCCAGGTGCTTGAAATATTACACAATTTCACTGTTTTTATCTTCTTTATGGTCAATACAAAACATGTCACATTAATAGAAAACTTACTTACAAATTGCTTACCAAGAATGTTTTCAGACAACCAAGCAAATTTTAAAAGGCATCAGGCACACCGAGCAAATATTGTGGCTATTTTGAAGTGTTAAAAATGACTTTAGTGGCTGTATACTGTATGCATTAGCTTGTTGTTGGCTCGGCAACAGAAAAAATCTGTTATACAAATTGTTTTGTTACAATGTATTGCACTCTCCAATAAATTGTAAGAGAACCATTATTTATTAACTCTGTACCTATTTATTTATTGGTGTTTAAGGTCACATACTTATGCACAATGGCTAATCGTGACTGTGACAGTTTTACGGTGGAGGAAGGCAGAGTACCCGGAGAGAACCACTGAGCACTGACAAGCAACTGTCACCTCCTCAACATTCGAACTCTGTTCAAGCTCCGATCAAGCAGGGTTACAGCGGTTGAAGACATGTGCATCATCGATGTGCAGTACGCCTTAGTACACGGTGTCATCGTGCCCCCATGTAGGCAACCGGGATAAAGTGCCTTGCTCAAGGACATAATACGGGTTGTCCCAGACGGGGATTGAACTCGGGACCTCTAGCATAGAAGTCCAACAGTCTACCCCTGAGCCACCGAGCTCCCAACATCGTACCTAATGAATCGGCTGCATCCACCTGTGTAAATTACAAATTGAGCAGTTTAAAGAAAACAAGGGGCCTAGACAGCTCTGCCTTAGGTGCTTGCTTTTAAAGGAAGATAAATACAAAACAAGAACCCAGTGTTACTGCTTGTGACCTTAACTTTCATGATCTGATCATGGGTTAGGGCCACGACACAACATTAGGTTATGGGTAACAATTGTGTGAATATGAACAAGATCTGTCACATAGATTCAATTATACAGACCAGATAAGGGCTGTATAATATAAAAGTTTTGCTGTCTGTGACCTTGACCTTCATGATATGACCTTGGATCAAAGTCGTGACGCACTTTGCGTCATGAGTAATAATTGTACCAAGTATGAATAGATCTGTCAATCATACCAAGTTATATGGACCGGACAAGGGCTGTATAATAGTATCAAAGTTTTGCCGTTTGTGACCTTGATCTTGATGATATGAAGTTGGATCAAAGTCGTGACACCCCCTTGAATCATGAGCAATAATTGTATCAAGTATGAATAAGATCTGTCAATCATACCAAGTTATATGGACCGGATAAGGGCTGTATAACAATATCCCAGTTTTGATGTCTGTGACCTTGACCTTGACATGACCTAGGATCAGTCACAACACACCTTTGAGTCAAGAGCAATAATTGTACCAACTATGAATAAGATCTGTCAATCATATCAAGTGATATGGACTGGACAAGGGATGTATAACCATATCAAAGTTTGCTGCCTGTGACCTTGATGATATGGCCTTGGATTAGTCGCAATACACCTTTTTAACATCTTCCATTGAACCTTTATGATTTGGATGCATCCGCCTGCATAATTTACAAAATGAGCTGTTTGAAAACAATTACTTAAAATAAAATTCAAACAAACCAATCATGCGAGCCCCCCTCATTGGAGTGAGCTCGTTGAGACCATTCCAATGAAGAGTCATGAGTCATGGTTTTGTTGAAAATTTTTGAAAAATAATATTCAAAATAATATATTTTGATAAGAGTGTGCATTGGACGAAGGGTTAACCAGTATAAAAACTGGAAATCAAGGAAATAGCAATTCCGTGGGTCAATTTTACCAAATAATTTCCATACAGGTTGAACCATAATCAGCATAGAGTGCCTTAGAGGTAAATTGTGATAAGCTTGTGCTACTACTGGTGTTGACAATCTGGGCTCTGGTAACAATGACTTTATATTACTTTAACCCTCTAAACACTAATGACAAAATACCAATATTTCAAGCTACAAATTTTGTCCATAATGTTACTGGAAATTTAACCAATAGAGTCGGGGAGGGGGGGGGGGGGGGGTGCACTGGGGTAGAGGTGCAGGCTGCAAGCTGAGAGGTCCTAGGTTCGAATCCCACCTGTGGCACCCACGTTGTGTCTCTGGGCAACACACTTCACTCCCATTGCTCATGTGGTGGCACAGTGGCATTGTGAACTAAGGTGTAACGCACATCGGTGGTGCACCTGTCTTCAACCAATTCTAACCTGCTTGTGGGGAGTTGGTATGTTGGGGAGCTGACAGTTGCTCGCCATTGCTGGGTGGTTCTCTCTGGGTACTTCGGCTTCCGCCACCCATAAAACAGTTAAACTGTCATGGTCATGATTAGCCATTGTGCAGAAATATGTGACCTTAACCCTTTACCCAACACAGACGATATCAACATTTATTATTTTAAATATCATTTTTTTTAATTTTTCAAAAAATTTCAACAAAACCATATCATGTGACCCCTCATTAGAACGAGCTCATTAAAATTCAATTTTTTCAGCTGCTCAATTTGCATATTACGCGGGCGGATGTGGTCGATTCATTATGGAAAGGGTTAAACACCAATAAATAATAAATAACCAATACAGTCTTATTTTACAGAGTTCATCAGCTTTATCCAAAAGGATTGAATTAGTTAAATGTCAAGCTGTATTATGGCAAAAAATTTAAGTTTGAAGTTTTTCTATTTCAACTTAAGTGTGCAGAGGTTTAATGCACTTCATATTTAGTTTGAAGCAAATGCCAAATTTGCGTTATACAATTTATTCAAGATTTCTTAAAGGCATACTTAAATAAATTGAACCAGAATCATCAAAGAACAATTTCAGACAAGCAAAAATAATCATGCACAAAAAAATTAAGCTGTTTAGTGCTGAATTAGTGCTGATAACCCCTTTAGTTAATGTAAAGACCATTTCTCCTTCCACCTGTCTATTGAAATGCAAATGAACATGGCAAGATACCTCAGTGAGACAGATCTATTTCACCCTTACCACATGACTAGCCTCATTGTAATAACCCTTTACCCAATGTAAAGTCCAAAACAGGCCGGCGCGATTCACAAAAATCGCCACTATATTTTCATTATTTATTTTTTGCATCACAATCATAGCTTATGGCACCTCATTGGAATGTGCTCAAAGAGCTCATTCTAATGAGGGGTCATAACCTCTGTTTTAGTCTAAAAAAAAAATAAAAAAATTAGTTATTCAAGAATTTTGTTTGCAAGTGTCTGCCTTTCGTATTAGGTAAAGGGTTAATAGTTACGGAACTATTTGATGCTTTCTTCGAATATGTAATTCATATTCAATCGGTAAAATGTATAAAAAACAGAAAAATTACGAGATTGCCATGACAGATAAAAAGAAAAAAAGGAACTAAATTCATAAAGGGTAATAACTCTGACAAAAATACTCCAATTAACCCCCTTCACTCTGATGTCAAAATACCAAAATTTCAGGAAGCTGTTTTTTCCCTTAATGCATCCAGAAATTTAACATTCAATCTCGTTTGACAGAGCTCAATGAGCTCTGTCAAACGAGATTGAATTGGTTAAATTTCTAGTTGCATTATGGGAATTTTTTTCTGCCTGAAATTTAGATATTTTGACATCAGTGTGCAAGGGGTTAACACCTGTATTGAACATGGGGTTAGACATCAATAAGATACACTTGCATACTAATATGATGCCATTCTACTAAGTATTTTAAAAGTTATTGTGTTTGATGGTAAAAATGCAACAAATTCCATAAATGGCACTAACGCTGACAAAAATACCCCAAATAACACCTGTTTTGAAAGTGGGGCTAGACATCAATAAGATTCACTTGTATACCAAATATGATCTAATTCCACAAAGTATTTTAAATGTTATTGAAGTTAAAAACTTGCTGCTTATAGACCGACAAAACCAACATTGTCACATGTAGAGCTGCTTGTAGCATCTAATATAAGCTCAGTTTGTCCTTAGAAGACTGGAAAATGACCAAATTCCTGTTAATTGTATATTCCTATTATTTATTTATTATGGTTTAATGACACTTTAACAGCCAAGATCATATTGTGTCTGTGACAGTTTTATGGGAGGAGGAAGCCGGTGTACCCAGAGAGAACCACCAAGCAGCTGCCAGCTCCCATTGTAACTCCGCACTGCAGCACAGGCAGGGTTAGATTGGCTGAAGACATGTGCATCATCAACATGCAGTACGTCTTAGTACACAGTGTCATTGTGCCCCCATGTGGACAATCAAGGTAAAGTGCCTTGCCCAAGGACACAACGCAGGTGTCCGAATCGATTGCTCAGATGGTCACCCATCCAAGGACTAACTGGGCTCGCTCCTATTAATTGAATTTTTATGACTTGCCAAGTTAGTATTCACTTATACCAAAAATAATTTAGCACTCTACCAGATAACCCTTTACCTAACGAAACGCCCGCATCCATCCACGTAATATGCAAATTCAGCAGTTGAAAAAATTTCAACAAAACCGTATCATGTGACCCCTTGTTGGAACGAGCTTGTCGAACTCGTTCCAACAAGGGGTCATATGATATGGTTTTGTTGAAATTTTATGAAAAATTTAAAAAAATGATATTTGAAATAATAAATTTTTGATATCGTCTGTGTTGGGTAAAGTGTTAACTGGATTTCACTGTACTGTCTAATAATAATAATACTTACCAGGGACCTGTTTTGCCCAACTTATTGTGATCACAAGTTCTCTGTCAGCTAAATCTGAAACTGCTGCTGCAAAGCGAATATCCTCTGCTAATGAGTTGTCTGGAGTTGCATATAATTTGTCTAGCTGTGATTCTACTGACATTAAAACTGATAATATTTTGTTTTCTAGAACTGTAAAGAGAAAATAACCCAATTTACAATACAGCCTTCCTAAAAGTCACCCACACAAGCAGAATTAGCACTGGATGAAAGTAATTAAGTGCACCATTGACGGACACAGCACCACCATGCCCCCTACATTGGCATTTGGGATTAACAGGGACATTTAGTAGTTACTGCTGGTAAGACAGAACCATTGGCCTTTCTGTTGGAAGTGCAATGCTCTCACTATTGAGTGGAGATGGGAGGTATTGAAATTTTGAGTTCAGAATTGGTTTCAGTATTTTTAAGGGGGTATAACTCAGTATTGGTTCGGTATTTGGTATCTCACTTGACTGAGATTTGCTGATAGTACCAAAGGGGAATTCACATCAGGAAAATACAGAATAGATTGTTCTTGTATCATTCTACCACAGTGCCACAAATACCACTGCCAATGAGCTTGACAGGGCAAACTTTTATGAAAACAAATTATATCTACAGTAATTCTGTGACTTGTTCTAAGCACACATTAACCTTTAAAGCCCTATTTCAGGCATATGCAATCTCAGAGCACATGCCCTCAACAAGACATTTTCAGTAGGTCCTGCTGACAACAGACAAAGTAAGTGGGTAGTAATTTCTAATCAAGTCTCGGCTGCCCAAGACTTGGCTAGAAATCACTACTAATTCATTCTTGTTCCTCGGCAAAAAAACTGCTGTGAAAAACTGGTGCTTCTATGGAAATTGCTGTGAAGCCTGTTTCGATTGAGTAAAAATCATCAGGGGGCAGGGCAGTTTCAATTGCCATGTATATGCAGTATGCAATGAAGTGAAAACTTTCAAGTAACTTTAACATGTGAAAGGATATCGAGATACATGTGTATATAATCGCAATCATTGTGCAGAATCTTTCACTCAATCAGATCATGCCAATATCATGAACCATGTGAATGCAGAGAAAAAATCTTAAGTTAGCAGGCGACTTGCTCAATATGTAGAGTATGAGTGAAAATAAGATGCAGCATAACCACAGACTAAGTATATCACTGCTTCTATGTTGATAACACCAGAGCCTGACATCAGTTTCTTCCAGAGCTTCCCAGAAACTGATGTCAGATTCTGGTGTTATCAACTTAGAAGAAGCAGAACACAGTTTCTAGTGGTTATGTGGCATCTTGTACCATAAATTGTAATATTAGCAATACAGAGTAGGTCAACCCATATGGTTTGATTCCTTGTGTAACCTGGAAGTTGTGTAATTTCTGCCACCACAAGGCTTTCTGAAGAAGCCACACTCGCCAGTATTTTTGCTGTGGATATTTTTCATTTCCTCGGCACTGCTGATTGCTGAGGGTGAATTACCAAGGCTGCCTGAAAATGTACAAGTTGTGGTCTAGTAAGAATTCAGGACAACTGCCCAGGCCTCTGAGTTTAACAAAACTGAAAAGAAAATCAGCGACTTCTTTCATATAAATGAACCCTTCAACTGTTATCAAGTCTCAATAGGGCCTTATAAATAGTGAATGCTGGAAAATTTGAAAATTCAGACAATTTCAGTATTCAATGGTTGGTTTGGTTTGATTTTTTGGTATGCCCATGATATCGGTATCATTTCGTTCTTTTCGGTATATTGTCCATCTAAACCATCCAGCCACCACACTCCCCGCAGGCCAGTAAGGTAACATGTAAAAAAAAAGGTTCTACTGTCCTGATACATGTCTATTCTATTTAGCAGTTTCATTGTCCAGGCATTGGTCACAAGTCCCATTTTACCAGCAGAAGAGAAGATTTCATCCAATGTAAACAAGCAATGCTCTACTTTCAGAGCTTCCCACAGAAGCACTTCAATTAAAAAAGAATCTTGTGTACTGATAAATTCCTGTTATCCCATGGAAGTGTACTTTCTGCAACAACAAGTGTAAGCATTATTCATTGATGTTATTCCAGGTAATCTGGAATCATGAGCCAACAGCGATGAGTTATGGCAAAGCTTGTTACCCATTCATTCATTGCCTCAAGTACCCAATTTGTCAATCACAAACTTAAATTGCTATTAAACTTTCAAAAGAATTTGGGAGAATAGACCTTATTCAGTTTCAGACAAGTGGAAAAGCTTAAAAAGGCTACATATTTTATTGAATATTCTGAGCCCCAGTGTGATTTTTATTTCTTATTCATGGACAATGTACCTTAACCCTTGACATCCCTACAATGTGTGGAGAGTAGACTATGATCACATAAAACACCAAACGAGAGGCGTCTTCACACAATATTATCTCAAGTTTCATGAAAAATCATAAGCAAATCAATGTTTCAGTTATTTATTTATTTATTTACTGATTGGTGTTGAAGGCCACATAGTTCTGCACAATGGCTAATTATGACAGTAATGTGGAGAGAAAGTAAAGTCTAGTCAATTGTTTATACCCATATTGTCCGGTTTAAAGGACTTCCACCCTAAGCATTGGTGACTGCCGGGTCCTATTTACCAGTAAAACAGAGCTTGTTTACCAGACTAAACAATCACTGCTTCACTTCATGGGATTCTCACGAGTACAATCTTTCAGTGGAGGATCCATGATCTTAGGTCAGATGCCACTTTCAATCATGGGTCATGATGCGAAGGATCAGCCAATGCACCTAGCAGCAAGTTGGGGGATGGCATGAGAGATGGTATTCCCACACAGGAGGTATATGGCTGCATGCATGGGATACAGTATTATCTGCAATATCAGGCCTGGCATTCTTAACAAGAGCACCACCTAGCGGGGCAAAATACGCCCGTCAAAATTGGAACATTCACAAGTTTCTCTGGGGTAAAGTTTGAAATTTTTGTTGACTCGACTATGTCTGTCCCCCTCCCCCCCCCCCCCTCCAATCATTGCCCATTTCCCTGCCCTGTCTGGGGTAAAGGGTAATTCACATGCTTTCACATTTTCATATTAATCGATCTGAGGTCTTCACAAAATAAAAACAAGGCTGCTGTAGAAGATTCTCTCTGCTGTTTACAATGGTAGCGTCCATTCATTGACAGGTTAACTTCATTGATAACGATTGATGATAGGTGGCGCCAAGGAAAAGGGTATTTTGAGGATCATAACAGCTATAAATGGCGAGGATTCTCGTCATTTAAAAATAAAATGGTGTTATCTGCTCCTGTCACATGCACAACGACAATTGATGATCAACATGGGTGCAAAGTTTGAACAATAAAGCAAGTTAAATGTTGAAGGAGTTGGCAACACAATAGTGTAATGTTTCAAGTACTAAAAGGGGGCATAACTCTAGAAATACAAAACAGAGTTACCTGCTCTTGTCACATGCACAACGGCAATTGGTGAGTGTGCAAAGTTTGAACAATATAGCATGTAAAATGTTGAAGGAGAAGGCGACACAATACTGTAATGTTTTAAGTACTAAAAGGGGCATAACTCTGGAAATACAAAATGGAGTTACCTGCTCTTGTCACATGCACAACGGCAATTGGTGATCACCATGTGTGCAAATTTTGCATAATATAGCATGTAAAATGTTGAAGGAGAAGGCGACAAAATACTGTAATGTTTTAAGTACTAAAAGGGGCATAACTTTGGAAATACAAAATGAAGTTATCTGCTCTTGTCACAGGCACAATGGCAATTAGTGATCACCATGTGTGCAAAGTTTGAACAATATAGCATGTAAAATGTTGAAGGAGTAGGCGACTCAATACTGTGAAATTTGTAAAGGTCACTGTGACCTTGACCTTTTGCATAATGATCCCAAAATAAATTGGGTACTTATTTTCAACATACCCAACCCACATGTCAAGTTGGATTTTGATTGGCACAGCAGAATTTCAATTAGAGAGTTGAAACCAACTCACAGATAATCTTCATGTTCAAGGTCAACCTTGCCACTTTAGTGGCTTTATACTATATGCATTAGCTTGATATTTGCTCAGAAGAAGAACAAAGAATGTTCATATGAAATTGTTTTGTTACAATTTATTGGAGAGCACTCTCCAATAAATTGTAACATATAAATTATTTATCAAGGAAATCTTGTTTAAACTAAGGCTGTCCTCAGTAGCAACAGAATCGGTGAAAACAATACACGTCACAAAGTGACCTTGCAAAATAATTTAGTATTCTACCAGTTAATGAATTGACAATGCACCCTCTGTGTCTATGGCCACTCAAGTATAATGTTAAGTTTAGCCAATCATTTTCCCTGAGGGTGCTGGCTTAATGACTCACACCCAACTGGTTACTGGGTCTTATTATACAAGTGACACTATTCTGAATAAATAAACATCTCTGTAATTTGAATGTAATATATTCCATCGCCAAAATGACATTTCATTTGAAAGATTTTGATGAATTTTCACTAGTACAGCTACTATGAAGAGAATGTTAACTCAATCACAGTGAACGAATGTGTGGTGTCTTTGACATTTATTTGTTTTAATGGAAAATAATGGAAGAAACATATCGAAATCATGGAATTTAACAGAAATTTATAATGGAAAATAAAGTAGTTTGGTTTTCAAGACATAATATTGTGGAGCCCACTTAACTGGATATTTCTTAATGGAATATTTATATTAACTGTATAAACTTCCAAACAACAAAAAAAAAACAATTTATCATCCCTTCAACACAAACTTTATCTGTTAATTGATTTATTCATTGGTGTTTAAGGTCACATATTTCTACACAATGGCTAATAGTGACTGCAACATGGCAATAAAGTCAAGTTTAGTCAATCGTTTATAACCATGTTGCCCATTTTAGTACACTTCCAACCCAAGCATGGGTGTCTGGTCCTATTTTACCAGCAAAACAGCTTATTTACCACAGTAAACAAGCTTGGCTTCACTTCTCAAGGGTCCCAAAAGGGAGTTACAGCACTGGACTTCAAACTGAAAGGTCTACGAGTTTGCTCCCCACCAAAAACAACTGCCTTGTGTCGTTGGGTAAGGTACTTCAAACCAATATTTCAAGAAATCTTTAAGTTCACTCTGCTAAATTTCAACAGATTGACCAACCAATCAGCTAACTAACCAACCTACCAAAGTGTTTTCCATATAGTCCTCCAGATATGTTTGAAAGTGTATAATTATCCTGAGATGCCCAATGTAGAGCATCACAATTCTGTGAACTGTCAAAATAAATAGCCATGAAAGAGAGAGACGGCAGGGTTCCTATAGGCAAGGAATGATAAACTTCAAGCCTGAAGGCTACTGAAGGCTGCTCCGTCATTTTTTCAAGGCTTTACAATAGTCAATTCATGGATTTTCAAAGCCCCCACTTCACAACTTAGGCATATAAATCTATACAGTTACTGAAAGTAATTACAAGCTTCAGTGGCCTTGTTATTTCATGAAAATGCAAGGTTTTTCAACCTGGCCCATTTTCCAAGATTTCAAGGCCTTGAATGGCCCTTCGACAAATTCAAGGCCATTCCTCAAATCCATGGTCCCACAGGAACCCTAGAGTGAGACAGACAGAAAAAGTTTCGTATTTCTAGGTATAGCAGGCCTGTCGATTTGAGACGAATATCTGTATGGGTCACGGTGGAGGTCAGCTAAAATAATAGAATACGTGAATGAAAAACGGGTCATGCCAAATTGTCACGTGAAATTTTCAATAGGTTGAATGATCTAGTATGAATGAATGGTGGAATGATGTTGATCAACCAATCATCAGCTGCACAGGAGTCTGCATCTGCCCAAAGAATAGCTGCTCCGTTGGCCAACATTGGCCAACTGAGCTGAGCAGCTATACTTCAGGCAAAAGCAAACACCTTTGCTGATGATTGGTTGATGCTCAACATCATTTCAAGATGTTGCATAGGTACAAAATCAGGAAAAGGCAATAATTCATGGCTCTGGCACAAACAGTGTTTATGGATGCCATGCTCTTCTTCAGAATGCTGACCCATGCCAAGATTAGGCTATAATTGCAACTAATTTGTACCTGAATTGGTGCAACACAGCCTCATTATTTTTCCTGAGGATTCATCTTTATTCATAGGAGCAAGAAGTTGACAATGATATAAGTCCTTTATATTGGTCTAATTTGGGCAGAGTGAAGAACAGTTACGGACAACGCTCGTTGTTTGCCCTGCTGTGAGAAAATTTTCAAAATTCAATATTAAAAATGCAAAATTCTGGCTTTGAGCAGCATAATTTAGCATTTGGTAATGCTCAAGAGTTTGACATAATTTAGCACCTCAGAATGCATTTTAATGATCTTCCTATGAGATGATAATATTCTTCTTCTACTTCAAATACCAATGGTTCTAACTTTGCATGTAAACTGGTATGTATTATACTTACCAGTTTACATGCAATGTTACAACCAATGGTATTTTGTGTAATTATATCAGTTAATTTTGTTTTCAACTTTACATCAATTAATAACAAAACCCCACTGGGAATGAATTATGTAACTGAGAAAGTGAGAAATTTTACATGTTTGAAATCTCATACATGATCAGGCCTTCGTGTGAGTGATCAGAAACAATTGATATTCAATGTTTTATTTATTAGTAATGTTATTTGATGCATTCTGTTCTAATTATTAATAAAATTTTAATGTAATCTTCTATAAAGTTGTTTTTTGTCGAATATCGGCCCAGGATAAGAGACTTGGCCATTTGAAAAATGCAGGAGGGCAATTCATCGCCCTCCTTGAAATGAGTCATGAATGATTAGCATAATTTAGCAATTGGTATAAATTGATTTTTAGATCAAGGTTAATTCATTTTCAGTTTTTGTTATTCAACCCATTTTGTTTTATTTTTGTCCAAAATAACCCGCTGTGTTGCCTTTGCACATTTCTTCATCACTGGTACCTAAATTCATAGCGGATGCTGCCCTTACAATTCAGAAATTTCCCCTTCTCTAACATTTTGTTGTGGCAAATTTCATGGGTTTAACATTGACTATGGCATTATAATACAGTTCAACATGCATTCTTTTTTATGGGTTCACATCACTGACACACTAATAAGACAGTAAGTTTGCTTATCTTGATTTGAGTCAGTGACTGAGATCCCCTTATAACGTGGCTGGCCGTGCGCTAGGACTCAAGTACAAATGGAATACAACTGTTTATACTTATGAGTAACTTACCAGGTGATTAACTTGATTTTTTTCCATAGTTAGTACCTCAATTTTGAGAAATACTTGCCTAATTATTAAACACCAACTTCTAATTTGGGCGCATTTGTCATAATTTGGGCACAGCGTTTATTGAAGGGAATTTGGGGGAATATAAAGGCCTGTACGATACAACAGTTCATATATCGGCATAGTTGCGATACATATATATTTAGTTTACCTAATGTGTTACCTGAATCAAGTACAGGGGAACGAATGATAAGATACCAAAGCTCGGACAAGGTGAACGATAAATGGGTTATGCAAAATTTTGGAAACTCCAGTCCCGATATAGATTTGTAATAATTTAGAAATCCAATAAAATCTGCAATCAGTTTCCTTAATGCTGAGCTTTGCAAAGTTGTTTGCACTCTTGCATTGGGATGAAAAATTTTTCTCTGTGGATAATATCGATTGATATTGGTGTATTCATTCATCAAATTGCCTTGCATGAAGTGCTGGCAGATGTTTTCAGTCGGTCTGGTGTATTTTCATTGTTACCAGTTCACCAATTAAGAGCAAAGTATAAAAAGTATTGATAAGAGAGGAAATCATTAAGATACATTCTTCAAGGACGTAATTTGACATTTAATCGAACATATATTTTATACTTTCTTTCTGAGCTGGAAGATAAGTTTATCCATGTCTACATCAAATCTGAAGAAATATTGTCATAAAGCTACTCAGCATCAGCCTTCCCAGGAGACAAACAAAATCTATAAATCACGTCCTACAAACTTCTGAGAATTTCATTTCATTTATTCATATTCATTTATTTATATTTATTTATATTTATTAAGGTTTAACGACACATTAACAGCCAGGGTCATATCGTGTCGGTGACAGTTTTACGGGTGGAGGAAGCCAGAGTACCTAGAGAGAACCACCGAGCAATGACGAGCAGCTGCCAGTCACCAACATCGTAACTCTGCACTGTTGCACAGGCAGGAAAAGATTTCTTTTGCCACTGAAATACGTATAATTTTGGTACATTTAATCCAATTTTACACCTGTAAACTGAATGGATTTTTTCATCAATGATTTCTAGAGTTAAATATTTAGATGAATTTTTTAGCAAATCTTTGAAGCAGCCATGACTAGATTTGATAAAAAATATCTTGAAAATACTCAGATGGTTATGAGTTAAGGTTGTTTTTGGTAATCATTTATAATTGCATTACCCACTTTAGAACTTGCAACCTTGACATTGGTTATGGGGTCCTATTAAACACAAAGCAAAACTTGTCTACTGCAGTAAAAAAGCACTGCTCTAATTCCCACAGGGGATGATAAACAAGTAAAAATTCAATCATTTATTATTCATTGTAATTACTGGTCCAGTATACAAGAGAATTCAATACACTTTGTAAGTGACCTAATATGGTACACCACACATGTATATATGACGGTAGTTAATTGTCACCCAATATGAAAGTAACCGACACTGTATGCGCTATATTCGGTCAATCATTTATTTTGTCAATGCCTGTCAATATGCTTTTCCATTTTCCAGTAGTGTGTAGTTGGTCACAGGAATGAAATTACAATTACAGGAACTTTCACATAGTGGCCTAATAGCCACAAAGAAAGGTAACACATTCAGCTAACAAACTTAAGGTACCCTGGCAGTCGGCAGACATAAGTTCACCTGAAATTACTACAACTCTATATCTTAAGCTGGTCCTCTGAAACTAAGTTCAAGAGAGCAACTACCCATGTGGATAGGCAATTATTCACCAAAAGGGCTGAGTAGTATTGGGTGAAACAAATATTGTGGTTATGCAGTATTATCGTTCCAGACACCTGGAGTCAGCCACTGACATTCTGAATAAACTTAAAACCACGGCCATGCCGACTAACTTGCAACGAAAACCTCACGTTTAACTTCAGTCACCAGAAAGAGATTACTATGGTAAAAGTTACTGATAACTGCGAAGCATTCTTTTCAATTAATCATTTTTAAAGCGTCCTTTTAATACACAAGAATATTAGACTTATTGACATGTATTGTTGAATGGTGTAATCAGTTCCCTTGATATGCCTTATTAACTTAATACTGATTGTTTTTAAGTTATGGTTGTTCTTGGCTTGAGCCCAAACCTCCACCCAAGCCCCCCCCCCTCCCTCCCCTCCCCCTCAGAACAATGAGCAGGGCATCAAGCAAAAATTCATGCAAATCAATCAAGGTTGGTTATATGCAATTAGCTCTACCAAAAACATCATGCACGTTACAATTTCTTGTATTAAAATGACAAAAGTCCACCTCATTTTTCAATTTGTGATTCACCATGTTGAATTAATTGGTGATATTTCATCATATTTAAATTTCATCAGTTTTGGCCTTATAGTTTGGAACCAAATTTATAAAAAACATGTGGAAAAAACACCCCAACAGAATAGTGGGAAGAAAAATGACTTTATCTCTTTCATTTAACATGCCACTAATCTAATCTAATCTATTGGTAGAATTGCAGAGGTTGACCATTTACCAATTTGGACAATATCAAAATACATTATTTTAAAATTAAATTTTTTTTTTTAACAAAACCATATCATGTGACACCCTCATTGGAATGAACTCGTTCCAATGAGTTGGTCACATGATGGTTTTGTTGATATTTTTTTAAAAAATAAATTTTTCTACTTTTCAATTTGTAAATTATGTGGGTAGATGTGGCAGATTCATAATGTAAATGGTTAACCCTTTACCTAACGCAGACGATATCAAAATTTATTATTTTAAATATCATTTTTTTAAATTTCTCAAAACATTTCAACAAAACCATATCATGTGACCCCTCGTTGGAACGAGCTCGTCGAGCTCGTTCCAATGATGGGTCACCTGATATAGTTTTGTTGAAATTGTTTGAAAAATAATATTTTTTCAACTGCTGAATTTGCATATTACGTGGGCGGATGCGGGTGATTCGTTGGGTAAATGGTTAAAATCTTCTTTAGGCCCACCATTCTGACGACTTTGTTCAAATGAAGGGGATCGCATGATATTGCATTGTTGACATTTAAAAAAAAATAAAATAAAAAATAAAATTAATTTTTTTTCAATTAAGGAATTTAGAATGGATGCGGCCAATTAGTTCTAAAGGTCAAGGGTTTGCACAGAACATTAGGGACACTTGAGATGCTCTGTTTAGATTTCAGTTTAATATTCAAATGTCTATAGATGTGAATAGAAAACAGGAAGCAATTATGTTTGTGAATTCAGACATCTATATACCCATCCACTATGATGGTGAACGTATTTGTAAAGAGTTGCAGATGTGATGGGCAAGAACATGCACTTTGTCACGTATCACTGTTGACAAATTTATATACTTACAGATGAACCAAAACTAATTTACAAGATCACCTTTACTAAACACTGCTGGCATGCTTGTTCCTTTGCAGGCCACAGTGTTTTCGAAAAACAAACATCAGTGTTTGTTCATATGTTTATTGGATTTTAATGACACTTTCATCAGCCAAGGTCATATTGTGACTGGCATTTTATGGGTGAAGGAAGCCAGAATAACCCTATGGAACCACCAAGCGCAAGCAAAGTTAGCAGCGATTCAAGGCAAGTGCATCAATGACATGCAGTACTAGTACATCTTAGCATTCAGTGCCACTGTGCCCCCACATGGCCAATCAAGGACACTGCACAGATGGTGTTGGCTAGGATCATCAGCCTTTTGTTTAAGAAAGAAAAATCAATACATTCAAAAATAGGAATTGTCATCTTTCCAGAGGTAATCCACTGAAATTTTTTTGTTATTGGTGTTTAAGGCCACTTTCTGTTTTCAGCATCTATGGCTGTATTGTGGCCATGGCACAGGTATTAACCCTTTACCAAACGAATTGGCCACATCCACCCGCTTAATATGCAAATTCAGCAGCTGAAAACATACTATTTTTAAAAACATTTCAAGAAAACCATATCATGTGACCCCTCTTTGGAACGAGCTTGTCGAGATGTTCCAATGAGGGGTCACATGATATGGTTTTGTTGAAATTTTTTGAAAAATTTTAACATATCATATTTAAAATAATGAATTTTGATATCATCTGTGTTGGGTAAAGGGTTAAATCAAATTTAACAAATTGTTTATTCCAAATCCATGCTCTTTATAAGTCTCCAACCCCAAGCAATTGTTTTTGGGACCTATTTCCTAATTAAAGCAGAACTTGTGTACCAAAGTGAACAAGCACTACTTAACTTGCCATGATTCCCATGTGTAACTAGATGATACAGTTGATCAAGCAATAGATTATGGGCCCCTTTCTGTCATCATTTGGGTATTATAAATATGTATTCTTACATCAGTTTTGATGATGCGCTAGACAGAGAATGTGGATGAAGGAGACCTTTCTATCTTTATTTAATTATGAATTCAAAAGTGTTTTTTTTAAAAGGCATTTTAAACCTCTGAACACTTAACCCATAATGGCCTGAGACTTTTTGAACATTTTTGCTTTACTTTGACAATCCTCATCCTATGACTTTGCAATAGTTTATTGGCAAGTCTTGACTGCCTTTGTTGGCAGACAAGACTTGCTTAGAAACTGCCATGGCACTTTGAATGTAACTTGCAAGCTAATTACCCCCAAACTGCATATTGGGGACCTGTTTTGTTGTAAAATAATGTGATTAAAGTCGGAAAGAGGCCCCCATGAGTTAAACGTCAAAATTTCCACCTGCAAACTTTCTGCATATAATACAACTAGGAATTTAATACAGTCCATTGCTTTCAAAACACAGCTGATGACCATTACCTGTTTGAGAGCTTGATTATTCTTGGTGGTCTGAATTTGTTATTGAAAATTTGTTTTATTACAAATTATTGGAGAGTGCCCAAAGGCACTCTCCAATAAGTTGTAATTGAACAAACTTGTATAAACAAAATATTATTTCATTTGACTGAATATAAAACATGAGCAAGGAAATCATCGGCTTTTGCTTGGGTATCATCATTTTATTGAAAGCCCTGAAAGTGGCCTTCAGCACTCAACCAGTTAATGGGAATAAAAGAAGGGGTCACATTTATTTATTTATTGGGTGTTAAAGGTTACATTCAACATCTATGGCTATCTCATGACCATAAGTTAGGTATGAAGACAAGCTTAGCCAATAGTTGACACCCATGCTGCCCACTATAGAGAACTTTGGGGTCCTATTTTACCGGTAAAGCAGAATTTATTTGTCACAGTAAACACGCAATAACAAGGGGTCATAAGCAATGTTTTAAAAGCAAAAACAAAAAAGTTGCAAAGATGAGAAGATCTGAATCATGATTCTAGTGTATGATATTGAGCTGGTTTAGTTGATCTGTTAGGAAAAGGGTTAATTTAATTTTATCTGAGACTTTTTATTGGGAATCTACAGGGCCACAACTGATATGAAGGTTAACAAAATTGGCCGACGTAAGTCCCTGCCTTTCAAATTTATCTTTGTTACCTATTCATTAATTGGAATTCATTCCTCTGCATATTGCTGGTAGAAATTCCTGCCAGGACAGCAATCTACTCTTGTCAAGACAATATGGATAATCCGACACTTATTAACAAAATATGTATAAAGTTCACAGAGAGTGGTTTACTATTAAAACAATAACCAATAACTCATGGTCAATGAAAAATTATAAGAACACCAAGCCAAGTTTCAGATAATGGACCTCGAGGTATAACCCACCCCCCCCCCCCCCCCAAAGGTCCATCCACAGAAGAAACTTTACATGGCATCTGAGCGTATTATCAGATAAATTGACAGTTATTATATGGATGACAATTTCACTCCACAGTTGTTTTCACCCTCTGCACCCTGATGTCAGAATGGCGAAGTTTTCAGCAGAAAATATTTACCATAATGCAGTTTAATATTTAACCAAATATACCTTGTTTGACAGAGCTCAGTAAGCTCTGTCAAATAAGATATAATTGGTTAATTTCATAGTTAAACAAGAGAAAAACAGAGTGATTGGAGAAAATTCTGTTGCATTCAGCCGAGTGCTAGGGGTTAATCTGTAGTCCACTCGCCACATACTGTATATGCATATTGGATCAATCAATTCATGAATGATTTCTGAGCTTCACGGGTATGAATTTTTCATCAAATTCTGTCATGGCTGCTTCACAGCAGCCATGACAGGATTTTATGAAAAAAATTCATGGCTCTTCAAAGCAGCCATGACAGGATTTTATGAAAAAAATTCAAGAAAAGACATAGCAGGGTAAGAGTTAAGATCACTTTCAGCATCTATGGCTATATTACAACCACAACACAATTACAAAGTACAGCTACTCATTTTGTCTATGTTGTCAACAAAGAACTTCCGACATTGGTCACCAGAGGCCAAGACCAGGCCTGGCCTTTTGAAAAATCTAGGTGAGCCACTATGGCCCTCCTAAAACGGTTTCAGGGGAGCAATTCTACACTAATATCAATTATACAAGGTTATTAATATGAAAATTGAGGAGAGTTTAGGGACAGCAATTATGGCTCTCCTCAATTTGCCTTTAGGAGAGCCAGAGCAACAGCTCCCCTCAAACGGCCAGGCCTGCAAGACTATAACACGTTTACATTAATATTTCCTTGAATTCTATTTTTTAGTTATGCCTTTAAATGGGCTGAAAAGAACCATTAGCATTTTCAAAGATCTGGCAATTTGCCAGTTGGCAAATTGCCATATCTTTTAAAATGCCAATGATTCATTTTAGTCCATTATATTAATAAGTAGAACATACAATTCTACAAAATACAATAGTAAAAGTTTAATAGTATTGGCTCCAGGTCCTATTTTACCAGTGAAGTCAAACTTGTTAACCACAAAAAACGCACTGCTCCACGTACCATGGGAGGCATCATTATAACTATTTGCCAAACACTGATCTCAGACATTTTGTAATGCATTTTTTACTCCTAAATAACTAAGATTTTCATTTACTTCTGGCATCCACCAATAACACGTCAAACACATTATCTCTTTCAATGTATTTGTAAAGGTAACTGATGTTCTGTACCCAAAATATCCCAGCTTCAATTGCAGTAAATAAACAATAGCAGCATCCCCCCTCTTGAACAATGTATTAGTGAGCAAATTTATGTTTCCACCTGGCTAAAACAATTTGTTGTTTAAATGAAAAGTTCCCGAGAGAATGCTACTGGTATAGTAAATTAATTAAGAAATGTAGTTTGTCATTTACAACATGACATCCATCAACACATACCTTGTTTTCTAGATAAAAAACAACTGTTTCCTTCCACCTATTACCTGTGCAAACAATCTGTGAACCTTGTTTGGTACATACTATATCAGTTTACAGAATACCTGGATCATGGAGACAGTCAATCAGTTTTTCAATAGATAGGGTTAGTGAAATTGCAGAAGTGGCTTAAGCAAATAAATGTTAATTCTTTTCCCAAAATAGTCGAACCCTGTTATGAATAACCACTTTGCCAGTGAGAATTATTCAGTAAATTTATTTATTATTTAACTCTTAACCCGCTGAGTATTTTCATGATATTTTTTCATCAAATCTAGTCATGGCTGCTGTGCAGCAGCCATGACTAGATTTGATAAAAAATTAATCCAAATGTGAAATAAGAAATCCTTGGTGATAAAATCCATTCAATTTAAGGGTGAAAATTTTATTATATGTGCCCAAATTATACTTATTTTGGTGACAAGAGAGACCCTGAGGATGGCAGGAATACCTGCCAGCAGCATGCAAAGAGTTATATTTATTTATTGGTGTTTAAGGTCACATACTTATGAACAATGGCTAATCATGACCTTGACAGTTTTTCGGGTGGAGGAAGCCAGAGTACCCAGAGAGAACTACCGAGCAACGACGAGCAGCTGCCAGCTCCCCAACATCGTAACTCCACACTGCAGCACAGGCAGGGTTAGATTGGTTGAAGACATGCGCACCATCGACGTGCAGTACACGGCGTCATCGTGCCCCCATGTGGACAATCGGGGTAAGTGCCTTGCCCAAAGACACAATGCGAGAGTCCAAATCGATCGCTCAGACGGTCACCCATCCGAGGACAAACCGGGCTCGACATTGCTTAACTTCGGTGAACTGATGAGAACCAGTTACCGCTACGCCACCATGCCTCCCCCCCCCCTCCCCCCCCCATGCAAAGAGTTAATGATAGTTAAGGTCACATATGTCTGTACAATGGCTAATCATGACTGCAATATGGATATAAAGTCAAGTCCAACCAATCTTTTATATACATGTTGACCATTTTAGAGGACTAAACAGCCCAGGCATTGGCTACCAGGTCCTATCTTACAGTAAAACAGAGCTTGTTTACCACAGTAAACAAGCACTGCTTCACTTTCTGAAGTTCCCACTGAGAATTCAGTTAACTGGTTGACGGCTGGATTATTTTTTGCGGTCTGAATTTGTCATTCAAAATACATTTTGTTACAAATTATATAAACACAATAAGATAAGATAAGATAAGATAAGATAAGATAAATTTTATTGCACAACCACAACATAAATGGGTATGGCACATAATATAGATACATATAAGTTGCAATATGCTAGAAATAAATCAAGGAGACATTTCCCGTACACGCCTTTCTTTACACGCACGCATGCACCCGCACCCTCGCCCCCACGCACTGAGGGATATTTTTCATGGCATCGTCAGGTGAGTGGAGCAATTATACGTGATCCCTATTGGAGAAAATCGCAGATAAAAGGTGTCCAAGGGCATATGTCACATCAGTTTCTTGACAGTTGAAAAGCCACCGAACTTTGTTGCGAGTACTGAGATGGGTGTAAGCTGCGTAGCGTTTGCATGCTGTCTTGGCAAGTTCCTGGCATACTTCTTTGTGCTTAGAGCAGACGAAGAGCGCATGCATTTCGTCTTCAACAAGGTTTAGCTCACATTGTTTACAGTATCGGTGTTCGCGCGGGACAGGTTTGGGCCTATTGTATCGACCGCGTTCGATTTCCAATTCATGTGTACTTATTCTAAATTTTGTGACACAATTTCTATATTTCAAGTCGAGGATGTCTAAGTACCATTCACGTGCATAGCCATTCTTGATAGAATAGTAAAACTGTAGCTTGGAATGGTCTGATCTTGGTTTTTCTAAAGCGCAATCATCTTTCCATGTCTGGGCATACATATCCTGGAGACGCGTCCTTAAATGCCCGATAAAGTTTGCTGGAGTGGTCAATGGATCCACCCACACACTTCGAAATCTGGCCTTTGAAAGGATATTTTCTATTTTAGAGATACCCGAATGTCCGATTACATGTAGTTCATCATAAGCTCGAGACAAAAGACGATTATCATTACTTTTTGCCTGAAGCCAGCTATTTACAAATCGACACTGTACTTCAATGTATAGTGGATATCTCCCAAGCTCTGCCATGACTGCTGTATTGGAGGCTTTTGAATGAACTTGCAAAACATATTTACAGAATTTGAGTTGGACTGTTTCAATTTGGTGCTGAGCATTCCGCGATATTTGGTCACCCCATGCTTCACACCCATAGAGGAGTATCGGCTTTACCAATGCGTCGAATAACTTTTCGCGAACACGCAAATTATCATTCGACACAGATCGGAAAATACTTTGCAGTCGGAAGTACGCAAAATATTATTTGTGTTTGACTGAATATGAAAACATGAGGAAGAAAAATTTGGGCTTTTGCTCTGGTACTCTAAATCTTTATTGAAAGCCCTGATAGTGGCTTCTAGCACCCAACCAGATAACAGTTACCTATAACGCACAGCCCCCCTGTGAGCTATATTTTGCTACCAAGCGTTCATTTTTCAGTAGGCCAAGTTGCCGGACAAATTTGCAGATCAGAAGTTTTATTACCTTAAATTGTTAGAGTTGCAGGGATGTCCCCAGACAAGCTTTCTGACTCAAGTTCACTTAACCCTTTACCCACTGTAGATGGTATCAAAATTTATTAATTTATTTTTTGTTTTTTCACGAATTTAAAGTTAAGTTAACTAGTGGGGTACAGTAGATGAGAAACAACTCACACACCTACAAGTTATCTAGAGGGGTAGAGTAGATGGGAAACAAGTCTGGCACCTGTAAGTAAGTTCTCTAGTGGGGTAGAGTAGATAAAGAAACAACTCTAACACATATAAGTCAACTAGTGGGGTGCCGCACATAAGGAAACAACTCCAACTCTAACAACAGACACGATGCAGCTAATGGTGACAGACAAATTTAGCAAAGTGCATTCACTCAAGGATATTTGACGAAAAGAATTAATCCACCTCCGAGTTGCTCCGAGATGCAGATATGATCATTTTTCTAAATTTTTGTCTACTGTCATTAGAATCAGAGATTATTTTCTGAATTATTCATAACCGTATGCATTAAGGAATATATTATTTATAAAAACTTTTCTTTTTGCACTGAAAAACTTCACACAGGTTACTTGTGTTGACATTTCAAAACAGAAAATGTGGGGATCAGTTCAGTGCAACGTCCCTATAAAGTGCACTACACTTAAATGAATACCATTTAACCCTTTATCAAATACAACCGATATCAAAATTGACAATTTTAAATTTTATTAAGTTTACTATTTTAAATATTATTTTCATAAATTTTAAAAAACATTTCAACAAAACCATACCATTGACCCCCTCACTGGAATGAGCTTGTACAATGAGTGGCCAAGTGATAAGGTTTTCTTGAAAAAAATTTTCTTTCAATTTTTCAACTGCTCAATTTGTATATTATACGGGCAGATATGGTCAATTTGTTAGGTAGATGGTTAATCCCTTACATAATATGACTAGAAGATGACCCTTACAAAAAAATTGCTTTAATAACTGAAAAATTTCTTTTTCTTCCTCAAAAAAAACACAGTTTATGATCCCTCAAAGGAACAAGATCATTGAGCTCGTCCCATTGAGCGGGGCATAAGCTATCTTTTGGAGGCAACAATTCCAGTTCCATATGAAGGTTGGTGGAATAGGATATTAATATGACCATTAGTTGGTACCCATCTCATCATCATAAAAAACGAAGTTAAAGAATTTTGTCCCTGTATCCCGATAAATTCTGAATTTTGATTGGTCAGAATGCCTTCGACAAATAGCCATGGCAAAGGCTGCACCCAACACCCAAGGTATATGAGAGCATGCAACATCCGGGGTATTTGAGCATGTAAAACATTGGGGGTATATGGTTTAAATGAAACTGTTTGCCTCAATATAAATATTGTACAAAAAACCCTGAAAATAGTCACAAATATTATCAGATTTCTGACAATTTGATCATATTTTGCTGTTATAAATTAAATAGTCGAATAATTAAATGAAATAACTTGAGGAAAAATAAAATAAGAGCAAATATCGTCCCCTCAGTTCCAATGTGTTCTATGTGCTAGTAGGCATATAGAACACATTGGAACTCAGAGATGATACATCAACAAAATACTGTTTACTCGTTACATTAATGTCTAAAGTGATGTAACTCAATGTGTTGTCTTCTGCATTTGTAAAAACAAAACAATTATTCACAAATTTGGTCCTACTCATTGAAGAGTGTGAGAAACACATCCACAAATTTTTCTCCACTATGTTTCTATTGTGCTTCAAATGGGACAAGTGCACCGCCAGGTGGTGGATCAATATATGACCGACTCTGAAGGAATTGCGCTTGTGAAGAAATTTTTAGTTGGACAAAAGGTAAATAATTCCTTCAAAAATAACTGTACATTCCTGGCTTACGACCCATTAAAGTTGAATATATTGTTTTCAAGTTATTGAATGGAGAATCCAAAGTCACCAAAACACCCAGATGGTTGCCATAGCGGCCATATTGGACATGTCAGATTGCTGGTTATCAAACAGAACCATCCTCTAGTCATGACTAATTAACCATAAGAAAAACAGTATCTGTTGGATGTATTGTTTTCAAGTTATCGCATGGACAAATAAAAGTTAATGGACGGATGGACGGACTACCGGACAATGATGCTGGTTATGGAAAGGAACCATCCTCTAGTTATGACTAATCAACCATAAAAAATACCAGTATCTGTTGGATCTACAGTTTTCAAGTTATCGTGTGGACAATCAAAAGTCCCTGAAAATCCAAGATGGCTGCCATGGCGGCCGTATTGAATATATGCCAGAATGCTGATTATCGAAAGGAACCATCCTCTAGTCATGATTAATCAACTATAAAAAAGCAGTATCTGTTGGATCTATAGTTTTCAAGTTATCGTGTGGACAATCAAAAGTCCCTGAAAATCCAAGATGGCTGCCGTGGTGGCCATATTGGGTATGCCAGAATGCTGGTTATCGAAATGAACCATCCTCCAGTCATGACTAATCAACCATAAAAAACAGTATCTGTTGGATGTATTGTTTTCAAGTTATCATGTGGACAAACAAAAGCTAATGGACGGACAGACATTGCTATACCACAATATGGCCTGCTCATATGAGCAGCCGTATAACAACGTTATCTCCATCATCATGTGTGGAGATTTAATACCTGAATGTCTCATTTAAACATCTAGTCTGTGGCTCGGTGTTTAAAAACCGACATCCAGGTATTAAATCTCCATATACCATACATGGTGGCAGAGCTATCTTATTATATATCATGAATAGTGTTAATGGTGTATTCTATATTGAGCAATATATTTTTATATGATACTCATTTTTAATAATTCATGGATGTTTTTTCAGAAATACAAGTATCAGGATTTCAATACTCATTTTTAATAATTCATAGATGTTTTTTCAGAAATACCGAGTATCAGGATTTCAATTAGAAAGAATAAATATTTGAGGTTTCATCACATTCTATTGTATCAAATTACAGTGAAGAGTAATGTCCTACACACAATGTCCGATGGAGTTTCGCAGTACACCAGGAGAAAAAGTGTCAGCTGATGGGCGTCATTCTAATATTGCAAATTAACAGATCAGACAACAACCTCTGCAAAATGTGAATTGTGCACACCAATATAAACATGTACAATATATGCATGAAGATGAACATCAAAAAAATAAACAAGACCCTCAAACTGCCATGGCAGCAAACCTGAATAAAAGCAACCTGTCATTTACAAAATGGGGTCCCCAGAGGGTGAATTTGCTGATGCTATCCCATACAGTGGGCCAAATTATCCTCAAAATACATCTTTCTGTTTTGGCTTGAGACCTTGATTCAGACTGAGGTTCCCTGAGGGTAAATTTTGTGATGCTACCCTTTTTGTGCAGGGTAGCATCACCAAATTCACCCCCTGGGACCTCATTTTGCAGATGACAGTCTGCTTATTTTTCAGGCTTGCATGGAATTACAGGGTTCCAACTGATTTTTTAAAATAAAATTCAAGGACATTCAAGGCCTATTTTGAGTGAACTTTAGGACTGGTAGAGTTTGGCAGTATTGAAATTTCAAGTTCGGTTTTGGTATTGGTATTTTGATTTATCTCGGTGTAGGTATGGTATTGGGCATCAAAAACACACATGTACTCACATCAATACCATTATAAAATGGTATCTCTAATATACTGCCTAGCTGTAAATCCCTTTTTTACAGCAGACAAAGCCGCTGAATTGTCAAAATGCTGTTAGTAACATGTGCACTGGCCAGCAGTCATTTGATGTAACAAAAACGAGGACAGAAAATATACCCCTGGTATACCCCCTTTTTCTCTCAGCCTTTTTGTTACATCAAATGGCCGGTGGTCACTGCATTTAGAACCACACAGTCCATGGACTCTTCATGTCATTAATTTTGCATAATGTTAAGTTGTTTGCCCCTTTATTTTTCAACTGATGTCTGGAATATTTTTCAATACTGAAATTTGAGTATTTTCTTGGTACAGTAAATCATTAATGGTACCAGGCCTGGCATTCTGAAAAATGCAGGAGGGCAAAAAATCGCTCTCCTCAATCAGCTTAGGAGAGCAATTAGCTTTACACAGCATTTTAAGTATCCAATTGAACGAACTCATTGAAACTGAAACCAACAGACTACATCAGTGATTTTATTAACTTTACTAAGGTAAAGCGAAATCTCTTAGACATCTAGATGCCTCACTCAACAACCGAACACACACTTGACAAGACCTGTGTGTGTACCCAGACCTGTTGTCCAAGAAAGTCATACGCCTACCACTACCACCTTCAACCCCCCAAAGGGGTTGAAGGTGGTAGTGGTAGGCGTATGACTTTCTTGGACAACAGGTCTGCTTGAATCTACAGTCACATCCTGGTGCAAGTGCTTCAAGTGACAGGATAGTAGTAATGGTAGTATATTATAGTGTCAATATTCCTTGAATAATTACCCCTCAAACTGTGATGTCAGTTGTTGAACTTGAAACTGACAGAAAAAAAAATATTGCTGTGACCCATTTTGCTTGAAATTATTGCAACTGTGTTTGGGTATGGATGCAGCCATTACCTTTTACCACTTTCAAAATGAAATTACGTGATGTTATGTGACTTTGAAGTTAAATTACATTTTTGCTTTACAACAAAAATTTAATGTGAGCATAATACATGTAATCTCAATCATCCCAAACCAAAATATTTAGGAGGGCAATTTTTCGCTCTCCTTAATTCTTTCCGGAGGGCAGTAAGGAGAGCTAAAAAATCGCTCTCCTGAAATTGCCAAGCCTGTGGTACAATACATAGATTACTACAACAGTCAATTGATCTGTGCTGTTGTATTCTGTCGAGTTGATGAGATGAGATCAGCCAGATCAAACAAGACGCCACAGGTTTCGAGTTGGATCTAGCAGATCTCATCTCGTCAATGAGACGAAATACAACACCGCAGATCAATTGAGTGATGTGGTAATTTTATTATTATGTGACAATTAGTATTTTAAACTGATCACAACACCTGAAAAATAAAATATGACAAGAATTATATTAGCCAAATAACCATTAACAATTTATGGAATTCAGGAATCCCAAGCGCGTAGTAATATCGAATGTTAGTTTTGAACATGAAACTTGAAAATCAAAACAATGGAGGCAAGACTTGAATTTCAATAATTTGATAACACAGATTCTCCTATGTTTGTTGGATTCACATTCTGAAAATAGTTGTTGTTATTTTGCAATTATTCAGCATGGCATTTTCAAATAGACCTTGACTGGAATGTTTGTCAACAGAGTTTAATGAGGAGACACAATCTATATTTGCCACTTGGCAACGGACAAATGCAATATCAACAAAAAACCGAGTACGTTCGATTTGCTATAATATTGTAACCTATTATCATTTCTCTTTCAATCACATTGTTTTCAATGAGTTCTTTAACCCTTTACCCAACGAATCGCTCGCATCCGCCCGCGTAATATGCAAATACTGCAGTTGAAAAAATATTATTTTTCAAAAAATTTCAACAAAACCATATCATATGACCCCCTCGTTGGAACGAGCTCGTCGAGCTCGTACCAACGAGGGTTCACATGATATGGTTTTGTTGAAATTTTTTTTAAAATTTAAAAAAATTATATTTAAAATAATAAATTTTGATATCGTCTGCATTGGGTAAAGGATTAACTGGTCATAGAAAAGCTGTGTTTTCTCTTATGGAATTCTTGATGTATTCGTGGAATTTACTGATTTAATTATAGGTCACTGTAGAAAATAGTCCATTCACGTGCTCCCTATTTGAGATAGGCATAATAATGATCTGGAAAACTTGACACTTTCTTCCAGAGAGCTGCATTTGATGGGCAAACAACAGTGGTACTGAGGGGCTATTTGTGGTAGTCATATAATGAATACAGATTATCACCACAGTGTGTGTATCCAGGAATTCAGATCAAGTCAAGTTGTAGGAACAGAGCAGTATTTCGACAAGACCATTAGGGCGAGTCGAAATGCTATTCTGTGCCTACAATGAGACTTGATCAGAATTTCCAGATACACGCTGTGGTGATGATAAATTTAAATCACAATATTGACCACAAAATGTGCTATAAAACTATTTTAAGAGGAACTTTTTCATTTGCCTTATCAACGGAAAGACTCAAATTGAAAAACAGAACAGCATTCATTGATCTCCATATTGAGGTCAGTGATGACGTTACACTTTAGAGAAAATTACGTCACTGGGATTCACTTTACTGAATACTGTCTTGCGAAGTGGAGCAACTGTGTGTTTCGTCAGCGTGAATTTGGTTGTAACTTTTGCAATAATTACTGGTGAATTAAATATCTCTCTTGGTGTAAAGGTTTATTATATTTTAAAATATGCCGTTCATCGTTTATTGAGGTGGAGTTTTCCTCATTTCATAGCGAAAGCTAATCCTTTAACTTCAAGAGAGAAGCCTCGACTCGAGCGTTCAGGAAAATCCCAATAATAGGCTACAAACCAGCCCAAGATGCCAAAAAGTGCGCATAATTTAACTATTCATTGCGCGAAGCGATCAAAAAATGATATTAATGCCGTTGTTTTGGCAACAGCAGAATCACACGCTTGTATCAGGGGCCCTTGATACAGATTCGGAACAAGGGCCCAGCTACCTTAAACTTTAGTTTCGTAACAGTGCAAAAACGCCCCGATTGTGAGATAAAGATAGGGAACAGTATACCACTCTTCTCCAGACTCAGGAGACCATCACTGAGACAAAAATTCAAGGATTTTCAAGTATATTATGCTTGGAGTACAAGTTTATTTTGTTAATAAAGCATGAGATTTGGTTATGAAATTTTGAAGTTACCTCTGATTTTCATCATGACAGGAACGTCGAGAGAGCCCAAATATTAACCCAGGGACCCGATTTGAACAAACCTGAATCTGACCACACCCAGAATATGAAAGCATTCTGATTGATGGATCTGAAGAAGATTTTTAAAGAAGTTTCCTCATACTGCACTAATTTAAAATTCGGGCTCCCATTGGGAGCCCAAACATTAACACGGGGATTTGATTTGAACAAACTTGAATCTGTGTGTACCAAACAAATATCTAAAGATTCTAATTGATGGTTCTGGAGAAAAAGATGTTTAAGGAAATTTCCTCATATTGCACTAAGTTAAAATCCAACCTTCTATAGGGAGTCCAAATATTAACCCATGGACTTGATTTGAACAAACTTAAATCTGAATCCTCTAGACATGTATACCAAATATCAAAAGATTCTTCTAAATGATGGTTCTGGGAAAGAAGACTTTTAAAGAGATTCCTTCCTTTTGCACAAAGTTAAAATTTGGGCTTCCATAGGAAACCCAAATATTAACCCAGGAACACGATTTTAACAACTATGAATTTGCCACCCCTTGAGATGTTGTATACCAAATATGAAAGCGTTCTGACTGGTGGATCTAAGGAAGATTTTTAAAGAAATTTCCTCATATTGCACAAAGTTAAAATTCAGACTTTAAAGTTTGAACAAACTTGAATTGACATATGATAAGGAACAGGCACATCAAATTTGGTTCAATTTGGCCCAATGATTTATGAGAAGTCAACAATGTAAAGTTAACACTGGATGGAAGGATGGACGGAGGGACGGACAACAGATGGAAAGTGATCAGTAAAGCTCCCCCTAAGCTTTGCTCAGGCAATCAAGTGAAAGTGTCAATGACATTGTAGCTTAACTTGTCTGTGTGTTGTGTTTGATGAAAAGGATAATGTGCCATGTTTATGAAAGGATTATGAAATAAGACAAGAATTGTGATAATTGGGAATATGTTCATTTCTGTTCCTTATATGCTATGTTTTCAATAAAAATAATATGAGGTGTAGACTGTACAAAAGAATTGAGGAGTGGGTTAATGTGGTCCTCACAGTTAATGTATGTGGCCCTCTCAGTTAATGTATATCAACAAAAGTTACCAATTTACAGTGAAATTATTCCAAAACGAGTCATCCTATCAAGTTACAATGAAATCCCTTCATAATTTATTTATTTATTGATGTTTAAGGTCACATATTTATGCACAATGGCTAATCATGACCGTGACAGTTTTACGGGTGGAGGAAGCCGGAGTACCCGGAGAGAACCACCGAGCAACGACGAGCAGCTGCCAGCTCCCCAACATCGTAACTCCGCACTGCAGCACAGGCAGGGTTAGATTGGTTGAAGACATGTGTACCATCGACGAGCAGTATGCCTTAGTACAAGGCGTCATCGTGCCCCCACATGGGCAATGGGGGTGAAGTGTCTTGCCCAAGGACACAATGCGGTTGCCGCAGGTGGGATTCGAACCGAGGAGCTCTCAGCTTGCAGCCTGCACCTCTACCTACTGAGCCACCGCGCCCCCAATCCCTTCATAAATATGGCCTGTGGACTGTTTTTTGAGTTTGGGCCTGTATAGTCATCACAGTTAACCGATCATAACCAAAAGGGGACTTCCTCATCTAGACATTATACGGAGTCATCCTACCAAGTTACAAAGAAATCCTTTCATAAATATGACTTGTAGTCTGTGCTAAAGCTTTTTGGAGTTTTGGGCTCGGGCAGCTATCATGGTTGAATGATCGTGAACAAAAGGGGACGTTCTCATATAGGCATTATCTGGAGTCATCCAACCAAGTTACAATGAAATCCGTTCATAAATATGACCTGTAGACTGTGCTAAAGGTTTTCAGGCTTCAGGCCCCTCCCTGTAGCCATCACAGCTGACCACTCACGACCAAAAGGGGACATCCTCATCTAGACATTATTTGGAATCAACCTACCAAGTTACAATGAAATCCCTCCATAAATACGACCTGTAGATTGTGCTAAAGGTTTTCGGGTTTTGGGCCTGGTCAGCTGTCACGGCTGAATGATCATGACCATCCATAAGGGGACGTTCTCATCTTGGCAGTATCTGGAATCATTCTACCAAGTTACAATGAAATCCCTTCATAAATATGACCTAGACTGTGATAAAGGTTTTCGAGCTTTGGGACCCTGTAGCAGTCACAGCTGACCAATCGCAACTGAAAGGGGACGCTCTCATCTGGACATTATATGGAGTCAACCTACCAAGTTACAATGAAATCCCTCCATAAATATGACCTGTAGACTATGCTGAAAGTTTTGGGGTTTTGGGCATGGGCAGTCATCATGGCTGACAGATCGCGACCAAATGGGGAAGTTCTCATCTAGACATCAAATGGAGTCATCCTACCAAGTTACATTGAAATCCCTCCATATTAAATATGACCTGTAGACTGTGCTAAAAGTTTTTGGGTTTTGGGCTTTGGCAGCCACCACGGTTGACAGATCATGACCAAAAGGGGACGGTCTCATCTACATATTATACAGAGGCATCCTACTAAGTTACAATGAAATCCCTTCATAAATACGACCTGTGGACTGTGCTAAAAGTTTTCAGGTTTTGGGCTTGGGCAGCCATCACAGTTGACCAATCGCGACCAAAAAGGGACGTTGTCATCTAGACATAACCCCAAACCAGCATATGAAATTTCGGGACTATCGGATAACTACAGGGTGTAGCCTGTGCTAAAGGAAAATGTGAACAGACTTCCGCATACCTGATGGCAATAGCTTATCTTGACTTTGTCAAGTTAAGCTAAAAATGTTAAAAATAAGCCTTTTTAATTTCAATTTATGTTCTCTCTGAATAATTTAGGAAGTGAGGAAAAAGATTTATTTGGACAAATAATCTGTGACCTGAAAACACCTTGTAACCCCACATCATAAACTGTGAAACAAGTAGGTTATTCAACAGTAATTTTATTCAATGCAACAAGTGTCAATAACAGTTAATGACAAACTTAAAGTTGCAATGAGACGCCAGCATGGGAGATATTAATATTATGGGGTGTGATGCTAATGACCTGGATCAGTTTTATTGTAGTCAAATGATCCAATGACCTGTCAGACTTCTATTGTTGAAAAGTGAAAAGAATAAATAATAAAATTTAAAACTTTAATTTCCAGTGAAGTTGAGAAGTATTCATAGGAACTCCAGTCTAGTAACAAGAAGACTCCATGTACTTTAAGGCCCCACAAAGTAGATCATCTGTTTCTCAAGCAATTTTTGTGAAACTACATGTGGGCAGGAAGTTTATTATTTTATTTATGTAATTACAGTGGAGCCCACTTAATTGGATATCTCTTAATTGTATATCCCTGTTAATTGAATATAATTTTCAAACATAAAATCATTTACCATACCTTCAGTACAAATTTGATCTGTTAATTGCATATGTGTTGTAGAGTAAACTCCTGTTAATTGTATATAAATTTTTGTAATATGTTGAAAAAATTACTGTGACACGCATCAAATTCCCCTTATTTATCGACCTTTTTGGCCTCACTACATCCAATACAGACATTTATTCTATTATATCTTGTTTGACAGAGCTCTATGAGAAATAGAATAAATGCTCAGTTTACCTCCATAACACAGGAAACTGACCAAATCCCTGTTAATTGTATACTCCTGTTAATTGAATAATTTCCACTGGCAAAATGGATATTCAATTAAGAGGATTCTACAGCATTTCTTTGCCATCAAAAAGTTCATGTTCTTGATTTGTTTTATGTTTTAGGCCTCATAATCTATAGAATAGCATGGGTGGTTATGTATTTCATCCCTTGAATGTAAGAAGGCCTTACAATGCTAAAGCAATGCAAAGCCTTGTTGCACTCAAAGGACAAATTTATCAATTTTATTAACTGGTAGAGTGCTAAATTATTTTTGGCCATGAAAATTTGATATGTGTTTGCTGTGATACAATTTATTGGAGAGTGCCGCCTACAGGCACTTTCCAATAAATTGTAACAAGGAAAATCCATACAGGCCACAAAATGTCTCTTCAAAGAAAATATGAAGCACATCTACTGAATATGAAGCCTTTATATTTAGTTATCTGCACCTCAGACTGGAGCCCAAATAAGGGCTTCCGGCACTCTAGCAGTTAGCTTGGGTAAAATATCAGACATAAACCATTTAATTTTTATTTTTTTAAGTTTGCATTGGGTATAAAAAGAGAGCATGCAGCAGCCAAAAGAACCATGCAGGCAGGTGTGAAACAGATTTTTAATCTTTTTAGGCCTAATGGAAATTTTTGTAATAATAGAAGAAAAATGATGCTTACTGTGGCCTGTCTGGTTTGTGAAATTGGAGGACAACTGGAAGACAGACTCACCCCTTAAAGCTCAAGTCCAAATCTGACAAACTTTGTGTCTCTTTAATTAACAGGTGTTTTAGAGTTATCACATTTTCCATACAGTTGTCAGATGATCTTTGTCAAATGATCCTGGCTGTTACTTCTACTCTAGTCTTTGCTGCCAGAACAGGCAGCCAAGACTTGAGTGAAAATCACTAAAAAATTTACTAGACTGCCAGTAAATATTTATTTTAGGGAATTTGAGTTCTTTTTCTGCAATATTATGACCACAACACACGTCACTTGAAGTGCAAAGTATAGTTTAGCCAATTGTTGAAACATATGCTGCCCATTTTTGAGAACTTGGATCCAAGCATTGGAAACCAAGTGCTATTTTCTTAGAAAAAAAGAACTTCTTTTAATGCTTAAACAAGAGCAATGCGAAACGTGGCATATAGCCTAGACGGTTCATAATGCCATGGCTGCCACGATGAATTAGCTTGGTGCACCAAAATCGAAAGGAAGCATGGTCTAGTCATCCACAAGTAACCCCTAAAATTTTGATTTGATCAAATAAGCGGTTCTTTAGTTATTGGATGGAAATCAAAAGTTAACTAACGGATGATGAATGGACGGACATGCTGAAAACATAATGCCCTCTCCCCTCCCCCACCACCGGAGAGGACAGGAGGCATAAAAAAGCACTGTAAAACATTTTGAGTATATAACACTTTATACTGAATTAGAGGATATATCTGCGACCAGTATTATCCACACTGACTGCAACAATTTTTTCTTCTTTATTTAAGGTTTAACGACACTTTACCAGCCATGGTCATATCGTGTCGATGACAGTTTTATGGGTGGAGGAAGCCAGAGTACCTGGAGAGAACCACCGAGCAACGACGAGCAGCTTCCAGCTCCCCAACATCGTAACTCCGCACTGCAGCCCAAGCAGGGTCAGATTGGTTGAAGAAATGCGCACCATTGACATGCAGTACATCACTGTACACGGTGCCATCGTGTCCCCATGCAGACAATCAGGGTTAAGTGCTAAGTGCCTTGCCCAAGGACACAATGCGGGAGTCCGAACCGATCGCTCAGTCGTTCACCCTTCCAAGTTTTTCTTCTTCAGGGTTCATATAAAAATTTGCCCACAAAGTTCAAGGGTTTTTCAAGGTTTTTTTCAAGGGCTTCTTCTTTTATTTTCAGGGGCTACATATACTATTCAGCTTGTTGTATGAGCTCTAAAAATCTAAGATTCATGTGACACGGATCTGACTTTGAAAGTCAGGAAGTACTGGTACCCAAAGTGTGATCTGTGTTACAGTAATCTTGGTAAAACGTTCCATACTTTTTTATGTTTTTTTTTTTAACTGAGCGACACGAGCGCAACAAACAAGTAAAAGGCGATTACACATATATTTACAATGCCCAGGAAATAGCTTGGTATTCAAGGGTTTTTCCAAGAGATTTCTGAAAGTTCAAGGGTTTTTCAAGGGCTAATTTCAAATTCCAGGGTTTTTAAAAAAACAACTCATTTTCAAGGGTTTTTCAAGAGCTGTATGAACCCTGTTCTTTATAACAGGACCTATGAAGAAGAAATTACATAAAAATGCAATGATTTTAGGGTTTAAAATTGTCTATTATCTTTTGAAGCATCATATTTGATAGAAGCAAAAGAAACAGTTTTATTGAGTTTCATAAAACAATAAATTGGATTGATGTTATGCAATCATACTTCAAATACCATTAACACACTGATTTGAAAAGCCACTGGGACTTGAGAGTAACAGACATGACTGGTACAGATGTCTTGAACTCACTGTAAGCTACTGTCATTCCATTAAGCAAGGATAAAATGGTGCACTCTCGGGATAAAACAGCTTCAGCACATGAGTTATGAATACAATAAACATGTCTGTGGTTGTTAGAAGAAACACTACTTCTGTTCAATGTTTGTAAGTTTTTTTTACCCCTTTTGCAACTCAGCCAACCCCCCCCCCCCCTCCCACCCCCACCCCCCTCTTGGGATATTGGGGTTGTTTTGGAATCATCTCGTCCGTTAGATAGGGGTGTAAAAAGTCCCATTCATTTGGATTGTCAGATAAGTCAAGATTTATCTGTTTCAGAACATTGGATATATAGTGCAACAAAATCTGTGCATTTTTCCCATTGAAAAATTGGATCAATTCCACGACAATGCACACTACCTCGTATTCTGCTATGTTCCTGACCAGCACTTCTTTTTCTGCTGCGTCCCTTCTGACTAGCCAGTGCTATTCCAGAAGTTGAAGGACTCTCTCCACCATCTGGATTATTACTGACAACGTCATCTGAATGTCCAGCACCCATAGTCAGACCTGACATTCTAGAAAATCAAGGACTGCAAAAAATTGCCCTCCTCAGATTGCGTGGGAGTGCAATTGCACTCGCAAATTTCAATTCATGTGCAGAAATGCTATTTCGGCTTAAATACTCTTGGAAGTTATTACTAAGGTGAGTGGCCATTGTACTAACTTATATGTGTCCAAATAATTACTATTCATTAGTAACTACATGTATTTGGACACATACAACTTATCTCATTATTATCTATGGCAGAATAAGTGACATTTAACTAGTAGAGTACTGGAAGCCCATATTTAGGTTTTCTTCTGAAGTGTCAGTACCACAATTTAAAGGCTTCATATTCTGTGGATGTGTTTCATATTACCTTTGAAGTGATATTATTTTATTTGTTACGATTTGCTTTGTTAAAATTTATGGGAGAGTGCCTAGCACTCTCCCATAAATTGTATCAAGGAAAAGATGCTCAAAGATATTTTAAGGACCAAAAATAATGTAGCACTGTTGCAGTTAATTAAAAAGTGACTGTCTTCAGCACAGTCAGTGACATCTGGGAAAAAATGCAGGCGTGTAAAAAATCACACTCGCAATCGCTGTTTCCACTTCACGAGTGTGAAAAGTTATAGGAGTGTGATTTTTTCCAAAGCTCAGAAACAGTTGCTCACATTCTTTACTTTAATCGTAATCAGAAAGAAATAGACTGCCATTTGAGAATTTTTCCTGTTGTTTATTTAAAGCCCACGGGTTTGATTTGGAACACGACATGATAGTGCTCAAAATACAGATGCCATATCCATGAAATGCACAGCATGAAGTGAAAAATAAACAACCTCTAAAACTGTTCCATATCAAAATAAGTTCCGGTCAGTGGGCTGTAGTGTGCATGGATTCACCAGTGTTAACTTCCCAACAGTAAATTTTTGTTCTCTGAATCAATACGAGGTTCAGAATAGAGCACCGTTTAGCAGTATTGTTTTCTTGGGAGAAAAAATCAGCGTTGAAATAATTTTCAAAAAACACTGCTGTATTCATGGAGAGACTTCAGTTCAATGGCAAGCGGACCTTTTTTTGTTATGTCAATGAGTGATAAACAGGGGGACACCGTTTTACAAGGGTATGCTTGATATTCTGACCTGATTATGTTTGGGAGATGAATTCGGCCGAAACAGATTTCATAATTCAAAATAAGAAGCTGACTGTTTCCAATAATAATATGCAATCTCAACTCATCACACCATGTGACAATCTTGCAGGCATGCAATAAATTGCCCGCCTCAATTTTTTTAGCCATGCAGTAAGCTTGCTGCACGCCTAAAGAATGCCAGGCCTGCATTGTAGTGTCATGTTTGTCAGCTTGATTTGAGCCAGACTGTACCAGAATATTGTTCAACGTCACTATCATTAGAGTCATAGTTCTCCGTGGAATCACTAGGAGATTCTGGTGCAATTGGCACTAAAACTGTAGCCAAGCAACTAAAGGGAAATAACTCTACATTCATTCGGGAATGTAAATTACTTCAGTGGATTGATAAGAGTTAGCCCACAAGGACTGAAGTAAGAGTAGACTTATTACTATGTCATCGGAAAGCAGTGTGCCAACGGGTTTGTAGTGTCAGTTTACCACTGGCGCTCCACGCGCCGACGAGGAACAAAATGGTCAAGTTCTGTAAAGTGTTTTAACCCTTTACCTAACGAATCAACGGCATCTGCCCACGTAATATGCAAATTCAGCTTTCGAAAAAATAGTTTTCAAAACATTTCAACAAAACCATATCATGTGATGCCTTATTGGAATGAGCTTGATGAGCTTGTTCCAATGAGGGGGTCACATTTGGTTTTGTTGAAATTTAAAAAAAAAATCTTTAAAATAATAAATTTAATATCGTCTGCATTGGTTAAAGGGTTAACCAAACCGAACAGCAGATGACTAGATAGCATTTGCAAAACATTTCTTGAATGACAAAACATTTTCATTTTATGTCTCGTTCCAATGAGGGGTCATAAGTTTTTGAGACAAAAAAATTAAAAATCACTCAAATTTGGATGGCGATTTTTGTGAATAGGGCTGGCCATATTTTCCTGTTACATTAAGGTTAGGATTAAGAATAATGATGTTGTTTATTGAGGTTGAAAGTCACTTTCAGTATCTATCGCTATTCTATGACTACAGCAAAAAATTATTACACAGTGGCACTGTATCCCCCACATGGGCAATTGAGAGTAAGTGCCTTGCCGAAGGACACAACACAGTTATCCCTGGGAGGGATCGAACCATGGACCTTTCGGTTTGAAGTCAAAACTCCGTTCCCCAATTTGGTTTTCAGAAAGGGTTCATAAATACAACAGAACACACATGTATTTGATATTTGTTTATTAACCGGTAGTTTGCAAAATGTTTCTTGATTGCAAAAAATTGTTCACATGTCTGTGCTACAGGCCCTCTCCGATAAATTGTAACAAGGAAAATCCATACAGATGGAATAAATTTACTTCAAAGATAATGTGAACCACATCCAAAAATTATGAAATATTCAAGTTGAGGTACTTGCACTTGAGAAGAGAGGCCAAATGTGGGCTTCCAGCACTCAACTAGTTAACAAAAATGAAACATAAAAATAAAAGCCTCCCTCTGGCATAGTTTTGAAAAATTAATTGCTCAAGAACCAAATTTAATTTTTTCTTTTCCGTAATTATGTTCACTTTCAAGGACAAGCACCACAGTTTATCTGGTTCTATTAGACCGGTCGATGATACATTTTTTTGTTGTAGTGGAATCCTATTAATTGAATAGCTACATTGCCAGTGAAAACTATTCAAATGACAGGGATTTGGTCACTTTTTTGAGTGGCATTTATTTGGCTCCACAAAGTAGATCTTCTGTTTCTCGGGCCATTTTTGGTAAAATTACATGTGGGCGGGTATTTTAATTTTTTATTTTTGTAATTATTTCTTTGCCATCAGAAGTTCATGTCCTTGGTTTGTTTCATGTTTTAGGTGTCATAATGTACAGAATAGCATGGGTGGAGGTGTAGTTCATCCTTTGAGCACAAGAAGGCTTTGCAATGCTTTAGCATTGCAAAGCCTTGTTGCACTAAAGGGACACATTTATCAATTTTATTAACTTGGGTAAAATATCACACATGAACCATTTAATTTCTATTTTTTTAAGTTTGCATTGGTTAAAAAAAGCAGAGCATGCGGCAGCCAATAGGACCATGCTGGGGGGCCTGAGAAACAGACATTTAACTTTTTTTAGAATTAAGGGAAAAATTTACTGCTTGAAATTTTGGACATTTTGATATCAGTATACAGGAGGTTAAGTCAGCATGTATCTCTCACAAAATGTCAAATACTACATCCTGTTCTACTTGTATAGCATCATCTTCAACTGATAACTACTCAACAACTTGTTTTGCATTTCAATTTCTGAGTGTATCTGTAGGAAAAGAAACTAAAAAGTACTTTTCATTCAATAGATTCCAAAGAGGATTCAAGAGATTTGTAAAGGAAAGATACTGGCAAGTCAAAGATAAAAGAGTCTGGTAAACACATTTCGGGAGATACAACCTACAATCCCCAATAACATGTCCAGTAACCAGGGCCACATTTTTCAGCAGAACAAATATATCTTCACCTCATTTATAACTTAATTTCTTTTCCTACTTCACTCAATTATATTTATCTGTGAACCATAGCCTCTTTCAACATACCAGTAAGGTCTAGAAATAACATAAGTATCTGAACTAGAAAATAGAAGAAAGAAGTTCAAAAGCCACACAGCTCAGTACAGATAGGTTTCCTAAAGCCTTGAACTTGTTTGCTGATTGGAATCATCATCTTTTCCTCTCAGTAGTTATTTATTTCTTCCCAAAGTGTGATTTATTACGATTTCTGGGTTTGATAAAAAACGATAACATCACAAGTGAATTATGCAATCAACCATTGTGTCATGTATCCGTGCGCGCAAACGAAGATGCTTTGTCCTGGGTGTAATGGGGACTTCATTGGGTTTTTTTAATCCTTCACCTAACATGAAAAGCAGACGACACTTGCAAAAAAAATTCTTGAATAACTATTATTTTCATTTTTTGTCTCAAAAAACATAGGTTATCACCCCTCATTGGAATGAGCTGGATGAGCTAGTTCCAATGAGGTGTCATAACCTATGTTTTAGAGACAAAAAATGAAAAAATACTGAAATTGGCGATTTTTGAGAATAGCGCTGTCCAGTTTTGACCGTTATGTTAGGTAAAGGGTTAAATAACATAATTATCGTTAATAATGAAAAGTAATAAACAGAGTAATCGCTTGACTGGACTGGTTATGTGAAATAATTCATTCGAGGCGAGGGACTATATTGTAAAACACTTGTGTGCATTCGCGCACTCATGTTTGTACAACGTCCCTCACCCCCCTCTCATGAATTATTTCACGTAACCAGTCCAGTCAAGCGATTACTCTCTATTTAATTGAATGGATTTGCTTGGACCACAAACATAATTTTCACATAAACAGGCCTGTAGTCAACAATGCAATCTCATCTTGTGAGGTTTTACCCACAATAATACTGGAGTGAAAAACAAGCGAAAAAGAGCAAACTCCAAGGGACATAGCAGAACTGGAAATATGTAGCATACAGGCCTCATCGTGTCCCCATGTGGACAATTGGGGTTAAGTGCCTTGCCTGAGGACACAATGTGGGATGGTTGTGTTGAAAAAATTGTTTTTTTTAAACATTAAAAAAAAAATTAAAAATTAAAGTGACAAATTTTTATATCATATCCATTGAGTGAGAGGCTCTTTATGGTCGTAACAACTTGCCAGCATGGCTGTTGTCGAAGTTATTATTCCAAACTCAGTGTCTGGACTTATTTAGGAGGGGACTCTGAAAATGAAATCTCAAATTTTCGATTATCAGCTTATTCCCAGGTCAGTATCGTGTGCAGTGAGTGGCTCAGTGGTTGTGGCAGTTGTGGCATTGAACTTCAAACTGAAAGGTCCAGGGTAAATCTCCGCCAGGAGTAACTGTGTGGTGTCCTTGGGCAAGGGACTTAATCTGATTGCCCACGTGGGGGCACAGTGGTGCTCTGTTCTAATGGGTACTGCACATCAATGGCGTACTTGTCTTCAACCAAGGCTAACTCTGCTTGGTGTGGAGTAAGTATGCTGGGGTGTCTGATAATTGCTCATTGTTTATCTCTGGGTACTCTAGCTTCTTCCACCTGTAAAACTGTCAGACATGAGGTGATCCTGGCTGTTGAAAGTGTCGTAAAACCCCAATAAATAAATAAATGAATAAAATAAATTGTATGCACCATTGTATTAAAGTTTTATAACAACTGGTCTTGAATTAACTACATCATGGTGATTTTTGTTTGCCTACAGATGGGCAGACAGATGCAAGACTGATATCTTTATCGCCAGGCCTTCAGTTTTGGAAAGCACCTCAACTTGCACGTGATCTAAAAAGTATTTTATTTATTGGTGTTTAAGGCCACATATTTCAACACAATGGCTAATTGTAACCACAACAAGGAAAAAGAGTAAAGTCCAGTAAATCGTTTAAACCCATTTTTGAGGACTTCTTCCCCAAGCATTGGTGACTGGGTCCTAGTTTACCAGTAAAATAGAGCTTGTTTACAACAGTAAACAAGCATTGCTTCACTTACTGGAGTTCCCCAGGGGATCTAAAAAGTAATGCATAGTTTTACTTATGATAACTTGAATATGTTATTTTACCATATGCTAGCCTGTGAATTATCGCAAATTATCTAAAAGATATTTCTTGATATCCATCAACTCGATAGATATCGAGGAATATCCCTCAGTAGCTTCCTAAATGACGTCGCCTCGAAGGAACAATCAACTGATCTTTGTTATTGTTTTGAAAGGTACGCATCTGGGGTTGAATTGGGCTGAATATTGTGCAATAAAATGTTTTGTAGCATATGAAAAAGAAAATCTACTCTATTTTAGTCAGTATTTAGAATTATCTCATTAGTGTGGAATGGAATTTTTATTTTTCAGGAGCAAGTGGGCGAGTGAAAAATAATATTTTCAGGTCCACACGATGAATTTTTTCAGTAGCTTCCTAAATGATGGAACAATCAGCAGCTTTTTGTTATTGTCTTGAAACTGTTTGCAGTCAAATTGAGCTGAATACTTCACAGTAAAATGCCATGCAGCATATAATAAAAAGAAAATCTACGTTGTTTTAGTGAATATAGGGAATTATCCCATTCGTGTAGACCTGAAAGTATTATTTTTCACTTGCGCAAACGCTCATGAAAACGAAAACTTCCATGTCCACACACATGAGATAATTCTTAATATTCACTAAAACAGCGTAGATATCCTTTATATATGAAGCGGTATATAATTTCTTTCAAAATCATAATGTAGAGCACTGAGAACAGGAGGTTAGTACTCAAACGATTAGTCGACTAGTCGATGTCGACTTTGGGCAAACCAGTAGTGGACTCTCAATCGTGCAGTCGACTAGTCGGAGGAGTTCAAGCTTTTAGGTAAATAGTATCCTTTCTGTGCCACTGTCAAGACAGTTTGAACAGCAATCATTGTTTACATCTATTGCCATCTAATAGTAGTGACAGTAGTTTGTTTTAACTGGTACTAGTAGAGTGCTAAATTATTTTGGGCTATCAGGATATGTTATTAATTTGCCTTGTTGCAATTTATGGGAATGTGCCTATAGGCACTCTGCCATAAATCGCAACAAGGCAAATTAAATAAGACTATATAATTTCACTCTTAGCATAATTAGAAGCACATTAACAGAATAATGTTCCAGTAAGTTGCTGTATATGAATGCCCAAGTGTAGCCAAATTTGGACCTTCAGCACTCTACTGGAACACCAACACTGTTATAAGGAGACAGGTTATCACCAATGACTAGTCGAAGTCGACTTGACTTTTGGGTATTGACTAGCCGACTTTGGAATTAACTAGTCATTCGAGCACTACAGAAGGTTTGAGCATTCCATAGACAAATGAAAGTGTCAATGACACTGTAGCTCAACTTGTCAAGACCACGTATAGTATGTGACATAGCAATGACAAACATCTAGGTAATGACCTGATAACAAAGGTACATATAAAGTATTGTAACGGTCTGTACATAAATACTGACCGCTGCCTGTAACAAATGTATAGGTAAAGTATTGTAAAGGTGGGTGACAGTCAGATGCTAAACTAGAAAAAAATCTTTGAGTCCCAGAGTGGGTCTGACTGAACCCCAAAATGTTTGTTCTCATAGCACAGTGATAACAAAGGCACCCCAAAACACACTCGTTCCTGTCCCAAGGTGAAAACAAAAGTACCCAAGAAGTTTTGTGAAGATCAGTTCATAAATACGAGCTGTATAGAACTTGTGACAAAAAACTGATTGGACCTAATTTCGGTACAAAATGGCCACTGGCAGCCATCTTGAATTTGGACAGTACCCAGAAACACTCATTCTCATCCCAAGGTGATAACAAAGGTACCCAAGACATTTTGTGAAGATCAGTTCATAAATACAGACTCTAGCCCGAGCCGTATTGACATGTGTACTTACTGTGTGTAAGTCGGACTGAAAAAATCAAAGTTCATCTAATTTGCATAATTTCTGCACGAGAAAAAAACCCGTATTATATGTGATGTATCCAATGATACTAAACATTCGCACAAAAAATTATTCAAATCAGCGCTTTCATATGGAAGTTCTGTGCAAAAATCTGATTGCACCTAATTTTGTACAAAATGGCTGCCATTGGCCATCTTGAATTTCGGACCGGACCCCAAAACACTCGTTCTCGTCCCACGGTGATACCAAAGGTACCCAAGAAGTTTCGTAAAGATCGGTTCATAAATACGGCCTCTAGCCCGAGCTGTATTGGCATTTGCACTACAGTGCTGAAAGTAACCCCCCAAAACATCAAAATTAGTCTAATTTGCACAATTTACGCACGAGAAAAAAAAATGTATTATATGTGATGTATCCCATGGTACTAAACATTCATACAAAAAATTATTCAAATCAGAGCTTTCATATGAAAGTTCTGTACAAAAAACAGATTTCTGCATCGTCGGTACAAAATGGCGGCTGGCAGCCATCTTGAATTTTGGACCGCACCCAAAAACACTCGTTCTCGTCCCACGGTCATAACAAAGGTACCCAAGAAGTTTCGTAAAGATCGGTTCATAAATACAGCCTCTAGCCCGAGCCGTATCCAATTGTTGACATACGGACAGACGGACAACGGGCCATGACAAAAGCTCAAATTTGGCTTCGCCAAAGTTGAGCTAAAAAACCAATATTTTGATTTTTAAAATTTTATCGATTGATCACAAAGTGCAAAATGTGGAGACATTTCAATTTTCTTTATGAATGGGCATTAAAATTATTACCGGCATGCACAATTTCCAATATGCCATTTATGGAATTTGCCTGTTCCTTAGGTGTGCAGGCACAATTGCACATCAAATTCGATTGAAGGACTGCATCCCCCAATTCCTGTCAGGCGAGGGATAAAATTGAAAAAACGTAAGAAGTTAAAGCAAAAGGATTTTCAACAAAAATAATTTGAAAATAATTCTGGGTCATACAACTAAATACATTTTCAATTCTGTAAAAATGTAGAGTTCTGTGATTATTAAATTGGACAGAGCTTCTTCCGCTGGGGAAAGATGTCCAGGATGCATAAGATTTTGTGCTATATCAGGTCCTCTTTTACCAGTGAACAGAACTTGTGTTTATAACTGTAAACAAGCACTGCATCACTTTACAGAGTTCCCAAGTGGAGGAGGTAAAAATGGGAAAGTACCAAAACTGTAATGGCGATATTTGTATTTAGAGCCTTGCAATATTCAGCCAATATGTAAGGTACAGTGTGAAGTTTGAACTCCCTGCACATTGTTGTCAGAATATCAAATTTGCAATCCGCAAGTTTCTCCCTTAATGCAACTAGGAATTTAACCACTTCAAAATTTGCTGCTTGAAATTTTGACATTAGTGTGCAAGAGGTTAAGATGAGGAAGTAACTAGCTTTTCATTAGGTGACATAAAGTAAGACAAGAAATTACTTCTGCCAACAATTTTTTTTTATAATGTTATAATTCTTGGCAACTGAATGTGAGCTAATGCATGTAATGCATATTCAAACTATTTTTTGTTGTGTATTTTTTTGTTGTCTATCTTATTTTCTACATCAGTACGTGTGCGACTAAACATAATGGTGTGATCATCAGAAGTTGGGACTCCCAGTTGGATTTGGAGAACTTGTTTAACCCTTTAACCAATGCAGACAAAATCAAAGTTTATTGTTTTAAATGATTTTTTTAACTTTTTCAAACAATTCCAACCAAACAATATCATGTGACCCCTCACTGGAACGAGCTCGTTCCAAAGAGGGGCACATGACATAGTTTTGTTGAAATTTTTTGAAAAATAATATTTTTTTAGCAGATGAATTTGCATATTATGTGGGAGAATTCGTTGGGTAAAAGGTTAATTCATTTTTTATTCAATGGTTCTGAAGGTCACATATTTCTGCACAATGGCTAATCATGATTGCAACATGGATATAAAGTCAAGTCCAGTCAACTCTTTATCAGGCCTGAAAATTAGCAGTCAGACATTTGCAGAATGAGGTCCCCAGAGGGGGGAATTTGATGATGTTATCTCATACAGTGAGCCCATTTATCCTCTGGGTACCTCTTTCTGTCTAGTTTTGAGACCCTGATTTAGATTGAGGTTCACAGGGGGTAAATTTAGTGATGCTACCCTGCATAGCAGGGTAGCATCACTAAATTCACCCTCTGTGGACCTCATTTTGCAGATGACAGTCTGCTTATTTTCTGGCTTGCTCTTTATATCCACGTTGCTCATTTTCGAGGACATCCATCCCATTCGTTGGTTACAGGATCCTATTTTACCAGGTTAAGCAGAGCTTGTTTACCACAGAAAACAAGCGTGGCTTCATCTCCCAGGGTTCCCACAGGGAATATAAATGTGTAATAATCATAAGTTGTGACTCCCAGCTCGAAATAATTAGTTTGTAAGAAGACTCTTCAACTTTTTCACTGATCAACAGGGATATCGCAAAATATCCAATTGGCCAGGGGGTGGAGAGGAGTGGGGGGGGGGGGGGGGGGGGATCCTCCCTCATTTTATCCCAACTGATGGCTCAAGACCTGAATGATAAAATATTCCAACTTCATTATCAAGGCATGCCAGGCATGGATTGATCATGTATTTGAAATATCAGTCAGTCAGCACTATAGCTCAATAACTCAAGACAAATTGGGGAGAGTGGGGGTTGACTGGGGGATCAAAAGAAGATTTACCTGCTAATAAATCAGAGTGTCATATAAAATGCACATCGATCTTCAAATATATTTTGAAGCAAACAAATAGGATTTAAATGGTGAGAAAAAACGCTTTGATAATTCAATACATGCGTTAAAGGTCTCGTTTCCATAAAGAATGCACACTTTTTTGAAATTACAGGTGCTTAACACAAGCTGAGAAGTCAAAACATAATGTTTGTTAACATTCTTTATACATTCCGTTTAGAACTGCTCAAAAACATTATCAAATATCAGTTTTCCTAAAGCTGTGCCAAGCATTTGTGGTGAAAACAGGTGAGTCTCTTATATGGTTTAATTTACTATCTAGCATTTTGCACAAAAGTTGGAGACCTCTAGAAAAATCCCTGGCTCACATCCCTAAGGTTATTATTATCCTTGAGAGGTGTGGGGGTGGGATGGGGAAATCTCACCTAAAGCGGACAATATTTGACCCGGACACAAGGCTTGCTGAGTGTCTGAGTCAAATTCTTTCTCGGAAGGTGAGATTTACCCATCCAACCTCACACTACTCAAGAATTATTTTTCTCCCTGCTCGCCACATGATGCCATCAAAACAAAATACTGCCCGTGTGATGAAAATTTACTGTTCTACTAGCAGAGTGAAGAAGAAAATGAATTTTGAAAAGAGCATCAAAAGTTTGCATTTTTACCAGAAAAACCAGTGTCAGCTAATGAAAATGACAGGTTAACTCTTTACCAAACAATATAAAATATAATAAATAAATATAAAATTTATGATATATGATATATATTATAATATAAAATTGAGCAGTCGAAAAAAAAAAATTTCAAAACACTTCAACAAAAGCTTGTTCCAATGAGGAGTGTCATATGGTATGGTTTGGTTGAAATGTTTTGAAAAATTTGAGAAAAAAAAAGAGTAAAAATAATAAAGTCTGATACCGTGTACATTGGGGAATATTATGATCCCCGATGAGTCTGGGGGTGGGATGGGGAAATCTCACCTGAGGGGCAAGATGTTTGAACCAGACCCGAGGCTTGCCGAGGGTCTGGTTCAAATATCTTGCCTCGAGGGTGAGATTTCCTCATTCCCACCTTCAGACTCATCGAGGATGATTTTTCTCCCCCACACGAGGATTACGTCATTATAGATAATTGGCGATCACGTGCTGACATACCCAATTTATCAAGTCATAGTCCTTTCAAAAAACGAACAATTTCATCAGAAAGATCGTACAAAAGTTAGGTATATACCATATGGATATACTAAAAAATTGATTTGTAACACTGTCCGCAAAGGGGTTAATGAATTTGCGCGTGTCAAACTCTAATGTAAAGGGCATTGTGAGATTATTGATCGATCGATAAATTCGCGCAGTGATATTATTAAATCTGCAGAGAAACATGGGGTTGAAACAAATCAACATTGTTGATTTTGAATGGCACGTGGATTACATGTGGGAAATCATGAAGCCATTTTGTTTATTTACAATTGTGCAGACGATGATGAAATAGTTCCGGCGACGTAATAAAATATGCAAATGAGTATGTCACGTGGGGCGGGTGGGATAAAAAAATCCCACCCTGCTGTCTCATCCGGGACAAGCGTATGGTTCACGTATAGTGGGGGGAGAAAGTGTTAACCTACTGAAGTCAGTTGAAACAGCTGACATTCTGGTGATGTTAACTTTGATATTATTGATATTGATGACTCATGTTGGAGGTGGGGCTCAGGCCTGAAAATGAGCAGTCCGACATTTGCAGAATGAGGTCCCCAGAGGGTGAATTTGATGATGCTATCGCATACAGTGGGCCAATTTATCCTCTGGACACCTCTTTCTGTTTAGTTTTGAGACCCTGATTCAGATAGAGGTTCACAGAGGGTACATTTAGTGATGCTACCCTGCTATGCAGGGTAGCATCACTAAATTCACCCTCTGGGGACCTCATTTTGCAGATGACAGTCTGCTTATTTTCTGGCTTGGTGGGGCTAGAAAAATTATCCTTGAGTGATGTGGGACTGGGTGGATAGCAGTGTCTATTAAAGAAAGTTAAAAGGTACGCCATGTTTGTTTACAAAATGCTGATGATGATGAAATAATAATAACGATCATTATTAAATGAGGATGGTGGTTATTTATTCATTTATTTGAGTTTAAAGTCACATACCTCTGCATAATGGCTAATCGTGACCATAACAAGGAGATAAAGTAAAGTTTAGTAAATCGTTTTTAGAGGACTTCCACCCAAGCATTGGTGACTGGATCATAATTTACAAGTGAAATGGTGCATGTTTACCACAGTAAACAAGCACATCTTCACCTCCCGGGGTTCCAACAGGGAATTTATTTCTTTACTGGGGTTTAATGACACTTTCAACAACAAGGGTCACCTCGTGTCAAGACAGTTTTATGGGTGGAGGAAGCTGGAATACCCAGAGAAAAGCACCGATTAACGCGAGCAACTGCCAGATTCCCCAACGTACTAACTCTGTACAAGCATAAATCTTTCAAAGTGATGTTTGTAAAAGTTCTGCATGACTTGGGCAACAGATTATACACTTGGCAGATCTGTACATGATAACTGCAGTGCCAAGTGAGTTATTTTTGTCACATGTGCGCCCAGTGTTCCAATAAGAGTAAAATCCTCGCCCTCTGATTGGATGAGAGCTTCTGTTGTTTCTTTTATGTTTACGGCTCTAGTAGGAAATGTTACCATCTGACGGCAAAATGCGAAACATTTGAAATGACGTTGTCCGTTTCATAATTGCTTCATCAAACGAGTGACTAGTAAGCCATTTAATTTTTCTGGATTTTTCACATGTGCAGCAGATGGTGTTCCGGATAAAGTGTTGTTTAAATTACAAACCGACTTACGATTTCAACGAAGATGGAATGAGTTTATCTGGTTTATTATTTATCCAGTGCCGTCGTGGGTATATGAGAAGTTTATTTACTAAACCTGTGATCATTAAAAGTTGCCTTGCAGAAGGAAACTTTTATCGATCACAAGTTTAGTATATAAGCCTCCCGTGTTTCACAATGTAGGTTTTGGGCTATGGGTAGTGTCTTATTGGAATACCGGTATATACATTTTTATGATGAGTTCATGGTAACATGGTCTGAGGTTTGCAGCTCAGAGCTTATGTTCAACCAAGATGTGAAGCAGACCTCAGACCATGTTACCATCAACTCATCACAATAACTTATGTCAAGAATGGACAGAGATAGACAGATAAGTTTAAACGCATTCTATGACTAGAAATCCTGAATTTCAGAGAACTAGCCATACAGCAAACCTCATTAGTTGGTCACATTTTAAGAGTTAATTATTGTCCTGGAGCAACCATTTCAGCTGGCATAAACTACGATCATCTACAGATATGAATAATTGAAATGCAACTCGGCATTTGTACATTTCCCCCAAATAGACCAGACACAAATCCCTTCTAGGTGCTGGTAATCAATTAATTCTGCTGGAAATGACGTTGACAATAATTCCCAGCTAACAAGTAGTAAATTATATTTCCACTTCCACTGCCTGGGGTGTTAGTGCATTATCTCCCATGCCAAGAGTTCCATGCAGTTAATATGAATATTTCAGACTGCTGATAATGAAGTGATGCTCAGTGGGCAAAGCAATTTCAATCACTTTCCAGCAATTAATATTTCATATCAGATTAATGGGGCTGTCAGAAGAGTAAACAGAAATTTATATCACTGCTGTTCATGGATAGGTATGTTTTCTTTTGGTGTATGAATTACTACATCAACTACTATCATATTTGCCCAGAGCCACACAGCAATGTCATTTACAATCACTGAAATTATTAATGTCCAATTATGTTATTGTACAAGTATAGAGTTCCTGATCTGAAAGTCTGTTATATTCAGATATGAGTTAGTAAATTTTGTTTAGGTCCAAAAAAGTTAACCCTTTACCTAACCTGAAAAGCAGACGACACTTGCAAAAATAATTCTTGAATAACTAATTTTTTTCATTTTTTGTATCAAAAACATAGGTTATGACCTCTCGTTGGAACGAGCTCGTTCCAACGAGGGGTCATAACCTATGTTTTTGAGAAAAAAAATGAAAAAAAATAATGAAAATTAATTGGCGATTTTTGAGAATAGCGCTGGCCGGTTTTGGCCGTTACGTTGGGTGAAGGGTTAAAAATCTATTTCTCAGGCTCTCCCACATGATCCTTTTGGTTGCTGCAAGGGGAGCTAAAATGGTTTATGTCTGATATTTAACCCAAACTGATGAATTTGTCTCTTGAGTGCAACAAGGCCTTCTTGCATTCAAGGGATGAAACTCTTAACCTGCTGAGTATTTAACAATTTTCTAATTTTCTTCAAATCCAATCATGACTTCAGTGAAGCAGCCATGACTAGATTTGATGAAAAACATTCATAAAAAATCTGACTCAAGACATCATTGCTAAAAAGGTTGATTCATTTTGCAGGGAAAAATTGGATGAAAAGTACACAAATTCTACCTATACTATTGACAATAGATTTGCTGCTCTGGCAGAAATGTTTGCCAGCAGTATGCAAGGAACTGAATCTTTATTCAGTTTAGTGTGAAGCCAATTTCAGTGCCTACTATTTACTTATTGGAATTTCAAAAACACTTACAACAGCAAGGGACATATCATGTTGGATAGTTCTAGCGTTGATTTGTTCAGTTTCACATTGCAAAATGCAAATCAAAAATTGCGAGCTGCAATAGCTGGAATTGATTAGCATTTTTTTACTTCGGGATAAAATCTACAAACACAAAAAGTACTCTCACAATCGCTCAGTTGGATGGTAAGATGTATAATGACTACGCAAATTGTGTATCATTTATATCATCAATTACTGTGCAAAGCATGTTGAGCATATATTGCTTCTGATTGGTGGGTAGGGAAATCCTGATGACATTGAACTGAAAAGTCAGGGACATGCACTCACATATTTCTGGAAAGTAAACCCATGTCTCATGAAACTGAATGTATATTATGTCAGAAGATAAACTTTACATGTATTCTGGAACTCAGCAGTATGTACACAGCTAGAATACAGGATAAAATTAGATGAATTTGTTTATATATTACAGATGGGATCAATATATATCACATCAATGTATTTTCTTACCTGGACTCATTTAGCACAAGAATACCAGTAAGTAAGAGACAGTATATAATTTTTCTTCATACACTTGGAAAAATGAGTTTGAAAGTAAGACTCAGTTACATTCCCAGATGCAAGGAAATTGAGTCAAATTTTCAAAATTTTCTCACTCTGGGCCAAACCATAGTTGACCCAGCGGATCCCTGCATCATCCACTTGGACTGCAAAAATGTTGCTAATCAATTTTCTGTGAACAATTTGAGGTCTGCTGTTTTTTTTTCTGGTGGAGGAGCTTAAAATTCCTCTTACATTATAAGGGAAAAAATTGCTACTTGAAATTTCAGTATTTTTAATCAGCGTTTGTTTGGAATGCCCCAAATATTTGCCCAGAAGAATAAGACTTCTTGGGGAAAATGGGATGGAAACATGAAGGATAATTGGATGAGGAATAACATAAGGAAAAGGGTCAATTTTACAATTGGGAAGATCGAGAAGGTGCCAATGGGGGAATTATGAAACAGTTTTTGACTGAATGATGGAAATTTAGGCGGGAGAGTGGAGGAGGAATATTCTGGCAGGACACTAGATTAATGAATGACCTCCTTTAGAGGACTGCGACAAATCAGCGGACGGCCAAAGATTTACAATTATTATTAGTAAACCAGATGTATTCTTGCATGAAATAATAATCATTAACAGTGACATGGGAGAATGAAGTGAAAAAAAATCCACTTCCAGTGACATAATTGATTGGCCTTTGTACCGCTGTTTCAATAAACATTTCAAAATACTTACATCATGGAGAAGTTTTTTTGCATTTGCATCTCTAGATCTATCAAACTGTATTTTTTAACAACTTAACTGGTCGAGGGCTGGAAGCCTTTATTTGGGCTTTATTCTGAAGTGCAGGTGCTGGTACTTTAAGGCTTCAAATTCAATGTCCGTGCTTCATATTATCTTTGAAGTGATATTATTTAGTCTGTTAAGATTTGCCTTGCTACAATTTATAGGAGAGTTCCCACAGGCACTCTCCTATAAATTGTAACAAGCCGAAGACATGTGAACAAATTTTGATAGCCAAAAACTAGAATTACTGTGAGCACTGCTCACTAAAGATACCACCCACTCCAACCAAGAAACATTTCACAACAGTAAAAAAGTATTTAATATACACAGCACATCTGTATGTTCTCCGAAAACATGAGAGCAATTTTCAATATGAGAAAGGGTAAATATTACAAAGAGCATGCAAGATGAAAAAATAAAAATACCTGAAAGCAGAATAGAAGGTGCACATCTATAATGTATATAAAAGAATGTCTGAGAGTTTCAATGAAATTCGCCCACTGGTATAAGAGGAGTAGCGGATAGCAGGAGTGTACCCCCCTAAAGCATCACAACAATTTGGCTAAGTTCATTTCGCCCTTTGGGAAAGAGTAAAAAATAAAAATACCTGAAAGCAAAATAGGAGGTGCACATCTATAATGTATAGAAAAGAATGCCTGTAAGTTTCAATGAAATCCACCCACTGGTTTAAGAGGAGTAGCAGATAGCAGATGTGTACCCCCAAAGCGTCACGGACGTACGGAAGTACGTAAGTACGGAAGTACGGACACCATGAATGCTATATACCGCCCACTTTTCAAGTGGGTGGTATAATAATTTAGCACTCTATCAGTTAAGAGGTTAATTTTCAGTGAAATTGTATTTCTTGAGTTATCAGGCTTTCGAACACTGCTACCATTTAACCCTGCTTATTCCCTCCAACCTTTTGATATCTACAATTATTGACCAGATATTTCTGATGTGATTCAAAAACTCTGAATGTCATGTTTTATAAATATAATGATATACTTACGATCTATACATGGTTTCTTCATAGGTATAACATTCTGAAGTGGTAACAGTGAATCTACCCGTTTGTATTTCTGTCTACCCCCTCGAACTCTGTCAAGACGGACACCTGGAAGCACACAAAGAAGACTTTTCAAGTTACAAAATCACAGTCAAAGGCTGTAAGCATTAGTCATACACATAGAATGAATATCTTCCGGTTGAGTTTGTTCCATCTGATCACCTCATTAATTCCTGGGGCTCTTTCAGCTCATATTAGGACAATACTTTTGAATATCACCCAAGAGTGACTAAAGCCCTCATAAATAAGGCTCAAAAGGGCATATGTCCCTAAAGCATAACAGTGATTTTGCCATGGTGGGGCACCATGTTCCATATATCTGTGTTCATCCCTCTGCCCAAAAAATAACGGAATTTTACAGCAGCGAAGTATCCCATGATGTAACTAGGTACCAATTTAGTCTTCAGAGAAGAATCCATACTGGATTGCGAGAATCCATACTGGCTATTAGTGTCTCAGGATCCCATGAGGTCACCATGTTTGAACCCCTTCAGTACACTGATAACACGTGTTAACCCTTTACCCAACACAGCTTTTAAATTTTTAAAATATATAAAGCTATATTTGTTAATATATAAAAAATAAACAATATTTATCAATAAAACCTAACAAATATGGATGTCACTGGAACCGGTACATTGAGCCGGTTCCAATGACAGCCATATTTTACAATTTTATTAACAAAGTAGTGTCAGGATATTTTAGGTCAAGTTAGCCTTAATTTGCTGCCTCTATGTTAGGTTGTTAAGGGTTAAACTGACTCTTTTCATGCAAATCCTAGCAGAGATGCAGTGAGAATCTACATGGATTCTCGCCGTTTTTTTTTTTTTGTGGGAATCGATTCTCAGATTCTTGTCAAAATATATGCCCTGATCTTGTTTGACAGAGCTCAGTGTGCTGTGTCAAACAAGACTTAACCCTTTACCCAACGTAACGGCCAAAACCGGCCAGCACTATTCTCAAAAATCACCTATTAATTTTAATTATTTTTTCATTTTTTGTCTCAAAAACATAGGTTATGACCCCTCATTGGAACGAGCTCGTCGAGCTCGTTCCAATGAGGGGGTCATAACCTATGTTTTTGAGACAAAAAATGAAAAAAAATAGTTATTCAAGAATTTTTTTTGCAAGTGTCGTCTGCTTTTCATGTTAGGTAAAGGGTTAATTGGTTAAATTCCTAGTTGCATTATGAAAAAAAACTTCCAGATTGAAATTTTGGTAATTGTTTTTTGGGGAAATGTTTTGAAAAATCTGGAAAAAAATTTTGATGTAACAAATTTTGATGTGTGTTTGGGTAAAGGGTTAATGTGTCTGGACTAGGGCACCACAATGGAACACACAGTTAAGCAGAGGAGTATATAAATCATGGGTTCATACTTCATTCCGAGTCACACTTCATCAAAAATGACAACCAGTATATAAAGTGGCATATGCCAGCACTTAATTTAATGACCCAATAGTCTTGAGAAGACACAGGTATTATTGATCAATTAAAGGAATCATAAAAACTTAACACAAAAGTAATCATCTATTACACTTCATTCATCAGTCGCTGAATAAAAAATGACACACTTTTTCCACATTCCCTGTGAAATCCAATAAACTAATCAAAAACATCCACATGCATACTATAAATGTTCCCTTGAGCTTCAGTCAGGTTACGGCTATTTGTAAATCACAGTAAGTACAGTGTAGCCCACTTAATTGGATATCTCTTAACTCAATAACCTTGTTAAATGAATATAATTTCCCAACACAAAACCATTTCCCATACCTCCAATATAAATTTGACCTGTTAACCCTTTACCCAACGCAGTCGATATCAAAATTTATTATTTTAAATATCATTTTTTTAAATTTTTCAAAAAATTTCAACAAAACCATATCATGTGATCCCTCGTTGGAAAGAGCTCGATGAGCTCATTCCAACGAGGGGTCACATGATATGGTTTTGTTGAAATTTTTTGAAAAATAATATTTTTTCAACTGCTGAATTTGCATATTACGTGGACGGATGTGGCCGATTTGTTGGGTAAAGGGTTAATTGAATATAGATTATAGAGTAAACTCCTGTTAATTGAATGAAAAATCTTGTAACCTGTCGAGAAATTACCCTGACTCTCCCCAGTTTTCCTTTGTTTATAGACCTATTTGGCCTCAGTAGATCCAAAGCAGGCATTTAATCAATTATATCTTGATTGACAGAGCTCAGCAGGAGAGCACCACCCCCTCCCACCACCACCCAAAAGACCCTGGACCTCCACCTTCACTGCATAAAAATATTTTGTCTCTCGAATTCATTTAGCCTGCCTGTGCCCTGGCAGCCCAATAAAGATAATACCTCATGCTACATCATCAAGATAATTAAGATAATCATTCCAATTACTTTTTAATTATACAATTTCTTACTACTATTTCCTCTTAAAACATAAGATAAAGAAATTGTAAAAGAGCAGTAGAATTCCAAAATGTCATCATCTTCACTTAAATAGTATTTTATGGGCGAGATTACAGAGACTTGGCAACTATTCCATCAACAAATATGTGCTAAAACCGATACCAGAGTTCTAGGATGTTCATTTCTACTTGGTAACTTCTTTTACCACATTCACTGAACTTCAATGCTGCTTGCAGATGTCAAGTATACTGGGTTGAGAAACTGTATTTAAACTACAAGCTGAACTTTATACTTTACTAGAAAGGCTGGGAAAAAATGAAATGGTCCAGGTTTTCCGACCAACTCTAATGTTCGTACCTGACCCTAATCTTTTTATGGGCACTTGACATAAAAAAACAAGAGGCCCCAAGGGGCCTTAATCGCTCACCTGCCAAAGAGTTCAAAGAAGTATTTGGGGATCACATATTTTGGTTCATCAACACTAAAAAGGAATGAAGTCATGCAAGGCACATTTTATGGAAAAACACTAAAGAATGGATTTGAACAAACCTGAACCGTCCATGCCACCCCATCCCCACCCATAAAGCCCAAATATCAAGCCAGGGACTTAAAAACAAACTTGAATCTGATCCCCCTTAAGATGTCACATACCAATTATGAAAGATTTCTGACTGGTGGATCTGCAGAAGGTTTTTAAAGAAATCACCTCACATTGCATGCACTAAGTTCAACTTTGGGCTCAACTAGGGAGTCAAAATATTAACCCAGGGACCCGATTTGAACAAACTTGAATCTGACCCACCTGGAGATGTTATATACCAAATATGAAAGGATTCTGATTGGTGGATCTGAAGAAGATTTTAAAAGACATTCCCTCATATTGCACTTAGTTAACCCTTTACCCAACGCATACGATATCAAAATTTATTATTTTAAATATCATCTTTTAAATTTTTTCAAAAAATTTCAACAAAACCATATCATGTGACCCCTCTTTGGAACGAGCTCGACAAGCTCGTTCCAAAGAGGGGTCACATGATATGGTTTTGTTGAAATTTTTCGAAAAATAATATTTTTTCAGCTGCTGAATTTGCATATTACGCGGACGGATGTGGGCGATTTGTTGGGTAAAGGGTTAAAGAGATTGTGATAACAACTGGAGGCCTTGGGAGACCTGAGGTGTTCACCTGACAAAGTTGTTTAACTGGTAGAGGGCTAAATTATTTTTGGTCCTCAAAATATGATTACATGTCATTGCCTTGTTACAATTTATTGGGGAGTGCCTCTTGGCACTCCCCCATAAATTTTAACATGGCAAATTCCAATAGACTGAATACTTTTATTTCAGAGATAAGTTGAAGCACGTGCACAGAATATGGAACTTTCAAGTTGTGCAACCTGTGCTTCAGAATAAAGCCCAAATATGGGCTTTCAACACTCCACGCGTTAAAGAAGGATTAACATCTAAGTTAACATTACAGAGGAAAGAAGTCAAGTAGTTATTCATAATTCTGTCAATGTCAGTTGATTCTTTTCTAGTATTGAGATGCTACCACAGAAATAATGTCCAGATTTTGAGTAATGTAAAACTAGCGAGCTCAAATTTCATCCCACTGACTTAACTTGAACAAACGTAATTTAACTCCCCCACCTCCAGGATGCTGTATACCAATTGTCAAAAGATTCTGAATGGTGGATCTGAAGATGAATCTGCCACATCAGCCCACGTAATTTACAAATTGAGAAGTTGAAAAAAAATTATTTTTTCAAAAATATCAATAAAACCATATCATGTGAGCACCTCACTGGAATGCGTTTGTTCCAACGAGGAGTCACGTGATACAGTTTTGTTGAATTTTTTTTTTAAATTTAAAAAAAAACATAAAAACAAATTTTGGTATTCTGTGAGTTGGGTAAAGGGTTAAAGAATTTTTGCCATATTAAATGGGTTAAAGATTATTTGCCATATTAAACTAAGTTAAAATGTGGGCTAGGTACTTGATTTGAACAAACTTGAATATGAGCCAGCCCCCATCCCCTCCCCCTCCCTTCCCCAATGCTAAGGTGTTGTATACTAAATATCAAAAGATTCCAAATGGTGGTCCTGAAAAGATGATTTAAAAGTATATTCCTCTTTCACACCAAGTTAAAATTCAGGCTCCCACAGGAAGTCCAAATATTAACTCAGGGACTTTATTTAAATAAATTTAAACTGACTCTCCAGAGGAAGTTGTATACCAAATACTAAAATATTCTGACTGATGGTTCTGGAGAAGATTTTCAAAGAATATTCCCAATATTGCACTAAGTTAAATTGTAAAATGTGTTCCCACATGGAACCCAAATATTAACCCAAGGACTTGATGTGAACAAATTGAATCTAACTTCTCTAAGGATGATGTCTACCAAATATCAATAGATTCTGACCAGTGGAACTAAAGATTTTTAAAGCTTATTCCTCATATTGCACTAAGTTAAAATTCAGGTTCCAATAGGGATCCCAAATATTTATCTAGGATTTCATTTTAACAAATTTGAATCAGACTCCTCTAAAGATACCAAATATCGAAAGATTCTGACTGGGAGTTCTTGAGAAGATTTTTAAATAATATTCCTCATATTACACCAAGTTGAAATTGGAGCTCCCAAAGGGAACCAAAATATGATTGCAGGAAATTTATTTCAACAAACTTGGATCTGACCTCCCCCAAGGATGCTGGGTATCAAATATCCAAAGAAAGTAAAAATTTGGGCTCTCATAAAGATCTCAAATATTAACTGGGAAACTTGATTTGAACAAACTAGAATCTGACCTCTGTATCAAATGATTCTGACTGGAGGATCTGAAGAAGATTTTTTAATATTATTCCTCATATTGCACGAAGTTAAATGTCGGGCCCCCACAGGTCGCCTTAACATTAACCGAGGAATCTGATTTGAACAAATTTGAACCTGACCCCTGTAATGATGTTATATACCAAATATAAAAAAATTCTGACTGGGAGGTCTGGAGAAGAAGATTTTTGAAGAATATTTCTCACATTGCACCAAGTTAACATTTGGGATCCTGTATTACAGTCTGATTCCCCTGTACTCCCATTTGACGAGTAAATCCAAGACACATTCTTACTGTGGAGTACTGACCCTATATCTAATAACCCTTATCTACAGGTACCAGTGATGGATCAACTTACTGGTCACAAGATCTGCAGTACACAGAGTGATAGGTTATTTATTTATTGGTTTTTAAGGTCACTATCAGCGTTTATGGCTATATAATGACAAGTATTTATTTATGGGTTTTTCAAGTCGATTTCATCATCCATGGCTACATCTCAACCGCAACAAGGGTATCAAGTCAAGAGTAGCCAATTGTTTATATTGCAGGAATGAGAGAGGAAGGCAATAATTAAATTACCTGATAATCTCATATTTTAATGAAGAAATGTCTGAAGTATTTGTTTTTTTTCATGAAATAAAGGGTATTTAGCTACTACAGCATTGGCAGACATTTTATTTCAATAAATTTACATGAAAACGGTTTGTAGTACCATTTTCATTTATATTTATAGAAAACAAAATTTCAGCATTTTGAAATCAGTTAATTTGCAGAACTCTCTCATCCCCAATACCTAAGTTACCCACTTTAGAGGAATTTCCATCCAAGGCACTGGTTACAGTGTCCTATTTTACCATCAAAGCAGAACTTGTTTACCACAGTAAACAAGCACTGGTTAACATCCCAGGATTTCCATGGGACACCTTAAACAAGTATAAAGTCAACTATAGTTAACAGTTTATACCAATACGCTCCCCACTTTAGAGGACTTTCCAGGTGATGTTTACTGGTCTTCTTTTTCCATAAAGCAGAACTAGTTTACCACAGTAAGCAATTGTTGCTCCATATTCCACAAGGGAGCCCGAAAGGCAAGTACTCAGCAACTTGAAGGATGGATAAAAACTGGACATAATCAGTAGGTACTCTGCTATTGGAAGGATGGTCAAAAACTGGACACCTATACATACATCTGCCACGTTTGTTTATCAAGGCAAAAACACATTACAGTATGACTGGTTTTCTCAGTTTCTGTCAATACCAAATGTTATCAGCATCATTCTTCAGACAAGAAAATCAGTCCTTGAGACAAAACGGATCAATGAAATCTTCACTTTAAGAATGCTGATCAAAGGCAAGAAAAATAATGAAATGTAAACCATCTGCACGCTGATGTTGAAATATCAAAAGATCAAGCAAAACATTTCTCCTTTAATTAATGCAACTTGGAATTTATCAAATTCAGTCTTGTTTCTGTTAAACAAGGTTGAATTTGTCAAAATCCTATCTGCAACACTGAAAATTTTTGCTGCTTGAAATTTTGGTACAGTGGAACCTTGCTAACTGAATAGCCAAAGCTTTGCCAATGAAAATCATTCACTCAACAGTAGTATTCAATTAACAGGGATTGTGTCACATTCCTGTATTCTAGAGATAAACTTCGCATTTATTCTATTATATCTTGTTTGATAAAGCTCCAAGAGCTCTGTCAAACAAGATATAACAGATTAAATGCCTGTATTGGATGTACTGAGGCCAAATAGGTCTATAAACAACAGAAAACTAGGGAGAGTCAGGGTAATTTCTAAACAGGTTACAAGATTTTTTATTCAATTAACAGGAGTTTACTCTATAACCTATATTTAACCCTTTACCTAACATGAAAAGCAGACGACACTTGCAAAAAAAATTCTTGAATAACTATTGTTTTTCATTTTTTGTCTCAAAAACATAAGTTATGACCCCTCGTTGGAACGAGCTCGACGAGCTCGTTCCAACGAGGGGTCATAACCTATGTTTTTGAGACAAAAAATGAAAAAAATAATGAAAATTAATTGGCGATTTTTGTGAATAGCGCTGGCCGGTTTTGGCCGTTACGTTGGGTAAAGGGTTAATTAACAGGTCAAATTTGTACTGGAGGTATGGCAAATGGATTTGTGTTAGGAAATTATATTCAATTAACAGGGTTATTCAGTTACGAGATATCCAATTAAGTGGGCTCCACTGCACGGGTATTTTGACATCAGCGTACAGAGGGTAAAGTTAGTTTTTATTGATGCTGAGAGGAAAGGCCAATACATTACAATATGCTTCAAACCCTGATCTGTCCCAAACGATATTGATTATTAAATCACTTGCTTCTGAAAATAGCAAGAAAATCCTCAATCACACGAAATATTGTTGTAACCCAACGAAAATGCATTAAAGATGACCACAGTGTAGTGAACAAAGACAATAATGTCATTCATCTCAACAGATCGAATGATTGAGAGTATACTAGAGTTAATCACACCATATTCTATTTTGGATATATTTATTGATCTCGAGAAGAGTAACTGCAAAGAATTAGCTCCTATACTCTGAAGTCACATCACCTTATTAATCAATAACTCAAGTATGAAACTAAAAATTAACTAATCAATTAACTCATTCTGTGCCAGGAAATTTTTTCAATTTTAATTTTTTTATCTTCTTCTACCCTTTGCATGACGCTGGGAGGTATTCCTGCAAATGCAGCAAGTCTTGTTGACAGAATAATTATAATTATTCTGTTAACCCTTTACCCAATGTAACAAACCAAAACCAGCCAGCTTAATCTGCTACAATTACCATTTAATTTTTATAATTTTATTAATTTTTCATCTCAAAAACAAAGCTTATGGCCTTCATGGGAATGAGCTTGTTCCAATAAGGGGGATGACCTATGTTTTTGTTAAAAAAAATGAAAAATTAGTTATTCAAGAATTTTGATTGCAAGTGTCATCTTCCTTTCATGTCACGTAAATGGTTAGTTCAATGCACATTGATGTAAAAACAGCAAAATTTCAAATGCAATGCGGAGTTTAACCTAGGTTTGGTATTATTATGAAATTTCATTATCGACTTTTGAAGAATAATTGATTGAAGTCTACTTTAATCATGCTCGGTGACTCCCAGAAACAACTATACAGAAAACAATAGTTTTGGTCATTAGTTCCGTGGACTGGAATGGTAAAGGCCAAGAATAGAGGACCGCACATTTTTTAAGAAGATAAAACATTTTTTACAACTTTTTTGGAGTTTCTTGTCATTCTAAGACATGTTTTACACAAAATTAGCCCAAAACACCAATACCTACTGACAAAAATCACCACTTTTAACCCTTTTTATACTCTGTTAACTTTATTCTCCAAACAATTTCAACAACAAAACCTGCGGTAAACAGGTATGTGAGTCTTTGTTTTTTTTCCGCTATCGTATATACTTCATTTGATCGGAGTATACGAGGGTGTACTTACAATGGGAGAACGAATTAGGGTCAGCTTGGGATGGATACAGGTTAGCTAACCCGTACCCATCCTAAACTGACCCTAGTACGCAAAGAAGGCAATCATTAGAATATGGCAACCAATGCATTAGGGTCAGTTTAGGATGGGTACGGGTTAGCTAACCCGTACCTATCCTAAACTGATCCTAGGATGCAAAGAAGGTAATGATTGCTCCCCTGTAACGTCACAACGAAACATCCGCAGCTCCATTTCAGAATGCAGTCAGAAATTCATTTTGTTTCAAAAACCCGTTTCAGAGAAAAGGGTTAAATGTGATGAATTTTGTGAGTGGGTATCGGTGTTTTGAGTTAATTTTCTGTAAAACATGTCTAAGAATGATAAAAAACTCAAAAAAGTTGTGAAATATGTTTTATTTTCTTAAAAAACGCACGGTCCTCTATTCTTGGCCTTTACCACTGGAATTCTTAGGCATGCAGGTATGCTCCGATGAAAATTCAGCCTCTTGACCATCCCAGGCCCAAACCTGAGCCTAGGCTCAGGTTTGGGCCTGGGGTGGTCAGAGTGTAATAATAGCCGCATTGGGATTTAAGAAGGCAATTGCACTCCTTGGTAAACTGAGAATAGCAATTATTTGTACTCTCATACTTTCTAGAACGTGAGATCTGGTGTCATGTGTTGTATCTTTATACTTCTTTCCCGTATCAATTACAATGTATTTTGATATTCTACAGCCTCTGACACCTCTTATGAGCACAATGGGGAGAAGAGTAATAACTAATAATTCATCAGTAAAGGAGTGATAAAAGCCCATAATCGTTGACTTTGAAATTGTAGTTGATTATGGGCATTTCTGACGATCAGTTGACTTCTCAATTAATCATGACAGGTCTGGTTTAACCAGTTTAGTCGTTCGACAGAGGCTACTGACCTCTGACCAACAAGAATGAATTGGTTAAATTCCTTGTTGCATTTTTCTTGAAATTTAGAAAGAAAAAAAAATTTTAACTGCCCAATTTGCAAATTATTCCAAGATACCCATGCACTGGACTTCAAATATTTATTTATTGGTGTTCACATATTTGTGCACAGTGGCTAATCGTAACCACAACATGAAGATAAAGTAAAGTTTAGGCAATCATTTGTACCCATGTTGCCCATTATAGAGCATTTCTGCCATAAGCATTGGTGACTGCATCCTATTTTACCAATAAAACAGAGCTTGTTTACCACAGTAAACAAGCACTTCTACATTTCACAGGGTTCCCGCAGGGGGTACTTGTAACAATATCTGGTCAGAGCTATTGAAAAAAATGCTGTTCAAATACTATTTTTTCAATTTTTGCCTCCCAAAAAACCTTATCATCTTTCAATGGAAGGATTTTATTGAGCCTGTCCCAATGAGGGGCCAATGGAGGCAAAAAATTTGAATTTATTAAAAAAATTATTTTGCAGGCATTGTCCTCTAGTTGGGTTAGGTAAAGTGTTAACCACAAAAAGGCAAGCCCCGTTAGATCAGCTATGAAATGAGATATCAAACCCAATCATATGACATCCACCCCAGGCGTTGATTACTGTGTTCTATTTTACCAGTAAAGCAGAACTTATTTATCACAGCAAGCAAGTACTGCACCATTTCCCAAGGTTCCCACAGAGGATCAAAACATTCACAGGATGTTATTTATTCAAAAACAAAACTTATAACTACCTTTCAAGCACATTGATGCCAGGCCTGAAAATAAGCAGTCTGACATTTGCAGAATGAGGTCAGCCCCCAGAGGGTAAATTTGAGGATGCTATCCCATACAGTGGAGAAATTTATTCTATGGGTACCTCTTTCTGTTTAGTTTTGAGAATGAGGTTCACAGAGGGTAAATTTATTGATGCTACCCTGCATTTTGCAGGTGACAGTCTGCTTATTTTCTGGCCTGATTGATCCAAAGGTCTGCACAAATTAGAAATTAAGGCAACCTGATCAAGATCAATGCCATAGGATGCCGATTCCTTACCACCTAATTGCAAACAAGGGCAATAGCTCTAATAGAAATAATTGGACACAGCAGATTCACAGTCTCATTTGTGATATTATTACCAAAACACTATTGATTAAATTTTGAAAAAAACAAACTTTAACAGTTTTCTAAGAAATGAGATGACAAGAAAAGGTAATATGATGACAAAAAACTCAATAATGGCAATAAGTCCTGAAGAAATGCTTGTACCCAGCTGGTTCACAATCTTATTCATAATATCACCAAAAAGATATATATTAAATCTGGAAAAAAATCTTGATATTTTTCATTAAAATGACAAAACATGGTTACAAGAAATTCCAAGTCCAACAAGGGCAATAACTCTTGAAGAAATACTTGTACACAGCTGGTTCATAATCCCATTCATGATATTATCACCTAAAAAGCTACATTTATATATCAAATTAGGGACACTATTTTGAATGGTTTTCTTTAAAATGTGACAACAAATGAGGAAAGATGGATGGACAGAAGGAAGTATGGATGGGAGTCATTTTTATATCCTCCTCCCACTCAGGCCTTTAAATTCTTCCAAACTAACGACGGTCAACACTGTGCCCAAATAAGATAATTGCGCTCAAATTATGCAGAGTTTGAAACTTTTTCCAAAGTTTTGCTATGTTTCGCCAATAAAAAGTTTGGCCAGGTTTCCCTGATGCTTGTAATATAGGTTAAAGCTTACCTTCTGTGGCGAATTCTATAAAACCATGCACTTAAAGCTTGAGATCTATTATATTCATGTTTGTGGCATTTCTCAGTAAACGTCCTGCATAATTTAGCTTTCATTCAAATAGGCCTTTGGCTCGACACTGGGAAACTAAGAAGCCTTCTCGAGTTAGTCGAGTAAACTTATGTCAAAGGGTGGTGGGAACCAGTGATAATGGTGAAGACCTATAACAAGGGGTTGTAAACTATCATTCTGAGGTGGGGACCTAAAACAGATGCCAAGAAGAAGAAAATACCGGAGCTTTTTCTCCAACCATGCAGATCACATCCATATTTGCCGTTGTGCCCAAATTAGACTGATCTAAAGGTCTGCTCCCACTACGTGGCTGGGGGATAAAAAAGTTTCTCTTGAATTGTTTCAGGCAACCCCATTTTCCTGGTAACCTCTTCAGCTTAAGAGAAGTTTGGTTGTTCTGAAATGTTAATAATAATGCTGAGAAGAGAAATTCAGAATTCAGCAGCTTTTTTCACGAGTTTCTTCCATTAACCCTTTACCTAACCTGAAAAGCAGACGACACTTGCAAAAATAATTCTTGAATAACTCATTTTTTTCATTTTTTGTCTCAAAAACATAGGTTATGACCCCCTCGTTGGAACGAGCTCGACAAGCTCATTCCTACGAGGGGTCATAACCTATGTTTTTGAGACAAAAAATGAAAAAAATAATGAAAATTAATTGGCGATTTTTGAGAATAGCGCTGGCCGGTTTTGGCCATTACATTGGTTAAAGGGTTAAACTGATATGGTGTATTGAAATACACTGTTGGAAAGGGCTCAGGGAGCCCATTCCAACAGTATATTATATCACAGCATTTGAAAGTCGAAAGTTTCAGTGCCATTATGAAAGAGATCATCATTCAGGAAAAGTTAATTTGAGTTAACTTTTTCGCTATGTGTGTGAGAACTAGTTAACCCTTTACCTAACTAATTGGCTGCAACCGCCCACGTAATATGCAAATTCAGCAGTTGAAAAAATATTAATTTTCTGAAAATTACAACAAAACTATATCATGTGATCCCTCATTGGAACGAGCACATCGCGCACATTCCAATGAGGGGTCACATGATATACTTTTGTTGAAATATTTTTTAAAATTTGAAAAAATAATTTTTAAAATCACAAATTTTTATACCGTCTGCATTGGGTAAAGGGTTACATAAAAGTGAAAGAAAAATTTGGGTTGCTCTATTTCTTTTTGTGGCAAATGATAGGCATAGGAAACAATCAACGCCAATTTACGCAGACCTGGATATATCCTTGAGGAATACACTTCACTTGGCTTGCACCAATTCACTTTGATGGATAAACAGATACAGGCCTGGAAATAACCTTGCAAATGATTGTCGAGGTTACATGGGGGTTACTTTAATTGTAAAATACAAGAATGAGCTACAGGTTATGCCAAATAACACAACATAAATTAAATTCCTAATCCAGCAAGTTCTCACAGTTTGACTAGACAAGACTTTCAGGACTAACACAAATCAAAAGGTTGTGTACTGCATCCACATAGGTTGCACATTCTGTCCATAAAGGTTGCACATTCCATTCATCTTAACAGAACTTCTACCAAAATAAATAGCAACAACTAACATGAGATCGCGCTTTAGTTGGAACTATATATTTTGGTGGAAATTCTGTCACGACGTAAACTACGTGGTTGACATAGTTTGTTTGTTTCTTCATCAGAGTTTAACTGGTTGAGTGCTAGAAGCCACAATAATGGCTTTATTTAAAAGTGCTGAAAGCCACTTTAGTGGTTTTACGCTGTTAGAGAAGGCTTGTTGTTTTTTTACATAGCAGAAAATAAATGTTTATATAAAATTATTTTGTTACAATTTACTGGAGTGCCAACAGGCATTCTTCAATAAACTGTGTCAAAACAACTGTTCATGAACAAAATCTTACTAATCTAAGACTTCCCTTGCTGGTTGCATGGCATCTTTGGAAAAAAAAAATACTCGCGTTTCTAATCAGCTTTGAAAAATAATTTAGCACTCAACCAGTTAATAACTCTCTCAACGACCAAGATCAGGTTATGTCAAATAGTTTTTATGGGTGGAGGAAGACAGATTACAGGGAGAGAACTGCCAAGCAGCGGTGAGCAAGTGTCTGACACTCAGACTTACTAACATGGTACTAGCAGTCAGCAGCATTTGATGGCAAGTGCACCATCAAGATGCAGTACACCGTAGTTTATCACTATGCCCTTACTTGGGTAATCAGGATTAAGTGTCTTGACATGAATCAGGATCGAACTATCAACCTTTTAATTTAACTGGTTGAGTACTAGAAGCCACTATCAGGACTCCACTGAAAAGTGCTGAAAGCCACTATCATGACTTTACACTGTTTGCGCTAATTTGTTGTTCGCTCAGCAGTAGAAGAAAAATATTAATATAAAATTATTTTGTTACAATTTATTGGAGAGTGCCAACTGGCACTCTCCAATAAATTACAACAAAACAATTAGGGCTCCTTTTGCTGATAGTGTGAAATCTTTGAAAAACATACTTGTTTTACAGGGAGCGTGGTGACTCAGTGGTAAACTGTTGGACTTCTATGCCAGAGGTCCAGAGTTCGATCCCCTTCTGGGATGACCCACAATGTGTCCTTGGGCAAGGCACTTTATGCTGGTTGCCTCCATGGGGGCACGATGATGCCGTGTACTAAGGCATTCTGCACGTCGATGGTGAACATGTCTTCAACAGTTGTAACCCTACTTGAGTGGAGCTTGAACACAGTTGGAATGTTTAATTTATTTAATTTATTTATTTATTTAATCTTATTTGTTTTACAAGGATTAGCGAACAGGTTATGCAACTTATATTAACTTCTCTGCTTGGCCCAATGGCGCAGGTGTGTGGGATGACCTTCGTAGCGGCAACTTCATGACCTCGCTCTTCTCGAATACTAGGAAGGGATCTTTAGCCTGCATGGAATGTGTCTGTGGGTTGGCATCCTGTTCAGCTTTGTCATGTCACAAATATCAGATAAATAGTATTTCCTACGCAGTCCTTATGTCTAAAAAAAGGATGTGGGTCAAGTAAGCAGACTTAACTCGATGATCTTCTGTAAAAGTGTACAGAAGATTTGGATGAGTTAAGAAAAAATTTCCATGAATGAAGCTGCACAATCACCACAAAAAATATTCTGATCTGTTGACATGATCATTACGAATACATAGGAAATTACAACACAAATACTTATAACTGTGAACCATTACTCCCCTGATGATACTGATAGTGTTATGAATGACATTTAATGTCATACTTAAGACGCTCATCAGTACAAAGAGTCAATGCAATTAACTTGCATTATTTTTTACATTTACTGACTGGAACAGTAGTACTGCCTGTTTTTCTTATTTTTACATCCCATGAAGCACTTTGCAATTTTGTACAGGCATGGAGGTGCAGTGGCTCAGTAGGTAGAGGTGCAGGAGGCAAGCCGAGAGGTCACTGGTTTGAACCCCACCTGTCGTAACAGCGTTGTGTCCTTGGTCAAGACACTTCACCCCCATTGCCCAAGTAGGGGCATGGTGGGGCAGTGTACTAAGGCATACTGCATGTCGATGGTGCACCTGTCTTCAATCAATGCTAACCCTGCTTGTGTGGAGTTAGTATATTGGGGAGCTGACAGTTGCTCGGTGGTTCTCTCTGGGTACTCTGGAGGCTTCCTCCACCCGTAAAACTGCCATGGTCATGATTAGCCATTGTAGAGAAATATGTGACCTTTAAAACCAATGAATGAATAAATGAAATGTACAGGCATAGAGTACCATGTTTGGATTTCAGGCTGTATAAAATTATTATTACAGTGAAACCCTGTTAATTGAATAGCCACTTTGCCAATGAAAATTATTCAATTAACAGGAATATTCAATTAACAGGGATTGTGTCACTTTCCTGTATTCTAGAGATAAGCTCTGCCAAACAAGATATGAAAGATTAGATGCCTGTACTGGATATACTTAGGCCAAATAGGTCTATAAACAAAGGAAAACTGGGGAGAGTCAGGTAATTTCTCAACAGGTTACACAAGATTTTTTTTATTCAATTAACAGGAGTTTACTCTATAATCTATATTCAATTAACAGGTCAAATTTGTACTGGAGGTATGGTAAATGGTTTGTGTTGTGAAATTATATTTAATTAACAGGGTAACGGCCTAAAAAAATAAAAAATCTGTTTCTCGGGCCTTCCCGCATGGTCCTTTTGGCTGCCGCATGCTCTATTTTTATAACCAATGTAAACTTAAAAAAACATAAAAATTAAATAGATTATGTCTGATATTTTATCCAAGTTAAAAAAATTGATAAATTTGTCCCTTGAGTGCAAGAAGGCTTTGCAATGCTTTAGCATTGCAAAGCCTTCTTCCTCTCAAGGGAAGAAATACACCACCACCCATGCTATTCCGTATTATGAGGCCTAAAACCTAAACCAATAACATGAAATTTTGATGGCCAAGAAATAATTACAGAAATAAAAAAATAAAATAAAAAATTGGCTGATGAAATCCTCAGATGTGTGTACCCATTCGTGCAACTAGTAGAAAGCTGTATGATGGAGGGCCACCTTGGATGCTGACATTATGCACAACATACATGGTATGGGTACATATAGAAATGGATTGGAGGAGTTTCTAATTTGATGGATAAAGGGTTAATATCTCCGGATCAAATTATTAGATTTACATAAAAAACTATACAGCACAGCACATCAGCAACCTGAATACATATATAAAGTAACCTGATAATCGGATTAATATTTTTTGAGTTACCGCATGCCGAAGAAATGGATTGAAGGAGTTCTCAATTTGAAGGATAAAGGGTTAATATCACAGAATCAAATTATCAGATTTACACCAAAAACTATACAGCTTGGCACATCAGTAGCCTGAACACATATATGAAGTAACATGACAATCGGATTGATATTTTTTGAGTTATCTCATACCAAAGGGATTGGAGGAATTTTCAATTTAAGGATAAAGGGTTAATATCTCAGAATCAAATTATCAGATTTACACCAAAAACTATACAGCTCGGCACATAAGTAACCTGAACACAAATATAAAGTAACTTGACAAACCAAGCAATATTTTTCAAGTTATCGAATGCCAAAGGGATTGGAGGAATTTTCAATTTGAAGGATAAAGGCTTAATATGTCAGGATCAAATTATCAGATTTACACCAAAAACTATACAGCTCAGCACATCAGTAACCTGAACACAAATATAAAGTAACTTGACAATCCAAGCAATATTTTTCAAGTTATCGAATGCCAAAGGGACTGGAGGAATTTTGAATTTGAAGGATAAAGGGTTAATATCTCAGGATCAAAATAACAGATTTACACCAAAAACTATACAGCTCGGAACATCAGTAACCTGAAGATATATATAAAGTAACATGACAATTGGATTGATATTTTTTGAGTTATCTCATGCCAAAGGGATTGGAAAAATTCTGAATTTGAAGGATAAAGAGTTAATATTTCAGGATCAAATTATCAGATATACACCAAAAACTATACAGCTCGGCACATCAGTAACCTGAACATAAATATAAAGTAACTTGACAATCCACGCAATATTTTTCAAGTTATCGAATGCCAAAAGAAATGGATACGGATGCCAGACGGACGGACAAAGGATGGACGAACAACGGATGGGCACCCCGGATGCTGGCATTATGTGTACCATACTCAGTATGGGTACACATAAAAACTGCCGGCCCACGTGCAATTTTACGAATAATGGCCTGAGAAACAGAAGATTTACTTTGTGTGGCCTATTCAGTTAACAGATATCAAATTAAGTGAAATTAGGTGACAAGTCAACAAATTACGACAAGATTTTCTATTTAAGTAATAAGCATTTTTCACACTCAGAATTTTTTTTCTGGGGAGCAGTTTTTCATAAAACAACACTTTTTTGTAAAAGCTGAAGTTTTAATTCCAATCTGGATTTTATTTTTGTGCAAGACGTTTTGAAAACCAAAACAGAAAATTGACCTTCTTCTTCTTCTTCTTATGAAATCCCAGCGTTGATTTTTCGCTGCACCTCCTAAATGGAGTAAGATAATTTATGTACAATGATTGTTTCTTAATTATATTTGATTTTGTTTCAATTAACTCATTCTGCTGTGATCCTCCATCAGAGTTGCTGATCTATGTTGATGAAGGTTCATGATATATAATCTGGACCAGTATTCAGTTTTTTGTATTAAGGTGTAATTTAAGTCTAACAGTTCAGTAACACTATCACAGGAACAGTCAAGTATGAGTTGCGTAAGAAGAAGAAGAGCAGGAGTGTGAGTGATTGAGTTGAAAGCAGGAACGGGAATAAGAGACTGGAGTTTTATCAGAGCTGAATCTCTACACTTTTTTATTACCGGGTAAGTGCATGTAGTTAGCAGGTGTTCAACATTTTCAACCTCTTTGTTGCACATCTTACAGATCGGACTTTCATTGTAATATGCTGCTCTGTTGTTCTGCATGGTATATACTCCCACTAGCATTCTTACTTTGACCACAGCTCGTTTTATGTCTTGTACATTGTTTTTCACAGTTGACCATACATGATGAGGATAACCAATGTTGATTGATGAAGAATTCAAATATCTGAGTGATGTTTTACTTGTTATTTCAGTTTTGATTTCTTCCTCCTAGTAATTATCAATATGTGCATTGATCATTTTTTTCCATTCCATCTTTTCTGGTGGTGATTCAAGGATATCAAAAGCTGATGGTAGATTATATCTTGATAATATCTTCCTCACCATGGAGAACCAGCTATCAGACTTTAAATCTTTCATCGATAGTTGACGCTGAGCTATCTCTCTCTCAACTGAGTTCTTTCTCCTGCATATATTACCAAATAGTGATAACATTTTCTTGTGAATTAAGGCTTCGACTGGAATAACACCAAGAAGACCATATACTGCTGCAGTGGCGGTCCGAGTTGGTAGTGACTGTAGCTGCTTCAAGGTCTTTCTCTGAAACAATTCCAATTGTTTGATATCTGCTGAGGATGAAGATAATGATTCCATACCATACAATATTCGAGGCAGGATGAAAATTTTCCAGATGTTAACAGAAACTTGTGGGTTTAGTCCATCAGATCCATGTAGCCCAGCTCCCATCAGGGCATAAATTGTCTTTCTCCCTTTCTGAATTCTTGAATCCACATCACTTTTGCCATCAATTCTTCTTCCAATTCCCAGATGGACAACTGATTCAACATTTTCAATAATTTTGGATTCAAATTCAAATGATTCACCAGTAGGAGCATATCTTGATGGATGGTACGTAGATACAGTGCTCTTGGTGGGGTTGATGTGGTATCTTTCCCTTTTAGAGTAGTCTTCAACTTCCAATAACATCTGTTGGAGTTCAGTTGAGTCATGAGAGAGGAGAGCAACATCATCTGCACAGGTTACATGGGGAATGCGTATTTGTCCAATCTTGGCTCCACTGTATCTCATTTCCAGATTCAGCAGGAGAGCATTGTTGAAGCGCTTGTAATGAGTCGCTGAGAGTACTCCTCCCTGACGAACACCCTGGTTGATAATAATGGGTTCCGATATATGTCCATTCCATTTTACCTTTGATTTCATATTTTCGTAGAGATGATTAAGAATTATCCACTCATCACCATCAATATTGTCAAGGAACAACTTTCTCATAAGAGCAGAATGTGGAACAACATCAAATGCCTTCTGAGCATTGAGAGTGCCCAGGAAAAGTGGTGTCTTCATTCCTTTAGATTCTGTAATTGCCTCGGATATGATTAGAGCTGCATTTGAAGCTGAAATACCCTTTGTGAATCCTGTCTGCAGTTTGGATTGAGTTGTCATAAGATTGTCATCAGAGAGGCTAATCAGGATTTTCTCAATTATTTTCAAAACTATTGACCTACTTTTTACTCACTCTGGACCAAGAAATGGACACACTTGAATTGTTTAATTCAAGGCTGATCTGTCTCTTCTAAAAAGTAAATGCCCATTTGAATTGTAAACTTTTCTTTTTATAAATAAATTAATATAGAGAGGCATGTTTTTTTCTCATAAACAATTCTTTGTACAAATAAATTTACACATAGAGATGTGTTATTGCCCAATTGTAGTGATTTATTTTTGTGAGAGATGAAAATATAATATACCAGTAGATCATGCGAATGCAGAATCATCGCTCTACATTTTCTTCTCACTTCTCCCTGTTTCATCTGACTTCTCCTTAAAGTCAGTGGAGGGAGAAGTGACTTCTCCCTCAAATTACCCTGTAGGCTGGTCCTTGACCCTGTTAATTAAATATGACTTTCAAACACAAAACCATTTACCATATCTTCAGTATAAATTTGACCTGTTATCTACATACAGGTCATAGAATAATTTATACTTCTATTTAGTGAATAAAAAAAACATACACTATGTTGAGAAATTACCCTGAAAATCCCCAAATCCCCATGACCTATTTGGTCTTGGTGTATCCTATACAGGCATTTATTGCATTATATCTTGTTTGAAAAACTCCGAGTCAAATGAGATATACTAGAATAAATGCTAAGTTTACCTATAGAATACAGGAGAGTTACAAAATCCCTGTTAGTTGAATACTCCTGTTAATTAAAAATTCTTTCAAGCAAAATGGGTATTTAATGACAAGGTAAAACAAGTAAAGTGATGTATACATATATATTTTATTTATAATAATAATATTTGGCCATTGCAGGCAGGCTCACCTGCACTTATCAACAAGAGACGAATGGTTATCAGAGTAACCCCTAAGCATATCTGAAAAAAAAAATTTCCCGTCTAAGGGGGGCTGCAGAGCCAGTTACCTGGTCAAACCTGTGTAAGCATAATTTAATAATCAAAAGATTAGTACATTTATTATGATAACTAATTACTCTGCATGACCCTGCTGATAAATGAGTGGATTAATATAATTTACACAAACCTAGCAAGGCCCACAGTATGTGTGGCCGAGTTTGGTTTCTGAGTTGCCAGCCCTGTAAGGATGATAGCCTGGGCTGAGTCGAAATTAGTCCTGTAAGGCTGAATGAAGCCTGGACTTGTCAGTAAAGGAATAATAGGTCTTGAAAAGCTTTAATGACAGCCCAGATCCCTGCATTTATGTTTCGTGAAGCCATTTGGAAGGCTTGAAAGAGTGTTGGTAATTAGTATAGGTCGCAACTAAATATTAATTTCCAAGAGAGTTAAATGGCCGGTCTTGCAAGGCTCGCATGCTTAGTACCCAGACCGAATGTTTCGCGTGGCAGACCACTGTATGTGCGGCTCATGCTGGGTTAGAATATTAGCCCTGCAAGGCCGATGGCCTGGGCTAAGTTTAGTTTAGTCATGTAGGCTGTATGAAGCCCGGTCTAGTCAGTAAAGGAAAAATTGGTCTTGCTAAGCTGTAATGGCAGCCCAGACCCATATGTTTAATTATCGTGAAGATATATGGGCAGTTTGACAAAGACTTGATAATTAGTATAAGTAGTAACTAATTACCGAGTCAGGTGAGTGAGCGGTCTTATAAGGCACGCATGCTTAGTACCCAGACCGAATGTTTTTGTGTGGCTGTTGGTAATGCGAACTGAGAGAGAAAAGAAATTCTTTCTCACTTGATGCATCTAATCATAACTATATGCAAGAATTGAATGTAAAGAATAAGTCTTGTAAGGCACGCATGCATTGTGCCCAGACTTGGCGATAATCAGTAACGTAAAATGGGTTAAGGATTTGTAGACTTGGAGTCAGTGTAATATGTGTAGCAACACAGTTTGGTACGTAAAATGGTCTTGCAAGGCACCCAGACCAATGTATAGTATAGGTGTGACTGTAAGGATAACTTAACTTGAATAGGTGAATTCACACCTCTGCTGTAAGAAGTAAGTCGATGGTCTTGCAAGGCACACATGCACAGTACCCAGACCAAGAATGTGTCAAAGTATTTCCATTGTTGAGGAAAGTAATAAGGGGCAACTCCCGTGAAAGGACGAGCGTTTGGAGATGCACATTGAAGAGCATAGTTAGAACATGAGTTAATTAGCACGGGTGTAATCGTGTATAGTAGACATGCAGAGTACCCAGACTCTACGGGAGTACGCAGAAAATATAAACACCAATCTAATATTGTAATTAAAACAATTGATCAAACAACATGAATGTGTGGACGAGCGATGTTGGAGATGATTGGGGTGGCAGTGGGAACAATGGATAATTTAAGTCATAAACCGGCTTTCTCGGCAAAGCAAATCAGACTGACAGAAACAAAGGAACTGACCGCTTCGTCTCGGATTACTGCACGTACGTAAACACCCATCAATATTCTATAGAGGATGGCTCTGGGATTATTTCTAATTGCAGAACTGCATTTGACCAGGGTTGAGATAAGAATCACCTTGTTTATAAACAACACCTGACCTGAACTACACTTACTTGTACTTCATCTCAAGTTTCCATTCAAATAACAGGGTTGTACTGTATTAATTCCAGAAGATTTTCCATCCTGTATAAAGCTTATTTGTAGCTCTATATGTATATTAAAAGTCCATGAAAGTATCATGTTGTAACAGAATGACTCATGGAAGTGACAACAGTTTACCTGACAACAATTAATTTGTTCCACTATTCAACATTATAAGTTATTGTGATGAACTGATGTTAACATGGTCTGAGGTTTGCGGGACAGAGTTAATGTACAACCGAGATATGAAACCCTTTACCCAACTTTAATAATGACTAAAACCAACTTGCACTATTGACAAAAATCGCCATTCCGATTTTATTGTTTTTTTTATTTTCTGTCTCAAAAAACATACCTCACATGACAGCTAACTGGAATGAGCTTAATGAGTGGTCATAAGGTATGTTTGGGAGGCAAAAATTAAACTTTTCGATAGAGGTGAGCCAGTATAGGCTTTTGTCAATACTTATATTTACCATTCTAGACATCGCCCGTAAGAATGGGTGTTGAGTGACATACATGAAATTGGTAGTACATGTGTTCAATGTTGACAATGTGGATACACTGCTCGGTCAGCTGACCTAGTTAAATGTCAAAGAGTGGACAAAATCTACTGGCAGGGTTCCTGCAGGCAAGAATTGATGAAATTCAAGGCCATTCAAGCCTTTTTCTTGACATTTTTTCAAGGGCCTACAACAGTCAATTTAAAAGATTTTCAAGGTTTTGCCTTCATTAGTCGTAACTGGGATCTTCTAGTCATTACCCCCTACTCTCACTTCCCTATACGGGAAGTGGGAGAAGGGGGTAATAACCAGATGGTCATGGTTAGGACTTTGCCTTCACTGACTATGGGATATAAAACTATATAGATAGCATAACACATTTGGTCGACATTTTTATTTTGTGAATATTCAAGGCTTTTAAGGCCTCCTGGCCCATTATCCAGAATTTCAAGGCCTTGAATGGCCCTTAGTCAAATTCAAGCCTATTCCTTGAATTCAAGGCCTGGCGGAAAGTTGGAACCCTGACTGGTGAATAGGACTGGAAATACGAGAATTTCAGGAGAAAACACTGTGAGACTGATTGTCACTATCTACATTGCTTTAATAGATCAATGCAAGTACAAGACAAAACGAGCATGGATTTACAACTGCTATTATTTATTAGACAAGAGGCCCCAAGAGGCCTTAATCGCTCACCTGACAAAGTGGTTCAGAGAGGTATTTGGAGTCACATTCAGTTAATCATGGTTCCACAACGCTACAGATGAATGGAGTTTTGAAATTATTCATAACTCTAGCATCCATATCAGATGATTATTATCAGGGGTCTTCCTGATCACTTCCAATTCTATCAGCTGCAGACAAGCACTGCCAAACTTCCAAGGGTTGTTATGTCACTGCAACCCCCTCCCCCCATCCACCCCTACCCCTACCCCCAATAGAGAGCTCAAATATTAACCGAGGGATGTGATTTGAACAAACTCGAATCTGCCCCCCCCCCCCCCCCCCACCCCTCTCCCCCTGTGGTGCACCCTGTGGGCATGGCAACTTTATCTGAACAAACTTGAATTGACATATGATAAGGAACATGCGTATCAAATTTGGTTCAATTTGGTCCAGTGATTTATGAGAAGTCAATATAATGTAAAGCTCACGCCAGACGGATGATGGACACGGGATGGCGGACAGAAAGCAATCATTTAAGCAGCTCCCCCTGACTATCAGTCAGGTGAGCTAATAAAACTTTATGAATATATAAACACAACAGGGCAGGTGTCTTTGCACATAAAGTAAAAATAAACTCAATGCTAGAATATAACATGAACATTCTGCTCTCATTGTGCAGAATGAGTTTTGACAACCAAATTTTTTCTGACACAGCTTACTGATATGTGTACCCAGATCTCACTAAAGGACATTGACTTTTTGAAAATTTTACAAATTTTTCAGGGCACAAAATTGCTGAAAAAGTATCGGCAACAATACATGCTGGGAAATCTATTTTGTTGATACTGATATATTGCTAATAACCAACCTATCTGCAGATACAGATAGCCAATACCAATTATCAGCTCACCTCTAATTTTTAGTAATTCAAGTATTGTTTTTGCAAGCTACTAAACATTCCACATTAAGTAGGTTGCAAAAATACTCTTTAAGGCATCATTTTTGGTGGATGAGATTTATATTACCTTTGAAGTTAAATAATTTTGTCTGTTAGGATTTGCCGTGTTACAAATCATGAGAGAGTACCTAAAGGCACTCTCTCATGAATTGTAACAAGGCAAAGATGCACGAACAAAATTTGATGACCAAAAATAATCCAGCACTCTACCGGTTCAGATGGTTGCAAAAATATGCCAAGTCAAAAAAGGGTAATAACTCTGCCTAAATGAGTCAGGCCTATCTCAAAATCACAGGTTCCCATAATAGTTAATCTCTATGACAAGTAATTAAAAATATGACCACACAAGCACAAACAAATTGATGCAGGTTTAAAAAATATTCGACATAGGTAAGGGCAATAACTGCCAAAATGAGTCCAACTGATCTCAAAATCATAGGCGCACAGTTTGCCATATAGCAGTTAATCACTGTGCTGAGTTTTCTGACCAGAAATGAATGAATACAAGCTCTGACAACAGTTGAACACTGTGTCCATAAACAACAAATTCTAAATCAACAAGGTGCAATGCCACCAGTATCCCCCGCCAAGGGATTCTGAGTTGAAAAAAGCAGAAAAAGGCCCATAACTCTTGAAAAAAAATGACAAAATCCCTGTTACTTGTGAATATCTTTTCCCCCATGGTGGTCTAACAGCACACCAATGATCTTTTAAATCCAACATCCACTGACTGAGATATGAAGGTCCAAAGTTGTAATGGATGGACGGATGAATGGACGAACCCCATTTCAATACCCCCGCCTTCAATGAAAAGAGCCAAAGTGGGCAATAAATCTACCAAAACAGGTTCAAATGTTCAAAACCACAGGTGCACAGTGTGCCATGCTGGTTATTCCCTGTGTCAAGATTTTAAATACTGGATTGAACAAGCACAGATAAAATGATGAAGGTTTCCAAAATATTCTTAAGTCAAAAAAGAGAAATAACTCTGATGAAGTGACTATGACCAATTTCAAAATTGTAGGTGTTAGGTACACAGATTCCCATGCTGGTTAATCTCTTTGCCAAGTTTTGAAAAAATGAATAAATGTAGAAATACGAGCTTGGACAAAGTTGTGCCATAGAAAACAAATTTTAAGTCAAACGAGAAATATTTTGCAATGATATGTACAATCAATCTCAAAATCGCAGGAGCACAGGTTCCCATGGTGGTTGTACCAAATTTAAAAAACATCGATTCTTAACCCTTTACCTAACGAATCGGCTACATCCGCCCGCAGTTGAAATTTTTTTTTTTTAATTTTTAACAGAACCATATCATGTGACCCCCTCATTGAACGAGCTCTTTGACATGGTTTTATTTAATTTTGTTTTGAAAATATTAAAAGTCAATATTTGAAATAATACATTTTGGTATCATCTACGTTAGGTAAAGGGTTAAATGACCGAAAAAAAGTTCCAGAGAAAATCCATTAACACCACAACCTTTTTGTGAGGTGGTGGTGGGGGGAGGGGGGGGGATAAAAAAAAGAGAAAGAATTAGGCCTAAAAAAATTTAAAAATCTGTTTCTCAGGCCCTCCCGCATTGGTCCTTTTGGTTGCCACATGCTCTCTTTTTGTAACCAATTTAAACTTAAAAAAAATAAAAATTAAAGGGTTTATGTCTGATATTTTACGCAAGTTAAAAAAATTGATGAATTTGTCCCTTGAGTGCAAGAAGGCTTTGCAATGCTTTAGCATTGCAAAGCCTTCTTGCACTCAAGGGATGCAATACACCACCACCCATGCATGCTATTCTGTAGATTATGAGGCCTAAAACTTGAACCAAGAACATGAACTTTTGATGGCAAAGAAGTAATTACTGAAATAAAAAATAAAATAAAAAACCGCTTGCCTGCATTCAATTTTACAAATAATGGCCTGAGAAACAGAACATTTACTTTGTGTGGCCTTATTCACTTTTTTATGGTTGGTTTATCTTCCTGCATCAACAATTAGTCTGTGTCATGAACATGGTAATGCATGGGATACCTGATAATACTTCTACTCCTGAGGTTGGATATGATCAAAATGTCAGGTTTATAATAATGAACCATTTGATATTTGAATTGTGATTTCCAGAAACAGATCGATATGCTACAATCTGTAAATTTGGACGCTTTTCTTTTTAAGCCTTTCATGAAACCCTAATATGAGTTTCACAGAGAAATAATCAGCAAGTTTCGTTTAATAAAGAATCCAGTCTCATCGATCAGTGATGCTGAATGACATTTAATCAACATAATAAAATGACGCAAATAAAGAACTGCACAGAATGGCATTTACTATTTGGAAGAAAGCCAATGATATTCAATGGAATATGGAGCCGTGAAAATATTTTAATTATTGAAAAACTGTTAAGACATCAAAGAGTTGAAAGACCTGCTCTAACTCCAAATCCTTCTTCCATCTCAAGCAATTTATCATTCGCAGAAGATAGCCAATATTTATTTAAATAAAAGATGAAATAAGGGAATAGCCTAAAATAAGTTTTGTAATCTTTTCTTAAATGGTTCAGTGCCAGATACCTATATTTGGGCTTTATTAACTGATAATCACCATGGTAGCGCCTTTAATGCTGAAGTGGCATTAACCCTTAGTCCCAACATTAATTTTATGTTAATAACTGACATAAATACAAGTACACAGCTGCAGATGACTTAACAGTGTATCTTCATCATTGTTGGCTGTCTGTACAGGCAGCCAACAATGATGTAAATACACTGCCAAGTTATTTATTTATTGGAGTTTAATGACACATTCAACAACCAAGGTCACCCCATATCAGACATTTTTTAAGGGTGGAGAAAGCCAGTGAACCCAGAGAGAACCACCGTGCAATGGCGAGCAACTGTCAGACTTCCACAATGTACTAATTCTGCACAAGCAGGGTTAGCATTGGGTGAAGACAAGTGCACCATCAATGTGCAGTGGGCCTTAGTACACAGTGCCACCTTGCCCCCCCCCCCCCCCCCCCCCCCCCAGATGGGCAATCGGGATGAAGTGCCTTGCCCAAGGACACAATGCAGTTACCACTAGCGTGGATCGAACCATGAACCTTTTGGTTTGAAGTCCAATGCTGTACCACTGAGCCACCGCGCTCCCACACTGTCAAGACAATTGCATTCTACCAGTAGAGTCATCAAGGAAGGATACTAGTACACTTGGAACAACATTTTCAGAGCAATATAAAAGGGGCTGTATGGGGACTTAACGTTAAATACCAATAAATTTATTTATTGGTGTTTAATACCACATCAGCATCTAAGGCTATATTGTGGTGATAATATAAGTTATTGTGTGTGGTGATAATATAAGTTATTGTGATGAATTGACGGTAACATGGTCTGAGGTTTGTGGCTCGGAGCTTATGTTCAACTGAGACACGAAGCGCAAACCACAGACCATGTTACCGTCAACTCATCACCATAATGTATATGGTCCAATAAGACACTGTCCACAGCCCAAAACTTATATCGTGAAACACAAGAGACTTATTCACTAAACTTGTGATCACAGGTTCAGTAAATAAACCTCTCGTGTACCCCATGATGGCACTGGATAAATAATCAATAAACCAGATAATCTCATTCCATCTCAGTTCAAATCGTAAATCAATATGTAATTTAAACAACACATCACCCAGAAGACCGTTTGTGGCACGTGTGAAAAATCCAGGAAAATGAAGTGCGGCTTGCTAGTCACTCTGTTGATGAAGCAATTATAAAACGGGTGACGTCATTTCAAGTATTTCATATTGTGATGTCAGCCGGAACAATTTCTACTGGAGCCATAAACATAAAAGAAGCTGTGTCCGCTCTCATCCAATCAGAGGGTGAGGTTTTTACTCTTATTGGAACATAAAATTATGGATTGTAAAATGGGTCATAACTTACGATGCAACAGAACAAGTCAAGTGCCAATAAATAATTAACAGGTGGAGGGCTAAATTATTTTTTTATTTTTCAAGAGTTATTTGTGACAAGAGAATGTTTATACTGTTCTGCCATCAAGGGGAGCTTACTAAGATTTTGTTCATAAATAATTGTTCTGTTATAATTTACTGGAATGTCTGTCAGCACTCTCCAAATAATTGTGACAAAATAATGTGACAAAACAATATTATGAAAATATTTTTTTCCTCTGTGGAGACAAAAACTTGACTGATACAGTGTCAAGCCACAAAGGTAGCTTTCAGCACTTTTTCAGTAGAGCCTTGATAAGAGGGTTCTAGAATTCAATTGGTTACAGTGTGCGGGCTGCACAATAAAGTTCTCATTCTCTTAGGATGTGTGCTTCATATTCAGCTAGAGTAAAAAGGTGCCAAATGCAATGATAAAGCATTGCAACTGGCACCTTTATACTTTCAAGGGGCAAAATTATTTTGTTGAACTGTAATATTCATTGAAGTTTATTGGATAGTGCCAACAGGCATGCACCAATAAATTTCAAACAGAAGAATTCTTTACAAATGAATAGTGACTAGCAAAATACAATCTGTTACTCCAACTGATTGTCTGCCGCAAGTGGATTTTACTGCACTTTCTTTCAATAAATCGGGTAAGTCGAATAAACAGAAGTCTATTAAAAAACGTTATTGATGTTAGACTACAATTAATGAGAGTCATAACCTATGATTTGAGGCAAAACATGAAATTGTTTTTAGAATTCAAGAAATTTCTTTGCAAGTAGTCTTATCTTAGTAGTCACTCCCAAACCCCAAATCCATGGTGCCCTTAGCATCACCCATTGAAATTTTGTTATTTTTTCTAACTTTAGTTCCAAAACATACTTATTCCACCCCCCCCCCCCCACCCCCCACACTCCTTAGATTGGGCTCATAAGATTGTTTTGATGAGGGCCTCAAGCCCTTTGAAATAAGGTTTAATCCTAGAAGTGGGAATTTCTGGGCTCTGCGGAACCCGGTTCTGAAAGTCAATTTTGATATCCAGGAAATTCATAGACCATACATAGTATCAATGATTTCCCAGTAACCGGTTCTGAAAATCAGTCCTAATGCCCAGGAAATTCATACACCAGAATGCAACCTTTCATTCCCAATTCTGTCCTATGAATGTCCCGGGTATCAGGACTGAAATTCAGAAACAGGAATTGGAAAATTCCTGTTATCGTGACTGACTTTCAAAAACAAGAACCAGAAAATTTCCAGTCCCAGCATTAAACTGTACATTGGAAGCAAAATATGATATTTTGGAGGGTAATGTAAGGAAAAACATTATTGTCACTAGTCATGTTTGGTAAAAGGTTAATTGGTCAGGTGCCAGATGTTCAACAGCCAATGTCACATCGTGCCAAACATGTTTATGTGTGTAGTACGATGGAGTATCTTGTGAGAACCACCGAGCAAACTTACTAACCTAGTACAAGCAGAGTTAGCAGTGGTTGAACACAAGTGCACCATTGACATGCAGAATACCTTAGTGCACAGTGCTACCATACACTCAAATGGGTAATAAAGATTCAGTGTCTTGCCAAAGGACACAATGCAGTAACTGCTGGTCAGGAGTGAACTATGAACCTTTTGGTGTGAAGATCAATACTCAAACCACTGACACACCACACAGCCCACACTGTTGTGTTAGGTGTAAAGTATTAACAACACACTACTAATTGAAAACAGAATATGTTTTCATTTTTGGAATTCACTTTAAAAAATTTCCACAATCTGGTATAAGTATTTCCAATAGTTCATTGAATCCAGTACCCTATGTAACAACATGTAACTAACTTACCCAAAGCATTTTTACAACCTTTAAGTCATTATATATTTTCATGTAGCATGTGATATGGCAGTTACCAATTTTTTATAACCAGAAAGTGTGACTAACCCTGTGCACTGCACAGGGTTTAGTCACACTTTCTGGTTATAAAAAAAAAATTAATTTCTAACCGAATAACTAACCCTGTGCACTGTACAGTCTTAGTGTAAATGTCATCTATATCAACTCTTTACCCAATGTAATGGTCAAAACCAGCCTGTACTATTCAAACTCTGCTTAAGAACCCTCGTTGGGTTTGTTTTAAGTGAATTCCAAAAATGAAAACATATTCTATTTTCAATTAATAGCTTGTTTAACTAGTTGAGTGCACTAAGTCACTACCAGGGTTCTATTGAAAAGTTTTACATGGTATGAATTAGCATGTTCTTTCCTCATCAATGAAAGAAAAATGAAAGTGTCAATGACACTGTAGCTCAACTTGTTAAGACATGTACATGTATAGTATGTGACACAGCAATGACAAACATCTAGGTAATGACCTGATAACAAAGGTACATATAAAGTATTGTAACGGAATGGACATAAATACTGACTGTAGCCTGTAACAAATGTATAGGTAAAGTATTGTAAAGGTGGGTGACAGTCAGATGCTAAACTAGAAAAGAAATCTTTGAGTCCCAGAGTGGGTCTGACTGAAACCCAAAACAAAGGCACCCCAAAACACACTCATTCCTGTCCCAAGGTGAAAACAAAGGTACCCAAGAAGTTTCATGAAGATCAGTTCATAAATACGAGCTGTATAGAAGTTGTGACAAAAAACAGATTGGACCTAATTTCGGTACAAAATGGCCACTGCAGCCATCTTGAATTTTGGTCCGAACTCAGAAACACTCGCTCTCGTCCCAAGGCGATAACCAAGGTACCCAAGAAGTTTCGTGAAGATCGGTTGATAAATACAGCCTCTAGCCCGAGCTGTATTGACATGTGCACTTACAGTGTATAAGTAGCACTAAGTAAATCAAAATTCATCTAATTTGCATTATTTCTGCACGAGAAAAAAACCCGTACTGTATGTGATGTATTCCATTTTACTAAACATTCATACAAAAATTTATTCAAATCAGAACTTTCATACAGAAGTTCTGTACAAAAGACTGATTGAACTAATTTGGGTACAAAATGGCTGCTGGTGGCCATCTTGAATTTCGGACCACACCCCAAAACACTCGTTCTCATCCCATGGTGATAACAAAGGTACCCAAGGAGTTTCGTAAAGATCGGTTCATAAATACGGCCTCTAGCCTGAGCCGTATAGAAGTTGTGTACAAAAAACTGATTAGACCTAATTTCGGTACAAAATGGCCACTGGCAGCCATCTTGAATTTTGGACCACACTCAGAAACACTCGTTCTCATCCCAAGGTGATAACAGAGGTACCCAAGAAGTTTCGTGAAGATCGGTTGATAAATACAGCCTCTAGCCCAAGCCGTATTGACATGTGTACTTACTGTGTGTAAGTAGCACTGAAAAAATCAAAGTTCATCTAATTTGCATTATTTCTGCACGAGAAAAAAACCTGTATTATATGTGATCTATCCCATGGTACTAAACATTCACACACAATTTTTTTCAAATCAGCGCTTTCATATGGAAGTTCTGTGCAAAAATCTGATTGCACCTAATTTTGTACAAAATGGCTGCCATCGGCCATCTTGAATTTCGGACTGCACCCAAAAATACTCGTTCTCGTCCCACGGTGATACCAAAGGTACCCAAGAAGTTTTGTAAAGATCGGTTTATAAATACAGGCTCTAGCCCGAGCCGTAATGGCATTTGCACTTACAGTGCTGAAAGTAACACTAAATACATCAAAGTTAGTCTAATTTGCATAATTTACGTACGAGAAAAAACCCGTATTATATGTGATGTATCCCATGGTACTAAACATTCATACAAAAAATTATTCAAATCTACGCTTTCATATGGAAGTTCTGCACAAAAATCTGATTAAACCTAAGTCTGTACAAAATGGCCGCCAGTGGCCAACTTGAATTTCGGATCTGACCCCAAAACACTCGTTCTCGTCCCACAGTCATAACAAAGGTATCCAAGAAGTTTCGTAAAGATCGGTTCATAAATACGGCCTCTAGCCCGAGACGTATTGAATTGTTGATGGACAGACGGACAGACTAAGCTGCGATGGATGGTAAAAATGAAACAAATTACAAGAACTCTGACGAAAATACTCCAAATAACACCTGCATTGAGCATGGGGCTAGACATCAATAAGATACACATTCATACCAAATATGATGTCATTTCAGCATGTATTTTAAAAGTTGTTCAGTTTGATGGAAAAAATAAAACAAATTCTTGCAAGAAATTTGCGGTGTGCTTTTCTTCCTTCTATGCTTTCCTCGTTCTGGGCTTGCTTCAGAATGCTGGTTATGGAATAAAGAAAGTTGATACAGGAAAAATAGAGTGCCACCCCTACCCTCGCCTCACTCCATGACTCCCCAGCCGTTTTGGGGGTAAGCAAGCCAGTATTGCATATCTACCTGTATCCTTATTAGGCATGGATTGTATTTTCATCCCACACCGCCTTGACTTCTCTTTTTCTTTCCATTAGTTTGAACAATTTCCAATAATATACTAAATTGATCAAAGCCTCCAGTTAATTAACTTGTGTAACTATTATCTTATTGGGGAGACAGCTCACAAAAGCTTGAAGCTTACTGTTGAATTCCATACATATAAGTTGTTCTCTTTGTTATTTAATGTACAATTATCTTGGATTTCACTTTGTTTCATCTTTCTTTTCGACCATCATGTGTTCATATAAAATGATTCTTTTTTTCTTTGAAACAAAATAATGTTTAAACAAAATAAAACAAATTCCAATTCCTTTAGAGTTTAAAAACCCGTTGGTCACAGACCAATCAACCAAAATAGAGATGCTTGTCGCAGCTAAAAAATGTTTGCATAAAACTGTTTTGTTACAATTAATTAGAAAGTGCCAATAAGCAATCTCCAATAAATATTAACCAAACAATTATTTATGAACAAAATTTTACTAAAGTAAGACTCCACTCATTGGAAACAGCAGGGTACCTTTGAAAACTAGAGCGCACTGTCACAGTGCCAAAACTGCAACGATTCATGCAACGCCAATGATGTTTTAAAACTCGTTGGTGACAAAAACCTCGTTGGTGACAAGTCCATAAATGTGACAGAAATTATCCGAATGACATGCACTATTGAGAGGGTGTAGACATCATGAAGATACACTTGCATACCAAGTACGGTGTCATTCCAACAAGTATTTTAGGAGTTATGGTGTTTCTGAAACTCGTTTGTGACAGACCGACAATGCCACATATGGAGCTGCTCGGCGCAGCTAAAAAAAAAAAAAAAACACTTGTGTTAAAAATCCAGTCTGAAAAATAATTTAGCTCTTCACCAGTTGAAGATTAGATTTTTTATCCACTGTCAGAAAGAGAATTCCTACACTGGACTGCATTGGCAGCAAATTTAAGTTACATCACACAAGCAATTAATACCAAATAAATTTCATGAAAGGTTGACAAACATAAACAGAATAAAATGTTAAGTGATATAACTGAGAGATGCCAATCTAAGCTTTCCATCACTCTCTTAACACCATAAGTTGTTCTGGCAGCTTCTAACAATTTATTTCAAGTGCTTTTGACTGAGTGTTTTAACAGTTTGTGTACTTGGTTAAGTCAGTTTGAAAATTTTTATACCTGAGGTGATTACTGTTGACAAGTGAATGATAGTTCAAGACTTACCTGATGTTTGATTTGCAACTTGTAGTACTCTTTTGCAGGCAGTGTAAAACTGTAATACTTAGTTAGTTTCATATCGGCTGAGATATCAGCCTGAGGTAATTTCACATCAGCCTGAGACCAAAGGTCTCAGGCTGATCTGAAGTTACTGAGGGCTGATATCTCAACCGATCTGAAACAAAGTAATAAACTTTTTATGTATTAAACCAAAACAAATTAGTACAAAAATTCTCAGATCTGCTAGTTTTTTGGACAGTGTTATTGTTTCTCATTCTTTTCACAAAATCTGAAGTTTCCTCTTCTCCTGCTGCTAGTTTGGGGGGGGCACGGTGACTCAATAGGTGCAGGCTGCAAGCCGAGAGGTCCTTGGTTTGAATCCCACCTGTGGCAACCACGTTGTGTTCTTGGAAAGACACTTCACCCCCATTGCCCACATGGGGGCATGGTGGTGGCATTGTGTTCTAAGGCACTCTGCATGTCGATGGTACAAGTGTCTTCAACCAATTCTAAACCTGCTTGTGTGGCATTAGTATGTTGGGGAGCTGACAATTACTCTCTGTTGCTCGGTGATTCTCTCTGGGTACTCTGGCTTCCTGAACGAGTAAAACTGTTGCGGTCATGATTAGCCACTGTGCAGAAATGTCTGATCTTAAGCACCAATAAATAAATAAATAAATAAATAAATAAATAAATAAATAAATAAATAATACTGCTAGTTCTGCTATCCAAATGGGGAAGCCAGCAAATTTGGGTAGCTAAACTACCTCTTCAACCACTTCGCCATATCTCTGCTTACGACTCTAAATTTTAGTTTGCAAAGAATATTCTGTACAACTTTCTTCTTCTCATCCACCTTATCCTTACTTACTGCCATCATTAATTCCTCATCACACAATAATTACTCCCTTTTACTGAATAATGCCAGTTTTACTAATGGTTGCTTTTGACAAATTATGAACTATATCGCTGGAAACAAAATGGCTGCACCTAGTAATGCATCAAGTGGGTCAACTCAAGCTTGACTGATATTTACTTATTTATTTACCGGTGTTTAAGGTCACATATTTCTGCACAATGGATAATCATGACCACCACAATTTTACAGGTGGAGGAAGCCGGAGCACCCGGAGAGAACCACCGAGCATCGGGGAGCAACTGTCAGCTCCCCAACATACTAACTCCACACAAGCAGGGTTAGCATTGGTTGAAGACAGGTGCACCATCGACGTGCAGTACGCCTTAGTATACAGCATCCACGTGGGCAATGGGGGTGAAGTGTCTTGCTCAAGCACACAACGCGGTTGCCGCAGGTGGGATTCGAACCGAGGACCTCTCGGCTTGCATCCTGCACATCTACCAACTGGGCCACAGCTTGACTGATTGACAGTATTTTATTCCCAAACAAACAATATAACTCAAGCGTTGTTCATAATGGCAGAGATCAGCATATCAGCCGATGCTGAAGTCATATCAAAAAGGGGTGTGGCAGAGGGATGAACAAGAGTGTTATATTACAATGCTAACTGAATGAGAATTACCTTACTAAAAGGTCAAGCTGCCTTGAAAAAATATATAGTTTTGAAAAACTTTAGAAGCATTTTATTCATTCTGTACATGATTAAATATTTTCAGGCCCTAAATGAAATGACGACTGGTATGTCTTAAATATGAATCCCTGCCTTCCACCAACAAAAAACAAAAAATTGTGCACACAACCCAATCTTTCCTTCCTGATAACTTTTCTCTCATTTGTCACACGAGGCCCCCCCCCCACCCCCCATCCCCCAATTAATTGCAGGGAAAAGGTTGTCTGAGGGGGCTGTACTAACAAGGATACTTGAATGACAGTACAGACAAGCCTGGAAATAAGCAGACTATCATCCACATAATGAGGTCCCCTGGATGGTGAATTTGATGATGCTACCCTGGATTTAAATTTAGCCTCTGTGAACCACAGTCTGAATCAAGGTCTCAAGCCTAAACAGAAAGAGGTACTCTGAGGATATATTGGCCCATAGCATCATCAACAAATACATCCCCTGGGGACCTCAGTTTGCAAATGACAGATTACTTATATTGGTTTATTGGTATATTGCCCATCTCTAGTGCCATGTGATGTATTGTTATGCTTTGAAACTGTTGGAACAAGTTTTTACGAGCTTAACACTACTGATTGCGAACTAAATTATGTTTCAAGGATTATTTGCCACATTTTTTGTTACAATTTAAAAAAAATATTTTTTTGTCTTTTAACCCTTTCCCCAATGTAACGGCCAAATCCGGCCAGCGCTATTCACAAAAATTGCCCAATTAATTTTCATTATTTTTTCATTTTTTGTCTCAAAAACATAGGTTATTACCCCTCTTTGGAATGACCTCATCTAGCTCATTCCAATGAGGGGTCATAAGCTATGTTTTTGAGACAAAAAATGAAAAAAATTTGATATTCAAGAATATTATTTGCAAGTGTCGTCTACTTTTCATGTTAGGCAAAGGGTTAATGATATGCAGACAGCAAGTTAGTGCATACAGTATACTGCCACAAAAGTGGCTTGCAACACTCTTTAATAGACCCATGATGGTGGCTTCCGGCCCTCAACCAGTTAATGGCCTGTGTAATTTCTCAAAATTTCCATTACATGACAACCAGTAAGTTTAGCACTGAGCAGTGCTTTCTTGTAAAGTCTTGGCTGCTTATATTGACAGCCAAGATAAAGCTCTCAAGTCACCAGTCAAATTCTGTAAGGAATTTAGTGTAAACAATATTTTATTCAAGAAAACAAGTTAACGTACATATATACATGTATACAAGTGTAAACTGTTTGAATGTTTTGTACATAACTTTCAGTGAATACAATTAACAAATAATGTATCAAACGAAGTTGTGGTAGTAAGGGACTTGGAAGAAAGCTGAAAAATTGTGAACTGTCTCCCCAAGTCTGTAAGATAACACAGTTTCAATTAGACAGATAAAACGGGTGGGTTGATTGGATATTGTTTAAACCCTGAAAAAATGAAGAAAGTAGAACAAGAGGACGAATGAAAGAGAAGGTGGGTGTTTGGAAACAGCCAACTTGAATGCACAAGATATTAACGTAGATCAACAACCGTTTGAGGACTGATGCACTTTGAGGTCACAGCCTAACACTAATATTCACAGCAGCCATGACTAAATTTGCTGAAACATTCGTCTAATTTTATCTCAAGAAATCATTGGTTAAAAAATCCATTCAGTTTACAGGAGAAGGATTTGATTAAATGTGCCAAAATTATACTTATTTCAATGGCACAAGAAATGTTGTTCTGGGCAGGAATATTTGCCAGCAGCATGCAAGAAGTTAAACTGAACTAAAGAGAATTAGACTGGTGACCTGTAGGGCTGGGCGGTTTATCGGTTCGGTTCGTTTTTTTTTTTTAAACCGAAACCGAACTGTGGCCTTAACGAAAAACTGAGACTTTCGGTTTCAACATACTTCCCAGAATTGGTTAAGTTTATGACCACTCAACCACTTGCTTTCTGCACGCCAAAGGCTTAAATGTCAGGCAAAGGTAAATGCTGTGCCATTTATGCTTACTTCGAGAGGATTGACAACAAATCCCTCCCCCCACAAATAGTGGTAGCAAATTTGTTTTATCTTAAACAATATCTACAGAACCACCAACAGATGGAATATGAAAAATTAAAAAGTCTTATGTGAAAATCCACACATGCAATTCAAGAATCGAAAAGTAAATTTAATGAACTGGGCATATTCGACCAAAGAGGTATTGCAAGTTACCTTACAATATATGGTGTAAAAGTATTATAAATTACCTTTGACCCAAAATCATCTGCGTACGGCACGTTGTAAATTAGATTGGAGGTAAACAAAAGTTTTAAAACCTCAAAGTTCACATGGGAAAAATGACAAGTAAATTGTGTTAATTAACCGACTACTGGCACATTCTCTGAAGTCACATGCACAGAGATAATGCAGAGCATTGGCAGTTATGTTTTTTGTCAACAATAAAATGGTTAAATTAAAATAGAACACATCCTATTAAATGGATGGCAGGTAACTATTGAAAGTTTTTTTTAAACTTATTGGGAATTGTTTGTATACTATTTGAACTTACTTTAAGGAATCGCGCAGTACTGCAGATCTGTCAGGTACACACGCTGCATTCCCAATACGAAGATGTTATAGACAACACATGTTTTCCCATGACCATGTATATTTTGTAAACACAACAAATCCTAAGATGCAATATTGCAAACTCTCTTTCAAATCCAATTATGCAGCCGGCTCCCTCCAAAAACATCAATCGCCTGTCTTGACTGAGATGAAATCAATGCAGGGATCAGCCAAGAGGGCAAAGTAAAGTTGGTAATATCTTCGCCTTGGCACCACTCATTTCGCTCAATTTTTATGTTTGGGCAAAATAAAAGTAAAAAACGATCCTCTACAGTCAAAATTAGGAGAGATATTGTGAAATTATTGGAGTGAGTTACCAATAAAAGTGATTCGTATATACTTCAATAATAGTTTTCAAAATCAGAAGAAATATGATTTGTGTTCCTCTTATTCCACGGTCATTTGAAGCAGGAACCATCAAGAAACATGGGGCACGTCTATTTTCAAGCGATGTGATAATTACCGAAATAAGCACAACAATTGCATATTATCCACCAAAACCAGGGTGAGAGATTAGCGACTCCATAAAAATAACGAAATGTTGATTTTTGCTAAAATATAGCTTTTCTTGTGAATTTCTGCATCTTGTCTTGACAAGGCCCCAAATCTCACTGACAGAACAAGGCACATCCCACCAGCGGTGGAGCCATGGTTTGAAATCCTGTGGACCATGCTGGTGAAGAGTTTTTTTTTCTTTTTTCTGTTTTTTTTTTTGGGGGGGGGGGGGGGAATCTCAGGACTGAGGGTACTGTACTTGTACTGAGGGCAGGAAATCAAAAACAATATTTTCAAATTTGGGGATGTGAGAAGCAAGTGGGATTTTGAGTGGGGGGGGGGGGGGGGGGGTGTGGGGGGGAGCTGGTCTCCCTAGATACCTCATGGCTCTACTACTGTTGCCAACTACAGTAGCCCGACACAATATGTCCATTAGCTGAGAAGAGTGGTGAACACTGAGTAACCGAATGACTCAACACGCTATATGAGCTTCATGACTTGGATGACAAATACAGACACATTTTATGTGTACATTACCCTCCAAAATGTGGATTTCTACAATATATTTTGGAAAACCGAAAACCGAATTTTTGTACAAAACCGAAAGTGAACCAAAATGCCAATTTCAAAACCGCCCAGCCCTAGTGACCTGATAGCTAAAGCCAAGACAGGGTTCCAATTAATATTAGAAAATCAAATTTAAGCACTATTTAAGCCTTTTTCAAGGACTCTTACCATGATTTTCAAGGACTGTTATAATTTGGATATGAAGGTACAAAGACAAAGCAACACAAAGAATTTCAGTCTCAACGACCTGATCTCTGGAAAATCCAACTAGCTAGATATATATAGTTCCTCGAATTCAACAAGGCACCATCTGCTAAAGCTAATTGTGTTCATATCTTGCGCTATTGCAGATGGTGCCTTGTTGCACTCAAGGGACAATGTACATATCAAATAAATGCGATTTCAGACCGATTTTGTGACATTTTGTGTATGTGGAGAGGGTTATCCTAAGACTTATTTATTTCTTGGTGTTTAAGGTCACATATTTCTGCACAATGGCTAATCACGACCTCAACAGTTTTACGGGTGGAGGATGCCAGTTCCCCAACATACTAATTCCACACAAGCAGGGTTAGCATTGGTTGAAGACAGGTAAACCAACGGCGTGCAGTTCGGCCTAGTACACAACGTCACAGTGCACCCACATGGGCAATGGGAGTGAAGTGTCTAGCCCAAGGACATAACATGGTTGCAGAAGGTGGGAGTCAAACCGAGGACCTCACGGCTTGCAGTCTGCACCTCTACATACTGAGCCACCGCGCCCCCATCCTAAGACTTATTTTCTTTGGGGTTATAGGTAAACTGAATTTAAGTACTTTTCAAGGGGAGTGATAGAAAATCAAGTACTTTTCAAGGCTAGAAACAATTTCAAGGACTTTTCTTTGAGTGGGAGACATGACAGAAACCACTGCCAGGCTGGAGTCTATTCTAGACTTGAATTATTATTGCAATATAAGGAATCTGTGCTGACATCACAAAGTTTATCAATTGATTTGGATCATTTGGGTTCACAAGACCAGTCTTGATCCTATAATACTTTAATCATGAGACCCTCAGTACTACTGTTCTTGAAAAATAGTCTGAATCCTTGGAGAATTCAAAAGTATAGTTTACAATTTTATGATGCCACAATAAAATGTTGGTATTCCAATTAACACTTGCAGATGCTGCCAAGATGAGGTACTGCTAATGTTGGGAGATTTCACATCTCACTGAGATGCTTGACAAAATCTTTCTCATTGTTACAGCTTGCAACTGTTTCATGTCAGAAACATTTTCTTATATCCCCTCATTAATAACCTGCTCTTACGGCACAATATAAAGACTGATTATGTTTATACAGATTTGTGAACTTGTTAAATTACACACAAGTGGAAGCAATTACTTAATACTTAGCTGATTACAGTATTTTTGAATATGAGCACAATTTCATGAGATAATTCACAAAATGTCGATCAGACAGATAGTGAAAATCTGTTTTTCCTCCAGACAAATCCTCAAGGCCAGAATAGAACCAAAAATAGAGCTACAGAAATAGTATTCCACCCTTGGGATCAGAGAATTATTTTTATCTGGAAAGGTATCTTTTAATTATTATAGTGTTACTAGCTGGATTGCCTGCTCTGAGGACTTAGAGACACAAGTGGCTATTATACTGCACACAAAATTCCTCGAAATATCCTCTACAACTCCTGACAATTTCAACCTCACAGTGCAAACGTCTTGGAGGAGTTGTGATTCCAAACATACATATATATATATACAACACACAGCGCATATAGATTTATTGGTGTCTATCCCTCTGTGCACTATTTGAAATATCAAATTTCAAGCTGTAAACTTTCCCCATAATGCAACACAGAATTTAATCAATTCAATCTTTTTTGACAGAGCTCTGGGCTCTGTCAAACAAGTTTGAATTAGTTTAAATTCCAAGTTGCATCATGGTAAAAAAAGTGCAAATTGATATTTCGACATCAGCTTCAGATCAATTTCAGAATCTATGTTTATGTTTCTTTATTTCTTTATTGGTGTTTAAGGTTATTTATATTTCTGCTCAATGGCTAATAGTGAATGTAACATGGATATAAAGTCAAGCCCAGCCAACTGTTTATACCCATGTTGCCCATTATAGAAGACTTCCACCCCAGGCATTGATTGAATGACAATATTTTATTTCCAAACAAACAAGATGAAAAGTACAAAAAATAGAGAGATTACACAATAATGACAAAAGTTGTGAACTGGAAAATGGATCCAGCAGTAAGCTGATGCTAATGTAAGCTGTCTCCATCTTAGAATTAAACGTTGGAGTATGAACGGCCGAAGGTCACTTTTTGTTGTACCTGTAAAGTGGTAATCTGAGAAGTGAGGTTGCATTATGTAATAACAGAGGTTTATGTTTTTGGTTACCAGAGTAAATGAACACTGCTTTACTTCCTGGGGTTCCCACAGGGAATCTATGTCTATAGCAATACTGCATCACAAGTGTAAAAAGTCAACTTGAGCCAGGCATTATATCTATGCTGCCTATTTCAGAGGACATCCAACTGAGATGCTGGTCAGTTACTGGGTCCTTTCTTTCAGTAAAACATAACTTGCACTGCTCTACTTCTTATGGTTTGTGATGGGTCTATAGTATACAACTACTAATATTTCAGGAGCTCAAGAAAGACTATATCTCCGTTGCGAATAACATGTGCCATTTTACACACTATTAACTGGTAGTGCAATGGCACACATCAGAAAAGATATCTTCTTTGGCAGAACTCGAGAGAGCTTAATTTCCACATGCCACCTTAGCTCACACATGCCACCATCATCAGAATGTTAATGCAGGAGAGCAGTGAACGTTGCCCATAGCCATCCCGAGGCGATTTTCTGAGTTGAGCAAGCAACCTCGACTCAGGCCCGAGGGAGGGAGAGAAATAGTACTAAAATGTGTAAAAGCAACATATTTTTGTGTCATTATCTGTGGTCATTAGCACTGAACAGTTCAATGTAACATCTCTCACCATATAAATATAATTGCATTCTTTGAACATTGCCATTAATTACAATTGATTAAACAATGAAAGTGGAAATGGGTTTATGCCACAATGCTCTGGAAATGATATGTGATGGGAATGACCATGTGTTTTGGCAGCAGGTTGCTTTTTTGTCCAGGAGACATAAAGGGATATGCAATGAAGTTGCAAATATGTGTGATCATGGGCAATAAATACAATTACTCCATTCTCATTTATATTATTCCCATATTGAAGCAAGAGAAGTGTTTGCATTGCCAGTATTTTAAGAACAAAGATCTAATTTAACCCCAGCCTGGCATTCTCGAGAAGGGTTGGAGGGTTGACCTACTAAAGCAAATTTTTTATGAGGGCTATTTTTAGCCCTCCTGCATCTCACCAATTAAACACATCACAAATTGTTTTGCAGCACTACTTCTATTTTATGTGCACAATTTCTACAGCTCATTTTATCCATGTGACAAAAAGGAATATATAATTAGCTCAAAAATAAAACTCAACTACACCACTGGGCTTCATTTTCAAATATTCTGTCACATTCATGGTACTGGTGGCATGTGACTCTCTGGTTATGCCGCTAGATGTAGAATAATATTTGAACATTGTTGGGGAAAGTACAATTCTACCTTATGACGCTGTTCACATCTCCTAGAAATACTGCTAGGGATAGATGTGGCCAATCTTGTTATTCTTACACTTACTGTATGAAGCAAGAAGACTTCCTTAAATATGTTGTCACCTGAGTTCCATTCTGTTCTATCTCCCTACTGGGAGATAGAACAGAATGGAACTCAAGTGATTATCTGTATCCTGGCAAGAGCATTTGCCCTCCTGGGAGGATTTAGGAGGGCAATTTTTGGCCCTCCTGTATTTTTCATACTGCCAGGCCTGTAACCTGCTGCACATTAACATCAAATACCAAAAGTTAAAAGCAGTATTTTTTTTCTCCATTTTGCAACAAGAAATGTAACAAATTCAATCTTGTTTGACTGAGCTCTTTGTCAAACAAGATTACCGTATTTACTCTATGTATTGGGACAGCTAAAAAAAATTATTTTCACAGATGTCCCAATTCTTATAAAATGGAAAAAAAACACACCCTGGTCTTGTTTTGATGCTGAATAATGTTGTGTGTGATTCGTTTTCCATCACTATTACGAAAATTCTCTTCCAGTTTTTTTTTATATTTTCATTTTTTACTTCCAAAACATAGCTTATGACCCCTCACCGGCACGAGTGCATTGCACTCCTTCCAATGAGGGGTCATAAGCTATGTTTTGCAAGTAAAAAATGAAATTTTTTAGTTACACAAGAATTTTTTTTCGATGTGTTGTCTGCTACTAGCGTTAGGAAAAGTGTTGAAAACTGTCACAATGTAATATTAAATAGTCAGTCAGGACTGTAAATATTAAAACTTAGGAATAGATTTAAATAAAAACAACACAAATCAGTATGTATTATCAATATTTTATAGTTTAAAGTTTTCAGGTGACTGGGCCAACCGGAAACAAGTCTCCTGAGTGTCCCAAACCTTGGAGCATAAAAAAAAAAAAATTTTCTGGAAAAAATGTGTGTCCCAAATCATAGAGTGTCCCAATACATAGAGTAAATATGGTAAATTGATTAAATTCTTAATTGCATTATCGGAAATATTTGCAATTTGAAACTTGATATTTCAATCTTAGAGGGTTGTATAAGTTTTAGTAACTCTTTGAACCGAAGAGGCTGTGCTTCCTGCCCAGGAACATGATACGTCATAATTTCATCAAGTAGGATGGCTGTTCCAACAAAATTATGGGGTTGCCAATCAATATTTTTAATTGGCCAAATAAAGAATATGGACTCTTCCAATTGGTGTTATTGAACTGACCTGGTAGATAAATGGTAGATACCATCAGGATTTAAAGGGTTACAAAATGAATTAAAAACTAATCTACATTTTATGTTTTTCTTCAGATTTTCCACACAAGAAGCTTATTTGTGTCTTCTATTTTATTAATTTATTCACTGGTGGAATGGTGTTTAAAGTCACTTTCAGCATCTATGGTGATATTATGTCTGCAAAATAGGTATGAAGTAAAGTTTAAGTTTAACCAAGGTCCCCAGAGGGTAAATTTGGTGATACTACCCTGCATAGCAGAAAAGCATTACTAAATTTACCCTCTGTGAGCCTCAATCTGAATCAAGACCTCAGGCCTAAACAGAAAGAGGTACCCATATGATAAATTGGGGGATTCTAGCCAACTGGGTGGGATAGCATCAGCAAATTCACCCACAGGGCACTTCATTCTGCAAATAACAGATTGCTTTTTTGCAGGCTAGCTCCTCAGGCCTTGGTTCCTATCTAACCAGTATAACTTGTTTACTACAGTAAATGAGCATTGTTTCACTTCCCGGGGTTCCCATTTGGGTATGTATGTTTATTAAAAATGGCATCAGTGAGTGGCAAGTGAAAGCATCATGCTGTCATGGCAAATTGATGTATCAAAATTTAAAGTTACAGTTTAACTTTCTGTCCACATTGAATCAGTTTTACTGTTCCATACTAGAACCTGCAGTTATCAATACTGTAAGATGAATGTATGTTGTTTGTCTATCTGTCTGTTACTTATGTACATCTACGTTTTCCGAGATTTGGATCTAAAATTTGGCATCTTGGGGTAACATAAGAAGGGTGGATTATGACGATGCTGATCAATCCCAGCAGTGTCAGGTATATTCGCACTCCTTCATTTTATGAGATATTGAGCTGTAATTTGACATCTGGGGATAATTTTTTATCAGGAGTAGCATGGGCAGGGTGTATTTTATATGTGATGTCGTATTACATTACTGCTCACAATCAGACCTTTAGATCAGTCTAATTTGGGCACAACAGCAAATATGGATGTGGCCTGCATGGTTGGAGAAAAAGCACCGGTATTTTCTTCTTCTTGGCATCTGTTAGTCTGGTTCCCATATCAAATGATAGTTTACAACCCCTTGTTATAGGTCTTCACCATTATCACTGGTTCCCACCACCCTTTGACATAAGTTTACTCGACTAACTCGGGAAAACTTCTTCCCAGTTTTGAGCCAAAGGCCTATTTGAATGTAAGCCAAATTACGCATGGCGTTTCCTAAAAAATGCCACAAACTTGAATATAAGAGATCTCAAGCTTTAAGTGCATGATCATATAGAATTTGCCCCAAAAAGCAATCGGCGTCGACAGTGTCGTAAATGACACTGTTGACGCCGATTGCTCTTCTGTGGCAAACTCTGTGGGTTTTTAAAAAACATATCTGTTGCACTGTTTGATTCAAAGGTAAGCTCTAAGCTATTATATTACAAGCATCCGGGAAACCTGGCCAAACTATATACTGTCGAAACACTGCAAAATTATGGAAAAAGTTTCAAACTCCGCATAATTTTGGCACAATTACCTCATTTGGGCACATCATTTACTGTCGTTAGTTGGAAAGAATTTAAAGGCCTGCTCACAATTCAACCAGAGCAATGCCGGGTATATTTGAGCCTAAATTTTGACACATGGGGGTATTTTTCTATCAAGAGAAACATAGGCAGGGAGAATTTTATGTTGTAATTTATGTGGTAACGTCCCTGTTAGGGTATCACTGTTTACCCTTAAACCAAGCAATACTGAATATATTCATTAGTATGTAATATGTTATACCACTACTCTGCAGATGTAGATAAAAAAAAAAAAATTCGCCACAAACTGCCATGTTATATTGACTCTTCAAAGCATAAAGGCATAATGCTTTAGCATTGTAGCTGGCATCTTGATGCTTTCAAGGTGTGATTTATGCCTACAGGTAGATGTAACATTCTTTTGAGGGATGCAGAAGTATACAAGTCAGTTCAATGTCAGATTTGCTGATGCCTTCCCCTACTTAATGTTGGTTTATGACTTTCCTCTGTGTAATTTTATTCCGCTCTGTACTTTTATTTAATTTTGTCAATAGTTTTAGTGCACAAAATATGTGCAGGAACAGTGTGAGTTATGTAACTCCTTTTGGCCCTAGTGGTGGTGTCTGTTTGCATATGCCACAGCATTGGTGGCAAAGGCAGTAAAATATGGAAGGTAAGGTGGTGTTAGGTGTCTTTCTTTTTCCTTCTTTTTCTGGCTGGCAACTTTGCTGCGCTGAGAATTGGTGAGATCAGTTTTGATTTTCCTTCTTGTATAAATTTCTCAATTTAATTTTTTGGGGGGCTTGGCATCTTCTGCTTCTTTCAGTTATTCTTTCCATCTCTTTTCTCGTTCTTCTATGAATTAGCTGGTTTCTCCCTGTGCTTTTTTCAATGGAGGTGAGTGAAGTCCTGATGGAGGTGGTCATCTAAGGTTCCTGATCCAGAGGGAGGGGAGAGATTGGAGTAGGAGGCACCGACATATCAGTTTCCATCTCCGCCTTCACATCACTGATTACATCTCCATCCTCCAGTTCCACCCCCATGGAGAGGCTTCTGGAGTTTGGAAAGGAGTTGGAGGTGGTGAGATGGTACTGGGTTTCTCCGAGTCCTCTTCTCTGCCTTGTCTTCCATCTCGGAAACCCTTCCAAGCATTGACAAGCATCCTGATGCTTGGTTGATGGACTCCTGCTCCTCGTCTTCTTTTTTGTTGTCCTGTCTGCTTTTGGGTCTTTGTTGTCCTGTCTGCTTTTGGGTCTCGAATTCCAGAGTTAGATGGGCATTCTTGCCCTTCACTTGGAGAGTCCAAGTGACACCCACTCACTCAGAGCTAACAGGGTTCTCCTGATTGCAGTCGGGAACTCCAATGAGGCCAATAAGAGCGGTTGATCATCACATCTTCACACTCTTAAGTCATGTGGATGGATAAAAATACATTTTGTCAGATTTTTCTCCCAGTTGTTATATTCTGCCTTGTACTTCTATTTAGTTACCACCTGACAGAGTGTGTTGTGTTTCATGCCAGTGTTTTCATAATCTGTTACCCCAGGCGTAAACACAGGCCTCTTCAAGTCATCAAGTACTTTATCTAAATTTAATCTTCATCACACCATCTTCTCCATGTATCTCACCTAAATTCAATAGGCAGCTATAATTATTTTACTTGTTATTTACAGGAATACATCATTAGGGGGAATGTTACATAATTCTCATTTTAAATCTATCAAACATCTAACAGATACTACATTAACCAGTAATCATAGCTCATTTTGTTAGCTATTTGGGTCCTTATTTAACACATAATGCTTGAACATGAGCCACAAGGATTCCATCAAGTTATATAAAATTGTTATCTTATGCATATGGTTCCTTTCTTCCAAGCGCATGCTTATTGACACCCCACAGAGTTCAACTCATAAACACTAACTGAAAATAATTGATTTATGGCCACATCAAGCTTTCTGGTAAACAGTTATTTAATAAGAAAAATCCTGAAAATTATCCACAAATTAACAGTTCTGAATGAAAACATCCTTGCAAATCTGAATGTTTGTCAAGAATAAATGCTTCCCAAAGGTGAATGGATGCAATAGGTACAAATAGAAATATTTTGAAAACCACAATTTTATTTTGGTACACTTTATCCCATGGAATTTCGAAACAACATATGAGGGAATGTCAAAAAGTTTTGAGCCTAACATAAATAAAGGTGGAATATCAGTTCAGAACAGATTCATTTTTCAACATATTCCCCTTGTAATTCAATACACTTGTTCCACCTGGTCTGCCAGTCATTGATGCCACACGTGTAGAAGCCCATATCTTGGTCCTGCAGCCAAGCCCCCACAGCAGCAGTAAGTTCCTCGTCATCTTGAAATCTTTGACCATGTAAGTGTTTCTTCAAATTTGGAAAGAGAGTCACCAAGTGACTACCATCTCTTTCCAAATTGGAAGAAACACTTATGAGGTCAAAGTGACTACCATCTCTCCAAATTTGAAAACCAGGTGGAACAAGTGTATTTAATTACAAGGGGACAATATTGAAAAATGAATATGTTCTGTACCGATATTCCAGATTTATTCATGTTAGGCTCAAAACCTTTTGACATCACCTCATATCTTCTTTACTAATAGATTAGCAAGTAACCCATTCATTATGAAAAAGTAAACCTCATTTAACAAAAGAAATGTAGGCTTCAACTGTTTTAACTCTTAAGGTATCGCTGCAGTAAATATTTGAATTAGAGTTACCCGCCTTGAAATGTTGCACTCAGAAGTGATGCAATCTCTAAAAATAACCAGCCTTGGGAATATATGTTGTTTCAATAAACATTTGAAACATTCCAATGACATCTTGCATTATCGTTGAATATATTCACATTTTTTATACATTTTTGCTTCACTTTGACAGTCCACAACCTATAACTTTGCAGTTGTTTGGCAAGTCTTGGTGGCCTATGCAGGAAGCCAAGACTTGCTTAGAAACAACTGCCATAGCACTTCAAACGTAACTTGCAACCTTACCCCAAAACTGCATGTTGGGCATTTGTTTTGTTGTAGAAAAATGTGATTCAAGTCGGAATTGGGCTCTTAAGGGTCAAACAGTTCTAGTAGATCTTGACTTCACAGATCTTTCTAACTCAATTCTGAACTTTCGTTAATTATGCTGATCCTATGCTGTCACAAAGGTGTTGAACATTGATGCTTTAGAGCCAGGGCTCGAAATGTATACCTGTCTACCTGTCACCGACAGTCAGAAATTGAGTGGAGACAGGTAAAAAGAAGGCATACCTGTCACATACGACAGGTCAGTAGTTAACCCTTCACCAAACGAATCGCCCAAATCCACCCGCATAATATACAAAAATTGCCATTCTATATTTTGAATTTCTTTTAAGTTTTCTTTTCCAAACCATAGCTTATGACCCCTCATTGGAACGCGCTTGCCGATCTCGTTTCAGTGAGGGGTCATAAGTTATGGTTTGGAAGGAAAAAATTTTTAAAAATGTGTTTTTTCGAAAAAATATTTGGAACAGTCATCTGCAACTAGCATTAGATATCATATGGGTTTAATAATCAGTGAATGATTTGATTCTGAAATCAAAGCATCAATATCAGGGAAAGGCCAACAGTATTTGTTCATTGATGAATGGTATAGCCCAATATATATGTAGTATACATGTACATTTTACAGTACTTTTCACAGTACTGTATACATGTATTCATAAATTCACAAGAGTTTCCAATGTCCAGGTAAAAATTTGGAGGTGACAGGTAAGAAACAATTCCACCTGTCATATGCGACAGGTAGAAATTTTAGAACACTTCAAGGCCTGATTAGAGCCCAATTAATTGATTATCTCTTATTTGAATAGCTTTGTTAATTGAATTTAACTTCCAAACACAAAACCATGCACCATACCTTCAGTACTAATTTGACCTGTTAATTGCATATACGTTATAGAGTAAACTCCTGTTATATGAATAAAAAATCTCATTTCAAATAATTACTCTGAAAACAAAAGAATTCACCATGTTTATAGACCTACCTGGCCTCAGTACACCCAATATAGGCATATAATATATTTTTTTAGATTATGTCTTGTTTGACAGAGCTTCACGACCTCTGTCAATCCGAATACAATAATATATGCTCAGTTTATCACCAGAATATAGAGAAAAAGTCCAAATTCTGGTTAATTTATTATTTATTTATTTATTTATTTACTTATTAGGGTTTAACGACACTTTAACAACCAAGACCTGACTTGTAACATGATTATTTTTTTCAAAGATATTTATTATTTTAAGTCACATATTTCTGAACAATGGCTAATCTTGACCATTTGTTCCGATGCCATGCTAGCAGTGGGGGAGCCTTAGTTTAGCAAATATTATTTATAAATAGTTGTTTTATGACCATTTATTGGAAAGTACTATTGGCACTCTCCAATAAACTGTAACAAAACAATTTCCTATAATTTTTTTTATACACTACTCAGGACACAATTTAATGCACACTGTGTAATCCACTAAAATGGCACTTTTTGGTAGAGGCATGATAGGGTATTCTAGCACTCAAATGGTAAGGGTTACTGATTAAAAAAAATAATTAAAAATTTCCATACTTAGCCTACAAAATCATAGCTTTGGACCCCACACTGATGAGCTTGATGATGAAATAAATGCAATTTATCACAGCAATACTGGAAAACGACAAATTCCAGTTAAATTTATTTATTGGTGTTTAAGGTCACATATTTTTGCACAATGGCTAATCATTACCACAACATGAGTATCAACTCAAGACCAGGGGTGAGCGTTAAGATTGTAGGATAAAATACCCTCGGACAAAATACCCTTAGGACATAATACCCTCAAAGAAAATACCCTTAGGACATAATACCCTCAATGGGTAGGACAAAATACCCTCGGACAAAATACCCTCATATTTGTTTCATGTTCTGCGCTATCTGCCATTTATATTGTGCTTCATATTCAATTGCCATCTGCCATTGGTATTGTGCTTCATATCTATTTAGTTTAACCCTTTACCTAACCTGAAAAGCAGACGACACTTGCAAAAATAATTCTTGAATAACTAATTTTTTGTCTCAAAAACATAGGTTATGACCGCTCGTTGGAACGAGCTCGACGAGCTCGTTCCAATGAGGGGTCATAACCTATGTTTTTGAGACAAAAAATGAAAAAGCAGTGAAAATTAATTGGCGATTTTTGAGAATAGTGCTGGCCGGTTTTGGCCGTTATGTTAGGTAAAGGGTTAATAAAAAAAATTAAAAATATTGGTACTTGTTATTTCAAACAAAACACCGGCTAGTGCCTTAGATGCAATTACCCCGCCCCCACCCCACCCCCAACACCAAAAATCCAACTTTATATACATTTGGTCTGAGGGTATTTTGTCCGAGGGTATTTTGTCCTACCCACTGAGGGTATTATGTCCTAAGGGTATTTTTTTTAGGGTATTTTGTCCTAAGGGTATTTTGTCCGAGGGTATTTTGTCCGGATACCGAGCGTTAATAAGCCATGTTGCGTCCATTTTAGAGAGGGTTTGCACCTCCCAAGCTTTGGTGACTGGGTCCTATTTTACCAGTAAAACACAGCCTGTTTACTGCTGTGAACAGGCATTACTTCACTTCCCGGGGTTCCCGGGGGGACCCTGTTAAATAAATACTCCTGTTAAATACATAATTTTCACTGGGAAAATGGCTATTCAATTAACGGGACACCGCTGTAACAACAAAAATAAACAAGAGGCCCCAGGGGGCCTGAGGGTACACACCTGACATGGTAGCATAAATATCAACCCAGAGAAGTTGCATCTGCTACTCCTAAGAAAAGCTTATACCAAATATCCAAAGATTCTGGATCTAAAAAAAAGAAGAAGATTTTAAATATTCCTCATATTGAACTAAGTTATAATTCAGGCTCCCACAGGGAGCCCATGTTTGAACCCAGGGACTTGGCTTTAACAAACTTGAATCTCATCCCCCTAAGAATGCTGCACACCAAATATCAAAACATTCCAACTGCTGGATCTGAAGAAGATTTTTAAAGAAAATTCCTCATTTTGATCTAAGTTATCATTCGGGCTCCCACAATGAGCCCAAATATGAACCCAGGGACTTGGCTTGAACAAACTTGAATCTCACCCCCCGCCCCCTCCCCCCAAGCATGCTGCATACCCAATATCAAAAGATTCTGCCTGCTGATTGAAGAAGATTTTCAAAGAAATTTGCCTGAAATGCTCAAAGTTCAAATTTGGGCTCCTGAACCCAAATATGAACCCAAACTTGAATTAGATCCACCCCAAAATGTTGCATACCACATATCAAAAGATTCTACCTGCTGGATGCTGGATCTGTAGAAGAAGATTTTTTAAGAAATTTACCTGAAATGCACCAAGTTCAAATTCGGGCTTCTATAGTAAGCCCAAATATGAATCCAGGGGGGCCGATTTGAACAAACTTGAATCCGATCCACCCCATAATGCTGTATAATACCACATGTCAAATAATTCTGCCCACTTGTGCGGGAGAAGAAGATTTTTTAGTAATTTCTCTAATATACATAGGGTGCTATCGGAGTTATGCCCCCTATGGAGCCCCAAGTGGGCATGTCCATTTCATTTGAACAAACTTGAATTGACACATGGTAATGAACATCCATACCAAGTTTCGAGCAAATCTACTTAGCGGCTTCAGAGGAGAAATTGTTTGGAAAATGTTCACGACGACGGACGGCAAGTGATAAGTTTAGCTCCCTTCGGTGAGCTAAAAACTGAAATTTTTCTCTTAAATGAGAAATCGACTATGGACATAAAACATTTAAAATTCTGCGGTCTTTATCAAATGGCAATCAATGATCAGTTGTCATAGATCTACAGTTTCAATCCAACTGCCTATTAGGTTTGCATTGCTAAATTAGGTATCATCTAGATCAGTAATTCCATTTACCTGCAAATGAACTCATCAAAAGCAACATCAATCGAAGTACATGACATATTTCCAATATTATCAATTAAGCTAGGAATTATCAGTGATCAATACACAAATAACTTGAACAAACAAATAGATATCTCATTACATTTTATTGAATAAAGGGTGACTTCAGAGCTGTGCAGTATACTGAATATACCATAGACACAAAGAAAAGTTCAACCAATTGTTTGCATCCATGTTCCCCACTTCAGAGGACTTCCCCCCAAGCATTGGTTGCAAGCCTGAAAACAAAGCAGCCTGTCATCTGCAAAATGAGGACCCAAGAGGGTGAATTTGGTGATGCTACCCTGCACAGCAGGGTAGCATCGCCAAATTTACCCTCTGTGAATGTCAGTCTGAATCAAGGTCTCAAGCCAAAACAGAAAGATGTACCTAGAAGATAAATTGGCCCACTGTATGGGACAGCATCAGCAAATTCACCCTGTGGGGACTCCATTCTGTAAATGACAGGTTTCTTATATTCAGGCCTGATTGGCTGCTAGGTCTATTTTACCAGTAAAAACAGAGCCTGTTTACTTCAGTAAATAAGTTTGCTTTACTTTCAGGGGTTTATATGGGTGGGTGGGAGATGGCATTGAAAGATGGCTGAAAACTTAAAATACAAGAAACACTATGAACTGGCTAAAGGTGGATCTCGAGCCCCATGAATCTCAAATTTATGGTGGAGTCGAATTCCAAATTCAATCAGGCAGGAAATTTTGAATCAACCTGAATTGCAAATTGAATCTCATTGCTTTATTAGTTGCAGATATTGTTTTAGAGAAGATGGCTGTACAACTATCAGACTCAATGAAACGCAATTCCATTACACCAAAACTAAACAGTTTATAATAGCCTTAGCATGCATTTTTTTCCAAGTTAAATATCACATACCACCATTGGCAATAATAGCTGTTTGCTGTTTCTTTTCAAGAGATTTATGTGGGCTAAACAAATGTGGTTTCAGATAACACATTTGGACCTATGCTAATACATTTCTTAGAATGTTGGCAACCTTGCCAAGGTGTATTACAAAACTGACAATCTATGGCTAATACTCCTGTTAAGAACGCCACTGATAGCAGAAATGATACAGAAATAGTATGCCTGTCTCAGGTTGAATTATTTCATGAAGCAAAAATTTTTTGGCAAATGTAATAATACTTGGTTCCTTTTTCCAATCCCAGGGTATGCAACTGACTATCAAACAACACGCCTCTTTGATTGTCTTTCATGCTCTTCAAAACCTCTGATGATGTGTTAAGTCTGGAGGTTTAGCAGTCATTTCTAGATTTGGAACCACTGCCCTGGTAATTTGACAAGAAATGAATTGTTACACCTTTATAAACTCATTACTATGACACAATCTTTTGGCCTTCTCTGAAGCCTTTATCATGTGGAATGGATAAGATAACATTTGGACATAATCTCAGCTATGGGCATTATTTTCGCCATTTTACTTGATAAAGGCTTTAGAGAAGGGTGAAAGCTTGTGCTCTGACAGTGAATGAGTCTATAAAGGTGTTACAATTCATTTCTTATCATCTTTCATGTGGAGACTCATACAGCTACAATACAGTAGCCGTGGACTGGTCCTAATCCACGCGTGGGCAGTGATGTCCACGCATGCATTTACCAGTTAATAAAAGTCATCATCAGCAAAATTTTAATTAATGAAGCACCGGATTTTACCCGGTGCTTCATTTAATTAAATTTTTGTTGATCATTCCTCTAATTAATGTTTGGAACCTAAAAATATTGCATCCGTGGAAATACTGCCCACCTGTGTAAAGTGACCAGTCCACGGCGACCATAGTGTATGCTCATAATCTAACCCTCTGCACACTGATGTCAAAATAGTGAAACTTAAAGTTGCACATTTTCCTCATAATTTAACTCAGAATTTAACCAACTCAATCTTGTATGACACACTGGGTTAAACTTCATGATTTTTTTACTGTAAACAAATGTTTCAAACTGAAATCACATCGATGGTATGCAGCTGACATTTGCCGTACTTTGGCAGCAGTTTCCCATACCACAAAAGCAGTCACGAATAAACAAAAGTCACCACTGAGTGACCTTCTGTGTGTGACATGATAAGAACTAAGTACAATTTATTAAGCTTTGAGCAAACAAAATGCACCAATCACAAACTGTTGAATACTTGCTATTTAAATTAACTCATTATCCTGGTAATGAAAGAGCCTTCATTTCTGAACAAGACCTTAATGGAAGTCTATTTTCTTATAAACAGTCAATTGAAAATTGAATTTTATTGACTTAGACAATTAACACATTCTTGCAATATAATTATTGACAAAAAGAATAAAGAAATTTTGTTTTCCGAGTTACTTAACTACCTTCAGTAAAAACAATTTAACTCATCTGGTCGAGTGATCACATAAAATTTATAACACTTCTGTTGATTCCAACTATTGACAATGTCATGTCCTTACAGTAGGTGAGATACAACATGATGTATTAAGTCAATCTTGCGAAAAAAAATCCAAAATACTAAGGACTGATCGAACACCTCAAATGAATGAATACCGAAAGGAAGAATGAAAGTAATGGTCAAATTTCAATGAAAATATGGGAACTCTTTGGGGCATTTGATAAAAGACAAACTGAGAAACCTGCCAAAAATGGTTTGTTGAGACAGGTGCCAACAGTCAAAAGGTTTCACATTTTTTACGACAGAGTATAACATTTTTTTCTATAAGTCGTTTCAGATGGTTTCTTCCATTGTGATAAATTAATTTTTAGTCATTGAACCCTTTACCTCATGTGATAGTAACCAAAGTCAGCCAAGGTTATTCATGAAAGTCCCCATGCAAAATTTAGGGTTTTTTCCTTCAGTTTTACCTCAAAAAACTAGTCACGGTTCCTGCAGGCAAGAACTGATAAAATTCAAGGTTATTCAAGGCCATTTCTCGACATTTTTCCAAGGTATGACAGTAGCGAAATTCAAGGATTTTCAAGGTTCCTGCCTTCAATGGTCCTAACTGGGATCCTCCAGTCATCACCTCACACTTTTCCCATATAACTGGTTGAGAGCTAGATTATTTTTGGAGATCAAAATTTGTTATTCAGAATTTGGTTTATTACCAATTAATAATTTGTAATGAAACAAATCTATATAAGCAAAATATCATTTGTGTTTGAGTGAATGAGAAACATGAGCAAGGAAAATGTTGACTTTTGTTCTGGTACCTTCCTTTTTTGACAGTCCTGATAGTGGCTTCTAGCACTCAACTAGTTAACCCTTTACCCAACGAATCGCCCGCATCCGCCCGTGTAATATGCAAATTCAGCAGCTGAAAAAATATTATTTTTCAAAAAATTTCAACAAAACCATATCATGTGACCCCTCTTTGGAACGAGCTCGTCGAGCTCGTTCCAAAGAGGGGTCACATATGGTTTTGTTGAAATTTTTTGAAAAAAATTAAAAAATGATATTTAAAATAATAAATTTTGAAATCATCTGCGTTGGGTAAAGGGTTAAGACTGTGCCTACATGAACTCGGGCATATTATTATATATTGTTGCTTAACGCCACATCAGCAGCTAAGGCTATATCGTGGCAAGAACTCGGGCATATAAAACCATATAGCTCGGATAACATGCTTTATCAGCATTTTTATTTTTGTGAATATCAAGGTTTTTTAAGGCCTCCTGGAACATTTTCAGGGTCCCCGGCTATTTCTTGAATCGTAGACTCCCACAGGCACCCTGATAGTTTATGGTGGTCCCCTTATTGGAATGAACTCACTCAAAATAAGGGTCAGAAGCTACATTTGGAGGCAGCAATTTTTTTTTTCCAGTTATTTAATAAATCTACTTACAATTGAATAATATCATTTGAATGGCGATTTTTGTGAACAGTAGCGTCAAGATAGTTTTTTGACATTAAAACATTGAGCTTGTTCCAATTTGGGGTCGTAAGCCATGTTTTAGAAGAAAAATTTGAATGAATACTACCATCTGAATGGAGATATTTGTCAACAGTGCTGTCAGACTGAACCATTAGAGGAGGCAAAGGGTTAATTTGTTGAGTTAACAAGGTTTAATATTTTTTATTGGAAGACAGTGATCCTTAAAATATTTCTGTAATGTGTTTGCAACATAGATTTGATCTCAGAAAAGGGATTAATTTCATTTCTAAATAACTACCATATTCTTTCTTTAATGTTCCACAGAACCAATATACTCTCGAAAGTCAACTACCAGCAGTGCACTATGAATCACCTCCCACGAACCCTAATCCAAGTTTGTCAATGCACCAATATAACATAAGGTTCAATGATCAATTACAACTCACAGGTATCACAATGCTGATAATGTCTCATAAATGTCCATGGAATGGAAGCCGATTATATTTTACATAATTTTCCCAGATTAGAGATAAATTAAATTTTATGCAATCTGAATTTCATACTGCTTTCCTTTAACCCTTTACCTCAAGCCACCAAGCATGGAAATAAGCAATCTGTCATTTGCAAAATGACGTTCCCAGAAGATAAATTTGCTATTGCTAATACTATCCTATACAATGGACTAGAATCTGCCAATTTATTATACGCCAAACGATAGACTATAGAAAAAATTGGGGAGATAGAAATCATATCCCTCCCAATGTGAAGATATAGAAATTTTCACTTTCATGGTATCAATCAAAATGGTGGCTTTCAAAAAGCATCATTTCAAGGTGAATACGAGTCCAATTATCACTGGAAATGATCAATTTGTTCTAAAAACGTATAATGAAAAGAAAATCTACTGTTTTTGAGTGGATACCGATCATTTCCAGCAATAATTCAACATGTATTCACCTTGAATTGATGCATGAAACCTGCCAGCTGAATCATATAGCAAGATGCTACCTTTTCCAGGTATCGATAAAATCACTTCCGCTTATCAATGCACTGTTTACTTTCATGCAGCGATTTTCTACATCAATTCAAGGTTGAAATGAGTGGAAATATCAATAGGAATGACCAGATTCTTTTAAAAAGCGTATTGTAAAAAGAAAATCTAGTGTTTTTGAGTAGATACCCAAAAATATCTCACTCGTGACTGAGACAAATAGTTATTTTCGCTCGCGCGTCTCGATATCCTCTATTTATCTTCTGGGTACCTCTTTGTGTATAGGCCTGAGACCTTGATTCAGAATGAGGTTCACAGAGGGTAAATGTAGTAATGCTACCCTGCTGTGCAGGGTAGCATCACCAAATTTACCCTCTGGGGACCTCATTCTGTAAATGACAGTCTGCTTATTCCCAGGCTTGCAAGCCACCAGTCTAACTCTGTAAGGAATCGGACACTCTTATGGAGAATTTGTTATGTCACTTTCTGTGAAGTTTTACGTGCAGACTACCATTGATTTAACGTGATGTCCCTTTATTTATTGGGGTTTAGCAACACTGTTGAGAGGCTGGGTCACCCTGTGTCAGTTTTACGGCTGGATGAACCAGGTGTACCCAGAGAAGCATCAGCAGTGGCATATAAATGTCACACTTCCCAACATACCAACTCTGCACAAGCAGGGTTAGCATTGGTTGAAGGCAGGTGCATCATCGACATGCAGTACCCCTTACTACACAGTGTCACCATGCCCCCACATGGGCAAACATGATGAACCCTTTGAACACTGGTGGTATCTTCCATGCCAGTAAAACGGCAGAAATCTTTCAGACTGCACACTGAAAATATTAATTGTTCTACCAAACACGTTCACTTAGTAGCTATCCTACTTAATGAAATTATGACATATCGATATCGTGTTGCTGCACCGGAAAAGCGGCCTCTCATGTTGAAAGAGTTAAGGGCACAATACAGTTACCTTTTTTTTAAGCTTATTCGTTTGTTTTATGTGGATTGGTAAACAAGTTATGCAACTTATATTAATACCTCCCCTTGGCCCATTGGCACAGGCGTGTGTGTGGGATGACCTTCGAAGCGGAAACTTGGTGAACTCGCTGATCCCCGATTGGAATGAGCACATTGAGGTCATTCCAATTAGGGGTCATAAGCTATGTTTATGAGGCAAAACCTGAAAAAATAACCAAATCTGACTTGACCATTTTGTGAATACTTCTGACTAGTTTTGGCTATTATGTTTGGTAAAGTGTTATCAAAGAACTGAATGGTACATCCGTATTCCGTAACCATTTTACGAACATCAGAATGCTCATTTATTTAGAAAAGGCTAGACCTCCAGCTGTCGTTGATTCAACTAGCACACTTCCATTTAATACAGTTTCATGTCTTACAATGCCCAGACAACTTATTAAAATTGCCCAGGCAGATTATTAACCCCCTACACACTGATGTCAAAATATCCAGATTTGAAGTAGCCATTTTTCCCATAATGCAACTGGGAATTTAACCAATTCAATCTTGTTTGACAGAGCTCATTGAGCTCTATCAAACAAGATTGAATTGGTTAAATTTCTAGTTGCATTATGGGAAATATTTGCACCCTGAACTTTAGATATTTCAACATCAGTGTGCAGGGGGTTAATCAACCCATGTAGATCAAAGAGATTACCAATGCAGATAATAAAGATTAAAGATTAAAGGCAGGACAAAGGTTTTTAAAGTTCCTTGCAACTACCATTGAGAGTATTTTCTAGCTTCCAGTGGATATATGTATTTAATGGTGTTTAAGGTTACTTTCACCATCTGAGGGTATCTCTGGCCCACAGTTTTGATCTGAAGTCAAGTTCAGCCAATCGTATATATCTATCTATCCTGCCCAGTTTAGAGGACTTGCAGCCCTGGCGCTACTAACAGAATCCTATTTTAAAGTAAAGTACAACTTATTTACCACAGTAATCAAGCTTGCTCCACTTCTCGGGGTTCTCACAGAGGCTTCAAGTGGGTAACTAGGCTGGAGGAAAAAACTGGATTACCCAGAGAAGGAACACCTATGATTGAGTCATAGACTATTGCATAAAAAAAATATTAAATGGTAGAGTGCTAAATTTCTCTTCGTTGCCAAAATTTGTCCACAGGTCTTTGCTTGTTGCAATTTAAGGGAGAGTGCTCTATAGGCACACTCCCATAAATTTTAACAAGGATCGATACAACTGAAATAAGTTCTCTTCAAAGATAATGTGAACTACATCCGCAATATATGAAACCTTTAACTCCTTGCATGTGGCTGGCAGATATTCCTGCACGGGACAGGATTTCTCTTGCCTCTGAAATAAGTATAATTTGGGCACATTTAATCAAATTTTACCCTTGTAAATTCTATGAAGGTTTTCACCAATGATTCCTGGGGTTAAATTTAGATGAATTTTTCATCAAATCTAGTCATGGCTGCTTCTGAGCAGCCATGACTAGATTTGAAGAAAAATACTTAGAAAATACCCTACAGGTTAAGAGTTAAGCTGTAAAACCTGTGCTCAAGAACGGAATCCAAATATGGGCTTTCAGCACTAAATCAGTTAATCAGGTCGAAATATTGAAACTTTTGTGTTCCACTTGTGTATGGAGATAACTTAGCAAAATAAACATCCATACAGATAAAAGATGTACATCTGGTGGTGTATCAAACTACAATTATTTACAACCAACATACTAGTAGGTAAAATGGCAAAGTTTCCCTTGAAATAGTTATTGGTAAGTATTTATACATTCATTCCATCTCCTCAATTTATAAGGTAGTGGCAAACAGATGATTAATCAAAACATTACTCTATCTCTTTCATGGTTGCCATCAACCTAATAACAATCCATTGTCTTGATGTATGGCTTCTTCATCAGTATTATATTGGATTTCAGTGTGAACATCTTAAAATCATTCATTTCAAACAATACCATTTTCACATGGAATTTATTTATTTATTATTTATTGGGGTTTAACGACACTTTCGACAGCCAGTCGTGTCAGACATTTTTAGTTTTAGGGTGGCGGACGCCGGAGTACCTGGAGAGAACCATCGAGCAACGACCAACAACCGCCAGCTCCCCAACATCGTAACTCCACACTGCAGCACAGTTTGGGTTAGATTTTGTTGAAGACATGCATACCATCGACATGCAGTACGCCTTAGTACACGACGTCATCGTGCCACCATGTGGACAATCAGAGTTAAGTGCCTTGCCCAAGGACACAACGTGGGAGTCTGAATTGATCGCTCAGACGGTCACCCATCCAATGCTTAACCGGGCTCGACGTTGCTTAACTTCAGTGATCTGACGAGAACCGGCTACCGCAACACCACCGCACCCCTTAAAATTTTATTCAAAATGTAAGAGCTGGAAATATCTTAACCCTTTACCTAATGCAGAAGCTATCAAAATTTATTATTTTAATTATTGTTTTTTTAACAAAACCATATCATGTGACCCTTCAATGGAATGAGCTTGACAACCTTGTTCCAATGAGAGGTCACAGGATATGGTTTTGTTGAAATTTTTTTGGAAAAATAATATTTTTTCAACCGCTCATTTTCCAAATTACACGGGCAGATGTGGCCGATTCATTAGGTAAGGGGTTAATCCTTAACCCAAGGCACATAATTATCAAAATTTGTTATTTTAATAGTTATTTTTATCAAATATTTCATAAAAAAAAACAAAAAAACTTCATCATATGCCTCCCCCCCCCCCCCCCCCCCCCAACTGGAATGAGCTCAAAAAGCTGGGTTTCTTGAAACATGCATGTGTGGAGGGAGAGGAGGTGAGGTTGGGTGTTAACTTAAGAGTGCTAAATTTCAGATGACTTGACTGTTATGCTGTGTTATTTCTCGAAAACTAACTCTGTAGTTACATTTTGAGATCAAAGATATGTTGGTTCACTTACTGACTTTGTGTGGGATGTGTTATCATGAAACTTCTTGTTTCAGAGATTATAAATACATTGAATTAAAGTATTTTCAAAGGGAGGTTGTGGAAAATCAAGGACATTTCATGGACAGAGAAAAATTCAAGAACTTTTCAAGGAAGGAACCAAAATTGAAGGTCTTCACATGAGTAGGAACCCTGCAGTAATAGAGAACATCTTTTCTACAGTAAACAAGCACTAACCCAGATTTCAGGGTTAATCAACCAGTCTACCTGCTAAAAAAAAAAGACAAAATGAACAGAATTTATGTCAGTGTTTTTCCACTTTGATGATCAATTTGTTACAGCATTGTGACATCCGTGTGCCTACACCTGGTATTCATTCCATAAAAATATAAGAAATTCTTCAAACATAATCACATATCTTGATTGTTTCTGTGCCAAAATCTTTATTTCAGTCAACAAGAAGTTAGTATTTTGGCTATGTGCAATAAAATGCTGTTAAGCGTATCACCCTCCAATAATATGTCACCCTTTTCAGGCAAAAAAAATGACAATGACGAGTGCAAATACGTGATTCAGCAGTTCTAATAATTTTTTCCTTGCAATACATAGCTTAACTCTTAACCTGCTAAGTTATCTTAAAATATTTTTCAACCCTGGTTACCACGACTAGATTTGATAGAAACTCCATGAAAATTTGACTTAAGAAATCATTGGGCAAACTGGGGAAATTTATGAAATTTTGTAATATTGACAGACAGCCTTTAATTCCATTCTGGCTTCTTAACCCTTTACCCAACGGATCGGCCATATCCGTCCACGTAATATGCAAATTCAGCAGTTCCAAAAATATTATTTTTCAAAACATTTCAACAAAACCATATCACATGACCCCTCATTGGAATGAGCTCGTTCCAACAAGGGGTCACATGATATTATGGTTTTGCTGAAATTTTTTTTGAAAATTTAAAAAATGATATTTAAAATAATAAATTCTGATATCGTCTGCGTTGGGTGAAGGGTTAAGGGTAGATCAAAATATCTACTCAGGGCCTAACTCCAACATTTATAAATTTTTTTACTGCAACAGAACATGCGTCCAGGGCTTCCGCTAGGGAAGCAGAAGGTCCAATGCGGACTTATTGTCTAAACCAACTTGTTACTTCTTATAACAAGACTGGTTTTTAATTTAGTAGTGGCTATTGTTTTCTGGGAACGCACAGAGAAATTGCAGAAGTCTCAATACTTCTTCCACAGGGCAATGTTTTGCGGCTGCAAAACATTGCCCGTGGGAAGATGTATTAATATCCAGTGGTTCTGCAAGAGAAAGGTCAAGATTTGCCGATAGATATGGGAGCCAAGGAAGTTCACTGAGAGATGATTTTATTCCGTGAAGTGCAGCTAACCGATACAAGCTCTCAAGAATAATGAGGCTGTCTATTGATACACAGTTTACAAATGCGCGTGTGAGGGAAATAAGTTATCCTGGGCACATTCCATAATGGTACTCTCTTTTGCTAGCCATGGTAATGGAGATGATCTTGCATTTTCATCTCTGAAGCGGTCTTATCATGTTTTACCAAATAGAAACACTGGGTGTCCCAACATGGTCTCTGGGCAAAAACAACAGCAAAGTGACTGGATGTGGACTGCCAAGGTGTAGTAAAAATGAAAATGGACAAAAAGCATACAAAACTACCAACCTATCTGTTGTGGCTTCTAATTAGGGAACATTCTTGTAATTTTTAAGAAACTGGTTACTGCTGTGAGTTTTGTAAGCCTACTAATCCTCCTTACAGGTACAATGTTTGGGATGACAGGCATACAACTTTTGGTGTTTAACACAATGATAGAACCCCCTCCCCCCAAAAAAAATAAAAATAAAAATTTGCAAGCCTTTAAATAACCCGCTAATGATCATTTAGGTTATGTGTGGGTTACATCAATTGTAAAATATGCAAATGAACTACAGGTTACGACAATGTAATACAACATAACTTTATTAAATTACTAATATCGCATATTTTGGCCACTAAGGCTTGGCAGTCTTTCAGAACTATCTCAACTATTTATTTATTTATTTATTGATGTTTTAAGGTCACACATTTATGCACAATGGCTAATCATGACCGTGACAGTTTTACGGGTGGAGGAAGCTGGAGTACCCGGAGAGAACCACCGAGCAGCTGCCAGCTCCCCAACATCGTAACTCCGCACTGCACTGCAGCACAGGCAGGGTTAGATTGGTTGAAGACATGCGTACCATCGACGTGCAGTACGCCTTAGTACACGGCGTCATCGTGCCCCCACACGGGCAATGGAGATGAAGTGTCTTGCCCAAGGACACAACACGGTTGCCACAGGTGGGATTCGAACCGAGGACCTCTCGGCTTGCAGCCTGCACCTCTACCTACTGAGCCACCGTGCTCCCAACTATCTCAACTTAAAGGTTGAGTATTGCACCAACATATGAATAGGATGGCAGGCTGTTTCATCTTAAAAGAATTTCCACCAAAATAAGTAGCAACAACTAATGTGCAATCTCGCCAAGGCGAGATCACGCATGAGTTGCTGATAAATACAAAGGCACAAATCCCGATAAGATGCAAAAAGCATGACTGACGCAGCAAAAACAGAGAAGCATCACAACACCCCTTTTCCTATGGATTACCACCATGCTAAATAGCGAACCTGCGAACAGGTTATGATTAACCTGCCAACAGGTTATGATATTAGCCCTATATTTCCAGGCCTAATTTGCAGACTTGTTCAGAAGACATTTTCGAAGAACTATAAATTTATTTCTGAAATCAATGATTTTCAAGCATATCTTGGACTTTCACGCATTTCAAGGACTGTGTAACACTAAGTGTTTTACTGTAAGTTTCTACAGAGAATTTGAGATGAAGATGGTAGAACTTTAAATAGTTCCAAACAAAGGAACAGGCCCTGAAGCAAATATTCAACATCTTATTATGAAGGCTGAATTATTCTCATAACTTTAAGATATCTATTCGATGGCTCTAATTTCCAAACATATTTCCTCTTCTGTATAAAAGGAGATGGCAAATCAACTTTCACGTGCATTTGAGAAAAAGCCTTTGAATCACATATCTTTTGTTTAGTTACGTTTGGATGCTCTTGGCAGCGAGTCAGTATTCTAGCCTTCTGTGTTCCATCTGACTGAGATACTAAAAATATATATCTTTTTGTTGTTATCTATTACTTAACTACTCCACATATAAATTTTTCACTCATGGCTTCCATCCACAACTCCTCCAGCTGAGACTATTCTGACCCATTTATTTATTTATTTATTTATTTATTTATTTATTTATTTATTTATTTATTTATTTATTTATTTATTTACATTTATTTATTTATTAATGTTTGCGGTCACATATTTCTGCACAATGGCTAATTATGACTGCAACATGAATATAAAGTAAAGTCCAGCCAATCATTTATTCTCAAGTTGCCAATTTTAGAGGCCTTCCACCCCAGGCATTGGCTCTTGAAGTCTGAGTGTATCTTCTAAACCTTGTTGGATTTATGAACATTAGCAGTGCAGCTTCAATGCACAAGGGCAGTAAATTCGAACATTATCAGGTATCCCATGCACTACCCTGTTATTGAAATCTGGTAACACAAACCAATATGTGGAACTGCAGAAAAATTAACCTCAATGAAGAGCATGATAATACCTTTCAAAACACAATGTAATTCCGACCATATCTGTTTAACTATCAACAAGAAAGTTGGGAGTGCAGTGGCTCAGTGGTTACAGATTGGACTTCAAACCGAAAGGTCCCTGGATTGATCCCTGCCAGCAGTTACTGCATTGTGTCCTTGGGCAAGGCTCTTCATCCCAATTGTGCATGTGGGGGCACGGTGATGCTGTGTACTAATGCGTACTGCATGTTGATGGTCCACTTGTCTTCAACCAATGCTAATCCGGCTTGTGTGGATTTAGTACGTTGGGGAGTCTGGCAGTTGTTCGCCATTGCTCGGTGGTTCTCGCCAGGTAATCCGGCTTTCACCATCCGTAAAACTGTTGGACATGAGGTGACCCTGGCTGTAAAAAGTGTTGTTCAACCTTAATAAAAAAGACCAATACCGGGTCTGGACCTGCGTCGCTGCATGCAACTGAATTGGCAAACAGGAAGTGGCTGCACGGCAGATCTGAAAATTGCATACACGATACAATTGATCATTATCAGGCTCCAGATGAAATATAAAATCAATCCCTTGCAAAGAAGCCGAGAAAAGTTTGACGAAAAATTTCAATGTTCAGTGGGTAGAGTCAAAGTATCGGCAAACAGGAAGTGGCTGCACGGCAGATCTGAAAATTGCTTACACGATACAACTCATCATTATGAAGTAGCAGACCAAATATAAAATCAATCAACCCCTTGCATAGAAGCCAAGAAAACCTTGACGGAAAATTTCAATGTTCAGTGGGTACAGTAAAATTTAAAAGTATCGGCAAACAGGAAGTGGCTGCACGGCAACTCTGAAAATTGCTTACACGATACAACTCATCATTATGAAGCAGCAGACCAAATATAAAATCAATCCCTTGCATAGAAGCCGAGAAAACCTTGATGGAAAATTTCAATGTTCAGTGGGTACAGTAAAATTTCAAAGTATCGGCAAACAGGAAGTGGCTGCACGGCAGAGCTGAAAATTGCTTACACGATACAACTCATCATTATGAAGCAGCAGAGCAAATATAAAAACATTCCCTTTCATAGAAGCCAATAAAACTTTGACGGAAAAAGTGTTTCGGATGGTCTGACGGACGGAGTCGAGCGGCAAAGCAGGTAATAAATAAACAACAAAGTTATTTATTTGTGAGGACATGTATATTAGATAATTTACTGAACAGTTTAGCAATCTGAATTAAGTGACCATCCACTCGTGGATGGTCACTACAATCAGATTGCTAAATAATCATAAATGTTAGAACACTGGGGACATTCTCTACAACAGAATATGCTGAGAAATTTTGCATATAAGACAAGCTGACAAAAATAAATTTTGTTGAATAACCTGTGGTACAGCAATACAATATACCATTCACAGTGTGGAAATGAACAAAATTGACGGTTGCAGTGTTAAGCTCCCGTGAAATCAGAGACGGGAGTAAATTGCACCCGTAAAATGTTAGTACATGAATTTTCGAGGGAATACTGTCACCAAACACCAGAAACCTTAACCCTTTGAACTCTAGTGGTATCTTCCATGCCAGTTCAATGGCAGCATATTAATTATTTGGGGTAGACTAATCAATATTTTCAACGTGCAGCCTCGAGGCTGCACATTGAAAATATTGATGGGTCTACCCCACACATTTACTGAAAAGCCATCCTATTTAATGATGTTATGACATATCATGTTCCTGGCCAGAAAAGCAGCCACTCAGCTTCGAGGGGTTAAATGTAGAAGGAATTGCTGAATTATGACAGTAACTTGCCACTGGCCACAGAGTGCTGATTTCTCAAAACAATGCACATTTATATGCCCTCACAGTATATTAGTGCTCCACAATATTTTCAACAAGAGCGTTTTTTTAGCTCCCGGAAAATAGAAAACACGGTGCTGATGGGAGCACTTGCACTCGTACATGTACCCGTTTCATTTCCACGTAGGCCATTCATCAGTTTACTGTATTGCAAACTTATTTTCAGTGCTGTTGTGTTACTGCAATTACCAGTTATGGACCCCTACATTGCACCTGCTTGGGTTTTCTCTTCATGTAACTTAACCCATGCACAACAATGTTGAAATATAAAAACATAATACAGCTTGGAATTTCAGCCATTCAATTTTGTTGGACAGAGCTCATGATTTATTGATTGGTTTCTAGCTATACAAAAGACCAGTCATTCTATGGGGGCAATTGGGAAATGTTCTCTTTGATCCACCAGGGAGCACAGTGGCTCTTTGGTTTTTGAATCTGACTTTGAACCCCACCAGAGGTGACTACACTGTGTCCTTGGACAAGGCATTTAATCCCGATTACCCATATGGGAGCATGGTGGCACTGCATACTAATGCATATTGCACATTGGTGGTGCACTTGTCTTCAACCAATGCTAACCCTACTTGTGTGGAGTTGGCACATTGTGAAGTTTGGCAGTTGCTCACCATTGCTTAATAGTTCTCTCTGGGTACTCCGCCTTCCTCCACCCGTAAAACTGTCCGACACAGAGTAAGGGGTAACCCTGCCTGTCGAAAGTGCTGTTAAATCTAAATAAATAAATATATTATTTATTTATTTATTGGTGTTTAAGGTCACATATTTTTGGACAATGGCTAATCATGACCACAACATGAGTATCAACTCAAGACCAGAGGTGAGCGTTAATAAGCCATGTTGCCCATTTTAGAGAGGGTTTGCACCTTCCAAGCATCGGTGACCAAGTCCTATTTTACCAGTAAAACAGAGCCTGTTTACCGCAGTGAACAGGCATTGCTTCACTTCCCGGCGATTGCCACGGGGAAAATAAATAAATATTTGATTCACCAACTCAACATGACTTGAAGAAACTGTTAAAATAGATCCTAGCTCAGGTCAAAATGGAGTGGAAATGCTCGATATATACATGACCAACCATTCTATAAGAGCACAGAATTATTCTTACAAAGTGGGTCCCACCTGGTCCCACTCAACCAGTATCTTTTTTCTGAATACTTCAAAATATTTTCTATAGGAATACATCTTGTAACCTCTTCACCTCACAATCTCTTACTTCCCATCTACATATTTGATCATGACCAAGCTTATCCCAAAGATCTGTGAGGTTTCGTAAGCAGGGCTAAAAGAAAAATTATTCACCAGGTTTTACATCTTCCAGGGGTTACCACAGGGGTTGGGAGGGTCGTTCTTTGCACTGATTTGCAAATTTAATCTGGACAGAAAAAGGAAGTAACATAACTATTAGAGTGAGGTTGAATAGACACATCACATGGAGCCTACTTAATTGGATACCTCTTAATGGAATAATCCTGTTAATTGTAAATAACCTTCAAACACAAACTCTCTTACCATTCTTTCAGTACAAAATTAACCTTTCAAGGCCCCACAAAGTACATCTTCTGTTTCTCAGGCCACTTTTTTGTAAAACTGCATGTGGGCGGGTGTTTCTTTTAATTTATTTTTTATTTTGGTAATTATTTCTTTTCCATGAAAAGTTCATGTTCTTGGTTTGTTTTATGTTGTAGGTCTCATAATCTACAGAATAGCATGAGTAGTGGTGTATTTTGTCCCTGGAGTGCAAGAAGGCTTTCCAATGCCGAAACATTGCAAAGCCTTGTTGCACTCAAGGGACAAATTCATCAATTTTAATAACTTGGGTAAAATATCATGATATGGTTTTGTTGAAAGGTTTTGAAAAATAATATTTTTTCACCTGCTGAATTTGCCTATTATGTGAGCACATGTGGCCGATTCGTTAGGTAAAGCATCAACATTATTCCCATCTTAACTACAAAGAAAATCTCTGAAAGAATTTTGCTAAAAAAAACTCAGTCGTTACCCTCAAAATATTATTAAAAATGCTTTCCGAAGACTTCAAAGGTGGATGCCAACTGTAATTGCTCTGAATCAATGATAGAAGTTGAAAAATGATCAACAATTTAGAATTATTTTATTGACTCTTCATATAATTTTAAAGTTGATTATCCATTTGGAACAACATTATCGGTACATTTTAAAATTCTCATTGAGTTTTATCAGAACAGTTGTGCAAATCAATACGTCCCTCCTACAGGAGAATGCATTATCACTTCAGAAAATGCTACCATATCATATATTTAAAAGCCTGGAGTATGTTAAATGGTGTGTCTCTGTTGACAAACACATGGCAGATGTTGTTGATGTTATCTTAAAATATCTACCTTTTTACTACTGACAAACACCTACTCTTAGTAATAAATTCTGCAAATAAGAATAATGACCTGCTGAAAGCTTCCAAGCTTCAGATAATTCAAGGAAAGATTTTTTCCAGATAATTTTACCACTTTTATCACTTTTAGTGCCAAACATCTTTTGTTTCAAGAAACATAAATTACATTACAGTCATTGTGGATTGGTTGTAATCCATGCGTGGGCAGTGATGTCCGCATATGCGTTTACCAGGTGATAAAAATCATCATCAGCAAAATTTTAACTGATGAAGAAACAGGTTGTTCGAAGTGCTTCATTAATTAAATTTTGGATGATTATTCCTATAATTAGTGTGTGGAATCTGATATTATTGCATCTGTGGAAATATTAGCCACCCATGAAAAGTGACAAGTCAGGCCTTTATATTACTCCACTTTCAAGCCTGTAAAGGGTGTCCCCAAATTTGGAGATGGCTACCAACAGCTTGTTGTAACATTCTAAAATGAAGATATTTGTTAAGTAATACTTTTGCACCATGCAAAATAGGTCTTTTAAAGCCCTGTATTATATTCTATTTGTATTTTCTCTTGGATAACCCGTTTGGGGAGACCAATCAGGAAGTTTGTATCTTTGGGTATCAAATTTCAAATATTCTCTTGAAGTTCAAACTAGGGCTTGCCTATTTACAAAACAAAATAAAAGAACTGAAATTACTATCTGACAAATCTATGTCATTGCAAATTCACCAAACTGTAAACAATCAGGGGTGTGAGCATGCTCAATATCCCCCCCCCCCCCCCCCCCCCCTCTCTGTTGGGAGCACTAGCACCCGACAGGGAAACTTTACCAGGAAAATGGCTATGCTTTCTGGGGTTGTTACAGCAGAGAACTGATGATAAAAGTGAGTGTTTCGCAACTTTGGTATGTTTCCAGACCAAGAATTGAACTTAGGTTGTCTCATTTTAAAGACCAGTATAGTTACGAACGAACTACAGGTTATGACAAGTTAAGGTTGTCTCACTTTAAAGACCTGTATAGTTCTGAAGGAACTACAGGTTATGACAAAGTAATACAACATAACTTTATTAAATTACTATTTTTTTATTAGGGTTTAACAGCCAAGGTCATATCGTGTCTGTGACAGTTTTACAGATGGAGGAAGCCAGAGTACCTGGAAAGAACCACCAAGCAACAACGAGCAGCAGCCAGCTCCCCAACATCGTGATTTGGTTGAAGACATGCACACCATCGACGTGCAGTACACGGCATCATCATGCCCCCATGTGGACAATTAGGGTTAAGTGTCTTGCCCAAGGACTCAACGCGGGAGTCCAAATCGATCGCTCAGTCGGTCACCCATCCAAGGACTAACTGGGTTTGATGTTGCTTAACTTCGGTGGTCTGACGAGACCCAGTTACCACAACGCTATTAAATTACTAATCTTGCATGCTTTACCAGAAGGCCTTGACAATCTTTCAGGACTGTCTAGACTCAAAGGTTCAGTATTGAATAGAATGGCATGTTGTTTCCATTTTACAAGAATTTCTGCCAAAATAAATAGCAACATCTAACACAAAGAGAGATCACACATTAGTTGTTGATATTTATATAAGCTTAAATCCTGTTAAGATGTAAAAAAAAAACCATGACTGGCATAGTAAAAAGAGAAGCATCACAACCCCCTTTTCCTATGGGTTACTGACATGCTATGTAATGTAAACTGCCAACATGTTATGATAAAAACCCTTTATTTTCAGGACTGTACCATACTTCCTCACAGCCAATGGAGACAAAGTGGGATACAACACAGCAGATGCAGGTCAGATTTCAACCACTGATCTTTTGATATCAAGGAAATGCTCCAACCAATGAGCCACGACACACCATTTTCTGATGATGAATATTTACAATATGGTGTGTTTTAGTACAAATCCACTCACCCCAATCTACACTGTACATTAACTCTTTCAACACGAGAGGCCGATTTTCTGGTCCAGGAAACGAAATACGTCATAATTTCATTAAGCAGAATGGCTACAAAGTGAACATGTGTGGTAGAACAATTAATCTTTTCAATGTGTAGCCTGAAGGCTGCACGCTGAAAATATTAATTGCTCTACCCCCAAATAATGGATATGGACTCTTCCAATTTCTGCCATTTAACTGGCATGTAAGATACCACCATTGTTGAAAGGGTTAAAAAAGTATTGACCATATTCTTAGTGCCAGTGACAGAAATTTAGATAACTATTAAGATCACAGTATGACATTTGGGAACACTTGACTTTCAATCTATCTATACAAGACTTCAAGTTGAATATAAAGAAATTTCTGAAGCACAAAATAACCTGTCATCCACTTTGTCACCTGACAGTAAGCAACTACTCAAACTAAATAAGCAATGAATTTCATTTTAATACTCCTCTCACCAGGGTTATATGCATGTTTAACCTTTGGGAGTCTGGACATTCTGTGTCAAATTTCCATAGCCTTATTATCAGCTCCACATGGGGTCGAAGACAAAGTAGACACAACAGTTCAACCTTTTACCTAACATAATGGCAGAGCCAGCAAATTCTTTTGTGTCTGACAAAATGACTAGTACAACTTCTTTAAACTGAGTTTAAGTTTTTAATAATTTGCACAAACATTTCAAAACAGTATTGCCTTTATTTCACCCTTAACCTGTGGAGTATTTTCAAGATATTTTTCATCAAATCTTGTCATGGCTGCTGTGAAGCAGCCATGACTCGATTTGAAAAAGTCATCCATATTTTGCTAAAGAAATCATTGGTGAAAAAATCCATTCAGTTTACCTGGGGAAATTATTCAATTATTTATTTATTTATTGGTGTTTAAGGTGAATAAGGTCGCATATTTCTGCACAATGGCTAGTCATGACCACGACAGTTTTACGGGCTGAGGAAGCCTGCATACTCAGAGAGAACCACCAAGCAATGGTGAACAACTGTCAGCTCCCCAACATACTAACTCCACACAAGCAGGGTTAGCACTGGTTAAAGACAAATGCACCATCGACGTGCAGTACGCCTTAGTACACAACACCACAGTGCCCACACATGGACAATGGGAGTGAAATGTCTTGCCCAAGGACACAATGCGGTTGTTGCAGGTGGGATTCGAAGCAAGGACCTCTAGGCTTGCAGTCTGCACCTCTGCCTACTGAGCCACCGCACCCCTTACATGGGGAAAATGTAATTAAATATTTCTAAATTATGCTTATTTCAGTGGCAAGAGAAATGCTATACTTGGCAGGAATATCCACCAGCAGCATTTAAAGAATTATACCTCCTTTTTTTCATCTTTTTGTAATTAAAAAGCATGTCCAACTTAAGTAGATTTCATCTACTTCTTTATTTGTAATCATTTATTGGAAAGCTCTCTTTTAGAGAGCTTTCCAACAAATAATAAGAGACAAGAACAGGTGACATGCTGAAATTGATTGACAGATATAAACTATTCTTTGCCTCTCATGGTGACAAATTTTGTAATGAAAGTGTCAATGGCACTATAACTTACCTCGACTTCATGCTGCAGTTGTGAGATAATATCATAATTATCTCACTAATATTGCATTCAAGTAAACTGTGGGAAGACACTTAATCCCAATTGCCCACATGGGGCCATGATGGCAAGTGTACTAAGGAGTACTGCATGTCGATGGTTCACACAGTGAAGATTCAAGTCCTGACTGATAAAATATTCCAACTACATCACCTAGGCATGCCTTCATCGAAGGCATGGCTTGGTGATGCAGTTGGAATATCATCCAGTAAGGATTATAGTTCAAAAACAGAAACAGGTGTGAAAATCATCAGTACTAGGCACTGCACAGGGCTTGCTGCTAGCAAAGCTCATCGTTGATATTGTCAGGAAACTTTAAATTTTCTTTCAACAGTGGTAGTGTCTAGTGAGACTGGAATTTGTATGGTTGGTGGCATGGGTACAGATGTTGTTTCTGTTTAGATATCAGAAACTTCAGTCTTTTTTTCAATATTATTTTTGTACATTTTCTGCAATTTCCAACATAACTATATGCATTGTGAGACGACGAAAATGACTGATGCCAAGCTATAATCCAATGAACAGATTAGAATGGAAATGAATCATGCAGCCGATTCAAATCAAAATGAATAGCAACTTAAGATTCAAAATTGAATCTGAAAGCTTTGCAGGACCCTAAAAGCCTTCCTGATCAAGGTCTACTGCCCAACAGTGTAAAGCTGCTTCACACTAGGGCTGAAACGGTTGACTCATTTTCATAACCACTAACCAAGAGCTATAACCGGATAATATCCTGTTATCCGTGGCCATTATTTCACCAAATATGGGATCAAAACTACAGGAAATGGAAAGCTGTATTCTCAAACTATTCTGTAGGGTGTATACAAAACGAACGTTGTCGAGTACTCGACAACGTTCGTTTGTATACACACTACGGAGAAGTTTCTGCAATTACTCATGGAAACTGCTGATCATTAACAAAGTCTTGAACACCAAAGTCAATTATTTCTCAATATATACAACGCAGCGTCGATGTGTAATCTATCACAAAGGAGAAGCGGCAGATTTACTACGTTTTAAACGTGGAATGACGATCACTACTGATATTTTGGATAACCAGTTGACGTTTTTTCTAATCGGTTAGGTAGCTAACTGGTTTCAAACCGATTATCCGATTAACCACCTCAGTACTACTTCACATTCCTACACACAAATACCAACAAGCAATGGTGAACGCTTATCACAGTAATGATACACAATTCTACTTAGGGCTCAATTCCTGAGACAGGTACCAAATTTGTAATGACAACCACAAAACATTTGGTGCCCGTCACATGACAGGTAAACCCAAAATATTTTATTTGCAGGCTTGAATGACCATATTTTTTCAGTGCTATTCACAATATTTATTATTTTTTGGTGTTTAAAGTCATTTTCAGTATTTATGGCTAAATCGTGACTGCAACCCAGGTATAAGATCAAGTTTAGCCAATCGCTTATACATATGCTTCCCACTTTAAGGGGACTTCCATCACAGAATTGATTGGCTCCAGGTCCTATTTGACCAGTAAAGCAGAACTTTACCAAAGCAAAAAAGTCAATGTGAAAAATGATCACTCAAGAAAGAGGCTGCGCAAAAAAAGTCAATGTGATCTTTTCTCAGCTTGCCTTGGCTTCCAATTTGTGCTGGTCTCCATACAAATGATGACTGTTAATGTACTGAACAGGAGGCAGTAATAATCTTTGGTTAATTAGGGGCATTTGCCATTCTGATATCACTTAATTTTTATGTCTGTCCATTCAATAATTCACAGAAAATTGTCTAGACAGCTTTCCAATGTTGAATAATTCTTTTTCACCCAAGCTTTACTAACTGCCTAATTAGATGACTGACTGCTCAGTGATAATAAGCCATGGGCCATCAGATTGATTGACTTTTTTTAACGACTCTGATACTGGTCCATACTGGTCGACTCTGATACTGGGGTTTAACTCTTGGTCTACTGAGTATTTTCAAGATAACTTTTATGAAATGTTAAATATATATGAATGTTTCATCAAATCTAGTTAAGGCTGCTTCAAGGCAACCATGACAACATCTGATGGAAAAGGCAGCCATGACAACATCTGATGGAAAAGGCAGCCATGACAACATCTAATGGAAAAGGCAGCCATGACAACATCTGATAGAAAATTTATATATATTTAATTAGGCCCCACAAAGTATATCTTGTTTCTCAGGCCATTATTTGTAAAATTGCGTGCGGGCAAACGTTTTTTTTATTTTATTTTTTATTTCTGTAATTATTTCTTTGCCATCAAAAGTTCATGTTCTTGGTTTATGTTTTAGGCCTCATAATCTATGGAATAGCATGGGTCAAGTATCAGGATTTCAGACGTCAATGGAACCTAAAAATCGTTTCCGTGGTTTAAGAGACACGGAACCCGCCGGTAACGAAATTTAGGTACCATCTGTGAGCAGTTATGGGATCCTTTTTGAAGTTTTTTCCAAATCGAGGGAATTTTATATCATTCCTAGCTTTTTAGATTTCAGACACGTTTCCCTCCTAGATAAAACTGCCTGCATACATTGATATACTAGTAAGTTATATGTGAAATGATATTGGGATGTTTCGGCCCCGAGACGTTTTGGCCTCCTATATTAACAGTCCGGAGTGAAGGGAATTACCCCCGGCACGATAGATACCAAACAGAGGTTATTGGGATGTTGATTTTTTAATATATATTTATTGTTTTAGATATTATAATGCCAGTAAACCTATGCATGATACCTTTGTTCAAAAAACTGCTTTTCAGTTTTCAACATATATTGAACACAGGCGCTTGTTATTTTATCATACTTAAAACAATTCTCAGACACACAATGAAATTACTTGTGATAATGTTACTGACGAAAAAAACGTCAAGATGTTTACAGAATGAGCCAATCACATTCACTTCAGCAAAAGGGTCCTGCACTTTACTCAATCCGAGAATGTTATTGGTTGAAATGTCTAACGTGTGCAAACGGTACACACGTGTTTTTCCCACTTCAACTTGTTTCTGTATTCGATGTAAACCGCATTTCATTTCTATCACAGTGATGATTGTTCACCAACGAGCAGCTCTTTATTTCTTTCAACAACAAATGTTTCAATGTCTTTAGTGACAGATTGAGTGGGTAACGATATTTCGGTTCTGTCATTTTGTGACCACGGTACCGACACGCTACCGGTAATGATCGTTACCGTGAAATCCTGACACTTGATGGGTGGTGGTGTATTTCAACCCTTGCGAGCAAGAAGGCTTTGCAATGCTAAAGCACTGCAAAGCCTTCTTGCACTCAAGGGACAAATTTATCAATGTTTTTAACTTGGGTAAAATATCAGACATAAACCATTTAATTTTTTTTTTTTTTTTTAAGTTTTACAAGGGCAACGCCCCCGGTCCCCCGACCAAATTCAAGGGAGCTGTTAGGATGCAATTTGTTCCAAGAGCATGGTCTTTATGAGAGGTTAAAGGTGTTAATTTCAATCAAATGATCAAAAGTAAAGTTATCATCCGGACAACACAAAAAGTGTATTTTATAAGTCGAAAAAGGGGAATAACTCCTGTAAAAATAGACAGAGCATGGCCATTTTTTAACTTGACCTGTATTTCCAACCAATTAAACCACATACTTAGTTTCGTTTCAATCAAATGATCCAAAGTAAAGTTATCATCCGGACAACACAAAAAACGTATTTTCTAAGTCGAAAAAGGGGAATAAATCCAGTAAAAATCAGTGGAGCGTGCCCATTTTCGAACCTGACCTGCATTTCCACCCAAATAAGTGGCATACTAAATTTCGTTTCAATCAAATGATCCTAACTAAAGTTATCATCCGGACAACACAAACACTATTTTTTAAGTCGAAAAAGGGGAATAAATCCAGTAGAAATCAGTGGAGCGTGCCCATTTTCGAACTTGACCTGCATTTCCACCCAAGTAAGACACATACCAAATTTAGTTTCAGTAAAATCATCCAAACTAAAGTTATCATCCGGACAAGGGTGTGACGGACGGACGGACGCACGGACAGACGAACGGACACTGCTGATTACAATAGTCCCCCAAAGGGTCGGGGGACAATAAAGCATGCGGCAGCCAAAAGGACCAGGGAGGAGGGCCTGAGATCCAGATTTCTTATTTTTTTTTTAGGCCTTAAATGTGCCATTTTATATTTACTAGTGGAGTTGGGCCCATGTTATGCACATAACTCATGTCTGCATGCAAAATAGCAAGTACAGTTTCATTTTGCATTAAGACAACCAAAAAACTTCATTTATGTTCTGGCATGCAAAATGAAAAGTGAAAGTGTCAATGACTCTGTAGCTCAACTTGTGTTAGACATGTACATGTATTGTATGTGACACAGCAATGACACACATCTAGGCAATGACCTGACAACAAATGTACATGTAAAGTGTTGTAAAGGTCTGTACATAAATACTGACCATAGCCTGTAACAAATCTACAGGTAAAGTATGACTAAACTAAGTTTTAAGAACATTGGCCGCGGCAACATTTTTTGATGGAAATCGAAGATAATCGATAGCTCCCATCTAGAGGTCACCCCAAACAAGCATACCAGGTTTCAAAGCAATCTGATCATAAATGTCCCTGTAGGGTGTGCCAAAGGGAAATATTGAGGTCTGATTAAACTAAGTTCTAAGAATGTTGGCCGTGGCAACATTTTTTGATGGAAATTGAAGAAAATCGATAGCTCCCATCTAGAGGTCAAGTCATCCTAAACAAGCATACCAGGTTTCAAAGCAATCCAACCATAAATGTGTCCTGTAGGGTGTGCCAAAGGGAAATATTGTGGTCTGACTAAACTAAGTTCTAAGAACGTTGGCCGCGGCATCATTTTTCGACGGAAATTGAAGAAAATTGATAGCTCCCATCTAGAGGTCACCCCCAAACAAGCATACCAACTTTCAAAGTGATCCTATCATAAATGCAAACTGTGAGGTGTGCCAAAGGAAATTGTGGACGTACGTACTAACGTACGCACGTATGTACATCGACAGACGAGAAGTGATGGCAATAAAAAACTGTACTTCACAGGCCTGAAAAAGCAGCCTGACATTTGCAGAATGAGGTGCCCAGAGGGTGAATTTGATGATGCTATCCCATACAGTGGGCCAATTTATCCTCTGGTAACCTCTTTCTATTTATTCTTGAGACCCTGATTCAGATTGAGGTTCACAGAGGGTAAATTTAGTGATGCTACCTTGCTATAGCATCACTCTCTGGGGACCTCATTTTGCAGATGTCAGTCACCTTATTTTCTGGCTTGGTACTTCATAAAGTTAAATCAAAATTTTCCAATACATTTGGACTAAATTCCTTACTATCAGTGTTCCTGAATCCCCACAGGAACTCTGAAAATTAAAGCAGTATTATTATTTTTTATTTATTGTCATTCATTCCCAAACATGGGTATATGGCATGAAACATATAGTAAAACATATTCAAATATGAACACATGAATGATACAGAAAGAAGGAAAAAAGAAAAAAAAATTGTAAAAATCAGTTTCGTTTCAACCCAGTACCAGAGAGGATATTTTATCTCCAAGTTCAAGTGAACCATGTCTTTCAAGCTGCAACCCTTTGTACCGAAGTAATATCTAGGAGATCTGCAAAGGCTTAAACAAACTGAATGACAAGCTGGCATCCTCCCTGGTACCTGTACTAGCAGGGTGAAAGTTTCTCATCAGAGTGAATCGAGTGGGATAACAGACTACCACTGTAAAAAGTAATAACTTGGTAAATGCCATGGTTTTTTGGCAAGGCAGGTTGTTTTTTCAACATATCATGGTGCACATGTGCACAGTTCTTAAAACATAACTTCCTATTACATGATACACATCAGCGAGATTGACCTTTCTGGTATTTTTTTGGAATCTGTTTCATAAACCAACAATGTGTGGATATTTTTCGAAAGAATACTACAACTGCACAGGCACAATACATTAGATAGTAGCAGCAATAGCAATAGTGGGTTGTTCACAGCAGCCTATTTAGTGGTATAGGGCTGAAAGCTATAACTTGGACTCCAAACATTTGAAAGTGCAAGGAGGTACGATTTACTTGGTACAATGAAATCCTTAAATTTCATTCTTGAATAACCAGCATAAATTCTTGAAATAACAGGCATATTCAATATTTCAGGCTTTCTAAATGCAAGTATCCTTAAGAAATTGTCAAAGCTCCCTGGAAGCAGAATGCATGTATGCATAAAAACTGTATGATTTTTAGTAAAAAGCATAAGAAATAGTGTGCAGACATACAAACATGCTTTATTCTCATAATCTACCACATGAAAACACAATTATTCCAAAAAATAAAAAATCAATTTCTGTTATCAAAGGTTGGGTCATTGCAAAGACAACTGATTGATGGGTGTAAACCTGATTTGTCCAGACTCTGATGGATCAAGTCCTGATTAATAAAGCATTCTCCGATTGATAAAATATTCCAACAGTTATCAAGGCTTGCCTTCATCGAAGGCATGACTCGACAATGTATTGGAATATAACTGTAGGGATTATAGTTAATTACTCACCATGTCTCACAAATTCATTTGTGGTAAAATAAAATATACATGCAGTAGTCATGATGCAATTTCTTATTTAATTACTGTGTTCAGGCTTTCAAGCAACCTTCTGTGAAAAATAAGGGACATTTTAGGGACATGTTTCTCAAAAAATAAGCAGTTATTTTAAGGATTTATAGGGCTATTTGGACCAAAAAATAGGGATAAATCTTTAAAATTATATGCATCAAAATAGGAAATATACTCACCTTTAAGGAAAAAAAAATAAAAAGTGTTGTTGTTACCAACTAAGAAGATCAGCTCAATGGCCATCAACTGTCAACTGAATTGCTGAATTGGATAATACTAAGACTACTAGATTTGAAACAAAATATTTCATTGTTATGTATATATAAGAAATAAGGCTAAATTTTTTTTTATTTTTAGTTTTACAGACGAGCCTACCCAATGATTTTCTTCCATTCATATTTCAAAATGTAGGAATTTACTTAAAAAAATAAGTGTTTTTTAGGGTTTTAAAGCTTTTATAAGGAAAATAATGTGTGCTTACAATCAAGAAAGAAAATTAGGAAAATAAGGACCACTTGGAAGCCTGTGTCTACCATTATCATGCCACCTGTTTAATTTGACCAATACAACATGCTCTAATAGCATCAGTGAACTATGTGATATTAGGCTCGGCCTACGGTCTCGCCTAATATTAATCTCACTTTGCCTCACATGATGCCATACCTGGCAAGTGAAGGTCCTGTAACTTATATTCTCCTGCCTCCCCAACTGCCTGAATTGGGTAACTATTATTATTATTATTATTTATTGGTGTTTAAGGTCACATATTTTTGCACAATGACTAATCATGACCACAACATGAGTATCAAATCAAGACCAGGGGTGAGCATTAATAAGCCATGTTGCCCATTTTAGAGAGGGTTTGCACCTCCCAAGCATTGGTGGCTGGGTCCTATTTTACCAGTAAAACAGAGCCTGTTTACTGCAGTGAATGGGCACTACTTCACTTACTGGGGTTCCTGCAGGGATAATTGGGTACCTGACCGACAATGTGTGTGACATAAGTCCAAGTATAAAATCTAGACTCAGAAGGCACTACATCATTACTAGCACCGGCAAATTGATATGCATAAGACTATAATCCATGCAAAAATGTTGTGACTGAAAAAATGATTATATCCCACCTTTGCAAAACTGCCGATCAAAGGTGCTCAGTGCAAGAAGAAAGGTCAGAAGAGTTATATTTAACTGGTTGAGTGCTAGAAGCCACTATCAGGGCTTTATAAAAAATAAGGGCACCAGTGCAAAAGCCAACATTGCCCTCTCTTGTGTCCATTCAGTCAAACACAAATAATATTTTGTTCAAACGAATTTGTTCAATTACAAATTATTGGAGAGTGCCACTCTCCAATAATTTGTAATAGAATAAATTTGGAATACCAAAATCAGACCACTAAAAATAATCTATCCCTCAACCAGTTAATTACAGTGTTTGGTCAATTTTGTGGAGAATCATTAAAATAATGCTATCAAATACTTTTCGACTTCCAGAATTTTTATATGCAAATGTGGTAAAAATTGCAGATCTGACATCACATCGGAGATCTACAGCTACCTTTTGAAAACTTTAATGTTTATTTTCTGAGGTTTCTTGGGGTAAAATACACATCACAAAAAAGATCAAGACTTAAATAACCAGTTTTTTATATACACAATGCTAGCTTATACAATAGTGGAAAATGTCAATAGAATATATGTTTTGATATCTGTTGCTACAACAAATATACATGTAAGAGAATATCTGGGAGTGCGGTGGCTCAGTGGTTACAGCAAAGGATTTCTAACCGAAAGGTCCATGGTTCGAATCCCACCAGGTGTTACTGCATTGTGTCCTTGGGCAAGGCACTAAATGCCGATTGCCCTGGTGGGGGCACAGTTATGCAGTGTAATAAGGTGTACTACACGTCAATGATGCACTTTGTCTTCAATCAATGATAACCCTATTTGTGTGGAGTTCGTACGTTGGGGAGTCTGACAGTTGCTTGCTGCTGCACAGTGGTTCTCTCCAGGTACACTAGCTTCTTCCACCCATAAAACTTTCTGACACAAGATGACCCTGGTTGTCAAAAGTGCCATTAAGCCCCAAATAAATAATAAAGTAAATAAGAGAATATCTCTCTAGAAGTGACCCACATAATGCAATAAGTTCACAGTGATATAACTTGCATTTTTACGTTACAAATTCTTAAAAGTTTTTAATTGGTAACTGCATTTACATATCAATTTTAACAATAACAAGCAGACCCATTTTGGGAAAGTCAACAGCAATAGTGATATAGCAGTACATCACATGATCCAAAGAAAGGGACAGAGGGACGATGCTTATTCATTTATTTATTTGTGGTTGTGGCCATTTTCAGCATTTTTGGCTACATCATGACTGCAACATCTGTATGAAGTCAACTTCAGCCAATTGTTTATTCCTATACTACCCACTTTAGAGGACTTCAACCTCAGATATTGTTTCCGGGTCCCATTTAACCAGTAAAGCTGCTATACTTTGTGAGATTACATTTAAATTTTCACAAGTTGGTTTTTAATGATCATCTTTTCAAGTTCACAAAGACAGAAAATTAAAAAGAGGTGAACAAGTAGAAAGTCAGGCAGTTTGTTGGCATAGTATGTCCACAATTGTTAGCAAACAAAATAAAACACCAAAAAGCAAGATTCAACTGGGTAAGGATAGAGATTCAGATTGATAAACAAAATATCTTTTCAGTGTGAGCAGTGTTTCCTCTTGTTTTATCAAACCACGATTTTCTCCATGAACTGGCTTCATTATTTTCTTTTCTTGCAGAAAACATGCTACAGATATACTAACACAATGTTTTTGACAATCAGGATTTCCTATCACCAACTCAATGAGGATTTCCTGTCACCAACCCTGCTACAAATTTCTTGTCACAACTCACAGGAAGCACCAGAAATAAATGAATATCATATCTGCAGTGTTAACCGTTAAAGGCCCTATTCCATCTTTAATCAGTTTTTTTTCTACAAGAAAACAGGTATCCCAACATGCAGTTTTGGGCTAAACTTGTAAGTTACCTTCAAAGAGCTTTGACAGTATAGCCAAGACATGCCTTCAGACAACAGCGTAGTCACAGGATGTTGACTGTCGAAGTTTAGCAAAAATGTATGAAAAATCTTTGGGCCCTTAAAGTTTAACCCTTTACCCAACGCTGATGATATCAAAATTTATTATTTTAAATATATTTTTTCAAATTTTTCAAAAAATTTCAACAAAACCATATCATGTGACCCCTCGTTGGATCAACGAGGAGTCACACGATATGGTTTTGTTGAAATTTTTTGAAAAATAATATTTTTTCAACTACTGAATTTATATATTACACGGGCGGATACGGCCGATTTGTTGGGTAAAGGGTTAAGGAAGTTAAAGTTTCATTTCAAAGAACAAGACTATCAGAGGACTTATATTTTGACGAGAAGCCGAGAATCGATTCACGCAAAGATTCGCACAATGAAATCAACGAGAATTCATGTAGATTCTCACTGCACCTCTACTAGGATTCGCATGGTAAGAATTGAGACACTTTAATCTTTTACCTAACATAGCGGCAGCAAATTAAAAAAAAAAATACAAGACTAACATGACCTGAAATATCCTGATACCTTGTCAATAAAACTGTACAAATATGGCTGTTATTGGAACCAGCTTTATTGGTAAATATTGTTTATTTTTTTTTTTAAATTCAATTGATGTTTTAAAAATTAAAAAGATATGCTGGGTAAAGGGTTAATATGTGTTATCAGTATACAACAGGGGTTCAACCACGGTTGCCTCATGGTACACTCATAGCAGGTAAGGATTCTTTTAACCATTTTCGTAAGAATCCAAATGGATTCTCCAAAATTTTGATGAAATATAAACCCTGTATCATATAATCATCACTCCAGGTGTTCTGGTATTGTGTGCTAGTATCTAAGTTCACATGAATTTTGAAAATACCAAAATGAAAAACAAAAAGAATGTGAAATGCATAGTCAAATTACACCAAATAACATTTTTTTCATTCTTTAGGAAATATAAGGATAGTCTGATACCAGCTTGAAGAATACAACAATTAGAGAAGATAACGTCATTTTGTTTTCAATTGCTGATACAATCTTCATAAATTGCGTTCACCTAGAGGTTTTCAACAATACAACATGACGTTAAAATGAGTATCAATTATCCAAATTTCCTTTCAATTTTTATTTTGCAAAGAATATTTTCACAGCTGTTACCATCATGCATTACAACATTCATTGTTGCATGTTTTACAAAATTACCATAACTTGAATCGTTAAATTTCAAGTTAGGACACACTGAATAGATCTGCATGACTGCATGCAGATGTTTTGCATTTTTTTCAATCATTTTTTCATTCATTCCTCCCACAATCCCCATAGGTTCATATTCTTTGTTGAATAGTGCAGTGATCAGAAAGGCAGACAGAGAAATTTGACTGAATCGTGACAGAGTTGAAATTCTATGTCCTCTTTCCTCTCTGTATCACTATAGAATCCCCTGTCAAAAAAGAAATGTGAGAGCACTGAATCAAGATGCCATTTTCTTTTGTTTTTCTTGACGCTATTGATGTCTGGAGCAGGGTAAACTGTAAAATTCTCAAAAGTGAGCGGGAGAGTCCAGCTCAGTAACTATACCCATAGGGTTTACATTTTATTAAGTGCCTGACCAGTTTCGATCGATTTTGAACTCATCAGAGGCAATATTTTTCTCACCATCTCCGGCCCTTTATATACTCTTGAGTGTTGCGGTATGGATTGGCTGTGTAGGTACCGTAATTTGTGTGTGACAGTACCATGATTTGTGTGTGTCGGCACCATTTATGTTTGCCGTCAGGTGTGGCGGTACATTTTTTGTTGTGTCTGGAGGTACCATTTGTCTCTGCCTTTTTAGTGTGGCGGTACCGTTTCTGTCATGTCATAGTTCTAAACAGACGTTCCACCTCCGTATTAAAGAACATCTCCCCAACATCCAACACAAAAGGGAAACACCTGTGGCAATGCATTTCAAGACTACCACACCATTAAGGATATACACTTCCGTATCATCCAAATTCTACAGACCAACCTAGAGGGCCACAATTCAACCTTAAAGAGATGAAGTGCTGAAATACACTTGATCTTTATAATGAAAACGCTAATACCATTCGACCTGAACAGAAAGGATTTTTAATCAAATAATTTTCATATAGTCTAGAGCAGGGTAGTTTTGGGGGTTTTGGTTCGGTTCCAGTTTTTATGCAAACCTGAAAACCAAACTACAAGAGCCAGCAAAAACTGATCAAATGCTTTTACAATGCTTGTGCCTGAACCAATCAAACTATCTTACTAGAAGGGAACTGGCCTGGTGGCCCCTATGGACTCTCATCACGTAGTCTATTGGGCAAAGGGGGAGAATATGTATTTATACCATGATTACCTAATTCTACTATTGTATAAAAAGTCTATGACATAAATGTTAGCTTTACACAACAAACGTGGTGAATACGCCAGCAATGGGATTTCAATTGTTAAAATTTACACCTACAGTGGAACTACATCCAAGATGACCTTTGGTGACCTTGCCTTGAATGCACACTGGTCTAAATTTATCAATTGTCGCTTTGGGAAGAGTGAAATGAAACCGGCAATTATTTATTACGTTTTTTAAATAAGTTTACCTCATAAGATACCAAAAAATTAACAAACATATGTTGTCTCATGTTAATAAAGCATCCATAACTGGAAATAGTATGTTATTATGTTATTAAAATAAAAAAATACCCCAAAACTTGCGCATTTTGTTTTCTGTATTGTTGCGGCGATAAAATTGCCAGCGGAAGTACCGTCCACGTGTGAATATTGATTTATTCAACATTTAAACTCTTATTAATCTGACAATCGTGGTATAAATAAAATATACCCAAAATAGCTTGGTGTACCAAATGTCCACCACTTGTGGTGAAGTGGTGTTAACCACGAGCCAAAGGCTCGTGGTTTACACCACTTCACCACTCGTGGGGAACATTTGGCACACCACGCTACTATGGGTATATCCTATATATGAACTTTATTTGTTACCCTAATTTATGGGTTTTTTTCTGACTATTCAACAGGCTTGGCAACTGATACCCTAGGATCTCTAAGAATTATCAAAAAGAAGTTAAGCTGAATCCAATAGAAATACTTAGAGACAGGGATTTTTGTGGTGCGTGGCATCTTACAAACTATTAAGGAGTCTGAAGTGTTATTTACTATAAAGTAAAACTCGGTTATAGCGAAGTCAAGGGGACCGCCAAAATGACTTTGCTGTAACCGATATTCACTGTATCCGTACAATGAAGTGATTCGGTATATCCATTTCAGTCTATACGCATCATGCTGGGAGAAGTAAGACAAAGTTAATTTTTTCAACGTGTTATGTTCTGGTATGCAAAATATACTACTCAAAGTGTGCTAAGCACCAAGTATATCCAACTACCTGTTTTACGTTTTAGTTAAAATATTGTAATGAAAAGTATATATATTTTTTCTTTAATTATACCTTTAATGACTTAAGAACAGAAATTAAGATTTTGTTTGTGTTTGACATTATTTTTTAGCTTTTTGAATACGATAACTATGGAAAATGGATATTATTGCTAAAAGTGGAAATTTTTCAATTTGCCAAAAAGTTAACAGAGTGAACTGGTATGGGTTCAATATCGAGTATGAGACCCATTATTGTTAATTACAGCTTGACAATGCCTTCTCATGCTCCCAATCAGGTTCCTGGTGGTCCTTTGTGGGATGTATTCCATTCTTGGACCAGCATGGCACTAAGCTCTTGGACACTTCTTGGCTGGACTGGACAGGCTGAAATTGCAAGCTGCAACTCATTCCAGACATGTTCGATTGGATTGAGGTCAGGGGATCTTGCTGGCCAGTCCATACGCTCAATCCCCTCCCTCTGTCGGTACTCCCCGACAGCATGGGCAACATGAGGACTGGCATTATCGTCCATCAGAATGAATCTATCACCCACTGCACCTGCATACAATCTGACGTGGACTTTCCAGGATTTCATCAATATACCACTGTGTAGTCAATGTACCATGTTCAAGGACGCAGAGCTCTGTACATCCATCTCTGTTGATGCCGCCCCAGACCATGATTGGCCCTCCACCATAGCAGTCATGCTCAGCAATGTTGGCTGCATGGAATCGCTCTCCTGGTCTTCTCCATACCCTAGAACGCCTATTTGTGAGGTCTAGGCAGTACCTTGTCTCATCTGTAAAAAGGACAGGTCGCCATTCTTCTCTGGTCCATCCAACATGGTCCATGGCCCATTCATATTGTGCCTGGCAGTGGTTCTGAGACAATGGAATGCGAATACATGGTCTTCTCGATCAGAGACCACCTTCGTGCAACCTTACCCGGATAGTCTGCATGGAAACATTTACCCCAGATGCATTCTGAAGGTCACTGCAAAGCTGCATTGCTGTGGCAAAGTGGTTCCTATGGGCCTGAATGATCAAAAACCGGTCTTCAGCTTCAGATGTTGCCTTGTCTCTGCCACCACCATGCCATCTTACTGGTGTGCCATACTGCTGAAATCTTGCCCAGGCTCTGGTGATCACCGTATGGTGCACACCAAGGGCTTCATCAACCTGACGATGGGCAGCCCCTTTCTCCGCCAAGCCTACAGCCCGCCACATTTCTGCTTCAGACAAATGTCTTCTTACATTTGCATTTGCCATATTCAATCATTAAATCACAAGGGTTTGTGTTGAAATGAAGATTGAATAACCTACACGTGTCATTTACATGTAGACAGTACACGAAAACATCATGAAAACATCAAACAAAATGCTTTCCATGACTGTCACAAAAAGTCTGTCTGTCAGGAGAGCTAATGTAAACACTGGGGACCATCTCAATATATTCCTCAATCATATCCACCAAAAATATCGCAAATATGTCACAAGCAAATTTCACAATGATGTGTCAAATATTTGGTGCTTAGCAAACTTTTAGTATATGATACACTTGTATACAAAATATCGCAATCTGAAAAATATTCACTGACGATACATGTGCTATTTAAAGAAAAAACTTGGTTAATGTTGACTGGCGCTCAGTGAGGTGCTTCACAGCATTTTCTGCATTAAATAAATGTCTTTTTATTTTTTTTTGTCCCTCCAAATATATTCAATTGTTGTGAATGCTTCCAGTGCTGCTGCTTATTTGTGGATAAGGGTTCACAAATGTCTTGAATGCTTCCAGTACTGCTGCTTGTTTGTGGATAAAGATTCACAAATGTATTTTTCATCATCATTCTCATGATCACTGGCTGTTGCATCATTTGAGGTAATGGACTGAACAATATCACTTTCAGTTTTAGTTTCAGCAACGACAGCACGCAGCACTCTTGTCAACAGAAACTGTATCCTCAACAGTTAGTTCACAGTCTTTTGAATATGGTCTCGGGCGGGACAGGGGTAAATCATCTTTGTCAACAGACCTACCCTGAAGGCTTCAAGTGACCAGGTCATCTGCTCTGTTGGAATTTGAACATGAAATGTCTTACTCAAATCTGGCTTTTTTGGAAATATTTCACCACAGTTCTTTTCGACAACCTCCCGCCAAGCAGCATAAGCAAATACATGAACTTTTGGCTCAGAATTTTTATCAAAACACAAAAATAAGCTTTTGTTGATATGTCAATTTAAAATTATTTCCTGATCTCATGGTAAGCCTAAATGCTAATACCCTTTGTTGTTTAAAAGCAAACATAGCAGGCTTCAGTGCGAAAATCAATTGAGAGCAATGGCAGAGCAACAAAATGAAAATTAAATTTGTTTTATATGATGTAACTGAGTAAAGCCTTTGAATAAAATTAACTTTACAACAGACAACAATTCGCAGTAACTGACTTTGCTATAAGCATATATAATTTGTATGAATTATGAAGGATTCTGCCAGGGATTTGAAAAACTTCGCTATAGGCAGTTATTCGTTACATCCGACTTCATACTGAGTGAGTTTTAATGTATGTTCTAAAAAGAGAAAAATTGAACCGAAACGATGGGTTTTTTCCTGAAACCAAAACGGAATCTGAAAAAATCAAAACCTCCCAACTCTATTGAGGTCACAGTATTTTATTTATGAAATCATGAGACACTGGTTTAACTACTTGCATGCTGCTGGCAGATATTCCGGCCCAGGACAGTATTTCTCCTGCCATTGAAATATGTATAATTTGGGTATATTTAATCCAATTTCCACCCTGTAAATTGAATGGATTTTTTTACCAATGATTTCCTGAGTTTAAATTAGATGAATTTTTCATCAAATTTAGTCATGGCTGCTGTGAAGCAGCCATGACTAGATATGATGAAAAATATTTTGAATATATTCAGTGGGTTAAGAGTTAAATGCGTCAGGATCTGACTGCAATAAGATCACAAGAGAGACTGTTTCTGTGATCACAGTGTTGTATGTTTACAGTCCACAAAAATAAAAGAATATAAGGTCTACAAATTCTGAAGGAGAGGTAAATGATCACTCATGTATGCATCACACTCACCTAAAGCTAAATAATAGCGAGTTATGAATCACTCTCCTGGAATATTCGGAAATATCTAAGCTTGACATCTAACAAAGCTATAATCTCATGTCCACTTCATATTTTTTAATTTATATTTCTGCAAAATGGTTAATGGTAACCTGGATATAAAGTCAGACTTAGGTGAATCTTGTTGCGACCCATCTTGCCCAATTTAGAGGATTTCCACCCCCACACACTGGTGATCAGGTCCTATTGACAATATGGCAATAGATGCTTCTCTGTTGTCCACCTTCTCAAAAATATTATAGAAAAGAGTGTTTAGTTATTTTTGTTGTTGTTGTCACATATTTACAACAGCGAGTTAAGTTCCAAACACACTTGTATCAATCTCACGTCAGTGCATAAAGAGTTAATGCTTAAATAAAATATTTCTATTTAGTTGTTTGGCCGCAATGTAATACAGTGATTTCGTTGACATCACTCACTTCATGTCTGTCAAGTCCAAACATGGACTGTAAGGCCGTAAATTTTTTATTTTGTTTGGTTTGTCCTGAAGGACGTACCAATCGAAAAAGAAATAAATTACAGCCTTACCATTCATGTTACGATCAACGGCTATCCATTCAAGACAAAAGATAAAATCTGCCAATCCAAAAGATGGGTGAAAGGGGCGCAAGCTGGACCACTGGTGTTTATCCATTTACGTATGGAACAAATCTGCCTAGATTTCATTAGCTAAATAATATCCACCAAAGACACTTTTTAATCAACTTGACAGATATTTCAATTAGGTGAAGTGGACAGTCAGGTACCAATTTGTGTCTATCACACTCAAGTCAATTGCATATAGCACTGAACATTTGAAATTCCACTCCTTTTATCAAATTCAAGCCAAAGTATCATCGACATCTTCCAGTCACTGACTAGATGTTCCCCTTTCATACTTCTCTTGCAATAAATAATAGATGGGTCTTGGTCTGGCACCAGTTTATGTCTTTAAGTGGGAGCCATTGATTAACAGAGTTCTTTCAGCCAACAAGAATCACGAAATTGAAAAATATTCCGAAAGAGTAATTAACAAGAACATTTTTGATGTGTCACTAACGCAAGTGAGACGGATCAATGCTCTAGAATCATGTAATCAATAAATACCAGCAAGCAGATCGCAGTTGATTTGTATCAAAGAATATTTTAAATATTGATTACAATATATGACTGCCTGCCCTCAGAAGAAAATGAAACCATTCTGAAACAATACTGGGATATCGGGTCTGCATAAATTGGCGAATCATTAATTTTATTGGCCTCAAAAGAAATATGGTAACCAATTATTTGTTCATCAACAACTCGAGACCAACCTTCAAAATTAGCAAGAACTTTAACCTTTAAGGGGCTGAACAAGTATCCTGAATTCCCACTAGCCCACAGCCTTAAAATGTCAAGTGGCTTAGCAGTGATTTCTAGTCAAGGGCACCTGTTTTCAGGTAAAAGTCTGAAATAGGCCCTAAAGGGTTAAAATTCCAGGATGGTGATTTTCTGTTTTCATTTGTATTGGGGTTTAATCTGGTTTAACCCTTTACCCAACGTAACGATCAAAACCGGCCAGTGCTATTCTAAAAAATCGCCAATTAATTTTCAAAATATTTTCATTTTTTGTCTCAAAAACATAGGTTATGACCCCTCATTGGAACGAGCTCGTCGAGCTCGTTCCAACAAGGGGTCATAACCTATGTTTTTGAGACAAAAAATGAAAAAATTTAGTTATTCAAGAATTTTTTTTTCAAGTGTCGTCTGCTTTTCATGTTAGGTAAAGGGTTAACCCTTTCAACAGCCAGGGTCACATCGTGTCAGAAGGTTTTATGTGTGGAGGAAGCAGGAATTTATTTATTTATTTATTGTTGTTTATGGGCACATACTTCTGCACAATGGCTAATCATGACCACAACATGGAGATAAAGTCAAGGTCAGTCAATCGTTTATACCCCATGTTGCCTATTTTAGAGGACTCGCACCCCAAGCATTAGTGACTGGGTCCTAGGAAGCAGGAAGTACCTGGAGAAAACCACAGAGTGGTAGTGAGTAACTGTCAGACTCTTCAACCTCTAACTATGCACAAGCAGTGTTAGTAGTGGTTGAAGGCAGGTGCACCACCCATGTGCAGTATGCCTTAGTACACAGTGCCATCATTGATGAGCGGTTTTGAAATTTGCATTTCGGCTCGGTTTTTGTACAAAAACTTGGTTTTCGGTATGGTTTTTCAAAATATATTGTAGAAATCCACATTTTAGAGGGTAATGTACACATAAAATGTGTCTGTAGTAATCATCCAAGTCATGCAGCTCCTACAGCGTGTTGAGTCACCTGGGTTACTCAGTGCTCTCCACCCTTCTCAGCTAATGGGATATATTGTGGTGGGCTACTATAGTGGGCTACCGTGGTGGAGCCATGGTGTATCTAGGGAGCCCAGTTCCCCCCAAATCCCACTTGCTCCTCCCATCCCCAAATTTGAAAAGATTCTTTTTGATTTCCTGCCCTCAGTACAGATACAGTAACCTCAGTTCTGTGATTCTCGACCCCCCTCCCCCTCCCCCACCAAAAAAACCCAAAACAAAACAAACTTTTCACCAGCATGATTCCCCAGGATTTCAAACCATGGCTCCACCACTGTTGGGATCTGCCTTGTTCTGTCAGCGAGATTTGGGTGAAGTGAGCGGTGCCAAGGTGAAGATATTGACAACTTCACGTCGCCCTCTTGGCTGATCCCTGCATTGATTTCATCTCAGTCAAGACAGGCGATTGATGTTTTTTAGAGGGAGACGGCTGCATAATTGGATTTGAAAGAGAGTTTGCAATTTTGCATCTTAGGATTTGTTGTGTACACAAAATACACACAAGGAAAACACGTGATTATTATGACAACTGCATATTGGGAAAGCAGAATTAACCTGACACTTGACATTTTATACCTGACAGACCTGCAGTACTGCGCGATTTCTTAATGTAAGTTCAAATAGTATACAAACAATTCGCATTAAATTTAAAAAACTTTCAATAGTTACCTGCCATCCATTTAAACAGGATATGTTCTATTTTAATTTAACCATTTGTTGACAAAAAAAACAGAACTGCCAATGTGCAGCGCTATCTCTGAGCATGTGACACTTTCAGAGAACGTGCCAGAAGTCGGCTAATTAACATAACATCCCCGTCATTTTTCCCATTTGAACTCTGAGGTTCCAAAACTCAATAAATTTTATGTTTACCTCCGATCTAATATAGAACCTTAGTGAGCACGCTCACATACCCCACGCGCCCCGATATTTCAAGCTCTAATCATTTTTTAAAAATAAACATAGATTCTAGGAATACTGCAGAAAACAGTGTTCTGTAGTTTCAACGGTATTGAAAGAATTCAAGCAGAGAAAAAGCCCAGAAAACTGTAATTTTGATGAACTTTTCAAAGTCTATGGGGCCATAATTTTGATAAAAATCAGTGGAGCGGAACAAAACCCAAACTTGTTCTGTAGGCCACCATGTTAGACTAACATATCAAAAATCAGCTCAATATCTGGAAGCGTGTAGGAAAAAAGTCCGGAAAACTGTAATTTTGATGAACTTTTCAAAGTTCAAGGGCCGTAATTTCGGTAAAAATCAGTGGAGCAGAACAAAATGCAAACTTGATCTGTAGGCCACCATGTCAGACTAACATACCAAACATCAGCTCAATATCTGGAAGCCTCTAGAAAAAAAGTCCGGAAAACTGTAATTTTAATGCATTTTTCAGAGTCCAAGGGTCGTAATTTCGGTAAAAATCAGTGGAGCGGAACAAAACACAATCTTGTTCTGTAGGCCACCATGTTAGATTAACATACCAAAAATCATCTCAATATCTGGAAGCGTGTAGGAAAAAAGTCTGCAAAACTGTAATTTTGATGAACTTTTCAAAGTTCAAGGGCCGTAATTTCGGTAAAAATCAGTGGAGCGGAACAAAATGCAAACTTAATCTGTAGGCCACCATGTTAGACTAACATACCCAAAAACAGCTCAATATCTGGAAGCGTGTAGAAAAAAAGTCCGGAAAACTGTAATTTTGATGATTTTTTCAGAGTCCAAGGGCCGTAATTTCGGTAAAAATCAGTGGAGTGGAAAAAAATGCAAACTTGATCTGTAGGCCACCATGTTAGACTCACATACCAAAAATCAGCTCAATATCTGGAAGCATGTAGAAAAAAAGTCCGGAAAACAAGTAGGAGTGACGGACTGACAGACTGACGGACGGACCAGTCAAAAACATTATATCCCAGCAACTTTGTTGCGTGGGGTATAAATATACTACGCACCGTGCGCAGATGATTTGGGATCAAAGATAATTTATATTACTTTTATACCATATATTGCCAGGTAACTTTCAATACCTATTTGGTCGAATATGAGTGAGTCTGAGGATGTGAACAGTTCATTAAATTTACTTACCTGTTCTTGAATCGACTGTGTGGATTCTTACTTAAGACTTTTTAATTTTTCATATTCTTTGCGGTGGTGGTTCTGTAGATATTGTTTAAGATATAAGAAATTTTCTACCACTGTTTTGGGGGGATTTGTTGTCAATCCTCAGGAAGTAAGCATAACTGGCACAGCGTATACCTTTGCCTGACATTTTAGCCTTTGGAGTGCGGAACGCATGTGATTGACAGGGCATAAACTTACCAATTTTGGGAAATGTGTTGAAACTAGAAGTCTCAGCTTTTTATTAAGGCAGTGGTTCGGTTTCGGTTTTGAAAAAAAAAAAGAACCAAACCGATAAACCGCCCAGCCCTAGCCATCATGCCCCAACCTTGGCAATCAGGATTAAGTGTTTTGTCCAAGGACACAACGCAGTTACCACTGGTCAGGATCGAACCATGAACCTTTGGTTTAAAGTCCAGTGCTCTAACCACTGAGCTACTGCAGCACTCCTAAGTGGAGGAGGCATGAATACCTTTCAGCAATAAGATTCAGAACAGAATGCTTATGCTCATAGTCATTTCACTATAATGGGAAATTCTGCACCACAGGCCAAAGCTTTTTAACCTTCTACACACTGATGTCAAATAGCAATGGGCAGTATTTGACATACAGATTATAATTGGTACAATTTTCAATACCGTCACCGATACCAGTGAATTAAAACATAATCGGTACACCAAAAAGTCAGTTTTACCCCAGTATGCAAATTTCAACATGCTTATCACGATTTACAGTTAGTGATTTTACTTCACTGGTAATGAGCAGGTCAACGTGCTCTGTCAAACAAGACTACATTGTTAAATTCCTAGTTGCATTATGGGAAAATTTGTTTTTTACACATTCAGCTGCTAGACATAAAAGGTAAAGGTTTAAAAAAGAAAATACCAGCCTTTTGGATGGGCCATGAATATGAGTTAAAGGAAAAAGGCATGACAATGATAGTTTCTTATTCAATGGAGAGAAACTCAAACTAGTGTAGCTTCCAAAATTTTCGTAAAAATAGATTACAGTAGAGTACAAGCCTGCATATACTTTTTTGCTTTGACTCATGTCATGACAGGCGAATGGTTTGTGACCTTTTAGTCATAACATTAGGCCAACATCATGGACTTGAGAGTCATGAGCAATCCCTGTGTGAAGTATATACAAGATATGTCTGCTGCAACATTTCTGTAAGGACCAGATAATGTTACGCACGACCAGTGTCCTTAACCATGGAAATCACATCATGATCTAGCATTGTGTAAAGTATGAACAACATTGAATATCTTTTTATAAACCAGAATAAATTAGAATGGATGAATGGTCTGTGACCTAGACCTTGGAGTTACGACCTGGTATTAAGGTCACGACCCACCCTTGAGTCATGATCAAGCATTGGGTAAAGTATGAACAACATTGAATAACTTTTTATGAACCAGACAAAGTTAGAATGGATGAATGGTCTGTGACCTAAACCTTGGAGTTATGACATGGTGTTAAGGTCACGACCCACCCTTGAGTCATGATCAAGCATTGTGTAAAGTATGAACAACATTGAATAACTCTTTATGAACCAGACAAATTTAGAATGGATGAATGGTCTGTGACCTAGACCTTGGAGTTATGACCTGGTGTTAAGGTCACGACCCACCCTTGAGTCATGATCAAGCATTGTGTAAAGTATGAACAACATTGAATAATTTTTTATGAACCAGACAATGTTAGAATGGATGAATGGTCTGTGACCTAGACCTTGGAGTTATGACCTGGTGTTAGGATCATGACACAACCTTTAGTCAAAAGCTATCATTGTGAGGTATAAACATGACTAGTCCACCGAAAAACACATGGGTGGTCTGTGACCTTGACATTAAAGTAATGACTGCAGGCCAAGGTCATGACATATCTTAGAGTAAAAACATTCATTGTCTGAAGTATGAACAAGATCGGTCACCTGAATAATATATGGCTCTTCAAAGTTAGAATTGAGAAACAATTGAATGGTTTGTGACCTTGACATTGGAGCTATAACCTTGGGTCAAGGTCATGGCACTGAGTTACAAGCAATTATTGTGTCAAGTTTGAACAAGATAGGTCCACTGAATAATTTGTTATTGACTGATAAAGCTATAATAGACAGAGACACAGATGATCTGTGACCTTGACCTTTGACCTCTGGTCAAGGTCATCACACATCCTCAAGTCATAATCAAGCATTGTGTGAAGCATGAAAAAGATCAGTTTCTGAATATTTTTTTATGTACCAGACAAAGTCAGTTAGAACAGATGAATGGATGAAAAACTAGACGGATGGATAAAGCAGCTACAGTGTTGCCCACTTAATTGGAAATCTTTTAACTGAATAACCTTGTTAATTGAAAATAATTTCCCAAAACAAAACCATTTACCATACCTCCAGTACAAATTTGACCTGTTAATTGAATATAGATTATAGAGTAAACTGTTAATTGAATAAAAAATCTTGTAACCTGTCGAGAAATTACCCTGACACTCCCCAGTTTTCCTTTGTTTATAGACCTATTTGGCCTCAGTACATTCAATACAGGCATTTAATCTATTATAGCTTGTTTGACAGAGTTCATGGAGTTCTGTGAAATAAGACATAATAGAACAAATGTTAAGTTTATCTTGTAATACAGGGAAGGGACACAATCCCGGTTAATTCAATACTCCTGTTAACTGATTAATTTTCATAGGCAAAGTGGCCATTCAATTTTAACAGCGTTCCACTGTACTGTGGGGAGCACATAAATTTCAAGTTATAACTCAATGGGTTGCATGTATTAATGAAAGCATATGAGTTAGTGGCACACATCACTCTTGTGATGTTGCAAAGGATAAGTGCTTTCTATTTGTTTCCAACAATGCAAATGCCTTCAGTAGGTATCATCATTTGATTAAGACAATATTGATAGATCTGAAGTAGAGTGAAATGAATATCGTTTTCCTATCGGAACAAAGGTCAGAGCTTTCTTTTTATCAAATGATCTGAATTGCCCGTCAAGAAAATTACCAAAGTCATCTAGAGAAGAAATCCAGTTAATATTGTATTGACAGCATGCTCTTGAAAGGATGTGATTTTCAAGACAACTGAATGGTTAGATAAGACAAACCTGCGCTCACAAAAGGAAAATTAGAACCAAGTACTGTGAGGAAAATCTGTGATGGCCATATCAGTTCTATATACAATCAAAATATGATGAATCTCAATCTGCTTGTTTACTGAAGTTAATGAGGAGCTAAGTGGTAGACTGTTGGACTTCTATCCTAGAGGTCCTGAGTTCGATCCCCATCCAGGATGACCCGCATTGTGTCCTTGGGCAAGGGACTTTATCCCGGTTGCCTACATGGGGGCACGATGACACCGTGTACTAAGGCATACTGCACGTCGATGGTGCACATGTCTTCAACCACTGTAACCCTGCTTGAGCAGAGCTTGAACATGTCTTCAACCACTGTAACCTTGCTTGAGCGGAGATTGAACAGAGTTAGAATGTTGAGGAGCTGACAGTTGCTCGTTGATTCTTGGTGGTTCTCTCCAGGTACTCAGGCTTCCACCACCCATAAAACTGTCACGGTCATGATTAGCCATTCTGCATAAGTATGTGACCTTGAACACTAATAAATAAATAAATAAATAAATAAATAAATAAATAAATAAATAAATAAATAAACTGAAGTTGATGAAGGATTTGATTCATGCCCAAATTTGTTCCTATTCCCAGACCTGTCATTTTTAAAATCATAGGAGCAGCTAGAGCACTCCAGAGAAAAGTTTCAGGTGGGCAACTGCCCCTGTAGTATCAGTCATTTCAAAATGATGGTAAACCTTGTACCAGAGGCTGTTCTTTAATACTATCAATTGTGAGCTGCAGCCATTAAAGTTTTTTATCCGACCATGGCCAATTCTAATGCCTCCAAACAGGTACTTCATCACACAATTGAGAAAAGGTCCTATGGAAAATAGTTAAGAATTAACTTGCCCAGTATTTTCAAAACATTTTTCAAAAAATATAGTCATGGCTGCTTTGAAGCAGACATGACTAGATTCGATGAAAAATTCACCTAAATTTAACTCAAGAAATCACTGGTCAAAAATACATTCAATTTACAGAGGGAAATATGGTTAAATGTGCCAGTTTGTGTTCTGGGCAGGAATATACACTAGCAGCATGCAAGACATTAAATTACCTTGGAAGTAGTTTCAAATTTGACTGGAAAGGACTGCTACAGCAATAAACTCACAAAGTGTGGTTTGTAGTAAATATTTTGGAAGTTTTCCCAGACCCTTAGGAGTTAAAAGAGACTCGTTATTTTTCCATCAGATTTACTTTGCAAACACATCTTTTAGAATGACTTAGTTTATCAATATTTTTCTTGGTGGGCATTTAGCATCCTCATTATTTTCAAAGCATGTGGGTCACAGAGGGCAAGGGTGAACACCCACCTCGAAATGACAGGCCTGGATTCTCAATGCCAAATGCAGTAAAACTCAAACAAAAACTCATTGGAACGAGCTCATCGATACGATTTTATTAAAATTTATTGGAAAATTCAAAGAAAAACAAGAGCACCACCATGCATAGCTAAATATGCCTGTTAGCCATAAAGAATTGTACCAACTTTGATTGAGATCAAATGATCCGAACTGGAGTTATTGGTCAGAACCAAAAATGTTAATAGACGGTTAAATTTTAAGCCAAAAAAGGGGCACAACTTATGTAAAAATACATGGACGGAATCCATATTTGAACTTGGCCTGTATTACAATCTTGGTAATACACATACCAACTTTGATTGAGATCAAATGATCCAAACTGGAGTTATAGGTCGGAAACCAATAATGTTAACAGACGGACAGATGGACAGACTAATTACAAAATACAACCCTTTTTTCATTTTTACAAATGGCATATAAAGATAATTAAAAGAACAAATTTTGATATTGTGTGTTTTGGGTAAGGGGTTAATAAAAAAAAAATTATTGCCATATCTTTCATGTTATATAATCTCAATGATTGCAGATGTTCTCATAGTGTTATGCAGGTTGAAAAAAGTATGCTCTTACACATAAGTACAACTGTCATGCTTCATAAATGCAATTAAATGCCTACCTAGCCATCATGAGATATTTTTTTTCATCAAAAATCAAAGGCACCAGTGACACTGATATGAATTTATTGAAAGGCATTCTGAAAATGCAAGTAATAAAGCTTGCTCAAAGCCTTTCTTCCTTTTGATTTCTCACTTGAATGGATAACATTTCAGAGAAGGAAAAAATCTGAAAGATTTATTTAATTGGATGTGGGTGAGAGGAAAGACATTTTCACCAATCATTAGTAGCTTGTTAGTCCTACAATTAAATTAATTTCCACATTTCATTCATTTTTGATATTTTTTTTTACAATAAAGATCTGAAATTTAATTCATGGGTCTAAAACGATTCAATTTTTTTCTAGTTTTTAAGTAGTGTTCAGCAATGATAAATTTATTTATCTACTTTATACGTAAAAACAGTAACGTTTTATCTTTTATCGTTATCGAAAACTCGCCGTCAATAAAAAATCTTTTATCGTTACTGCAGTAAGAATAAAAGTCACGTGATATCGCAAGAATACAACGTTCATGCCCATCTCATTTGCATGACGTACTATTTCATTCAACACTTTGAATAACTAATTATCGCTGCCGCGGATCGAAACAAATAAAACGGGGCGTATTTATCGAAATGTATTGAATAAAAAAGAAGGCCATTAATTAAACTTACTGAATTGCAAAAATAAAATTTGACGGAAAATAGTAAAAATTAGTAACTTACACTTTTTCAAATGAGATTATTTCACCCTTCGAGACTTTAATTATCCTGACGTTCAAACATCACTGGCAATTCAGTTTCTTCAACATTTTTCAAAATGTGACGTCAAACGTCGGAAAGTACAAATAACCAGATATTTTTCACATTAGTGATTATCTGGTTGAAGGCTAGATTATTTTTAGTGGTCTGCATTTGTTAATCAAAACTTGTTTTATTACGGGAGTGGGGGAGGTGGGGGTGTAGATAAAAGGGTTATATACACATGGTGTTTGTAAAAAATCTTTTATCGCGACTCGAGCGTTTTCAGGGGCTACATAGTTACTCGTCGCTGTGCGACTCGTAGCTATATATGCCCCCGAAAACGCTCTCGTCGCGATAAAATATTTTTTACAAACACCATGTGTATATAACCCATATTTATTGTGTTTAATAACACTTTAACTGGTAGAGTGCTAAATTGTTTTTGGTCATCAGAATTTGTTCACGTGTCTTTGCCTTGTTACAGTTTATGGGAGAGTGCCAACGGGCACTCTCCCATAAACTGTAACAAGGCAAATCCTAACAGACTAAATAATTTCACTTCTAAGATAAAGTGGAGCACATCCACTGAATATGAAGCCTTTAAGTTGTGGTACCTATACTTCAGAGTGAAGCCCAAATATGGGCTTCCAGCACTCTACCAGTTAAACAGCAAGGGTCATATTGTATTGGAAATTTTTCAGGATGAGAGAGTCTTAGTTCCAGAGAACTACCAAGCAGCAGCAGCAGCAGAGGCAGCAAATAACCGTCAAACACATCAACTTACAAACCCCACTAGAGGTCAAGAGCTGGAAGATTTTGCTTTTTCAGATTTAGTTTCGGTTCCTTTTTAGGAAAAAACCTCTGTTCGGATCAGGGTTTTTTTTGTGTTTTTTGAACGTATAGTAAATAAGACGTCAGGTTTTTCAACTTTGAAAAAATCCCCACCAGTTTGTAGGACACCACTCACCACAAAATCTTTCTCTGTAGTATGTCCATTGGGCTCAGCCTAACTTCAGATTGATCATTCTTTGCTGAGGTTAACCCTTTACCTAACCTGCTTGAATAACAATTTTTTTTTCATTTTTTGTCTCAAAAACATAGGTTATGACCCCTCATTGGAACAAGCTCGACAAGCACATTCCAATCGACACTTGCAAAAAAAAAAATTCTTGAATAACAATTTTTTTTTCATTTTTTGTCTCAAAAACATAGGTTATGACCCCTCATTGGAACAAGCTCGACAAGCACATTCCAATCAGGGGTCATAACCAATGTTTTTGAGACAAAAAATGAAAAAATAATGAAAATTAATTGGCAAAGGGTTAAGTCGCTCAACTAAGGTTTCCTTTGCCAGTAGCATGGTATATTTAAAACAAGCCAAGACCAATACCGGGTCTGGACCTGCGTCGCTGCATGCAACTGAATCGGCAAACAGGAAGTGGCTGCACGGCAGATCTGAAAATTGCATACACGATACAACTGATCATTATCAGGCTCCAGATGAAATATAAAATCAATCCCTTGCATAGAAGCCGAGAAAAGTTTGACGAAAAATTTCAATGTTCAGTGGGTACAGTAAAATTTCAAAGTATCGGCAAACAGGAAGTGGCTGCATGGCAGATATGAAAATTGATTACACGATACAACTCATCATTATGAAGCAGCAGACCAAATATAAAATCATTCCCTTTCATAGAAGCCAAGAAAACTTGACGGAAAAAGTGTTTCGGACTGACGGACGGAGTCGAGCGGTTACTAGACCTGCTCTGCCGCTGGCGACGCAGGTAATAAAAAACAACTCGTGTTTCAAATCACCTTTGAAAAATTACCTGGAGCTTATAGTCAACCAAGACGTCAAGGTTGAACATGAGTTTTGATCCACAAACCTCAGTTCATGTTAACGTCAATTCATCACTATAACATATATATAACATTAAGACCCTACTAATAGCCCAAAACCAACATTGTGAAATGAACTAGCTAACTTTCAGGCAAGTTCAATAAATAAACCTCTCGTGTACCCCACAGCATCACTGGGCAAATAATTAATAACACATATAAAGGCCGAGGTCTTACTTTAAATTGTAAACTGATTTGTAATTTAAACAACACATTTGGAACATCATCTGTGGCACATGTGAAAAATCTAAAAAAAATTGAAGCAGTTTGCAAGTCACTCCATTGGTGAAATAATTATGAAACGAGCAATGTCATTTCAAATATTTTGTGTGGTGACGAAAGATGGTAATAAATGTTACTGGAGCTGTAAACATAGAAGAAACTACATGAGCTCTCATCCAATCAGAGGGTGAGGATTTTAGTCTTATTAGAACATATATTTTTCAAGGGTTGGCAAGGAGAGCAGGTTTGAATTTTCAAGGATTTGTCCGATTCTTGGCAAAAGATTTCTTATTTCCATGACATTCAAGAAATTGAAAGAATCCATTGGAACTTTGTTGGTATATCCTGAGCTAATCTAAACAACCTTGGCCCTATAGCTGTTAAAACATGATAGACCAAAACAGAAAATTTACTAATATGACAGATGTTTTTTTAATCTATCCAGAGGGCGACAAGATGGGTATCTTGGTAAAATACATTTCAACCTAAATACCACACCATGTTCTTCACAAATTTACAATAAATAGTAGAGGATCTTTGAATGCTTCAAGAAAGAAAAAAATCATAATGAGCCATATAGCGATAAGCTAATATAAACACTTTTTTAAGAGTTGCATAATACGTATTAGCTGTGTCAGACAGTTCTGTAATCCAAATCTCTTTACAATCAATAGTTTCACACTGATGGGTTCATCTTCAATAAAAAGATACAGGTTTTATACTCTACCCTCTCCATCCAACAAGCTGGAAACATTTCAATGTTCCACAAAGTAGATCTTCTGTTTCTCAGGCCATTTTTTTTAAATTGCATGCAGGTGGCAGGAATTTTTTAATTTTATTTTTTATTTTTGTAATTATTTCTTTGACATCAGAAATTCATATTCTTGATTTGTTTTTTGCTTTAGGCCTCATACTTTACAGAATAGCATGGGTGGTGGTGTATTTCATCCCTTGAGTGCAAGAAGGCTTCGCAATGCTAAAGCATTGTGAGGCCTTCTTGCACACGAGGGACACATTTATAGATTATATTAATTTGAGTAAATTATCAAACATAAACCATTTAATTTTTATTTTTTCAAGCTTGCATTGTTTTTAAAACGAGAGCATGCAGCAGCCAAAATGACCATGCGTGAGGGCCTGAGAAACAGTTAATTTTCTAGTCCTAATGAGGTGAAAAGCGATAAGCTCAAGTAAACACTTTTTTAGAGTTGCGTAATGTGTATTAGCTGTGTCAGACAGTTCTGTAATCCAAATCTCTTTAAAATCAATAGTTTCACACTGATGGGTTCATCTTCAATAAAAGATAAAAGTTTTATCCTCAACCCTCTCCATCCAACAAGCTGGAAATATTTTAAGGCACCAGAAAGTAGATCTTCTGTTTCTCAGGCAATTTTTTTTTTAAATTGCATGCATGCAGGCAGGCAGGCAGGCAGGCAGGCAGGCAGGCAGGCATTTTTTTATTTTATTTTTTATTTTTGTAATTATTTCTTTGACATCAAAAGTTCATATTCTTGGTTTATTTTTTTGCTTTAGGCCTCATAATCTACAGAATAGCGTGGGTGGTGGTGTAAAGCATTGCAAAGCCTTGTTGCACCCAAGGGACAAAGTTATCAGTTATATTAACTTGAGTAAAATATCAGACAAAAACCATTTAGTTTTTATATTTTCAAGTTTCCATTGGTTATAAAAAGAGAGCATGCGGCAGCCAAAATGACCTTGCATGAAGGCCTCAGAAATAGATTTTTAACTTTTCCAGGCCTAATGAGGCAAAAAGCAATAAGCTAATATAAACACTTTTTTAGAGTTGCATCTGTGTCAGTCAGTCAGTTCTGTAATCCAAATCTCTCTACAATCAATTGTTTATTTCACACTGACGGGTTCATCTTCAATAAAAAGATACAAGTTTTATCTTCAACAACAAGCTGGAAACATTTTAATTCATGTAACACTTAGATTGTGTGACACAAATGTCCATGAGTGCTATACGTCATAATTTTTAACCTGAAAATTCTAATTCCAGATTTGCCTAAAGCAGAATGAGATAGAATTTCACAAAATTACATTTTCAACTGTTCAGTGTCAGTATCAGCGAATAAGATGTTGGATAACCACAAGAAAAGGCTTCTCCCATTTTAGCTCTGTTTAGTTCAACCTTGCCGTTATGTCTTGGGAAACTCTCCCTGGTAAACACAAACATGTCACTAAAACAGTCAAATTAGTAGAAATTCAAAGGTTTAAAAGATTTTCAAGTTTAGAAGATATTTCAATATACAGTTATCAAAAAACCAAAATTTTGTTAGTAGCGGTTTCCACTGAAATTTGTTTACTTGTGTTGTGTAAGGTCACTTTCTGCATCTGTAGCATTTTTATGACTGGAAAAGAAGACTGAAGTACCATCAAGTTTAATTCAAACTTTTGCTACCTGTGTGTAGAATGGTCCAGTAAAAAACAACTTTCATATTCAAGTAATGCATTACTACAGGCTTGGTTTTTTGAAAACTCCAAGGTGTCAAGAAATCACTCTCCTGGGAGCTACTTAGGCAAGCAAACTGCTCTCCTAAACTATTTTTCATTGTTTTGCTTCACATGCATCCTCTAAATGCCTAGTAAATGGTATGTGTTCTCCATGGAATGCATTCAAGCCAATCAATGCCAATAAACTGTTGTTTAATCTTTTGAATCTGTGTTCATTTTTTTTTTTTTACAAAATCCTCCACCACAGAAAGAGCCAGTTGAACACTAAGTTCTGCCAGGATTCCAAGCAGAATTCTTGCTCAATCAGCCCATACAGGGTTGTTATTTATTTACTAATTGCTGTTTAAGAGCACATATTTCTGCACAATGGTTAATCGTGATGACAACATGGAGATAAAGTCAAGTTTTGTCAAAAATTTATACCCGTTACCCATCCTACTTATTTTAGACGACTTCCACCCCAAGCATTGGTGATTTGGTCCTTTTTACCAGTAAAATCAAGTTTGTTTACCACAGTAAACAAGCAGTGCTTCACTTCCCAGGGTTACCACAAGAAAGGTTTGTAAAAAGTTGAACAAGTCTCCTCATAGCAACATTGCCAATGAAAATTATTCAATTGACAGAAGTATTCAAATAACAGGGATTGTGTGCACTTGTTCTATTATATCTTGTTTGACAGAGCTCCATGAGCTCTCTCAAACAAGATCTAATAGATTAAATGCCTGTACTGGATTTACCTAGGCCAAATAGGTCTATAAACAAAGGAAAACTGGGTAGAGTCAGGGTAATTTCTTGACAAGTTACAAGATTTTTTATTCAATTAACAGAAGTTTACTCTATAACCTATATTCAATTAACAGGTCAAATTTGTATTAAAGGTATGGTAAATGGTTTTGTGTTGGGACATTATATTCAATTAACAGGGTTATTCAGATAAGAGATATCCAATTAAGTGGGCTCCACTGTATAACAATTAATAACATAATTTTGTAAGGTCCTGTAGTTTATAAGCCCAAAAGAAATGATTAACAGCCCAACTCAAGCTGGAGTGATCAGACACAGTAAGTTTACTTTTTTGAGGGTTCAAGATCAAATGCAGCATAAATGACATTTCTCTTTTTACCCTTAGTGAAGGGAGCTGTCGGAGTGACTAAGATACTGGGGATATTGAAGACGACTAAAACTAGGCACGCCCCAAAATGCTTATGTGGACTTAAAATTGCACGAGCTGTAGACCTGCAAAAAACTGGCTACATCAGATTTCCATTACTGTCACTATACCTGAGGTTTCCACATAGGCATGTCTAGACAAACATAATGACAAATAGATTAACCCTTCACCCAACATAACGGCCAAAACCGGCCAGCGCTATTCACGAAAACCTATGTTTTTGAGATAAAAAATGAAAAAATTAGTTATTCAAGTATTTTGTTTGCAAATGTCGTCTGCTTTTCATGTTAGGTAAAGGGTTAACTCAAAATATAGTAAGATGACAAAACTTAGTCCTATTTAACTATGACAATGAATTCTCTGAGACTTTTCCAAGAGTATTTCATCAGAGCATGTCACTGTGTTGCTGGAAAAAACCTGATGAGATACACTGCAGTGTTCTAGAACATTTAAATCAGCCTCGGCACTAACACCGGAACACATATCAGTATCACTTTTCTCTTCTCTTGCTTATAAAATATACAACACGTTACCTGACAGTGCTTGGCAGTATTAAAATTTCAAACTTGTTTTCAGTATCAGCATTATTATTATGATTTACCTCGGTATTGTGATAGTATTCATGGATGCCAGAAGCACAGGGGGAGCTGCCCTCCTTGCCTTTCGGACCACGGGGTAAGAGGTGGCAGACAATTCCTTTCCCAGGTTCGTCACTTCATTTTTTTCAAGGATTTATTCTCGAAGTAAAGCTAAAATACATCCCAAATCCATTCTGGGAGCGATCAAAATTCAATGGGAGATTTGAGGGAAGGGGACACCTCTCAAACTCCCCTATCTCAGGTCATTGAGACATGTATGCTTTGGCATGTCAAGGTGGAGCTGCTAGTGCATGTAAATGCCCTTTTCCCAGGGTCTTACCCACCAGCTCTGAAGTGCTTCCGGTATCCCTGATGGTATTCAGTGTCAACAACATGTACTCACACCAATACCGAATGGTATTTTTGATTAACTGCAAAGCTAAAGTTCACCACTGACCCTGTTAGGTATTTTCTCTCAGCTTTTTAGTTACATCAACTGACCGGTGGTGACTGCCTTAACCCTTTACCTAACATAACGGCCAAAACCGGCCAGCGCTATTCTAAAAAATCACCAATTAATTTTCATTATTTTTTTCATTTTTTGTCTCAAAAACATAGGTTATGACCCCTCGTTGGAACGAGCTCGTCGAGCTCGTTCCAACGAGGGGTCATAACCTATGTTTTTGAGACAAAAAATGAAAACCATTAGTTATTCAAGAATTATTTTTGCAAGTGTCGTCTGCTTTTCAGGTTAGGTAAGGGGTTAAAAAATGCATAGTCTATGGTGCTCTTCTTGTCATGAGTTTTGTGTAATGTTCTGATATTTATCCTTTACCTAACATGAAAAGCAGACGACACTTGCAAACAAAATTCTTGAATAACTAATTTTTTGTCTCAAAACATAGGTTATGACCCCTAATGGAACGAGCTCGCTGAAAGAGGGGTCATAACCTATGTTTTTGAGACAAAAAATGAAAATCAACTGGCCATTTTTTTTAGAATAGCGCTGGCCGGTTTTGGCCATTACATTGGGTAAAGGGTGAATTGTCCAACAAATGTCGGGAATGTTTTTCAATACCGGTACTTTGAGATTTACCTAGTATGGTAAATCGGAAGAGGACTGATACCGATACCGAACAGAATTTATGGTACATCGCTAATTTTGTTCCTGAAAGAAAATGGATTGCCTGAAAATAGGAAACCTTTTGTCAGGTTGCCTCATCTACTAATCTGTACAAGCCAGGTTGTACTGACACCACAAACAAATGAAACATTTAAGCAGACTGAATTAGTGATGTCTTCAGATTCATTATATCAGCTAAAACACTTACCTTCTCTTAGCATGCCAACACTCAGACATTTCTGAAACCGGCATGCCTGACAGGCCTTCCGCCTCCTTTTTGTTATTTCACAATCACCATTGGCAGGACATGAATATTCTATGTTTCCTGAAAAGAAATACAAAGTGTTGTTATAAAATCTGGAATACTATACTTTGAAAATGGTGGTGCTTTTGACTTTCAGCATTCTAAATCAGGCATTTTCAGGAGAGCGATTTATTGGCTCGCCTACTGCTTTCCTTAAGAAAATTAAGAAGGGCAAAAACTAGTGTCCCTGGTCTTAAAAAATAATGACTACCATAACAGCCTATTCCTAAAACACAGATCTTTTCAGATCTCTGCTGTGTTAGCGGTGTCTGCAGGACAGCCACACTGCCCCTTGCCGAGGCACAGAGGTGTGGGAGGGCCAGTCTATCTGACTCACAGAGACTACCTTGTTAGCAGCACCAAATAAAATGTACAAAGCCCACTAGGCAGAATTCATCAATAGTAAAACTTCATTTTGCCACTTTTACCTTTTGTAAGCTCGAGGAAAGCGCTCCCCTTGGCCATGCGAGGGGAGGGACTGTTAGCCCTCCTGCATTTTTAAGGATGTCAGGCCTGCTAAATATATATTTGCAATGCTGAAACTTAGAAACTTAGAATTTAGAGCAAAAATGCAACTGTTCACCTTGGAAACCTAACTAAGCTGATATTATTTTGAGATTTTGAGAAGGACTATCATAAGCAGCCTTTTGCAAACTTTCCTTATCCAATATCTTGCAGAGAAAGACACAAGATCACACCTAAGCTATGATGGATAGTAAAAATGAAACAAATTCCAAGTCTATAAAGGGAAATAGCACTGACAAAAATACCCTGAATAACACTTGCATTGAACATGGGCTAGACATCAATAAGATATGCATACCAAATATGATGTCATTCTACCAAGTATTTTAAAACTTTATTGAGTTTAAAAACTTGTTGGTCACAGACTGACTGACAGAGAGACAGATTGACATTACCACGTATAGAGCTGCTTGACACAGCCAAAAAAAAAAAAACCCAAGCTCAACGAGCTCCAGGACTTATGTTTCGACAAGAATCCGAGAATCGATTCACGCAAAGATTAACGCTACAAAACTATGAGAATCCATGTAGATTCTCAATTCATCTCTGCTAGGATTCACATGAAAAGAATTGAGCCAGTTTAACCCTTTCCTAACACAGTGGCAGCAAATTAACCAATGCAAGGCTGACATGACCTGGAAAATCTTGATACTTTGTCAATAAAAATGTACAAATATGGCTGTCATTGGAACCAGCTCAAAGAGCCGGTTCCAATGACAGCCATATTTGTAAGGTTTTATTGATAAAAATTATTTATTTTTTTAAAAATTATCAAATATTGTTTATGTTTTAAAAATTAAAAAGCTGTGTTGGGTAAAGGGTTAACATGTGTTATCAGTAGACAACAGGAGTTCAACCATGGTGGCCTTATGGATTCCTGGAACACTCCTAGCAGGTATGGATTCTCGCAATGGATTCTCCCAAATTTAGATGACATGTAAGCCCTGACCTCATTCCAATGTGGTTCCATAAAGAATATAGCATTTCTGAGAAAATGCATAAAGAAACACTAGCAGTGTTTCAGTTCATAAACCACCATGTAGGTCCTGTCTACAAGTTGCGAAGGCTGGTTATGATTATTGCATTTTCTCTTGGAAATTAGAAATAATTGTCTGCTGGAAAACCCAGACTCAGTACAGCGATCACGTTGCTGATGAGGTGCTATTTTCATTTGTTGTTTTTTTATTAGTTCTTAGGGGACGCAGATGGCTCAGTAGGTAGAGGAGCAAGCTGCAAGCCAAGAGGTCCAAATCCCACCTGCGGTAACTGCATTGGATCCTTGGGCAAGACACTTCACCCCCACTGCCCACGTGGGGGCATGGTAGCATTGTGTACTAAGGCATACCACACGTCGATGGTGGGCTTGTCTTCAACCAATGCTAATCTTGCTTGTGTGGAGTTAGTATGTAGGGAAGCCAACAGTTGCTCGCCGTTAATCAGTGGTTATCTCTGGGTACTCCAGCTTCCTACACCCATAAATCGGTCGTAGTCATGGTTAGCCATTGTGCAGAAAGACATATGTGACCTTAAACACCAATAAATAAATAAATAAATAAATAAATAAATAAATAAAGTTTTCCAATGAAAATTATTTAATTAACAGGAGTATTCAATTAACAGGGATTGTGTCACTTTCCTGTATTCTAGAGACAAACTTAGCATTTATTCTATTTTTATCTTGTTTGACAGTGCTCCAAGAGCTCTGTCAAACAAGATATAAAAGATTACATGCCTGAACTGAATGTACTGAGGACAAATAGAAATAGGTCTATAAACAAAGGAAAACTGGGGAGAGTCAGGGTAATTTCTCGACAGGTTATAAGATTTTTTATTCAATTAACAGGAGTTTATTCTCGAACCTATAATCAATTAACAGGTCAAATATGTACTGGAGGTATCGTAAATGGTTTTGTGTTGGGAAATTATATGCAATTAACAGGGTTATTCAGTTAAGAAATATCCAATTCAGAGGGCTCCAATGTATTGCGAGTAGTATACCTTTCTCCCCATCTGTTTTTCCTCAAAATATCATCCGCAAGTTCCGACTCAACTCATTGATGGGTTTATGAATGAAGATGGATGGACAAAGAAACCAGACATAAGGACAGATTGTTGGCAGACCTAAGGAGAGACAGACTGACGAACCAAAACAACAGGCAGACAGAACTTTCGATGACATGAATCTCAAATTTCAAGAACAAGCAATTATTTTTAAAGTTCATTTTTATTTCAAGTCCTACCATTCAGCTAACATGTTCGTTTAATGCTTCAATAACAAATCGGAACTTGGTATGACAAAAGTAATAATCTTCTTGGGTCTTAATGTCATATCTCTCCTCTCAAAGACAAATAATTAGATGAAATGCTGAAAGACTGTCTGGATGTCACCAGTAGGCCATAAAGAATTATTATGCTGACAGATCAAATGAATTTATAGAATATGTGTGTGTGGAAAACCAATTCAAAATTTCATTATCTTAGTTTTTCTGCTGATGGGAAAGTGACATTATTTTAACAACTACAATTCCATTCAATAACATTTTTTCAAGCATTTCAAAAGGCCAAAGGCCCACAGGTATTAACCCTTTACCCAACGTAACGGCCCAAACCGGCCAGCGCTATTCTCAAAACTCTCGAAAGTCAAAGCACCAAGTAAGAATCACTGAATGGCTGATCACTGCCAAGACTATTCAGAACATAACCAATTATATAACAAAACAGCCATATCTGACCAGTGCTTCTGACATAAATAGGCATTCAAATTTCTTTATTATTTCTATCATTCTCCTAAACTAAAGCTTATGATACTTCACTGGAATAAGCAAATAATACAATTAATACACACAGGTTACCAATAGTCATTTTTTTGTGGACTTCTTGGGTTGTGCTGAGCATCTGTGGCCATAGAAGTGGGCAATTTCTTTTATACAAGCAAATGCATTTTCTTGTATGTGAGAGATTATGAGAACAAAATTTCAATATTTAAAAGCATGTTTGTACATGTCAAAATTATTTCCAATGTTTTTGCTGAAATTCAATGCATTTTTACACATACACACATCCTGACTTGAGCTTTGCACAAGTTCTTATACCACTAAAACAGAGCTGGCTTACCCAGACAAACAAGTACTGATCGAGTTTCCAGGGAACCCACAGAGTTTGTACTGCTACGGCTGTTTTGAAATAGTACTCAAAGTTTGCTTGTGACATATCTGCGATATTTTTGGTGGATATGATTGAGTAATGTATTGAGATGGTCCCCAGTGTTTACATTAGCTCTCTTGATAGGCAGACTTTTGGTGACAGTCATGGCAAGCATGTACCCCTTGATTTTCATGATGTTTTCGTGTACTGTCTACATGTACATGGCATGTGTAGGGTATTCAATCTTCATTTCAACACAAACCCTTGTGATTTAATGATTGAATATGGCAAATGCAAATGTAAGAAGGCATTTGTCTGAAGCAGAAATGTGGCGGACTGTAGGGATGGTGGAGCAAGGGACTACCCATCGTCCGGTTTGTGAAGCCCTTAGTGTGCACCATACAGTGATCAGCAGAGCCTGGACAAGATTTCAGCAGTATGGCACACCAGTAAGACGACATGGTGGTAGCAGAGACAGGGCAACATCTGCAGCTGAAGATCGTTTTTTGATCATTCAGGCCCGTAGGAACCGCTTTGCCACACCAACCCAGCTTCGCAGTGATCTTCAGAATGCATCCGGGGTAAATGTTTTGACGCAGACTATCCGGGCAAGGTTGCACGAAGGTGGTCTCCGATCGAGAAGACCATGTATTCGCATTCCGCTGTCCCAGAACCACTGCCAGGCGCAATATGAATGGGTCATGGACCACATTGGATGGACCAGAGAAGATTGGCAACCTGTCCTTTTTAAAGATGAGTCAAGGTACTTCCTAGACCACACCGATAGGTGTTCTAGGGTGTGGAGAAGACCAGGAGAGCGATTCCATGCAGCCAACATTGCTGAGCATGACCGCTATGGTGGAGGGTCAATCATGGTCTGGGGTGGCATCAGCGGGGATGGACGTCGTACAGAGCTCTGTGTCCTTGAACGTGGTACATCGACTGCACAGTGATATACTGATGAGAACCTGGATGTCCACTTCAGATTGTATGCAGGTGTAGTGGGTGATAGATTCAGTCTGATGGACGATAATGCCAGTCCTCATGTTGCCCATGCTGTCGGGGAGTACCGACAGAGGGAGGGGATTGAGCATATGGACTGGCCAGCAAGATCCCCTGACCTCAATCCAATCGAACATGTCTGGAATGAGTTGCAGCTTGCAATTTCAGCCCGTCCAGTCCAGCCAAGAAGTGTCCAGGAGATTGGTGCCATGCTGGTCCAAGAATGGAACAACATCCCACAAAGGACCAGCAGGAACCTGATTGGGAGCACGAGAAGGCTTTGTCAAGCTGTAATTAACAGTAATTGGTCTCATACTCGATACTGAACCCATACCAGTTCGCTCCGTCAACTTTTTGGCAAATTTGAATGAAAGTGTCAAAGACACTGTAGCTCAACTTGTCAAGACATGTACATGTATAGTATGTGACACAGCAATCACAAACATCTAGGTAATGACCTGATAACAAAGGTACATATCAAGTATTGTAACGGTCTGTACGTAAATACTGGCCGTAGCCTGAAACAAATGTATAGGTAAAGTATTGTAAAGGTGGGTGACAGTCAGATGCTAAACTAGAAAAGAAATCTGTGAGCCCAGAGTGGGTCTGACTGAACCCCAAAATATTTGTTCTCCGAGCTCAGTGATAACAAAGGCACCCCAAAACACACCCATTCCTGTCCCAAGGTGAAAACAAAGGTACTCAAGAAGTTTCGTGAAGATCAGTTCATAAATATGAGCTGTATAGAAGTTGTGACAAAAAACTGATTGGACCTAATTTTGGTACAAAATGGCCACTGGCAGCCATCTTGAACTTTGGACCGCACTCAGAAATACTTGTTCTCGTCCCAAGGTGATAACAAAGGTACCCAAGAAGTTTTGTGAAGATCGGTTGATAAATACAGCCTCTAGCCCGAGGGGTATTGACATGTGCACAAGTGTATAAGTAGCACTAAATAAATCAAAGTTCATCTAATTTGCATAATTTCTGCACAAGAAAAAAACCCATACTATATGTGATGTGTTCCATGTTACTAAACATTCATACAAAAATTTATTCAAATCAGATCATTCATACAGAAGTTCTGTACAAAAGACTAATTGCACTAATTTTGGTACAAAATGGCTGCTGGTGGCCATCTTGAATTTCGGACCACACCCAAAAACACTTGTTCTCATCTCACGATGATAACAAAGGTACCCAAGAAGTTTCCTAAAGATCGGTTCATAAATACGGCCTCTAGCCCGAGTCGTATAGAAGTTGTGTACAAAAAACTGATTAGACCTAATTTCGGTACAAAATGGCCACTGGCAGCCATCTTGAATTTTGGACTGCACTCAGAAACACTCGTTCTCGTCCCAAGGTGATAATAGAGATTCCCAAGAAGTTTCGTGAAGATCGGTTGATAAATACAGCCTCTAGCCCAAGCCGTATTGAAATGTGTACTTACTGTGTGTAAGTAGCACTGAAATGAAAGTGTCAATGACACTGTAGCTCAACTTGTCAAGACATGTACATGTATAGTATGTGACACAGCAATGACAAACATCTAGGTAATGACCTGATAACAAATGTACATATATTGTAACGGTCTGTACATAAATACTGGCCGTAGCCTGTAACAAATGTATAAGTAAAAGATTGTAAAGGTGGGTGACAGTCAGATGCTAAATAGAAAAGAAATCTTTGAGTCCCAGCGTGGGTCTGACTGAACCCCAAAATATTTGTTCTCATAGCACAGTGATAACAAAGGCACCCCAAAACACACTCATTCCTGTCCCAAGGTGAAAACAAAGGTACCCAAGAAGTTTCGCGAAGATCAGTTCATAAATACGAGCTGTATAGAAGTTGTGACAAAAAACTCATTGGACCTAATTTCGGTACAAAATGGCTACTGGCAGCATCTTGAATTTTGGACCGCACTCAGAAACACTCGTTCTCGTCCCAAGGTGAAAACAAAGGTACCCAAGAAGTTTTGTGAAGATCGGTCGATAAATACAGCCTCTAGCCCGAGCCGTATTCACATGTGCACTTACAGTGTATAAGTAGCACTAAATAAATCAAAATTCATCTAATTTGCATAATTTCTGCACGAGAAAAAAACCCGTACTGTATGTGATGTATTCCATTTTACTAAACATTCCTACAAAAATTTATTCAAATCAGAACTTTCATACAGAAGTTCTGTACAAAAGACTGATTGCACTAATTCTGGTACAAAATGGCTGCTGGTGGCCATCTTGAATTTCGGACCACACCCCCAAAACACTCGTTCTCATCCCACGGTGATAACGAAGGTCCCCAAAAAGTTTCGTAAAAATCGGTTCATAAATACGGCCTCTAGTCTGAGCCGTGTAGAAGTTGTGTACAAAAAACTGATTAGACCTAATTTCGGTACAAAATGGCCACTGGCAGCCATCTTGAATTTTAGACCGCACTCAGAAACACTCGTTCTCATCCCAAGGTGATAACAGAGGTACCCAAGACGTTTCGTGAAGATCGGTTGATAAATACAGCCTCTAGCCCGAGCCGTATTGACATGTGCACTTACTGTGTGTAAGTAGCACTGAAAAAATCAAAGTTGATCTAATTTGCATAATTTCTGCACGAGAAAAAAACCTGTATTATATGTGATGTATCCCATGGTACTAAACATTCACACAAAAAATTATTCAAGTCAGCACTTTCATATGGAAGTTCTGTGCAAAAATCTGATTGCACCTAATTTTGTACAAAATGGCTGCCATCGGCCATCTTGAATTTCGGACCGCACCCAAAAACACTCGTTCTCGTCCCACGGTGATACCAAAGGTACCCAAGAAGTTTCGTAAAGATCGGTTTATAAATACGGCCTCTAGCCCGAGCCGTATTGGCATTTGCACTTACAGTGCTGAAAGTAACACTAAATACATCAAAGTTAGTCTAATTTGCATAATTTATGTACGAGAAAAAAAAACGTATTATATGTGATGTATACCATGGTACTAAACATTCATACAAAAAATTATTCAAATCAGCGCTTTCATATGGAAGTTCTGTACAAAAAACAGATTTCTGCATCGTCGGTACAAAATGGCGGCTGGCGGGCCAACTTGAATTTCGGATCGGACCCAAAACACTCGTTCTCGTCCCATTGTCATAACAAAGGTACCCAAGAAGTTTCGTAAAGATCGGTTCATAAATACAGCCTCTAGCCAGAGCCGTATTGAATTGTTGATGGACAGACGGGCAGACGGACAGACGGCCAGATGGACAGACGGACGACGGACCATTGGCCATGGCATACGCTCAAATTTGGCTTCGCCAAAGTTGAGCTAAAAATCAAAGTTCATCTAATTCGCATAATTTCTGCACAAGAAAAAAACCTGTATTATATGTGATGTATCCCATGGTACTAAACATTCACACAAAAAATTATTCAAATCAGCACTTTCATATGGAAGTCCTGTGCAAAAATGTGATTGCACCTAATTCTGTACAAAATGGCTGCTATCGGCCATCTTGAATTTCGGACCGCACCCAAAAACACTCGTTCTCGTCCCACGGTGATACTAAAGGTACCCAAGAAGTTTCGTAAAGATCGGTTTATAAATACGGCCTCTAGCCCGAGTCGTATTGGCATTTGCACTTACAGTGCTGAAAGTAACACTAAATACATCAAAGTTAGTCTAATTTGCATAATTTACGAACGAAAACCCCCCCCCCCCCAGATTATATGTGATGTATCCCACAGTACTAAACATTCATACAAAAAATTATTCAAATCAGCGCTTTCATATGGAAGTTCTGCGCAAAACTCTGATTGCACCTAAGTCTGTAAAGAATGGCCACCAGCGGGCAACTTGAATTTCGGATCGGGCCCCAAAACACTCGTTCTCGTCCCACGGTCGTAACAAAGGTACCCAAGAAGTTTCGTAAAGATCGGTTCATAAATACGGCCACTAGCCCGAGTCATATTGAATTGTTGACAGACAGATGGACAAACGGCCGACAGATGGCTGGCCATGTCATAAGCTCAAATTTGGCTTTGCCAAAGTTGAGCTAAAAATGTCCTCTTTTACCAATAATATCCATTTTCCATGGTTATTGTATTAAAAAAAAAAAAATGTCAAACACAAATAAAATCTTAATTTCTATTCTTAAATCATTAAAGATATAATTAAATAAAAAATATATACACTTTTTCATCACAATATTTCAACTAAAACGTCAAACAGGTAGTTGGATATACTTGGTGCTTAGCAAACTTTGAGTAGTATATAAAATGAATTGCAATACATTTTTTTTTTTTTTTGGATAGGGGTTTAACAACATTTACAATGCCAAGAGTCACCTCGTGTCAGACAGTTTTATGAATGGAGGAAGCCTGTGTACCTAAAGAGAACCACTGAGCAATGGCGAGCAACCGTCAGACTCCAAAAACTGCAATGTATACATTTCATATTATTTCTGTAAATCCTCACTAACATCTGTGAATATTACTGCACTGAAGAATGTTTTGTCCCTTGAGTGCAACAAGGTGCCATCTGCAATTCTAAAGCATTCCAATGACATCTTGTTACAATCAAGGGCTGGCTTGTTTGTTGGGGTTTAATGACACTTTCAAGTGCCATGATCACATCATGTCTGTCAGTTTTATGTGTGGAGGAAGCAGGAGTACCTGGAGAGAACAACCAAGCAGCGGTGGGCAAATGTCAGTCTCCCCAACTTATGGACTCTGCACATGCAGAGTTAGCAACAGTTGAAGGCACGTGCACCATCAATGTGCAGTATAACTTAGTACACAGTACCAACCAATCTCCCTCCCACCCACCCCACCCCCAATCACCATTAAGAGTCTTGGCCATAGACATAAATAGTTATTGCTGGTCAAGAATGAACCACCGAGCTCTCAATTTAGAGTCCAATAGTCGAACCACTGAGGTGCCGCACTCACGGACTAATCACAACATGGTTATAAAATAAAGCCCAGCTATTTGTTTATATGCATGTTGCCCATTTTAGAGAACTTCCACCCCCGGCGTTGGTTACAGGGTCCTATTTTAAAGTAAAACCAAGCCTAATTACCACAGTAAACAAGGTTTCACTTTTGGGGGTTCCAACAGAGAGTCAAATAAGATATAAAAGAATAAATATTCAATTTTAAAGTAAAATTACCAAATATTGGTTAATGACATATTTTTTGCTGGTGAAGTTCCTATTCAATTAACATACCTTACTATATTTTGGATGGGTTGAAGTTTTCTTCAGTTAACTGGTTCAATGCTAGAAGCTACAGTTAAAACTAGAAGTCCTGTCATGAAATGCGCACAAATAGCACGTTAATATGCGCGTTAATATACGCGTTATGGCCCAAGTAAAGCTATCAAATTCTGTACATATGGCCTGTGCACAAGCAATGTTTCAGCCAATGGACCTCCGGGTAACCCGGAGGTCCATTGGCAGAAACATTGCATGTGTTTGCTTTGAGTAACCAAGAGAAACTGCCGTGCTTTGGATGCCATTCGATATGGCAACTGCGCGCAATCCCAACGCGCAATTAAGCCTAGATAAGCGCACTATTCGTGACAGGACTTCTAGTTTTAACTGTACTATCATGGCTCTACTCAAAAGTAGTAAAAGCCACTTTAGTGGCTTTACACTGTTGGCATTAGCTCCTGGTTTTCTCAGCAGTAGGAAAAAGGTTTCTATATCATTTTGTTGCAATTTAATGGAGAGTGCCAGCAGGCACTCTCCAATACATTGCAACAAAACAATTATTTGTGAACAAATCTTGCTCACTGGGCATCCTTTGATGGTAGCATGGCATCATTGATAAAAATAGTCATGCTACAAATATCTTTGGAAAATAGCTCTCTACCAGTTAATAGTTCAGTTTTTTTTTTAGATAAAAGGAATTCCCCATTGTATTTCTTTGTGGAAAAGACGAATCTTCAAAGAAAATGGTCCCTCAGTATTAAGGTAAAAGAGCGTTAATATGTGAATGCAACCAGCTGAAAGAATCTAATTTAAAACTAAAGAATACCACAGAAATTGCCAGCCATTTTACATTATCTCTGACGTCCAATGCAACACACAGCTATTGTCTAATGTCAATTTAATAAGTGTCAAACTGAGTGAATTTCCCTTGTAAATTATTTACCTGGGGTTTCTTCGAAATTAATTCAATTTATTCCAAAGTTGAGAAGGAAATGATTAAGACAGAAGTGAAAGGTTCCACAGCATTGCTGACAAGACAGCTCAGAACCGGTACATTCCTCAAGGTGGTTGTCATAATTTGTGAAACAGTGAAATGGCTTCTCTTCTTTTACAATTTCAATTCAATGAGAGCAACTAAGTGTTTTTTTTGACATGGAAAGGACTTCTAAAGATGCCTTTTCACCAAAGTATTTTTTAATCAAGTTCATTATTAATCAATACTTCAGAAATCAACCATGTTTAACTCTATTTGTCAACATGCATGCCTGGAAATAACCCACACATTGAGGTTTCCCGAGCATTACTTCAATTGTAAAATATGAGAAAAAACTAGAGGTTACCGCAAAACAACACAACATACCAGGTAAATTAACTGGTTGAGGGCTAGATTATTTTGGGTGGTCTGAATTTGTTCATCAAACTTTGTTTTATTACAATTTATTTGAGAATGCCCTCAGGCACTCTTCAATAATTTGTAATTGAACAAATTCGTTTGAACAAAATGTTATTTGTTTGACTGAATATGGAATAAAAGATGGATGGAATGGTTTCACGTGCCGAAGGCGCGCAGGGATGGTTCGGGGCAAGCCCCTTTCGACCCTCAGAGACTGTATATGATCAATTTGTCTCATGCAAGAGAGAAAAATGTTGGCTTTTGCACTGGTGCCCTCATTTTTTGGAAAGCACTGATAGTGGCTTCTGGAACTCAACAAGTTAAATTCCTTGTCCTGCATGCTTTGCAATCAGACCTGGTAATCTTTTGTAACTAACTAAACCTAAAGGTTGTGCATTGCATTATCATATGAATACAGTGGTAAGCCACTTACATCTTAACAAAATTTCTGCCAAAACAGAGTTTGGAGACTGGAGGAGTATCTCAATAATTTTCCTATAGGCTACCACCATGTTATATGTTCCAATAAGACTAAAATCCTCGCCCTCTGATTGGACGAAAGCTCGCTCAATTTTTTGTATTTTTACGGCTCCAGTGGCATATGTTATCGCCTGACATCACCACACACATGAAATATTTGAAAAGATTATAACAATGGGAAGATATTCAAAGTGCATACTGCCTTTAACATCGTATTTTTCGAGGCCAGTGGTCATTCTATGAATATATATACTCACAATCCACTTGAAAAAAGTCAAAGTTATACCTTCTCAGTTCAAATCATGAACTTGTTCATGAGTTGAACTGAGATGGAGTAACCTCGACCTTTATCTGAGTTATTGATTTTTTTTTGTCGTCCAGTGATGTCGTGGGGTACACAAAAGGTTTATTTACTAAATTTGTTATCCTTAAAGTTGCTTTGTTCATCCAAGTGACTTGTTCATTTAACGATGTGGGTTTTGGGCTAAGGGTGCAGTATTATTGGAACATATACGTTATTACGATGAATTGGCGGTAACATGGTCTGAGGTTTGCGGCTCGATGCTTCGCATCTTGGTTGAACATAAGGACTGAGCCGCAAAATCAGACCATGTTACCGTCAATTCATTACAATAACTTATGATATTGTAAACTGTTAATAGGTTACAAAGTAAACACTTTGGAAAACAAACATTATTTTAACCTAACACCAGTCCCTTTTCTCTCCAAAATCTTTTAACCCTTTACCCAACGAATCGCCCGCATCCGCCCGCATAATATGCAAATTCACCAGCTGAAAAAATATTATTTTTCGAAAAATTTCAACAAAACCATATCATGTGACCCCTCTTTGGAACGAGCTCGTTCCAAAGAGGGATCACATGATATGGTTTTGCTGAAATGTTTTGAAAAAATTTAAAAATGATATATAAAATAATAAATTTTGAAATCGTCTGCGTTGGGTAAAGGGTAAATGTTCCAATAAGACTAAAATCCTCGGCTTCTGATTGGATGAGAGCTTGTATAGTTTCTTCTATGTTTGCGGCTCCAGTTGCATTTACCATCTGATGTCACAGCGTGAAATATTTGAAATGACGTTGACAGTTTCATAATTATTTCATCAACATGGTGACTTGTGAATTGCTTCATTTTTCTAGATTTTCACACATGCTGCAAGCAATATTTGAATGAAGTGTTGTTTAAATTACATATAAGTTTACATTTTGAAGTAAGATGGAATGACCTTTATTATTTAATGATTATTTGTCCAGTGAGTGTGGGGTACACAAGAGGTTTATTTACTCAGCCTGTTATCATTAAAAGTTGCCCTGTTCATTTCTCCCATAATACAACTAGGAATTTTCAGCAATGCAATCTTGTTTGATAAAGCTTACAAATTCCAAGATGTATTATGGGAAAAATTTGAAGGTTGAAAATTTTCTGCTTGAAATTTTGGTCATATTAGTATGCAGAGTGTGAATAATTATTACACTTGGAAAAGCCTGCGCTACAAATTGATAAACAAAATTCAAAAGATAACCAAAATTGGTCGCTGACCGATTACCGGTTATTGCAGCTCACAAATGGGCAATTCTAATTGTAATATCATGCACTACTAGACATTAGTCAAGGCTTGAAAGAACTACATTAAACTGAACATTTTTCACAGTGTTAAACTTCGTTAACTGAGGTCGCAGGAAAATTACCAGTCACACACTCTTGGGTGGTAAAGGTGCCTTTCAGACCCAATGATTTGCCCTGCATAGCTTGAAAAATTTTGCTTCAATATCATTCTAGTCGCAGTGATATGGAAAGAATCATCGAATGTTATCGAATTCTTATTAATATCAAGAATCTCTGCTTGAACTGTTCTTCTATCATTGGGTCTCCTGAACAGAAGAATAACTCAAGAGGGTTTACTCTCGTGTTCGTAATAAACATACATGTATGTTTATTAATTTGGGGGATTTTTTCCACCCTGTATGCACCTTATTTGGGTCTGTATGTTTATTAAAATTGCCCTTCCAACGGGGAGATCTTCAAATTAATAAATCTTCAATAAATTGTGTGATAGTCTCTTTTGTTTAGCACAGTGTATTCATTGTTATATCATGATGCCTAAACACCTACTATCAGGGTTTTTTTTAACTGGTTGAGTGCTAGAAGCACTATCAGGGCTTTCAGAATGAAAGTGTCAATGACACTGCAGCTCAACTTGTTAAGACGTACATGTATAGTATGTGACACAGCAATGACAAACATCTACGTAATGACCTGATAACAAAGATACATATAAAGTATTGTAACGGTCTGTACATAAATACTGACCGTAGCTTGTAACAAATGTATAGGTAAAGTATTGTAAAGGTGGGTGACAGTCAGATGCTAAACTAGAAAAGAAATCTTTGAGTCCCAGAGTGGGTCTGACTGAAACCAAAAATATTTGTTCCCATAGCACAGTGATAACAAAGGCATATCAAAACACACTCGTTCCTGTCCCAAGGTAAAAACAAAGGAACCCAAGAAGTTTCATGAAGATCAGTTCATAAATACGAGCTGTATAGAAGTTGTGACAAAAAACTGATTGGACTTAATTTCGGTACAAAATGGCCACTGGCAGCCATCTTGAATTCTGGACCGCACCCAAAAACACTCGTTCTTGTCCCAAGGTGATAACAATGGTACCCAAGAAGTTTTGTGAAGATCAGTTCATAAATACAGCCTCTAGCACGAGCCTTATTGACATGTGCACTTACAGTGTATACGTAGCACTGAATAAATCAAAGTTCATCTAATTTGCATAATTTCTGCACGAGAAAAAAACCCGTACTATATGTGATGTATTCCAAGTTACTAACATTCATACAAAATTTTATTCAAATCAGAACTTTCATACAGAAGTTCTGTACAAAAGACTGATTGCACTAATTTTGGTACAAAATGGCTGCTGGTGGCCATCTTCAATTTCGGACCACACCCCAAAACACTCGTTCTCATCCCACTGTGATAACAAAGGTACCCAAGAAGATTCATAAAGATCGGTTCATAAATACGGCCTCTAGCCTGAGCCGTATAGAAGTTGCGTACAAAAAACTGATTAGACCTAATTTCAGTACAAAATGGCCACTGGCAGCCATCTTGAATTTTAGACCGCACCCAGAAACACTCGTTCTCGTCCCAAGGTGATAACAAAGGTACCAAAGACGTTTCATGAAGATCGGTTCATAAATACAGACTCTAGCCCGAGCCGTATTGACATGTGTACTTACTGTGTGTAAGTAGCACTGAAAAAATCAAAGTTCATCTAATTTGCATAATTTCTACACGAGAAAAAAACCTGTATTATATGTGATGTATCCCATGGTACTAAACATTCACACAAAAAATTATTCAAATCAGCGCTTTCATATGGAAGTTCTGTGCAAAAATCTGATTGCACCTAATTTTGTACAAAATGGCTGCCATCGGCCATCCTGAATTTCGGACCGGACCCAAAAACACTTGTTCTCGTCCCATGGTGATACCAAAGGTACCCAAGAAGTTTCGTAAAGATTGGTTCATAAATACGGCCTCTAGCCCGAGCCGCATTGGCATTTGCACTTATAGTGCTGAAAGTAACACCAAAAAACATCCAAGTTAGTCTAATTTGCATAATTTACGCACGACAAAAAAACCCGTATTATATGTGATGTATCCCATGGTACTAAACATTCATACAAAAAATTATTCAAATCAGCGCTTTCATATGGAAGTTCTGCGCAAAAATCTGACTGCACCTAATTTTGTACAAAATGGCTGCCAGCGGCCAACTTGAATTTCGGATCGGACCCAAAAACACTTATTCTCGCCGCATGGTCATAACAAAGGTACCCAAGAAGTTTCATAAAGATCGGTTCATAAATGCGGCCTCTAGACAGAGCCGTATTGAATTGTTGACAGACAGATGGACAAACAGACAACGTACTACTAGCCATGCCATAAGCTCAAATTTGGCTTCGCCAAAGTTGAGCTAAAAATGAGTGTACCAGCACGAAAGCCAACAATTTACTTGCTTGTTTCATATTTAGTTAAAATGCAAATAAAATTTTCTTTATATAAATTTGTTTTATTACAAATTATTGGAGAGAGCATGTGGGCACTCTCCAATAATTTGTAATAAAACCAATTTTGAATAACTGAGACCACCAAAAATACTCTACCTCTCAATCAGTTAATAAAACTAACAGCAATACTGGAAAATAAGTTTGGTTTTAGATTAACTAGCATTACTCCTCCACCTCCTCAATAGATTTCCACCCTGTTCTATTATTCGAGCCTGTACTTTTATTTAATTTTGATAAATATTCCACCCCGGAACTTTTATTCCCCCCTGTACTATTATTTGGAAAACAAGAGTAAATTCGGAAACTGAACTGATTTCATTTTTTGGGTTGTAAAAAACTTTTGTTATTAACTGAATAGCTAACCAGCTGTACATACTTAATGCAGTGTAAATCTCATCTCCAGCAACTCTAACAACAGTCAGCAATATTCTCAAGAAGCATTTAAATTGAGCTTATGGCCCCTCATTGGAATGGATTGTGGAAAGCCTTTTTAGTGAAATCCAAAAATGAAAACATATTGTATTTTCAATTAACCCTTTACCAAACATGAAAAGCAGACAACACTTGCAAAGAAAATTCTTAAATAACTAATTTTTTCATTTTTTGCATCGAAAACATAGCTTATGACCCTCATTGAAATGAGCTCAAAGAGCTTGTTGCCCAATGAGGTGTAATAAGCTACATTTTTGTAACAAAAAATGAAAAAGTAATGAAAACTGAACAGTGAATTTTGTTAATAGGGCTGGCCAGTTTTGGATGATACGTTGGATTTAAGGGTTAATAGCTTGTTAAGAGTAAGTTAAAAAAACAGAATTAATCGGTGTTGGGTGTGGACTGACTGTATTTGCCATATTCTGCAATTAACCCTTTACCTAACATGAAAAGCAGACGACACTTGCAAAAAAAATTATTGTATAACTAATTTTTTTCATTTTTTGTCTCAAAAACATAGGTTATGACCTCTCGTTGGAACGAGCTTGACGAGCTCATTCCAACGAGGGGTCATAACTTATGTTTTTGAGACAAAAAATGAAAAAATAATGAAAATTAATTGGCAATTTTTGAGAATAGCGCTGGCCGGTTTTGGCCGTTACTTTGGGTAAAGGGTTAAAATAAGGTACAATATCCACATGTTTGCCACTTGCAAAGAGGTGAGATTTCATTTGAGATTCAGTCAAATCGATTAGAAATCTTTTGCCCGATTGATATTCGATTTGACTTGGTATTTGAGATTTGTAGAGCCCTACCCTACAATGTGGAATGATGAACTACATCATGGAAGCAAAATTTTTTTTTAAAATAACATTTGAACGGCGCTCAGCATATAGATCCATTATATTCAGTAAAGGATCAAGAAAACTATAAAGTATACCAGGGACTGACCTGGGCATGCGCCAGTGCGTATTTGGTTCTGAAACATCAGGACCTGGCTCTTAAATCTAAGAAATAGGCTTCTCAGTTGGCGCGTAACTTCTCAGATCATATTTTGATATTGTTTTGATGGATAATCAAAAGAGACACTCTTACATGTATTATATATATGATTATCATTTATCATTGTTGTAGAGTGCTTAAGTTAATACTTCAAGTCTTAATTACCAAGCATTAATCTTCACTGTGGTTTCTGATCAAGTCTTGGCTGCCTAAATAGGCAGCCAAGACTTGATCAGAAACCACAGTGAAGATTTATGTTTGCTATAGAGTATTGAATGAAAATGATGAGAGCTATTACATACTTGCAGTGTGTGTTACAAACAGCAGTGTGACTCCGTAAATTGAAATCTGGCGCATAAATTGAAAAAATAGGCTCCGAGGCTAGAGCGTATTTTAAATAGTCCTGATCGGTCCCTGGTATACCATGTGCCCGGTACGAATGAAAGCAAGAATATTACTTTGTCACTGATGTTAAAAACTGGGGCTAATTACATCCTGGGTTTTTGAAGCTACATATAAAATTCAAACTTAACCCTTTACCTAACATTATGGCCAAAATCGGCCAGCGCTATTCACAAAAACTGCTTTTCATCATTATTTTTCATCTCAAAAACATAGCTTAGGAACTCTTATTGGGACATGCTTGTTGAGCTTGTCCCAGTGAGGGGTCATAAGCTATGTTTTTAAAGTAAAATTTTTTAAAAATTAGTTATTCAATAATTTTGTATGCAATTGTGCAAAAATATGTGACCTTAAACACCAATAAATAAATAAATATGCAAGTGTCGTATGCTTTTCATATTTGGTAAAGGGTTAAGGCCATCTTTTCTATAAAATCAAGAAGTGTACTTCCAACAGAAAACACCAATTCGAATTTCAGCCTTTAGGTGTACTCATTTTTTTAAAATAAAATATATGTTAACAATTTATTTGCAAATATATTACATACATAATTCACAAGTAATCATTTCTATTTGTTATCTCTTGGCATTTTACAAACTTCATTCCAGATGTTTGGTGTGTTGTCTGCAGATCAATATTTGACTTGCTTTTTATCAGTACATTGAACTATCAGAATAATCCAACCATAAAAGGAGAGTCAATGTTACTGTGTGCAATAACAATAATTGTAACATAAAGACATCTGTGACCCAACAACAATAACACAAATTCAACTATTCTGCAATTTGATAAAAATAATTTTAAAAGAAAATGATACAAAATCTTAACACTATTTGGTTTACAGAAAAATTAAAAAAACAGAAATACTTATCAATTAGTCAAAAATAAAGTTCAATAGAATCCTGTAATTCAGTGATGAAAAAACGTTCCAGCTGGTACTGTAATGTCCAAGAAAGTGTCTGCAGAAACTGTATCCAATAAATCGCAATGAAATGTTCCCATAAAAATTCAGCAGTTTCCCCATAAATTCCAATAAAGCACACATCAAAATTCAAATGGAATGAATATCAAACAAGTACTTGCTACTCAAGTAGTTAGAAAATTATCCAGTTGAATCCTGGTTTTTCACAAGAATAAATCATGGTTTACAAAAGAACAAATTCTCTTCAAATTTTGGAAACACTTTTTCAATAGAAAATGATACTCAGATCACAAAATAATATTCTGAAGAATATGTATTAAACTCAGCTATCTAAAATAATAATGCACCGTCCAGTATCGATAATCTCTAATGTTCAATCGATGCTAAATGTATAACGTCACTTCTCAATGCTGTGCGAGATGAACGAGTGTAAGGAGTCTCTTAACAAAGGTTTTTAAATAGACTTCAAATAGAAAGTTCCAGAATGAGATATTTTTCTCTAATGTTCTTTTATTCTACCAATTGCTGATTGGTTGAATTAAATCACCTCATTAAGTTTCTAGATGATTCTGTCTTATTTCAAGTAAACAAGTGTCACCCAAATAAACAATCTGTGAGCTAAAAATAGATTCTGTTTAACAGTATCTGTAAATATACTGATAGGGACATTCAAAGGTTATTCAGTACAAATAAGCTATCAGCCCAACCAAACATCTGCCTTCTTTAAATCAAAAATAATTTTACAAAATATTGTTTTTTAATTACTAATCAAAGATGTATCAATTTTGATATCACAACAGGGACTTATAAGAGTCAATGTTCTTAACCCTTAAGGGTGTGGACAAGTGCCCTGAATTGCCAACAGCCCACAGCCTCTATACTAGGGCCCTGCCAAGCTTCGAATCGATTTTGAATCTTAGGTTGCTATTTGATTTGATTCGAATCGGCTGCTCGATTCGTTTCAATTTGAATCTGTTCACTGCAAAATAGCTTGGCATCAGTCATCTTCGTCGACTCACAATACATACAGTTCTGGTGGAAATTCTACATAGATGATATTGAAAATAATGACTGGATGTAGTTGTCGCCATCTGAACAGAAACCACATCTGTACTCATGCCGTCAACCATGCTAATTCCAGTCACACTAAACCCTACCACTGTTGAAAGAAAATTTAATGTTTCCAGCACTATCACCGATGAGCTGTTGCTAGCGGCTAGCCCAGGGCAGGACATAGTGCCAATTATTCTCGCACCCGTTTCTGAACTATAATCCTTACAGGGTAATATACCACCTACATCGCCAAGGCATGCCTTCGACGAAGGCATGCCTTGGTGATGTAGTTGGAATATTTTATCCGTCAGGACTTGAGCCATTACTCTCAGAACGAATCAGGTTTACAGCACCCCTTTTGGTCATCTTTAAGATGCCCACGATTCAATTCAAGATTCGATTTGAATTTGAATAATAGACACTATTCAAATTGAGATTCGATTCGAAAGGAAAATGGGTGATTCGCAGGGCCCTACTCTATACGTCCAGTGGCTTTGCAGTGATGTCTAATCAAGTCTTGGCTGCCTTAGCTGGCAGCCAAGACTTGACTAGAAACCACTGCCTACCTAATTTGCCCGTAGTCAACAGGAAGCTTGTCATGATGCCGTGTTAAGGGAACGTGTACTGAGGTTGTAAACGTCAGGAAATAGTCCTTTATGGGTTAATATTTATTTATTGGTGTTTAAGCTTACATACTTATGTCGAGACCCATCCTGTGGCACTTTCCTGGTCAAATTACCCCTAGGTGCCAAGTTTTATCTCAATTCGGCCAAGCTTGGATTTCTATGAACTGGTGATTCATCTGTCAGTAGCATGGCAACAGCATTTCATCAGACTCACTGTGCATTACCGATTAAATATTGTGCTTCTTAGACCATTATAACAGGATCACATTTTTTTGTCCATAGCCGAATACCCCATTCCCTTGGAGGGCATTCATCACTCTCATTTTTAATCAGGCAAACCTTAGAGGGAAGGGAGAGGGGGCATTTGCCCACCTCACAACTACAGGTCTGGACACGCAACAGAGCTGTCTTCAGTTCAGGTTTGTGATAACAACAGCACTCATTGCATGTCAATTGGACTGATTCAAAATGTACAGATTTATGGATTTGCTCAATTAATAAAGTACTAAATCTTCCAATATTTTCTGAACCAATTCACACCTTAAATCTGATAGAGCATGGTTTATATACATGCACTGTTGGATTCAATGTTATGATTAATGATGTTGCATTAACAATTCTCAAGCATGCACGTACATTAACCTTTCCAATAATCTTTCTGTTCAATTAAACAATGTAAGCTTAAACTAAGCTTGAACTATGATTCATTTTGGAAAATATTCACTGAACCCATACCAGTGCAGGAAATGAACAAAATTGACGGGTGCGGTTTTAAGCTCCCGCGAAATCAGAGACGAGAGCAAATTGCACCTGCAAAATGTTAGTATATGAATTTTTGAGGGAATACCGTCACCAAATACCAGAAACCTTAACCATTTGAACCTGAGTGGCCACTTTTCAAGCCAGGAACATGATACGTCATAATGCCATTAAATAGGATGGCCGTTCTGTAAATGTGTGGGGTAGACAAATCAGTAGTTTCAATGTCCAGCCCATAGAAAATATTGATTGGTTTACCCCAAATAATGAATATGGACTCTTCTAATTGCTGCCATTGAACTGGCATGGCAGATACCACTAGTGTTCAAAGGGCTAAATGTATAAGGAATTGCTGAATTATGACAGTAACTTGCCACTGACCACAGAGTGCTGCTTTCTCAAAACAACACACATTTATATGCCCTCACAGTATATTAGTGCTCCACAATATTTTTCAGTTTAGCTCCTGTAAAATAGAAAACACCAGTGCAAAAGCAAGCAATTGCACTCGCACCCATCTCATTTCCAAGACAGCCATACCTGAAATTTCCAACTAGAAAACATTCTGACATATCACCTTTGGTTAACTTACAAAACAAATTTTGCTGTGCAATGCAGAAAGAAAATCACATTTATACAGCAATTTTTGTCCAAAGTGGTGGTTGGAAATGAAAAAGTAATGGACACATCTGAACACCACTCACTACAGTGGGCTGAACCATGGTGAGGTAAATGATTTCATGAATGAAGATCAAGTTAACAAGGGAGCGTGGTGGCTCAGCGTCGAACATATGCTCCAAGCCACAAACCTCAAACCATGTTACCGTCAATTCATCACAATAACGTATATGTTCCAATATTCCAATAATACCTTATCCATAGCCCCAAAACAAACATTGTGAAGTGAAAAAAGTTAACTTTTAATGATAGCACGTTTGGTAAATAAACTTCTTGTGTACCCCATGACTTCAAAGGAAAATGTCAAAGCCACACCATCTTAGTTCAAATTGTAAACTGATTTGTAAGTTAAATAACACTTCATTCGGAACAAAGTCTGCTGCATGTTTGAAAAATCCATAAAAGTGAGGAGGTTTTATAGTCGTTCCATTGATGGAATAATTGCAAAACGGGCAACCTCATTTTAAATATTTGCCTGGTGACGGCAAAGGGTAACATATGCTACTCAGACCTGGAAATGAGTAGGGCTGAAACGGTTGGCTCATTTTCCCAACCGACTGACCGTGAGCTATAACCGGATAATATCTGGTTATCCATAGCCATTATTTCACATAATCATAACTATAGGAATTGGAAAGCAGTATTCTCAGAAACTATTCTGTAGTGTGTATACAAATGAACCTTGTCTATTATTTCTCAATAAAAACAACGCGGCTTCGGGGTGTAATCAATCACAAAGAAGAAGTGGCAGATTTGCTACCTTTTAACCGTGGAATGACGATCGCTATCGATATTTTGGTTAACCGGTTGACGTTTTTTCAAATCGGTTAGGTAGGTAACCGGTTTCAAACAGGTTATCTGGTTAACCATTTCAGTTCTAGAAATGAGACGTGTGCGAGTGCTATTGCTCCCGTTAGCACCTGTATTTCCTATTTTACAGGTGCTAAAAAATGCACTTGTTGAAAAATATTGTGAAATACTAACCAACTGTGAGGCATATAGATGTGTGTTGTTTTGAGAAAGAAGCACTTTGTGGTCAGTGACAAGTTACTGTCATAATTCAGCAATTCCTTATACACTAAATCCCTTGAACCCAAGCGGCCGCTTTTCTGGCCAGGAACATGATACGTCATAAAGTCATTAAATAGAATGGCTGTTCAGTAAATAGTGGGGTAGATCAATTAATATTTGCAATGTGCAGCCCAGAGGCTACACGTTGAAAATATTTATTGGTCAGCCCCAAATAGTGAATATAGACTCTTCTAATTGCTGCCATTGAACTGGCATGGAAGATACCACTAGATTTCAAAGGGCTAAGATTTCTGGTATCTGGCTACCGTATTCCCTCGAAAATTCATGTACTAACATTTTAAGGGTGCAATTTACTCCCTGTCTCTGATTTCACGAGAGCTTAAAACTGCATCCGTCAATTTTGTTCATTTCCAGCCCTGGCTACTGAAGTCGTAAACCTAGAAAAAAACATGCAAGCTTTTATCCAATCAGAGGACGAAGATTTTAGATTTACTGGAACTAAACGGATTATTGTTGTACTGCAAATGCAAACTACATTCTGAGTAATTTAAGTATCAGGTGTGGTAATACTCTGTGTACAAATTACAACAGATGATTAATTAATCAAGCTCTGTCTATCTTCAAACTCATCAAGTATCAAAGGTGATGAAACTTTATAACTGGAGTACACAAAAAACAGGAACTAATGAGACATTTAATTGGTGCTAACTATGTGAATGGTTGTGGCAAGTCACTTGAAATAGCTGAACAGGCAATAATGTTAAACTTAAAACATTGTGGGAGAACATTAATAACATTTTGTACATTCTATTTCAGTTCTTGCCCCATGCAAGTTCCTTCCACTCATGTGGTCATAGTTTTTCTCCACAAACATCACATATTTTTGTTGTATAACCCTTTCATGAATCAATGACTCCATGTACATGCATTAATCTCGGGCGCATAGCAAGGTTTCTGTAATAGGGGCACCGGTGCCCTAGCCAAGCCTGGAAATAAGCAGACTGTCATCTGCATAATAAGGTCCCCAGAGGATGAATTTTGTGATGCTACCATACACTGCAGGGTAGCATTACAAAATTTACCACAGCTGTGAACCCAAATCTGAATCAGGATCTCAGAAAGAGGTATGAATTGGGGGATTCTAGTCCACTGTATCGGATAGCATCAGCAAATTCACCCTTTGTGGACCTCATTCTGCAAATGACAGATTGCTTATTTTCAGGCTTGGCCCAAGCTATTCTGGGGAGGGTGAGGGGCAAGTATCATATTGGGAAGGCCATTGTGGGGGAGGGAGGGGCAGACCTGCCCTATTCTTAACTAGAACTCTTGACTTATCACCTCCTCACACTTCCCTTAAATGGAAGTGAGAGGAGGGGGTAACAACTGGAACATCTTAGCAAGGACTAGGCCTCCCGTCCCAAAGAAAATGTTTGCAAAATTCAGTTCTCAAAGAGCAAATCTGAGGCATTTATAGAGAGGGTAGCCCTATATGGAGACCATTTTAGGGCTCTATAAGCTATGTGAAAGTGGCGTCGGGTCAAAGTTTTTTTGGAAGGTGGGGAGGGAAATGTTAGGGAGGGGGGAGGTGGTGGAGGTGGGGGGGGGGGGGGGGGGGCAAGCCACTGATTGATGTCCATACTACTGGATTGTTTGAACACTCGTTGGTTACATATAAAAAAAAATGTTTCCACTGCTTGGACAGGGGTGGTTGGGGGGGGGGGGGGGGGGGGGGAGAGGGGGGATGTTGTTAAAAATAAACGATGCTCAACAAAAAAATTTTGTGAACAAAGGTTTTCAATTTTCCAGATGCCTTGCAATTGCTGATGGCTTTTTTCAATAGGATACTTTCATGTTTATAAAAAATGGAAATATTGATATGTACATTTTTCATGCCAATACAAACTGATATTTAAAACATATTTTTAGTGAACACTGAATGCTAAAAGTGTAATAAATCTTTCCATACCAGAGTTAATTCCCCTAAAAAAACCATGTAAGTCATCACCTATTTCTCTATGTAGTTGTAAAGTAAACTTTCAAAAAATGAGCATATTGCCTGTGGCTTTAAAATCTTTAGAACTTAAACCACTGAAAATAAAACTCCAACTGCACATCATAAAAGTATCTGAAGAAACAAAATATATCATTAAATCTGCTTAATATGTCTGGCAAGTTAACTGTAAATATGCACATGCGACCGACACTTCTGATGAAAAGAATCCTCCAGATAAAAAGATTTAATGTTTTTTCATAAAAATAACTCATTACTCAAAGTGTAAACCCTTTTACACAATGCAGACAATATCAAAATTTATTTTATATACATTTTTTCAAATTTTTCAAAAAATTTCAACAAAACCATGTCATGGGAATGAGATCATTGGGCAAGTTCCAATGAGGATCACAGTATATGGTTTTGTTGAAATTTTTTGAAAACTATATACACTTTTTAATTGCTAAATTTGTATATTACATGGGCAGATGTGACCGATTCATTTGGTAAAGGGTTAAAACCTGGGGGGTTCATAGATTGCTTGAATATGACCCAGGACTTTGTTTTGAATAAACTTGTAAATCTCTCTTATACAAATAAAGTGGCACCGTGTTAACAGAATAGCCACTTTTAAAATTATTAAATTAATAGGAGTATTCAATTAACAGGGATTTTGTCACTTTCTGCAATCTTGAGATAAACATACCATTTACTTTATTATATCTTGACAGAGCTCATGGAGCTCTATGTCAAACAAGATATAAAGATTAAATGCCTGTATTGGATGTACTGAGGCCAGATCTATTATATAAATGGGGAGTGTCTGATTCTGTCCAGCTGGACATTCCAGCTTTATCACCCTTGATATAGAATGGGAAACTTTTCCATCCTTGCATGGGCCAAGCTTCCCATCCACACTGCAGGCTGCCGCCTATGCTGAACAAATTGTGGACAGACTAACACTCACAGGTATCTGCACAAACCAGGACAATAGCTTAACTTGACTTCGACAAGTTTAGTTAACAAGAGGCCCCAGGGGGCCTGAGGGCGCTCACCTGACATGGTAGCCTAAATATCAACCCAGAGAATTGATTTCAACAAGTTGCATCTGCTCCTCCTAAGAAAAGCTTATACCAAATATCCAAATATTCTGACCAGTGGATCTAAAAAAACGATTTTTAAAGAATATTCCTCATACTGAACTAAGTCATAATTCGGGCTCCCACAGGGAGCCCATATATGAACCCAGGGACTTGGCTTTAACAAACCTGAATCTCACACCCCTAAGGATTCTGCACACCAAATATCAAAACATTCCGACTGCTGGATCTAAAGAAGAAGATTTTTAAAGAAAATTCCTCATTTTGAACTAAGTTACAATTCGAGCTCCCACAATCAGCCCAAATATGGACCTAGGGACATGGCTTGAACAAACTTGAATCTCTCACCCCCCTAAGGATGCTGCATACCAAATATCAAAACATTCTGACTGCTGGATGTTAAGGATGCTGCATAAAAAATATCAAAAGCATTCATCTGCTGGATCTGAAGAAGATTTTTAAAGAAAATTCCTCATTTTGAACTAAGTTATCATTCGGGCTCCCACAGTGAGCCCAAATATGGACCTAGGGACTTGGCTTGAACAAACTTGAATCTCACCCCCTAAGGATGCTGCATACCAAATATCACAAGATTCTGCCTGCTGGATCTTGAGAAGAAGATTTTCAAAGAAATTTGCCTGAAATGCACTCTAAGTTCAAATTTAGGCTCCTATACTGAGCCCAAATATAAACCCAGGGGGCCGATTTGAACAAACTTGAATCAGAGCCACCCCACAATGTTGCATACCAAATATCAAAAGATTCTGCCTGCTGGATCTGGAGAAGAAGATTTTCAAAGAAATTTGCCTGAAATGCACTAAGTTCAAATTTGGGCTCCTATACTGAGCCCAAATATAAACCCAAGGGGCCAATTTGAACAAACTTGAATCAGATCCACCCCACAATATTGCATACCAAATATCAAAATATTCTGCCTGCTGGATCTGGAGAAGAAGATTTTTTAATGTTTTTTCCCATTGCCTACAGTGTTAAAAAGTGCTGACTCAGCACTTTTTCAAAGTACCGAAACTGTACCCTATGATAAAACCGATGGCAATTTTTTTTACCAATTCTTTCTGTTGGTCCTAAGGAAGCTTCACACCAAATAAAAATTCTTGGTGCCGTGCAGTTTTGGAGATATGGGCGTTTTAATTTTTTTCTATTTTTAGCTCCTGCGGTTCCCATGGGGCTACGGGAAAAAACAAATCAGCATAAATTACGTACTTACGACCCAATAAGCCCTCACATAAAATTTGGTTCAAATCAGCCTCTCAGTTCGGAAAATAGAAATTTTAGGCGGGGCCAAAAATTTTGCCCCTCCCATAACGACGCCAAGTATAGCCCCACAAACTTCTCTTGAACAAATCTGAGTCTACACCTCAAAAGGAAGCTGCACACCAAATATCAAGTCTCTGCTACTGCTGGTTCATGAGAAGATTTTTTAAGATTTCAGCACACTTTTTGGGTGTGGCCCTACCCACGGGCGAGGCAACTTGATTTCAACAAAACTATTATCTCAAATATCAATTAAATTGGTTCAGCGGTTTGGGAGGAGAAAACACAAACACCATGTTCACGGACGACGACGGACGGTGAGTGTTCACTATAGCTCTCCTGACTGAAAGTCAGGTGTGCTAAAAATGAACAAATTCTACTTCACTGAATATACCTGTTAATAAAATAAACATCATCTAGCCACTTAATTCATTATGCAACTCGAATAGTAGACAACACTTGAAAAAAGAAAGTGTCAATGACACTGTAGCTCAACTTGTTTAAGACATGTACATGTATAGTATGTAACACAGCAATGACAAACATCTAGGTGACCTGGTAAAAAAAGGTACATGCAAAGCATTGTAACGGTCTATACATAAATGCTGACCATAGCCTGTAACAAATGTATAGGTAAAGTATTGTAAAGGTGGGCGACAGTTAGATGCTAAACTAGAAAAGAAATCTTTGAGTCCCAGAGAGGGTCTGACGGAACCCAAAAATATTTGTTCTCATAGCACAATGATAACAAAGGCAACCAAATACACTCGTTCCTGTCACAAGGTGATAACAGAGACACCCCAAGAAGTTTTGTGAAGATCGGTTTATAAATACAGACTCTAGCCCGAGCCGTATTGACATGTGCACTTACTAGGTATAAGTAGCACTGAACAAATCAAAGTTCATCTAATTTGTATAATTTCTGCACGAAAAAAAAATCTGTATTATATGTGATGTATTCCATTTTACTAAACATTCATACAAAAATTTATTCAAATCAGAACTTTCATACAGAAGTTCTGTACAAAAGACTGATTGCACTAATTTTGGTACAAAATGGCTGCTGGTGGCCATCTTGAATTTCGGACCACACCCAAAAACACTCGCTTTCATCCCACGGTGATAACAAAGGTACCCAAGAAGTTTCGTAAAGATTGGTTCATAAATATGGCCTCTTGTCTGAGCCATATAGAAGTTGTGTACAAAAAACTGATTAGACCTAATTTCGGTACAAAATGGCCACTGGCAGCCATCTTGAATTTTAGACTGCACTCAGAAACACTCGTTCTCGTCCCAAGGTGATAACAAAGGTACTCAAGACATTACACATTAAATCAGGTTAGATCAGTTCATAAATACAGACTCTAGCCCGAGCCGTATTGACATGTGTACTTACTGTGTGTAAGTCGCACTGAAAAAATCAAAGTTCATCTAATTTGCATAATTTCTGCACAAGAAAAAAACCTGTATTATATGTGATGTATCCCATGGTACTAAACATTCACACACAAAATTATTCAAATCAGCGCTTTCATATGGAAGTTCTGTGCAAAAATCTGATTGCACCTAATTTTGTACAAAATGGCTGCCATCGGCCATCTTTAATTTTGGACCGGACCCAAAAACACTCGTTCTCGTCCCACGGTGATACCAAAGGTACCCAAGAAGTTTCGAAAGATCGGTTCATAAATACGGCCTCTAGCCCGAGCTGTATTGACATTTGCACTTATAGTGCTGAAAGTAACATCAAAAAACATCAAAATTAGTACGGACAGACGGACAGACAGACAACGGGCCATGACAAAAGCTCAAATTTGGCTTCGCCAAAGTTGAGCTAAAAATATATTAAAATTTGAATTAAGTTTGTGAATAGTATTGCTCTGTTTTCACTGTTAGATTGGGTAAAGGGTTAAATCAGGTTTCCATTGTACCAAATCCAATGTTAATTTTTTCAATTTATTCATCTGAGTTTCCATCCACTTTGCGCATCAAAGGCTATACAACATAAATATGAAGACAAGTGTAGCCAATTGTTTGGGGGCATGGTGGCTCATTGGTTAGACTCAACCAGAGGGCTGCATTTATCTTTGCAATATTTTTACATCATTGGCTGTACAGGCAGATGACAATGATTATTTATTTATTGGTGTTTTAAGGTCACATACCTATGCACAATGGCTAATCGTGACTGTGACAGTTTTATGGGTGGAGGAAGCCTGAGTACCCAGAGAGAACTACTGAGCATCGGCGAGCAGAAGCCTGAGTACCCGGAGAGAACTACTGAGCATCGGCGAGCGACTGTCAGCTCCTCAACATTCTAACTCTGTTCACGCTCCGTTCAAGCAGGGTTACAGCAGTTGAAGACATGTGCATCATCGACGTGCAGTACGCCTTAGTGCACAGCATCATTGTGCCCCATGTAATCAACCGGAAAGCCAACAATGATGCAGAAACTTTTAAATCATCTGCAGGTATGGACATGTATATGACAGTTTATCATGACAATTAATCTGGGACTCTAAGGGTTAAACTAAAAGGGCAATGGTTCGCACCTGACCTGCACCATCTGTGTTCTTAAGCAAGAGGCAAAGCCTGAAAATAAGCAGACTGTCATCTTCAGAATGATGTCTCAAGGGGGTTAATTTGGTGATGGGTAGTAACTAAATTTACCCTCTGTGAACCTCAATTTGAATCAAGGTATCAAGCCTAAACAGAAAGGTACCCAAAGGATAAACCGATTCACTGTATGGGATAGCATCAGCAAATTCACCCTCTAGGGACCTCATTCTGCAAATGACTGACTGCTTATTTCCAGAGACTTGAGCAAGACACTTAATCCTGATTGCCCACATTGGTGCAGTGTATTCTTACCTGCCTAATAATAGTGATGGCTTAATAATATGATTTTGATTGGAAATGATAATAGTGATGGCATTTTCCCTCTATTCCTTACTGCCAAATAATAGTGATTGCTAGGATTTTTTCTCCAAAATTAATAATAGTGTTGACACTATTATTAGGCAGGTGAGAGTACTAAGGTGCACTGCACACTGATGGTGCCAGGGACGGATCTAGAGCCGATTTGATACCTGTTACAGGTATGGCCATCAAACTCTGGAGCCTAAAGGTCCCCAAATTCCAGCAGGAAAATATCATTCAACCTTGAAATCTACAAGTGTGAAGCAATTATTTCCAATATTTAGTAGAAATCTATACACATGCAGCTGACAAAAAGCACTTCAAGACACATTCAGTGGTCTAATCATCTGTATTAAGACATCTCAGTTTATTTGGGTACAACCTCAATTGAAAAACAGGTGTCCCAAAAAGATTCCTGGATCCATCCCTGGGTGCTCAAGCCTTCAACTGCTGCTAATTCTGTTTGTTGCGAGGTTACTAAATTAGAAGGTCTGATGGTTGCTCACCACTAGTAAACACCATTTACAAAGTAAGTTTTAAAAAAAATTTCAACCTCGGGAGGGGACACCCCTCCTGAACCTACCTCGACTTGGCAGTGTGCACCTCAGCTGATGCTAGGCATTGCCTAGCATGATATACATTGTGTCCAGCAATTCCATTTTTCTTTATTTCAGGCACTGGAATAGCCAATTGTTTATAAATGTTCTGCTCACTTTAGAAGACTTCCACCCTAGGCATTGGTTACAGGGTCCTATTTTATCAGTAAAGAAAAAATTGTTTACCAAAGTAAACAAGCACTGCTTCAATCAACAAGAATTCCCATGAGGGACAATGATAAGTGAAGACCAGATTGGACCAGTTCTCAATTTACACCAAGTATGTCTACAATTATGATTTATCTTGGAAGCATTTCCATTATTCTCTCAAACAATTCCAAATATTCTCTAAGGACAATTTAGAGTATGAAACAGAGTTACTGCTGGAGGTCAACAATAAGCCACACATGGAAAAAATATGTTTTGGGGTTACAAATTCCATTTTAATGAATTGTCAAAATACCAACACTTCAAAAAATTTCCTGTTTAACCCTTTACCTATCACAGCGGCCAAAAATGGCCAGAAAATTAACCAGAATAAGCCTATCACAGCCTAAAATATCTTGGAAGTTTCTCAATAAAACCATACAAATTAGAACCAGCTCACTGAGCTGGTTCTAAGGACATCCTTATTTGTATGGTTTTATTGAAAAATTGTGAAATTTGTTTTCGAAAAATGTGAAATTTAATTTATTTTAAAATACTGTTAGGAAAAGGGTTAAAACCCTCTGCACACCGATGTCAAAAAACCCAAATTTCATGCTGTATTTTCTTTCCCATTATGCAACTCGGTGTTTAACCAGTTCAATCATGTTTGACAGAGCTCACTGCAAATGAGCAGGGATCCGGATCCAGGAATTTTTTGGGTACACCTGTTTTTCAATTGAGGATGTCCCCAAATAAACTGAGATGTCTTAATACATCTGATTATAACACTGCATGTGTCTTGGAGTGCTTTTTATCAACTGCCCGTGTATACATTTCAATAAATACTGGAAATAATTGCTCCAAACTGGTAGATTTCAAAGTTGAACGATATTTTCCTGCAGGAATTTTGGCTCCAGAATTTGGGTGCCCATACCTGTGATAGGTAGTTGTTGTTTTCAATTTTCATATTTCCATATCAAAGTGCAGAGAGTTAAACCTTTCAGAATCCATTTTATAGAATGAGATCTACCATTTGTGCCATTTTTTCCGAACAGGTTCTGCCGACAGTAGTGTGTGGTGGTCGGGTGTGCACACTACTGCACACCCGACCACCACACACTACTGGGGAGCTGGGCACCTGATATATCATGGTCTTGTACAACTTCCATCTCAGTTCATATGCCCTGCTGCCCATGCAAATGGAGGTCAGGGTGTCCTTGTAAATTCAACAATTCTATTTAGAATATATTCATTTATATTCCTGTGTGGAGTGCCACGCCCTACAGGGGACCTCATATCATATGATATGTACTGTTGAAAGCACTTGAAAAGGTGATAAAACATATGCAGGGCAATATGCACCGACAGTAGGACAGAATGATACACCCCTCACCCCCCCCCCCCCCCCCCCCCCCAAATATTTTTCAGTAGTTACAGGCCTGATTGGAGTTATTGCTGCCAATCTCAGATTTCTTTGTTACTATTATTATTACATATTATTACACACCGTAACCTGGGGGATAGCCCCAAGCAGCATCAACTTTTCAACAGAGCCCTGATAATGGCATGAAGAGAGTTAAGGGTCATTAAGTCAGGCTGCATCTGTTATTAACCAATTATTCCGAAAAACAACAATGCAACCCACTTTCATGACAAATTTATTCAAGATAATTTTTTTTTATTATCAATCCAGCTGATTGTACTGAAACACCCTAAACCACAGACATAATAAATTGTGTTCAAGCTTTTTGAAGAAGTTTCTCACCTAAGCACTACCATTCATAATTCTTTTATAGTTTCAATTTTATACTTATGTGGTATAATAAATGAGTCACAAAAAGGAAGAACAAAGCATAGTAAAATTATGTGGTTAAATTTGCAGACATGTTAACACTCTACACACCGTTATTGAAATACAAAACTTATCCACAGTAAAGCTTTCTCCATGGTTCCCCCAGACAAAGGAGGATTAAATTCAAGCACTATTTTAGCACTTTTCAAGGATTCTGACCATGATTTTCAAGAACTGTTGTTACACTCATATGGACTTCCTACACCATGAACATTACAAAGAATTTCAGCCTCAAGGACCTGATTAAGAAGAACAAGAGATTGTCGCTCGGAAGTGACTATGCCCCTGATGTGGCAATGATCTTGATCGTTGACCTTGACCTCCATCAACAATTGCCAAAGAAGCATCTCAGTGTTATGGAGAGGACACGAAAATTTTCCTGATGGACAGCTGACCTTGATGTGATCTTGACATCTATCAAACCACAAACATTTTGTACACGACACATCGCTCATATGCAACATGTATGCCAAGTGACCTTGACCTCCATCAACAAAATCCAAAGAAGCATCTAAGTGTTATGGAGCGGACACGAAAATTTTCCTGATGGACAACTGACTTCGATCTGTGACCTTGACCTCCATCAAACCACAAAAATTTTGTGCACGACACATCGCTCATAAGCAACATGTATGCCAAGTTTCAACAAGATCCAAGGAAGCATCTAAGGAAGCATCTCAGACCTATGGAGCTAACACAAAAATCTTCCTGATGGACAGATGAACTGACAGACTGATGGACAGAAAAACAAACACTTTATGGCCCCCAAAAAAGTTTAAAAATAAAAAAACTAGCTATATATATTGCCCCTTAAGTGCAATAAAGCATTGCAGAAGGTGGCTTGTTGCACTACAGGGACAATGGAGAGATCAAAGGTATGTTCCTGGCAGATTTTGTGGTATCACATGTATGTGGAACAGGTTATCATGAAACTACTTGTTTTAGAGGTTATAATTAACCCTTTACCTAACAAAACGGCAAAAACCAGCCCGAGCTATTCACAAAATTGCCATTCAATTTTCATTATTTTTTTCCATTTTCTGCCTCAAAAACACAACTTTGCCTCTCATTGGAACAAACGTGTTGAGCTCGTTCCAATGAGAGGTCATAAGCTATGTTTTCGATAAAAAAAAATAGTTATTCAATACTTTTGTTTGCTTTTCATGTTAGGTAAAGGGTTACACTGAATTTACATCCTTTTCATGGAGGGTGGTGGAAAATGAAGTACCATATTTACTCTATGTATTGGGACACTCTATGATTTGGGACACACATTTTTTTCCAGAAAACTATATTTTTTTTATGCTCCAAAGTTTGGGACATTCAGGAGATTTGTTTCCAGTTGGCCCATCGCTAGTAGCAGATGACACTCATAAAAAAAATTCTTGGGTAACTAAAAATTTTCATTTTTTGCTTCCAAAACATAGCTTATGATCCCTCATTGGAACGAGCGCAATACGCTCGTTCCAATGAGGGATCATAAGCTATGTTTTGGAAGCAAAAAATGAAAATATAAAAAAAAATTGGAAGGCAATTTTCATATATAGTGATGGAAACCGAATCACACACAACTTTATTCAGCATCAAATCATGACCAGGCTCTGTTCTTTCCCCATTTTCTAAGAATTGGGACACCTGTGAAAATAATTATTTTTAGCTGTCCCAATACATAGAGTAAATACGGTACTGTTAAAGGATAGAAAGAAATTCAAGCACTTTTCAAGGAACGGTCCAAAATTCAAGGACTATTCATTTGTGTGGGAACCCTGTTCCCATAATGCAGGGCTTAAAATTCATACAAGAATCAGAATCGATTCTCGCAAATGATTCTCATAAGGAAAACAGTGAGAATCAACTTTGAATTGTGCAAAATGTTCATTTCATTCTCATCCTAGATTCCGAAAGTGTCCTTGTAGGCCTGGTGAATTCTACTTAAGCCTAAAAAATAAGCAATCTGTCATTTACAGAATGAGGTCCCCAGAGGGTGAATTTGGTAATGTTATCCCATACAGTGGGCCAATTTATCTTCTGGGTAACCCTTTCTATTTAGGCTTGAGACCTTGATTCAGATTTGAGGTTCACGGAGGATAAATTTGGTGATGCTACCCTGCTGTGCAGGGTAGCATCACCAGATTCACCCTCTGGGGACCTCATTCTGCAGATGACAGTCTGCTTATTTCCAGGCTTGATGCTACTTATGTTTCGCTCCATCATAATAAAGTAACACTTGGACTTAGCAGTAGAAGTCTTGGCTGCTAAGGTATTAGTTGTAACTTCCATTAGCAAGACCACCAACATGAACACCCAAAATAAGAAACACACAAGATTGGAACCAGGCTCAAAGGGTAAGGCTCTAGTATTTATTCTTTTATTTATTTATTGGGGTTTAATTACACTTTCAACAGCTAGGGTCACCTTGTGTCAGTTTTACAGGTGAAGGAATAAGGAGTACCCAAAGAGAACCACCAAGCAATGGCAAGCAACTGTCAGACTTCACAACACACTATAACTCTGCATAAACTCTAGTAAATAATAAAATATGAGTTTGGGGGTTTTTTTTCACTAAGGAATATGTACTGGTTGTACTGGAAACAGTATAACAGTGCTCTCAAAACTCTAAATTATTTAAGAACTGAAAATTGACTCTAGTGGCAGACGTTCATGAGAATCAATTTTCGGGGCAAATTTTAAGGCCGGTCATGCAATTTAAATTCAATCAATTATATAATGTTCAACAGAGCTCAATAAAATTTAATTTTAAATTTCCAAATCTTCAGTCAACTCACACTAAAGTTTATACTCTTGTGCTCCAAATAAACATACATGCATATTTCTTAATTTTTTAAAGATTTTCCTCGCAATATGGAGCCTGTTTGGGTCAGGTTTTCTTTTAGAATGGCTTTCGCACCAAGTTAATTTCTTCACTGTTCTACACAGGTATCTGAAGTCAAATACAATGTGCCATCAGGGACAGAATTTTTTAAACATTTTGAGACAATCAAACTGACATCATTGGGGAGAGGTGGCATTGTGGTAATCGGTTCTCGTCAGATCACCAAAGTTAAGCAACGTTGAGCCTGTTTAGTCCTTGGATGGGTGACCGTCTGAGCGATCGATTCGGACTCCCGCATTGTGTCCTTGGGCAAGGCACTTCATCTGATTGTCCACATGGAGGCACGATGACGCCACGTATTAAGGCGTACTGCACGTCGATGGTGCGCATGTCTTCAGTCAATCTAACCCTTTCTGTGCTGCAGTGCGGTATTAAGATTTTGGGGAGCTGGCGGCTGCTTGTCGTTGCTCGGTGGTTCTCTCCAAGTACTCTGGCTTCCTCCACCCATAAAACTGTCACCGACATGATATGACCTTGGATGTTAATGTGTCGTTAAACCCCAATGAACATATAAATAAATAAATAACTGGCATCATTCCAATTCTATTCAGCTGTTCACAAACAAATCTGTGAGAATATTTAGGAGTTGTGAAAAAATGTTTTCCCAATGACTATGGCATATTATGAAGTCCCCCTAACTGACAGAGTGCTCTATGCCCATATTTGGGCTTTATTCTGACATGCAGGTGCCTCAATTTTAAGGCTTCGTAATGTATGGACTCTCTTCATATTATCTTTGAAGAACAATTATTTATTCTGTATGTATTTGCCTTGTTACATTTTATGGGAACGTACCCACAGGCAGTCTCCCATAAATTCTAACAAGACAAAGACATGTGAAGAAATTTATTTTGACCAACAAAAATAATTCAGTGCTCTATGATTTTATATAAATGAGCCAACTTCAATGCTTAAGCTTTGAAGTTGCACCTTCATACTTTAACCCTTTAACCCTTTACCTAACACAGCGACCAACTACGGCCAGATAACTGACCGGTATAAGCCTACCACAGCTTAATATATCTATGAAGTTTTACCATAAAACAATACAAATATGGATATCATTAGAACTAGCCCGTCGAGCTAGTTCTAATGACATCCACATAGTATGGTTTTATTGAAAAATTGCGAAATTTGTTTTCGAAAAATGTGAAATTTAATTTATTAAAAAAATACTGTTGGGAAAAGGGTTAACTCAGGGTTTCCGCTTGGGGAAAATTTGTGGGTCTGGTAGTTTAAAGAAAGTGAAACTCAGACGCCGAAGGCATCTGCTGCACGTGCCAAAGCCACGTGCGTATAGAGGGGGGGTCTGAAAATTTTGATTTTTAGGTGCTCTCTGGGGGCATTCTGGTCGCTAAAATGCTGAATAATTGAAGTGGAAAATATGTATTTTTTCCTCCTACAATTCTCTAAATTCCCACGGGACACACAATACTACATCTGGTCGGAGGTTTCATAAAAATACAAACCCAAAACAACACAAAACCCACGAATCCTGACAGTGACTGAGACACTTGACCTCAATTTTTTTATACAATCCGATACGTACCAACGTAAATAATTGAAAATGCAGAAAGAACGAAATATTCGAAAAGAACCATGATGTGGACGTGTGATGTCATGCACGTGCAATTACATCATTTATCGCTAGAAATAAAAGCCAGTGATTTTGGACCAAACACGACAATTTGAGTCCAAAATTTTATAGGCAACGTTTAGGATTTGAACTTTGTTTCCCCCTCTCATCTGGGGGTTATAAAGTATCAGGTTGTCACCAGTAATAGTAGGCATAGTATACAACATAATTATGCCTATATTACGTGGAAACAAAGGATCCTGAGTGTCGTTACAATACAGCATTGTACTCGACATTTTAACCACCAGCTTTTCTGACTGATCATAGTATGATCAGCGGGGGAATGGGTCCGGTTGACGGACCCGCAGCCGGTCTAGCGGAAACCCTGGTTAACTGGATGCTATATGCCTTCAAACACCTGTACCATTCAGTTGAGAGACGCAGAAATATATGATTTTCTTGTATCTTCAACAAAACAAGTGCAACGCCATGGGATGGCCAATTTCACCTCCATCTGAGTCCAACAAGATAAAAGAGCAATGCAAAGTGTTGCATGCTCTGTATCTATCCTGCAATACCATGGATCGCATATGCTGATCAATGGAGTGTTAGAATTTCTTACAGGTAACTAATTTATGAAACAAAGTATCTTCAATGAAAAATGTGTGAGATGGTCAGTTTCTAAAACACCAACTTGGGATAAATGTCTATCAGCATACCGAAAGACATCAAAACTTGATAACCGATGCTAGAGTGATAATGCAAAATGTTTGTATTGGCAGTTTATCAGTCCTGGTAATTCATCCTTGTTTCAGCGGCAAAAAAATTGCTGTGGAAAACTGATGGTTCTATGGCAATTGCTGTGAAGCCTGTTCAGGGGGTAGGGCATAGTCTCAATTGCCATGTATATGTAAACTTTCAAGTAACTTTAACATGTGAAAGTAGTTCGAGATACATGTGTCTATAATCACAATCAATGTGCAGAATCTTTCACTCAATTAGATCATGCCAATATCATAAACCATGTGAATACTGAGGAAAAATTATGGAAGTTATTTATTTATTTATTAGTGTTTGAGGTCACATATTTCTGCACAATAGCTAATCATGACTACTACAGTTTTACGGGTAGAGGAAGCCGGAGTACCCAGAGAGAACCGTGCAACGACAAGCAACTGTCAGCTCCCCAACATACTAACTCCACACAAGCAGGGTTAGCATTGGTTGAAGACAAGTGCACCATCGGAGTGCAGTGGGCCTTAGTACACAATGCCACCATGCCCCCACGTGGGCAATGGGGGTAAAGTGTCTTGCCCAAGGACACAACGCGGTTGCCGCAGGTAGGATTCAAACCGAGGACCTCTTGGCTTACAGCCTGCACCTCTACCTACTGAGCCACCACGCCCCCAATCTTGGAAGTAAGCAGGCCACTTGCTCAATATGTATAGTATGTTTGAAAATAAGATGCAGCATAACCACAAACTAAGTATCTCACTGCTTCTATGTTGATAACACCAGAATCTGACATCAGTTTCTGGAAAGCTCTATAAGAGCTTTCCAGAAACTGATGTCAGATTATGGTGGTATCAACAATGAAGAAGCAGAACACATAGTTTCTAGTGATTATGCTGTAACTTGTACTGTAAATTTTAAGATTAGCAATACAGTGTAGCAGAACCCACATGGTTTGATTCCTTGTGTTACCTGGAAGTTGTGTAATTTCTGCCACCACAAGGCCTTCTGAAGAAGCCATCCTTGGCAGTATTTTTGCTGTGGATATTTTTCGTTTCCTTAGCATTTCTGTCGGCACTAAATCTGAACAACACTACATAACCTTTCACCACTATCAAATTTACATACAGATTAATTCATTTAAATTAATAGCAATACCAGTGTCGATATGACCCAGACTTGCTTATTCATAGAGTAGCAATGAAATATTGTGCCTTCACACAAATGTGATAACTATTGGTTCAGCAATTTATCAACCAACAGTGTATCAATTGTGCAAACAACAATAGAATTTTTTTCTTATCTTGGTTATTCAAGTTTAAGAAATCGAAGCCAATTGATTCATAGATGTGGGTTTAATCTCACTTCCAGTATGGTCCATCACAACTTCATGCCAAGAAGCTGTCAATTAAATAGGCAATCATTTCAACTATCTTGGTACACTTGGAGAATTTACTCCTAAATATCTAGCTTTGAGAAACCTGAATAATGTTAAGGAGGGTTAAGTCCCCATGCAGAGCTGGGAGGTTGTAGGATTTACACTGTGGTTGCAGTTTTTTAAATCAAAAAACCTTGGTTGTAGTTGCAGTTTTGGTTGTCCATGAGCATATAGAAACTATCTGTATATACCCATCACATCATCCATATAATTACATCTTCCACAAACTAACAAGGCATCTTTTGTTGATTGTATCAGTTGAATAAATAATTATAACATATCTATGGCTATGCCTGAACTGTTGTAAAATGTCAGGCTCAAAACTGTGTTTAGGATAACCTGATCGACCATAAAAAATTATGCCATCCCTCAAAATTTTATCAAGTGAAAGTCGCTCATTTAGGTCATTCTAACCCTAAACTTCCATCTGACTTTAACTATGAATTTGAAAATGATTTTGGTGTTCAGGCTTTCAAAATTAAGTGTAGAAATAAATATATTGGACAGTATAAAAGAGGAGCAAGTGGCAAGTTTTAGTTCTTCAGAGGAAACTGTATTTGATAAACTGATGAACATCTTACTATGCTGCAGTCTTGGTGATATTAATGAATATTGTGTTGAGTTTCGTGGTATTGATAGTGAAAGCCTCAAATCTTGGCTTACAGTCCTGAAAATGTCATTGGTACAAATACAGTGTACATCAGTTTTGTTTTTCAATTCCATTCAAACGTATATAGTAATTAATTGACAGTGGTCAGCAGATTCGTATATATTGCTTTTATTATAAAGTGAATTATGTGGTCATTTTGGTAATTCGATATTACACACAGTATCTTAAAACAAGCTGGAATTTTAAAAATGAATTTGCAGTTGCGTGTATTGGAGTACGGGTGCAATTTTCGGCAGTCTCTCACTACCAATTCTTTCCAGCTCTATCCCCATACCTCGCTGTTCTAGATGCCCACCCACCTAATTTGGCATCAGTATAGCAGCCAGCCCACCATTTGAATCCACAAAACAACAAGAGGCCCCACGGGGCCTGAAGCGCTCATCTTGTGCAGAACACAATTTAAACAGAGTCCAAGAATGAGTCTACATTAAGCAAGCCATCTCCATAGGCTACACTGTCAATCCTTGAGTCCCTCAGGAGTGACAAAAATAATCTGAGCATCATGCCTTTTCTTCAGTTGATCATAAGTAAAATGTAGAGCTCCCCTATGAAGCCCCTTGATACAACCTATGTGGATTAATCTTAGTACCTCTAGAAGGTACTGAATACAAAATTTTTAATTCTTCAGCAAAATGGCCAATTCCGGCTCCCATAGAGAGCCCAAATATTAATCCAGGCTCTTGATTTGAACACAGTTAAATCTGACTTCCCTAGAGATGTTGTGTACCGAATATGAAAGCATTCTGACTGTTGGATCTGAAGAAGAGAAATTGTAAAGAAATTTCTCCGAATTGCACTAAGTTCAAATTTGGGCTACCATAGCGAGCCCAAATATTGACCTATGGATCCGATTTGAACAAACTTGAATCTGACCCCCCTAGAGATGATGTATACCAAATGTGAAAGCATTCTGACAAGTGAATCTGAAGAAGAAGATTTTTGAAGAAATTCCCTCATATTGTACTAAGTTAAATTTCATGTTCCCATATGGAGCCCAAATATTAACCTAGGCACTCGAATTGAACAACCTGGAATCTGACCCCCCTAGAGATGTTGTATACCAAATATAAAAGCATTCCGACTGGTGGATCTGAAGAAGAAGATTTTTAAAGAAATTTTCTCATATTGCACTAAGTAAAAATTTGGGCTACCATAGTGAGCCCAAATATATACCTAGGGATCTGATTTGAACAAACTTGAATCTGACCCCCATAGAGATGTTGCATACCAAATATCAAAGCATTCTGACTGATGGATCTGAAGAAGAAGATTTCTTTAAATTACCCTCCATATTGAACAAAGATAAAATTTGGGCTTCCGTAGGAAGCCCAAATATTAACCGAGGGACTTGGTTTGAACAATCTACAATCTGACCCTCATAACAATGATGTATACCAAATATTAAAAGATTCTGACTGGTGGTTCTGAAGAAGAAGATTTTTAAAGAATATTCCCCATATTACCCTATGTTAAAACTTCGGGCTCCTGTAGAGAGCCCAAATATGAACCAATGAGTTTTATTTCAACAAACTTTTATCTGACCCCCCTATGAATGCTGTATACCAAATATCAAAAGATTCTGATGATTGGTTCTAAAGAAAAAATTTTTTTAAATTTTTGCAAATATGCTGACTCAGCATTTTTTTGATGCCCATTACAGAACACCCTAACATAACCGATGGCAATTTTTTTTTACCATTCAATTCTACTGGTCATAAGGATACTTCATACCAAATAAAAGCTCTCTGTTCTGTGGGGTTTGGGAAATATGGGCGTTTGAAAATATTTCTATTTTTAGCTCCCAGGGTTCCCATGGGGACGCGGGAATTTTTTTTTCTGCATGGGTCATGTACTTATGACCCAATAATACCACAAACCAAATTTGGTTCATACCGGACCATCGGTTCAGAAAATAGAAATTTTGGGCAGGGCCAAAAATCTTACCCCTCCTATTACAAAGCCAAATATTACTTCACGAACTTCGTTTGAACAAACTTGATTCTACACCTCATATGGAAGTTCCATAGCAAATATCAAGTCATTGTACACACTGGTTCTTGAGAAGAAGATTTTTAAAATATATTGGTGCATTTTCCCCCACTCCCTCCCTATGGGGCTGGGCGTGCTGAGTTGAACAAAAATGAAATGCCCCTTTGGGACCATCACTCACACAAACTTTCACTTGAATTGGCCCAGTGGCTTTGGAGGAGAAGACCAAAACATGGTGTTGACGGATGACGGACGACAGATGACAGATGACGGACGGGAAGCGATGAGATTAGCTCAGCTTGACTTAGTCAAGATGAGCTAAAAACACCCAAAAGATAAATTCACTTAAATTCAAACTGAGTGCCAAATGGGTTGTTTTTTTATATCCTCCAAATTTGAAAGCAAAACAGTATCATCAGGACACCATAAAATGTATTATTTTTTCAATAAGTCAAGGGGAATAACTCCAGAATGGAGAAAGTGAATACATGCATGACAAAGTTTCAAAAACACATCTGAATGCATATTCAAAGCTATCGTCTGGAAACCATAAACTGTATTATTTATCACTTAGTCAAGGGGAATAACTCGAGAATGGAGAACGTGGATAAGATTAATGCAAAGATGACCTGTATTTTGTCATTCTTGACAATATGCAAATATTTCAAAAAATATCTCAATGCATACTTGTCATCTGACAACCAAAACTCAGACAGACGGATGTACAGACAGACAAGGGAAACATTTAATTCCCTCTGCAATTCAAGTGGGGGAATAAAAATCTAAGAATTTTATCTGGGCTTTAATCATCCCATAATGAAAAAGATGAATTCTACATCTGTATTATTTCACAGTCATGGAATGATGATCAAGTGTAAACCTAATTTCTCTACAACCGTTAACCCTGGACACTCTGGTGGTGCAAAAGAATTTTCTCCAATCACTCTGTTTTTCCCTTATTTAACACTGAATTTAACCAATTATAACATCTTTGACAGAGCTCATTGAGCTCTGTCAAACAAGTTATATTTGGTTAAATATCAAACTGCATTATGGGAAATATTTGCTGCTGAAAACTTTGCAATTTTGCAGAGGGTTAACTGGGAAGATGCAAGATCTAACTTTTGTAGTCACAATTTTATGATAGAGATAGGTTTTATTACAGTGGATTGTGAGTGCCTGAAGGCAATCTTCAATAAATGTAATGGAATTCTGCTTCTGTGTGAAAATGAAGGTGTTTACCTGGTAGAGTGTCATCAAAATTTGTTTTACACATCTTGCATCGTTTCAATTATGGGAGAATGCCAGCAGGTACTTTCCCTCAAATATACAAAGCAAATCCATACAGACAAAATAACTTCACTTCAAAGATAATATGCAGTATATCCACAGAATTTGTAAGCTTTAATTTGAGGAACCTGAACTTCAGAATGAAGCCCAAATATGGGCTTCAAGCAAGCCCACAAATAAGCAACCTTATTGGTCTCTGACCGGATCAATTTGTATGTTTGGCGGGCACAAATTTTCTTGTGCTGGATAAAATGACCAGGGCAATTTCTTGTAACTGAAAAACTTGTTTAAAATCCATGGGTTGTCATTTTTTACACGCATATAATTCAGAGATGATCCGCTAAGACACCCAGCAAAATTTCCACCAATGAAGCGCCGGGATTAACCAGGTGCTCCATTGGTGGAAATTTTGCTAGGTGTAAGGGCGGATCATATTTGAATTATATGCATGGAAAAATGCCTACCCATAGATTTTTACCCATCCATGATGGCTGTACTGTAATTGGTCCTCTTTATTATATTCAGATGAACGGTAAATAGGTTATCTTAAAATTCGAGATATTATTGTCTATCCAGATATTCGGGGCAATTCATACCAAATTTGATTTTGGGATGGATCGCCCCAGGGCAAAACGTTTCATATCTGCTGACAATTTCAACTCGCCCTGGGATGGATCGTCTTGGGACAAAACATCCCTTATCTGCTGACAACAGCAACTTCTCCAATGTGTTTTGTTATTGTAATTGCCAGTGCAGGTTATCATTGGTTTAAATTTTTCTTTTTTCATTTTACCTCTGTGTGGGAACCCCTTGGGAAGTGAAGCAGTGCTTGTTTACTTTTTTACTGGTAAAATAGGTCACTAATGCCTGGGATGGAAGTCCTCTAAAATGTGCAACATGAGTATAAATGATTGGCTGGACTTGACTTGATATCAATGTTGTAGTCACGATTAGCAATTGTGCAGAAATATGTGACCTTAAACCCCAATAAATAAATAAATAAATTTTCCATTCTACAGCCCTGTCTCCTCTCACAGACTTTGGAATGTTTGTTTTCTTTACAAAATGTTCAACTGGTTTATCTAACATTTACTATTATAACAAAAGCCATTAATATTCGTTACATCAAATTTGAAACAAGTTCACTCCTGGAATTTACAACCTGGTGCCAATATTATAAAACTTTATAATTGTATTTTCTAGAATTATATACATTTTCTACCCATTAATATAACTGATTAAAATGAATCTAGCCTTTTAAAAGATATGGCAATTTGCAAACTGGCAAATTCCTGGATCTTTGAAAATGCTAATGGTTCATTTTAACCTGCTTAAAGTTATAAATTGAAAATACAATTCTAGAAAACACAATTGTAATAGTTTTATAGTATTCGCCCCAAGAAATTGTTCCTGGAAAATTCTATGGGATTCCCTATATTTTACGACTATTTCAAAGTGATTGGTCATTTGTATGCACAAACTGATGTCATGATAGCATCTTACCCTCAAAATAGTGCACACAAAACATGACTGATATAAGCACCACCCCCACCCAATTTTAGGTACTTTATATTATTTTCAAACAAACAAAAGCATACCATTTGTACTGCTGCCAACATAAATACAATGATACTGGACAAGTCCACTTACACTATCACTCTGATGTGTGCTATTGGCATTGTGGAGGTTACACCCACTGTTAAATTTTCATGCGGGTCCAGTTATAAAGGTTTAATTGTAAATAACTTGCGAAACCATGTGACCATTATCAGATACTTTTGCTGCATAAAGCTGTTTTATACAATATTAACCCTTTACCCAATGCAGACAATATCAAAATTTATTATTTTAAATATCAATTTTAACAAATTTTCAAAACATTTCAACAAAACCATATCATGTGACCCCTCATTGGAATGAGCTTGATGAGCTCGTTCCAAAGAGGGGTCACATGATATGGTTTTGTTGAAACGTTTTGAAAAATAATATTTTTTCAGCTGCTGAATTTGCATATATGTGGGAGGATGTGGCCAATTCATTGGGTAAAGAGTTAAATGGCAACACCATATGGTGTTGTCAGACTGGAATTACCTCTTCTAACTTTTCTGGTGGCAGTTATCTACATAAAGTATTGGCTTGCATAAATGTTGATGCAGGGTGATTTTTGCACTTCTTGTGACCAGGAGAGGCTTGCAGGTGTGATATGAGGATGATTATATATCATCTACTAGAAAGCTCTTTGAAATAGAGCTCTCCAATAAATGATAATATGTCAAGATTATTGTTAGATCTTCATCTACAGTGAACACATTTCAATGATACAAAAACTCTACATGCTTGGAATTTAGGAAAAGTGATATTTATTTGCTGGTGTTTAACGTCATTTTCAGCATGTGGGCTATATTATGACACAACATAAGTATTAACTGGTTGCATGCTAGAAGTCATTATCATGGCTCTATTGAAAAAGAGCTGGAAGCCACTTTAGTGGTTTTACAGTGTATGCATTTGCTTGATGTTCGCTTTGATGTAGAAGAAAAATAGCTTATATAAAAACATTTGGTTGCAATTTATTAGAGAGTCTATTGATACTCTATAATAAATTGTAACAAAACAATTATTTATGAACAAATTCTTGCTAAACTAAGGCTACTCTTGCTGGTAGCATGGTATCTTTGAAAAAAAAAAAAAACATGTTTCAAATCACCTTCAAAAAATAAAACAGCACTCAACCAGTTAAGTCAAGTTTTGCCAACAGTTTATGCTTAGGTTGTGGGCTTAATGAGGGCCTGCACCCCAGCGGCATTGGTTACCAGGTCCAGTCTTTTGATTTGAGGCAAGCTGTGACTCTTGCACACCATCATGCCAGCAATTTTTATATTTTGCGAGTAGACAACAGTGCACCTGGACCCTACCTAGTGAGCCATTAAAGTGTGTTCACGGGGAAAGGGATGAATAACGCTATACTTGCGCGGAAATATGAACAATATACCATGCATGAATTATAAACTGTAGCATTCCAAGACTTAATACTAATTAACCTTTTACCTAACATGAAAAGCAGACGACACTTGCAAAAATAATTCTTGAATAACTAATTTTTTTCATTTTTTGTCTCAAAAACATAGGTTATGACCCCTCATTGGAACGATCTCGACGAGCTCGTTCCAAAGAGGGGTCATAACCTATGTTTTTGAGACAAAAAATGAAAAAATAATGAAAATTAATTGGCGATTTTTGAGAATAGCGCTGGCCGGGTTTGGCCGTTACGTTGGGTAAAGGGTTAAAACTTCACTTTCCAAGAATTGGTACATAAACAACGTAATTCAGCATTTAATATCTCCGATACAATCCTCAACAGTTTTGTTTTACCTTGAGAAACAACAGGCAAGTTTTGTGGGCCATCTTCAATTAGCCCAAGAGACAAAGAGTTTGCATTGAACTGTGGTTACTGAGATGTGAGGTGCATCAGGAAAAGAAATACACAGACTAAGAAGGCAAATGCTTCACTGAAATTGCATTTCATGTATTGCACCAAACTCAAATAAATTTTATTACTATTGCTACAAGCTGGTTAAAAAAATAAATGGGTAATAATTTTGGAATTCCTATTTACTGTGCTCCTCTGAAGTGACCAGTATGTAGACAAACTTACGGAAATAAATAACATTGAATTCATTTAGAAGAAGAAAATGATCAGTTGCATCAAGGTCTGCAAGTTTCTTTTTTTTTTGAAAATGGTCAGTATCAATGTTCTTTTAGCTTTATGTCCACAGCACACTTCCTGGAGGTTTCCTAGAAGATGCAGGGAAATCATATTCCTGGATCTTTTTTTTAAAACATTTTCCTGGCACCCTGGACTCAACTGGGAGCAAGTAGTATATAGAGTGCTTTTCCTTTTCAAAATCAAAAGACTGTGGGTCCTACTTTCCAGTGGAGAACAAATCTACCTCTGTAGACAAGCAGACCTTCACTTTCCACACGTCCAATATTTATTTATTTATTTATTGATGTTTAAGGTCACATATTTATGCACAATGGCTAATCATGACCGTGACAGTTTTACAGGTGGAGGAAGCCGGAGTACCCGGAGAGAACCACCGAGCAACGACGAGCAGCTGCCAGCTCCCCAACATCGTAACTCCGCACTGCAGCACAAGCAGGGTTAGATTGGTTGAAGACATGCGTACCATCGACGTGCAGTACGCCTTAGTACACGGCGTCATCATGCCCCCACGCGGGCAATGGAGATGAAGTGTCTTGCCCAAGAACACAACGCAGTTGCCGCAGGTGGGATTCGAACCCACACGTCCAATAGGGAGGAAAGATAATGAGATGAAGTTGAAAAACATGATGCCAGATAGCACTTACAAATATTTCAAGGCTTCAATGAAAGAATCAAAACCTAGTAACCTCCATGTATTTTCTTCCACTTGTGCAATCCAAAACAGTAATGCTGTTTCATATCCCTACACAGAAATATACAAGAGCTATTGCGGAAGGCAATTCATACCCCCACTGCAGGGCTGGGCTGATGAAGCATAAATGAATTAAAAACAAAGTAAGGACCATAACTCTGTTGAAAAAATGCAGACAACATTTTTTATAACGTGCAGGAGCAGCTTGTCATAAGGATCCCTCATACCAAATTTCAATGAAATCCATCCACTCACTGGCAAGATATCGATGCAGACGGACAGATGCACAGATGGACACACAGATGGATGAATGTATGCAAGGAGAGAAACACTGACAGATGCATGTATCCAGTATACCTCCCATTTTTCTTCGAGAGTGGGGATATAGTAATGTTTGTTACAGTAATGGCACACCACTCTATTGAGTCTGAAACCCTGTGACAAGCAACGCAAAAATATAATTTGCAGGCTTTGATTTCAGCACTCAACCAGTTAAATGTGCTGCAAGTGCTCATCAGTGGAACCCAAATATATATGGGCTTCTGGCACTGGACCCATCAATTCTTATAGTCACCTCTTTGTGAAGTTTTATTAGTAATATTCCAGTGGAGAAAGGAAGTAACGTCAGTAATTTCTAACACTGTTCAACTCTCCCTGGAATTTCCTTTCTAAACTGTTCTAAAAGCTAAAAATGAATATTTTCAGAAATTTAAGAAAACATTTTGCAAGTGACACCTACTGTTATATAAATGGTTAACCCTTTAGCCAATGCACACGATAAAAATTAGAATAAAACAATATCATGTGACACTTTATTGAAATGTGCTCGTTCCAATGAGGGTCACATGGTATGGTTTTGCTTAAATTTTTTGAAATTTTTTTTTTTTAAACTGCTCAATTTATAAATGACATGGACAGATGCAGCCAACTCGTTTGGTAAATGGTTAACAAAATATTAATCCATAATATATTTCAGCAAATAGGTTTTAATTTTAACAAAGAATTTCAACCTGAAGATAAGTTTCTTTGAACTCCCATGGGATTTAAAATAAAATTATTCTCTTGAAGTGGACTTCTTCGCACTGAACGAATACACAAAACACCTGGTGAACGGTCAAGTGGTGAACATTGTTCAATTCTGCCCCTAACTGTTAAAATCACTTTCATGTTTAAAAGTTGTGTGACTTTCTCAAACAAGGTCTATCTAACCAGAAAGAATATCTAAATAGTCAATATTTTTTCTGGACTTCGAAGTTTCAATAACTGAGGTGCTTATGAAAATACTTCTTTCCTCCATACTGATATGAAAATATAAATGTCAAACAATGGCAGAACAAGAGAAGTTCCTTTTTCGAGATTTCCTTTTATATTGCAGGTTCATGTCTCAGGTGGCCGATTGAACTATATGTTTATCTGAACACTAACATGTTTGTCTGTCATACCCCAGGGGACATTAATTCAATAATTCGGAGTTTCATATAGGCACAATCCAATTTTCTAGTGAAAAAGCAAATATGTCCCAATTAACACAAGCTTACAAGTTGTTTAACCAAAACTGACAAAAAATAAATGAATGAGCTGTATTTTCTGTCCATAGGTTGAGATTCTCATGCAGGGAACAATTAAAAGGCAGAATTTTTTACTTTTCAAGAGTTTCATGGTGAATCCTCATAGACCTAATTTGGAGTTTGATACACTTTGTTGCATATAAAGGATGATGCTTTTTAATAAACAGTAATCACATAAAACTGTGAGTTGTTTTCTAGTCATGTTTTGGATGCCTATGAAGGCACAAATTTTTCCATGAATCGATTCTTGTTGAAATGTAAGCCCTGAAGGTACAAGCAATTAGTATTAAGTGTCTTACACATGACATAAAGTTGATAATCCAACACGACTAGCAGTCAACACTCACAAAAGACATTACGGCCTAAAAAAGTTAAAAATCTTTGTCTCAAGCCCTCCCTTCACCAAAGTTGAGCTAAAAATAAAAATAAAATGGTTTATGTCTGATATTTTACCCACATTAATAAAACTGATAAATATGTAGCTTGAGTGCAAAAAGGTTTTGCAATGCTTTAGCATTGCAAAGCTTTTTTGCACTCAAGGGATGAAATACCCCAGCCACCATGCTATTTTGTAGCTTATGAGACCTAAAACAAACTAAGAAAATGAACTTTTGATGGCAAAAAATAATTACAAATATAAAATAAACAAGAGGCCCCAGGGGGCCTGAGGGCGCTCACCTGACATGGTAGCCTAAATATCAACCCAGAGAATTGATTTCAACAAGTTGTATCTGCTCCTCCTAAGAAAAGCTTATACCAAATATCCAAAGATTCTGACCAGTGGATCTGAGCCCATATATGAACACAAGGACTTGGCTTTAACAAACTTGAATCTCCCCCCCCCCCCCCCCCCCCCCAAAGGATGCTGATTCCTCATTTTGAACTAAGTTGTCATTCGGGCTCCCATAGTGAGCCCAAATATGAACCAAGGGACTTGGCTTTACCAAACTTGAATCCCCCCCACCCCAAAGGATGCTGCACACCAAATATCAAAACATTCCGACTGCTGGATCTGAAGAAGAAGATTTTTTAAGAAAATTCCTCATTTTGAACTAAGTTACAATTCAAGCTCCCACAGTGAGCCCAAATATGGACCTAGAGACATGGCTTGAACAGACTTGAATCTCTCACCCCCCTAAGGATGCTGCATACCAAATATCAAAACATTCTGACTGCTGGATGTTAAGGATGCTGCATAAAAAATATCAAAAGCATTCATCTGCTGGATCTGAAGAAGATTTTTAAAGAAAATTCCTCATTTTGAACTAAGTTATCATTCGGGCTCCCACAGTGAGCCCAAATATGGACCTAGGGACATGGCTTGAACAAACTTGAATCTCACTCCCCTAAGGATGCTGCATACCAAATATCAAAACAATCGGCTGCTGGATCTGAAGAAGATTTTTAAAGAAAATTCCTCGTTTTGAACTAAGTTATAATTCGGGCTACCACAGTGAGCCAAATATGAACCCAGGGACTTGGCTTGAACAAACTTGAATCTCGTCCCACTAAGCATGGTGCATACCCAATATCAAAAGATTCTGCCTGCTGGATCTTGAGAAGAAGATTTTTTAAGAAATTTGTCTGAAATGCACCAAGTTCAAATTTAGGCTCCTATACTGAGCCCAAATATAAACCTATGGGGCCGATTTGAACAAAATTGAACCAGATCCACCCCACAATGTTGCATACCAAATATCTAAAGATTCTGCCTGCTGGATCTTGAGAAGAATATTTTTTGAGAAATTTGCCTGAAATGCACTAAGTTCGAATTCGGGCTCCTATACTGAGCCCAAATATGAACCCAGGGGGCCGATGTGAACAAACTTGAATCAGATCCACCCTACAATGTTGCATACCAAATATCAAAAAAGATTCTGCCTGCTGGGTCTGGAGAAGAAGATTTTTTACTGTTTTTCCCATTGCCTACAGTGTTAAAAAGTGCCGACTCAGCACTTTTTCAAAGTCCCGAAACTGTACCCTATGATAAAACCGATGGCAATTTTTTTTTCCCAATCCTTTCTGTTGGTCCTAAGGAAGCTTCACACCAAATAAAAATTCTCGGTGCCGTGCAGTTTTGGAGATATGGGTGTTTTAATTTTTTTCTATTTTTAGCTCCTGCGGTTCCCACGGGGCTGCAGGAAAACATTTTTGGCATAAATCAAGTACTTATAATCCAATAATACCTCATATTAAATTTGGTTCAAATTGGCCTCTGGGTTCAGAAAATAGAAATTTTGGGCGGGGCAAAAATTCTTGCCCCTCTCAGAACAAAGGTAAATATTGCCTGTCAAACTTCTCTTAAACAAACTTGAGTCTACACCTCAAATGGCAGTTGCATACCAAGTATCAAGTCTCTGCTATGGCTGGTTCATGAGAAGAAGATTTTTAAAAATTTTGTGGATTTTCGCCCCACCCCACTCCACAATATGAGCTGAAACCTAATTTGCATAAAATTCAAAATGCCCCTATATAACTAACTCTCACATGAAATTTCATTAAAAGGTGGACAGTGGTTTTGGAGAAAAAGACCCAAACACCACCTTCATTATGGATGACAGACAAAAAGTGATCAGAATAGCTCACCCTGACTTTCAGTCAGGTGAGCTAAAAACTGCCAGCCCGCATGCAAGTTTATAAAAAAATGGCCCGAGAAAGAGAAGATCTACTTTCTGCGGCCTAACTAAAAAAAAAATTTTTGCCTCAAAATTTGTTCCAAAGAGAAGTCATAACCTGTATTTTGGGGGAAAGAAACTGAAAAAATAAAATTTGCTGGCCATTTTTGTGAATATTTATTTATTTTAAGGTCACTGTCAGCATCTAATATGTTATATCATAACCACAAGACATGTATGAAGTTATGTTTAGCCAATCATTTATATCCATGCTGTCCACTATAGAGAGGACTTTCACACCCAAGCATTGATTACAAGGTTCTATTACACCTGTAAAAGATTTTTGTGTATTGCGCTGCTAAGATATAGTCATTAGGCTAGCTAGAGAAAGGGTTAATTAAAAGTCAGGATTTTACAGTGAAATCCTGTTGACTGAATAGCCACTTTGCCCATGACAATTATTCCAACAAACGGGAGTAGTCAAGTAACAGAAATTTGGACATTTTCCTCTATTGTAGAGGTAAATGGAACATTTATTCTATTATAACTTGTTTGACAGGGCTCCTGGAGGTCTGTCAAACAAGATACAGCAGATTAAATGGCTGCCTTGCAATACAGAGGCCAAACTGGTCTATAAACAAGAAGAATTTGATGACTGTCAGGATAATTTCTCGACATGTTACATAAAGTTTTTATTCATTTAATACATAAGGGCCTAATTCTGACTTCGATCATTTGTCTTCAAAACATATGTTAAGACCCCTCTTTGGAATGAGCTTGTCGAGCTCCTTCCAATGAGGAGTCATAACCTATGTTTTTAAGACAAAAAATGAAAAAAATTAGTTATTCAAGAATTTTGTTTGCAAGTGTCATCTGCTTTTCATGTTAGGTAAAGGGTTAAGTCACAAGCTGTGACGAGCTTGTTCCAATGAGGGGTCATAACCTATGTTTTTGAGACAAAAAATTTGAAAAAAATTAGTTATTCAAGAATTTTGTTTCCAAGTGTCATCTGCTTTTCATGTTAGATAAATGGTTAAGTCACAAGCTGCATCCTAACTACCTGGACAGTTGTTTTTAGGGATGTCTTGGCAAGAACCTGGGCAGTTGTTTTTAGGGACATCTTGGCTACCTACATAGGCAGCCAATAAATACTCTTATGTTTCAAACAAGAGGCCCCACGTGGCCTTAAATCGCTCACCTGACAAAGTGGTTCAAAGAAGTATTTTGGATCACATTCAGCTCGTTATGGTTCATCAACACCACAGAGGAATGACATCATGAAATTAAATTCAGGTGTCCATGTCAGATAATCATTATAATAGCATAGGTCTTGCCAACTAGATCCAATTCTCCCAGCTATAGATAAGCATTTCCAAATTTCCAAGCGTTGTTACGCCACTGCAGTTTGAAAGCCATAACTGATGAAACAAGGGACCCGATTTGAACAAACTTGAATCTGACCCCCCCCCCCCACCCCCCCCCCCCCCCCTCAAAGATGTTGTATACCAAACCTGAATCATTCTGACTGGTGAATCTGAAGGAGAAGATTTTTAAAGAACAGTCATCATATTGCACTAAGTTAAAATTCGGGCTCCCATAGGAAGCCCAAATATGAACCCCGGAATTCAATTTGAACAAACTTGAATCTGGTGCCCCTAGATAAGTTGTATACCAAATATGGAAGAATTCTGACTGGTGGATCTGAAGAATAAGATTTTTATGGAATAGACCTGATATTGCATTAAGTTGAAATTCAGGCTCCCACAGGGAGCTCAATTATGAACCCAGGGACTCGATTTGAACAAACTTGAATCTGACCTCCCTAGAGATGTTGTAAACCAAATATGAAATGATTCTGACTGGCGGATCTGAAGAAGAAGATTTTTAAAGCATATTCCACATATTGCACTAAGTTAAAATTCGGGCTCCCATAGGGAGCCCAAATATTGACCCAGGGATTCGATTTGAACAAATTTGAATCTGACCCCCCAGAGAGATGTTATATACAAAATATGAAAAGATTCTGACTGGTGGATCTGAAGAAGAAGATTTTTAAAGAAAATTCCACATATTGCACTAAGTTAAAATTTGGGCTCCCATAGTGAGGCCAAATATTAACCCAGGGATTCGATTTGAACAAACTTGAATCTGACCCCCCCTAGAGATGTTGTATACCAAATATGAAAGAATTCTGCCTGTTGAATTTGAAGAAGAAGATTTTTAAAGAATAATCCTCATATTGCACTATGTTAATATTCAGGCTCCCATAGGGAGACCAAATATGAACCCAGGGCCTTGATTTGAACAAACTTGAATCTGACCCCCCTATTGATGTTGTATACCAAATATGAAAGAATTCTGCCTGGCGGATCTGAAGAAGAAGATTTTTAAATAATAGACCTCATATTGCCCTAAGTTGAAATTCGGGCTCCCATAGGGAGCCCAAATATTAACCCAGGGGCTCGATTTGAACAAACTTAAATCTGACCACCCTATTGATGTTGTATACCAAATATGAAAGGATTCTGACTGGTGAATCTAAAAAAGAAGATACTTAAATGTTTTTCCCATTGCCTAGTGTTAAAAAGTGCTGACTCAGCACTTTTTCAAAGTCCCGAAACTGTAACCTATGATAAAACCGATGGCAATTTTTTTTTACCAATCCTTTCTGTTGGTCCTAAGGAAGCTTCACACCAAATAAAAATTCTCAGTGCCGTGCAGTTTTGCAGATATAGGCGTTTTAAATTTTTTCTATTTTCAGCTCCTAAGGTTCCCACGGGGCTGCGGGAAAATTTTTTTGGCATAAATCAAGTACTTATGACCCAATAAGTCCTCACATTGAATTTGGTTCAAATCAGCCTCTCGGTTCAGAAAATAGAAATTTAGGGCGGGGCCAAACTTTTTGCCCCTCCCATAACAACGCCAAATATTATCCCTCGAACTTCTCTTGAACAAATCTGAGTCTACACCTCAAAAGGAAGCTGCATACCATATATCAAGTGTCTGCTACTGCTGGTTCTTGAGAAGAAGATTTTCAAAGATTTTGGTCCCCTTGGGGGTGTGGCCCCACCCAGGAGGAGGGGCAACTTCATTTGAACAAATCTGAATTGGCATTAGGTAATAAATATTTAGCCAACATTTGAATAAAATTGGGCTAGTGATTTAGGAGGAGAAGTCGATAATGTAAAGTTAACGCCGGACGGACGACGGACGGATCACGATCAGTAAAGCTCCCGCTGAGCTTCGCTCAGGTGAGCTAATAAAAGTAAGGTGCGAATAAAAGTATGGGGTGGAACATTTATCAAAATTAAATAAAAGTACAGACCCAAATAATAGTACAGGGTGGAAATCCAGTCAGGGAGTGAGGTAGTAAAGCTAGTTAATTTGATTTAAAAGCCAACTTATTTTCCATTATTACAGTTAGTTTTATTAAAGAAAACTAAAAGACATTTAGGCATTTAGGCATCATGAGTACAACAAAGGATACACTGTGCTAAACAAAAGTCTATCACATAATCTGGTGAAGATTTACTAATTTGAAGATCTCCTCCCAGTTGGAAGGGCAATTTTAATAAACATGCAGGCCCAAATAAGGTGCATACAGTGTGGAAAAATTCCCCCAAATTAATAAACATACATGTATGTTTATTAGGAACACAAGAGTACTTACATAAGAACAACTGCAAAGCCATAGTATGAAGACTGTCAAAGTGTAGCAGAGTAAAAATTTCAGATAAATGATTGTCTTTTACCCTTGGCAATAAAAAAGGTGCATTAAAAATGCATGTATAAAAATGAAAACTGAAAATTATTTGTGATAAGAATTGGTCAATAAAAAATAAAATCTATTAATGCCAGCTTACCCTGTCTGATGAGCTGACATTAATGGTGGAGTTTTTTCTGACCCAGTACTTTATGAATGACGTGTGTTGATTTAATGTGTAAATGCTTTTCAACAGTTTTTATTAAATTTATTGACAAAAATACAGACACAAGACCAGTAAAGACAAATATAATTTACATCAGCACATGATCCTAGTTTCCTTGATATTTTGTGCAATTCAGATCTACTGACAATCTCCGATGTGCAATACATATCTACTGATAATCTCCACTGTGCAATACAGATCTACTCAGCCAACATATTTGCTGGCAAGTTAATACCAGGTTGCCCAACATGATAGGGGCTGGGAGGTGAAAATTTCCAAAAGGGTTATTAATATATTATGCAGCATGGGACTGCAATGATTGTGATTACATTTCAAGTGTGATACACTGCTTACGGTTCAATGCGTACCATTCTTCACTGTGTATTGTGATACAATGTTGTAACCTGGTACAATGGAACCCTGTTATTTGTATACAAACTTGGACAGTGATAAATGTGATCAAAAGGAGTTTTCCGTTAACCAAAGTAATGGTAAATAATAATTATTCAATCAATATATTATATCTTGTTAGAAAGAGCTAATAAAGCTCTGTCAAACAAGATTTTAGGGATTAAATGGTTGAACATATTTTGAGGGGAGACAAAAAACTGGAAAATGAGTCATAAAATCAAACAATTAAATTACTGAATGCCATTTAATAGCTGTCACATTAAGAGGTTACATATTGTTTAAAGTGTGCATTGCAAATCGTGTTAAATGGAAGCTAACATAACTGAATACACGTAGTCTAAAGTGTTTGATAGTTATAGTTGAAAGTAATGGCGATCATGCGTATCACAAAACATCTCGTAATTATGAGGAAAGTGTGTTGGAAGAGCATCGTTGCAGCAGGCATACCAGAATTGCAAAACAATGGATTGGGGAAGAGTGGGTCTTCCAATTGTGGGGTGCAGGGGGCTTGGGTGTCGTCTCGTTATGCCGATGAGCTTAAATAAACATACCGAGATCGGGATTAGTGAAAGGTGCTAATTACTTTTACTGGTCACTTTTACCCAGGATTTTAGATGAGAAAAAATTACAAAAAAAATTACTTTTACTGGTCACTTTTACCTAGGATTTTAGATGAGAAAAAATTACAAAAAAATTACAAATAACGAACATTAAACATTGCATGAAACATGGGCATTAATTAAATACTCTCAAAAAGGACTGGCTTTGGCCACGGCATCTAAAAATTGTAAAATGTTCATTCTACTTTCTCTGTATTCTCTTTGGTAATGCCGGATGAAATGTTCAATTTTTCGGTACTTTTTTCGTCGTGGGCAAACTTTTCCACCGGCACGGAGTTGAAGTATTGTTGCTTCTGTGTAAGCCTGTTCCTGTTGAATAAAACTCACAACAGAGTACAAATTTGGATTACTTCCATTGATTATTTTCTTCAATTTAGAATGCCATCCCTCCACGTGGTTTGTTGTTCTTGGGCCATTTGTCTCAGAATGATTCCATATATTTTGATTAACTCCCTCAACCCAGAATGAAGTTACATAGTCTGTGAACTTTACCACTCGCTGGTCAACATCCCTAGTATTTAATTCTTCTTCCCATGCACTCAGTACTTCAAACCAGGCATCGCTGACTTCTGGCACTGCCACAAATGGAAGAGCTATGGCTCGTCGAACTAATGTTCTGACTGCTGTGTTGTCTTTGTATTCATTTCTAAGGCTGCACTTGTCTGATGCAAAGCGATAAACCGCTTGACTGTAGTGGAAGTAACATCCCTTTACCGTTGTTGTTGGAAAGATGAGCTGCGCAGCATTGAGCAGCAATTTCAAAATCCATAAACATCTGAGAAGGCTGGAGGGTCACACCTGCATCTTGACATTTATTTGAGATAAGTTCAAAGAATCTAACGTAAGTTGACTGCTGCTTGTCTGGTAGAAATCCATACACAAGTGGGAACATTTTATTGTCAACAAAAGCATGCACTGAATATAACTGGAAGAAGAGTTTAGGCGACTTCTCAAATGTTCCATCACAATATAATGGTGCCGCTTCACTGAGTAGTTGAAGATTTGCTGTGGTCGCAAAGATCATTATTTTCTTTTCTTCGCCATCAGAAGCAAGAAGAAAGTTGTCCCCTGCTGTTGTTTTCTGGAACATTTCTGGTAGAAGTATATCAGAATGAGATTTTGGAAGAGCTGGCCTTGTTTTTGCTCGGGATCGGTAAAGAGCTGATCGTACACTGTAGAAAGTTGGAATTTTAGCAATGATCACTGGGTCAGTTTCATCTCCTCTTAAAGATCCAACTAAGTCCTGGTAGATAGATGATACAGATTTAGAATCACGACGAATTGTTTTCTTCAGATCTGCTAACACGGCATCTGCACAGATTTTTGGTAAATCCGGAAGATGATTATGTGTGCCCATAGGCGAACTAATAATGTCATCTCTTGTGTTTATTGTGGCTCCGCAACCACGTTCACTACACACCCAGTGGATATTTGGTGGCTTCTGTGACTTTATTCGGAACTTAAAGTCATTGTAAACTAGATTTCTACCTCCTCTGTTATTAGGAATGAACATAACTGAAACTTGTTGACTTGCCATGACTGCGAGAACTATGTATGAGAGGGACTATGGAGATGTTCCTTTTTAAACCTTTTCCATGATCCCTGTTCACCCTGACAGGTATTAACGTCCCGTATTCAACAATATGGAGATGTTCTTTTTTAAACCGCCTCCATGACCCCTGTTCACCCTGACATGTATTCACATCCCGTATTCACTAAAAAAAAAAAACAACTAAAATTCTGGGTAAAAGTGACCAGTAAAAGTAATTAGCACCTCTCACTAATCTCGGTATGTTTATTTAAGCACATCGGCATAACAAGACTAAACCGGGGCTTGTACAAATTAGACTTAACACATTACCCATTGCACAGGATATCAAAAATTTATTATTTTAATGTTTTTTTTTTTAATTTCGTTCCAATGAGGGTTCACCTGATATGGTTTTGAAATTTGTTGAAATTTTTTGAAAAATATATTTCTTTTCAGCTGCTCTATTTGTAAATTACATGGAAGGATGCAGCCGATTCACTGGGTAAAGTGTTCAATAGGGCTCTCTGGAGCGACAAAGAACATCTATCATGTCATCAAAATTTTGGAAATTATTGGGTCATTCAACTTCATTCTTAATCATTCAAGGTAATAATCTCAACTCAGAGTTTCCCCAAGAAAAAAACGTCACAGTTTAGAAATAGTAATGGAGGAAAATGGGATGCTATTCCCAAAGGTGGCAACTGCCACTAGTAATTTTCTAACAGGCAGATTTACAGAGGTGCACTCCCCTCCAACCAACTTCACATCTAGCTTGAAACAAATGAGAAAATGAGTGCCACTGCATTCTTTTAACCCACTACATTTTCAGGTAGTTTGATAATCAACCAAATATACCTTGTTTGACAGAGCTCAGTGAGCTCTATCAAACAAGATATAATTGATTAATTTAATAGTTACACAAGAGAAAAACGGAATTATTGGAGAAAATTCTGTTTCACTACAGTACAGCTGCCGTGGACTGGTCACTTTCCACGGTTGGGGAATATTTCCACAGATGCAATAACATTAGATTCCAAACACTAATTATAGGAATAATCACCAAAAACTTAATTAATGGCACACCAGGTTCAACCAGGTGCTTTATTAATTAAAATTTTGCAGCTGATGATTTTTATTATCTGGTAAACGCATGCATGGACATCATTGCGCACACGTGGATTATGACCAATTCACGGTGACTGTACCAGAGTGGTAGTGATTAACCACGTACTAGGGTTTCCGCTATGCAAACATGGGATCCCTTAACAGCCCTATTCCCCTCGCTGACTTTCCCCTACCCAAAAGGTACTCGAAAGGCACTCATCAAAGACACTTGTAAGGCTCGCATCAAAGGTAGAGAATTATAGGGAACAAGGAACAGCAAACAATCAACCAGACTCAAATTTTTTTTTACCAAGTTGCAATAACCTTGACTATAGAATGACAGGATCTGGTGATGGGTTAGATGGCATACGCACATGATTTGGGTTGGGTTTCATTTGTCCACATTGTTAAGTTTGGTGTACACTCTGAGGGCAGCCATATTAACATGCACGAGGCATAGTTCCTCCACTTTGGCATCTCAGGTGTGCATTTCAGACAGATGAAATCTTGAGGCTGGTAATGGTGAACCCAAGGATGGTCGCCCCATCGGATCCTTGGATTCCCCATTACCGGCCTCAACATTTTTTTCCTGTCAGAAAGCCTGCATGTACTGCAGCAGCAATTCTTGTTTTAGTCTAGATAATTGGTTTTTCAGCAGATGATGCAAATCACTTGAGTTGTTTTAGGACAGTGTGTAACTATGCTACAGAAGATTGTTCTCACCACAAACATAGACACTCTAACAAGAACCTTTCAGTCAAGTTTACCAGTAAGAGTGTAAACGCTGAGACCAGATTCTTGCACTGACCTATAAGGGGCTTCAATGTAATACTCTAAAAGCCCTTTGCAATGGTGTATTATGTCAGCAGATCTTCAGTCAAAGAATACTAGGTTTTATTATCATAATAAGTTTTATAATTTAGTAGATGTTGTTCTGAAAAAGTTCCTGTAATTTGTCCACAGTCTTGTGTGTTTCTTTTGAAGTGTGTGTGTATTTCGAAGGGCATAATCATGTTTTGAAGGAATTCAGAAGGATGGTTTCTGATCCCTACCAAGGCATCAAACTCATGGCAATCCTGCCTGGCAATCAGGAGTCCAACATCTACAGTTAAAACTAGAAGTCCTGTCATGAAAAGCGCACAAATAGCACGTTGATATGCACATTAACATACGCGTTATGGCCCAAGTAAAGCTATCAAATTCTGTACATATGGCCTGTGCACAAACAGTGTTTCAGCCAATGGACCTCCGGGTAACCCGGAGGTCCATTGGCAGAAACATTGCATGTGTTTGCTTTGAGTAACCAAGAGAAACTGCCGTTCTTTGGATGCCATTCGATATGGTAATTGCGCGCAATCCCAACGCGCAATTAAGCCTAGATAAGCGCACTATTCGTGACAGGACTTCTAGTTTTAACTGTAAACCATTAGCCTGGCAATCAGGAGTCCAACACCTAAACTACTAGACCATTCCACACCATCAAAAACGATGATTGGAATCTAGCTTTTCAGATAAGTTCTCATGATTACTTGGTTCACTTTCCTTTCGGGGGTTTTACAAAAATGTATTGAATTAGATGGGCCATGTAGAAATGTCTTTCAATCCCTAGATGCCGTGAAATGATGAGATAACAATCTAATTAATTGTTTTTATTCCCCATTAAAAATAAAAACAGAAACACATTTACATTTTCCAATCTTAATTCCAAAATTAATGAAAAAATCCACCTAATTTATTTATTGGTGGTTAAGGTCATGTCATTTTCAGTATCTGGGTCTATATCCTGTCCAAGCTGAAGTATAAAGTTAAGTTTAGCTAAAAAAATTTCAACATGTGCTACTTCTTTAGAGAATTTCCACCCTAGGCACTGGTTACAGGATCTTATTTTATTGCATGCCTGTTCTATGAAATCCCCATCTACAGCAACACTAAACCAAAACGGAAGATGAAAATCTGTTCTGCACACACATGCCAAACAGAAATCGTTAACAGACTTTTGGACGATCATGTCATCAGTCAAAACTTAACATAACCCGCCTACTTGGAATTTCCATTGGACCTGCAATCATGGAAGCCGTGCAATTTAAGCGAAGTGACTGCATTCAATATAACCTACTGCAAAGAAAATAAACTACATAAAAATATCTTTGTGTAGAGAATTACTTGTAAAGTTTAGAAGGTAGAGTTCAAACCAATCATTATTAGCTGTATAATGATAACAAATTGAATAGAACTAGCTCAAATATGCATGTACTACGAAAGTACATACTAACATCCATACACCACATGTTTGGCCCAAAAATATATCAGCCCATGGGAATTCCTCCAAAATCGTATATGTGCTTGTAAACATTAGCAGACGATTGATCACCCGAAACTGAATAGATTACAAAAAAACTTCTCGATAGTTGTCAAATGAATTGCTGAGTGTCCTTCTAATAATTGTTTTCACAGACGTGAAGGCATGTAATAAACAGAGAACAACATGTGCACGTGAATGGATAAATCGATATGGTACGTGGGCCGTATCAATTCACCCATTCACACATGCATGTCATTCTGTGTATTTACCAGTAAAATGGAATGTAAATGAACATCACTTTCCAGGATTCGACAGAAGAACTCGGAGTGTGGATTAATCATTTTCCAACAAGGACTCCAAAATCAAAGATGACTGAAAACGTGAAGATTTCAGGGTCAAGTCATAACTTGATTCTATTAACCCCATGCACCCTGATGTCAAACTATTTAAATTTCAATCTGTAATTTTTCCCATAATGCAACTAGGAATTAACTAATTCAATCTTGTTTGACAGAGCTCAATGAGCTCTGTTAAACAAGACTGAACTGGTTAAATTCCTCATCACAATATAGGGAAAATTTGAAGTTTCAAATTTATGTTATATGAAAACTTTCAAAAAATTTATAATTAAAATACCAAATTTTGATATTATGTATGTTGAACCAAAGGGTTAACCATCTGGAATATGATGTTGAAACATTAAAATTTCAAGCAGCAAATTTCCCCATAAAGCAACTAGGAATTCAACCAATTCAATAGTGTTTGATAAATTATGAGAAAATTTTGCTGTTTGAAATTTTCGTTGACATCTGTGTGCAGATAGTTAATGTAACTTTCAGCAACTATTGCTGTATCATGACAGCAACACAGGTGTAGTTCATGTTTAGCCAAGTGTTTATATCCATACTGCCGACTTTAGAGGACTTTCTCCCCAGAAGAAAAAGCAAAAATTTTCAAAATTTGTGTACCACAGTAAAGCACTGTGACACTTCCCAGGGTTCCCGCCAGAGGCACATGCAGTGATGTTTACTTCTAAAACACAATGACAGGGGAAATTTCTACCAAATGTGGCATTAACCCTTTATCCAACACACAAGATATCAAAATTTATTTATTTGTGTTAAAAGTCATATATTTCTTTACAATGGCTAATCAGGATCACAACATGGAGATAAAGTGAAGTTTAGGCAATTGTTTATATCTAAGTTTCCCATTTTAGAGGACTTCCATCCCAAGCATTGGTGACTGGATCCTATTTTACCAGAAAAACAGTGCTTGTTTACCACAAGGAATGAATTATCACAAGCTGTTTACTGGTTAAATCGGACCCAGTCACCAATGCTTGGGGTGGAAGTCCTGTAAAATGGGCAACATGGGTATAAACGATTGACTAAACTTGTTGTGGTCACGATTAGCCATTGTGTAAAAATATGTGACCTTTAACCCTTTACCTAACATAACAACCAAAACCGGCCAGAAAATTAACCAGAACAAGTCTACCATAGCTAAAATATCTCAGAACTTTCTCAATAAAACCAAACGTAAAATTGTGAAATTTGTTTTCGAAAAATGTGAAATTTATTTTTTTCAAATACTGTGTCAGGTAAAGGGTTAAACACCAATAAATATATAAATAAATTTTAACATCCTGTGCATTGCGTAATGGGTTAGTGTCCTTTGGTGGAAAAATTTCAATAAAACCATATCATGTGATCGCCTCGTTGGAATGAGCTCGGCAAGCATGTTCCAATGAGGGGTCTTTGAATGATCTCAACAAGAATGTTCCAATGAGGGGTCACATGATATAGTTTTGTCGAAATGTTTTGAAAAAAAAAATTTCAACAGCTTAATTTGTAAATTACATGGCCGGATGCAGCAGATTCATTCTGTTGAGGGTTAACAATATTCGAGTAAAAAGTACCCAACATGGTGGTAAATTTTCAATTTGTGGGTTGTCAGATTGTACCTGGTGGTCCATGACGGTTGACCTGATAATCTGCAAGTGATTCTTGTGGATTTGCCTCAGATTAAACATTATCCAACCCTGTTTTCCAAGTAAGAACTCTAGCTGTACTTCATCCAATAATGTGCAGTACACAGTACTTGAGAACTTTCTGTTGATTACAAGAACTGAATGGTAGGTTTATTCTTATATTTGAAAAATTCTCTAGTAATTATGTGTTGACAGAAATCTGTATTTCGAGTATGGACTGAGTTCCAATTTCCAAGAACCACAGGATTTGTTTTTTGGCATTAAATACAGAAAGAATTTGGAATATTCATTTGGTATTCATGAAAACTGCATTAATTTGAGTTCATTAAGTAGGAGATGTATGTATAAAAAGCATGTTGATTAACTTGCAAAAAAGTTCGTCCAATTTAACCCAATACACACCCAAGTATGGACCGAGTTCCAATTTCCAAGAACCACAGGATTTGTTTTTTGGCACTAAATACTGAAAAAATTTGTAATATTCATTTGGTATTCATGAAAACATTAATTTGAGTTCATTAAGTAGGAGATGTATGTATAAAAAGCATGTTGATTAACTTGCAAAACAGTTTGTCCAATTTAACCCAATACACACCCAACCTCCTCCTTCGTGCCGTTTAGAAAAATTGTATAATTTGTATAGAACGGATAACATGAACCCACTGCATTGTGAACCTGATACTGCATTAAGAAGCCAACCTTTTCAAACAGTTTGTCATTCAACAACATCTTATAAATAATAAATAAAAAAAAAGGTGTCCGAAATCAAGAACAGAGTGCAGTGCTCATGCAAATAGGTACTCTCGCCTTCTGAATAATGGTGATATCAAAATAATAGTGATGCGTATATTTTCTTCTAAAATGAATAACAATATTTATACTTTTACTCTATGTCTTACAGACCTTTAACCCTTTACCCAACACTGACGATATCAAAATTCATTATTTTAAATATCATTTTTTTAAATTGAAAGAATTTCAACAAAACCATATCCTGTGACCACTCATTGGAACGAGCTCGATGAGCTTGGTGCACTTACCTTCAACCAATGCTTACCATCTGACATTACTCACCACTGCTCAGCGGTTCTCTCCGGATACTCCAGCTTTCTCCACCCGTAAAACTATCCAACAAGTGGTGACTCTGGTTGTCAAAGGTATCATTAAACCCAAATAAATAAATAAATAAATAAAAGGGGGCCCATGCCCCGAGCATACACCCACGGTGCATACCACCAAACAATGACAAGAGAAGAAATGATCCATGAAACCGTGAAAGCTATTCCCATAAAAAATCTTCATTCCAAATTTCATTGAGAGCTGTGAACCCATAACCAGAGACATGAGGCGAACAGACAAAAAATTGGATATTTTTCGACACAAACAGCAAAATTATTGTTTTTGTTTTATAGCAAGGTAATTGTGAAGGCCAGAAACACCTGTTACTGAAGTCTAGTGATGATCGGACCATCCACATAAGAGATGTAGAACAAAGACAAAATGCTGCATGTGGGGAGGTGATTTGCATTTATTTTCTTTGTTTTACTACAGGGACATGACTCATTTGAAAGCCATTCCCATAAAAAATATTCATTCCAAATTTCAGTGAAAACTGATAACCCAAACCTGAAATATAAGGTGAACAGACAAAAAATTGGCTATTTTACAAGACAAACAGCAAAATTATTGTCTTTGTTTTATAGCAAGGTAATTGTGAAGGCCAGAAACACCTGTTACTGAAGTCTAGTGATGATCGGACCATTCACATAAGAGATGTAGAACAAAGACAAAATGCCACAAGAGGGGAGGTGATTTGCATGTATTTTCTTTGTTTTACTGCAGGGACATGACTCATTTGAAAGCCATTCCCATAAAAAATATTCATTCCAAATTTCAGTGAAATCTGATAACCCAAACCTGAAATATGAGGCGAACAGACAAATGAAAGTGTCAATGACACTGTAGCTCAACTTGTCAAGACATGTTCATGTATAGTATGTGAAACAGCAATGACAAACATCTAGGTAATGACCTGATAACAAAGGTACATATAAAGTATTGTAACGGTCTGTACATAAATACTGGCCGTAGCCTGTAACAAATGTATAGGTAAAGTATTGTAAAGGTGGGTGACAGTCAGATGCTAAACTAGAAAAGAAATCTTTGAGTCCCAGAGTGGGTCTGACTGAACCCCAAAATATTTGTTCTCATAGCACAGTGATAACAAAGGCACCCCAAAACACACTCATTCCTGTCCCAAGGTGAAAACAAAGGTACCCAAGAAGTTTCGTGAAGATCAGTTCATAAATACGAGCTGTATAGAAGTTGTGACAAAAAACTGATTGGACCTAATTTCGGTACAAAATGGTCACTGGCAGCCATCTTGAATTTTGGACCGCACTCAGAAACACTCGTTCTCGTCCCAAGGTGATAACAAAGGTACCCAAGAAGTTTTGTGAAGATCGGTTCATAAATACAGCCTCTAGCCCGAGCCATATTGACATGTGCACTTACAGTGTATAAGTAGCACTAAATAAATCAAAATTCATCTAATTTGCATAATTTCTGCACGAGAAAAAAACCCGTACTATATGTGATGTATTCCATGTTACTAAACATTCATACAAAAATTTATTCAAATCAGAACTTTCATACAGAAGTTCTGTACAAAAGACTGATTGCACGAATTTTGGTAGAAAATGGCTGCTGGTGGCCATCTTGAATTTCGGACCACACCCAAAAACACTCGTTCTCATCCCACGGTGATAACAAAGGTACCCAAGAAATTTTGTAAAGATCGGTTCATAAATACGGCCTCTAGCCTGAGCCGTATAGAAGTTGTGTACAAAAAACTGATTAGACCTAATTTCGGTACAAAATGGCCATTGGCAGCCATCTTGAATTTTGGACCGACCGCACTCAGAAACACTCATTCTCATCCCAAGGTGATAACAGAGGTATTCAAGAAGTTTCGTGAAGATCGGTTGATAAATACAGCCTCTAGCCTGAGCCGTATTGACATGTGTACTTACTGTGTGTAAGCAGCACTGAAAAAATCAAAGTTCATCTAATTTGCATAATTTCTGCACGAGAAAAAAACCCGTATTATATGTGATGTATCCCATGGTACTAAACATTCACACAAAAAATTATTCAAATCAGCGCTTTCATATGGAAGTTCTGTGCAAAAATCTGATTGCACCTAATTTTGTACAAAATGGCTGCCATCAGTCATCTTGAATTTCGGACCGCACCCCAAAACACTCGTTCTCGTCCCACGGTGATACCAAAGGTACCCAAGAAGTTTCGTAAAGATCGGTTTATAAATACGGCCTCCAGCCCGAGCCGTATTGGCATTTGCACTTACAGTGCTGAAAGCAACACTAAATGCATCAAAGTTAGTCTAATTTGCATAATTTACGTACAAGAAAAAAACCTGTATTATATGTGATGTATCCCATGGTACTAAACATTCATACAAAAAATTATTCAAATCAGCGCTTTCATATGGAAGATCTGCGCAAAAATCTGATTTGCACCTAAGTTTGTACAAAATAGCCACCAGCGGCCAACTTGAATTTCGGATCGGACCCAAAAACACTCGTTCTCGTCCCACAGTCATAACAAAGGCACCCAAGAAGTTTCGTAAAGATCGGTTCATAAATACGGCCTCTAGCCCGAGCTGTATTGAATTGTTGACGGACAGATGGACAGACTGGCCATGGCATAAGCGCAAATTTGGCTTCGCCAAAGTTGAGCTAAAAATTGGCTATTTTACGAGACAAACAGCGATTTTTCAAAGTTAAAAGGGGGGATAAGTCTAAAAAGTGAAAAGTAAAAAATATTATTAGAGACTGATTTGAAAGCCTTTCCCATAAACAATTTTCATTCCAGATTTCATTGAGATCCAATGACCCAAATCTGAGATACGACGCGAACAGACAAAAAATAGCCTATTTTTGTATATTGAAAGGGCCATAACTCACAAAAAAAATATTTCAACAGCAAAACGGCTAATGCAACTTCAAGGTCTCATGATAGTGAACATCTGAGTGAAATTTCATCAAAATCTAAGCCGTAATGTTGAAGTTATAATGCGAACAGACATCTGAGTTCGGACGGAGGCACGCACAGGTGTACAGACTCACGGACAGGCGCAATCCAGTACACCCCACTTTTTGAAAAAAAGTGGAGATATAATAAATAAATAAATAAATAAATAAATAAATAAATAAATAAATAAATAAATAAATAAATAAAGGTCTGATGTCTTATCAAATAAAGTAATCAGCACATTTTTCTCCAAAAATAACAAGTGTCATCACCATTGACTGAACTGATACAGAAATACTCACAAATTTTCCACACAGGTAATAAACTGGAATTTTGCGAGTGAAATGTAAGAAGCACTTGCAAAGTTTCAGTCTGTGGATCTCTCCATGCAACCTTGAGTTCCACTGGCTGATATTTTGTGTTTCCAATGTTTTTCACAAAACTTTTTACAAGACTTTTCAGTTCTTATTTGAATGGCACCACCACACCATGTGTGTTTTGGAGTGATCCACTCCTCAACTACAGTACTGAGACCAGAACGTGTGAGACAATCTTGCTTTGTTTGTTTGTTTATTGGAGTTTAACACTTTTAACCTTTTACCCAACATAACGGCCAAAACTGGCCAGCACTATTCACAAAAATCAGCAATTAATTTTCATTATATTTTCATTTTTTGTCTCAAAAACATAAGTTATGACCCCTCTTTAGAACGAGCCCATCAAGCTCGTTCTAATGAGGGGTCATAACCTATCTTTTTTTAGACAAAAAATGAAAAAAATTAGTTATTCAAGAATTTTGTTTGCAAGTGTTGTCTGCTTTTCATGTTAGGTAAAGGGTTAACATCTAGGGTCATATCATGTCTGGCAGTTTTACAGGGTGGAAGAAGCCAGAGTATCCGGAAAGAGCCACCAAGCAGTGGCAAGCAACTGTCAGAACTTACTAACCTGGCACAAGCACAGTGCTCAAAATAACTTTTTTTCTTTGCGTAGCAAAATGCTACACATTTCCAAAAAATGAATAGCATTTTGTAAAAATTACATAGCTATTTTTGTATACCAGAGTTATGTTGTGCTGTTTTGTATTGAATTCTTCTAAGTAGATAGAATAGTTTCCATCCATTTCTGGGCATTTCCAAATGATCTGCAACACATGAAATATTTACTATGTTTTTTTTTTTTACCTGAACTGCCTTTAAGGGTTGCATGGACTTGGATATTTTCAATTGGCATCTTGGTTGTTTAATAGAGTTCTCAAAATGGAAGTTGGGATTTTCAATTTGATGGGCTTGAAGTTACTTTTAATGGACATTTTATGCAAAATGTTGTAAAAAGAGGAAGAATTTAAACCAAAGGAATTCATCTTACCTATGAAGTTGCTAATGATGCTTGATGGAGAGTTTATCTGAGTTATGCCTGGAATGTTCCCCAATCAGAAGTAAAGCATCAGTGAACTAGTTTTCAAATTTGTTTGCAAATTTTCATTTACATTTCACGATACAAGATAATCAACTGCAGCCTAATAGGCTGTAGTTGATCATCTTGTATCGCAAAATGCTATACATAATTGAACATTGTGTAGCTTTTTGCAAGTTTTGCATAGCAAAAAGCGACGCGACACCGCTTATTTTGAACCCTGCACAAGCAGAGCTAGCAGCGATTGAGGGGGCACGGTGGTGTCGCGGTAACCGGTTCTCGTCAGATCACCGAAGTTAAGCAACGTCGAGCGCGGTTAGTAGTTGAATGGGTGACCATTTCAGCATCTGATTCGTGCTCCCGTGTTGTGTCCTTGGGCAAGGCACTTAACCCCGATTGCCTACATGGGGACACGATGACGCTGTGTACTAAGGCGTACTGCACGTCGTTGGTGCGCATGTCTTCAACCAATCTAACCCTGCCTGTGCCGCGGTACAGAGTTCAGAGTTACGATGTTGGAGAGCTGACAGCTGCTCGTCGTTGCTCGGTGGTTCTCTCCGGGTACTCCGGCTTCCTCCACCCGTAAAAATGTCCCCGACATGATATGACCCTGGCTGTTGATGTGTCGTTAAACCCTAATAATAATAATAATAATAATAATAGCAGCGATTGAAGGCAACTGAACCATCAATGTGAAGTAGGCCTTAGTACGCAGGACCTCCATGCCCCCAAAATAGTGATCAATCAGGATTACAGATCTTGTCCATGGACACAGTGCAGATGGCAAGGGACAGGATCGAACAGTCAACTTTTCAGTTTGAAGTCCAATCTTCCAACCAATGAGCGCTCCCAGAGCATCAAAATATCAAAATTTCTTGAATCAAATTTTTCCCATAATGCAAACTGGACTTTAACCAATTCAATCTTGTTTTGCAGAATCCAATGAGTTGTCAGACAAGGCTCAGTTGGTTCAGTTTCTTGTATTACAGAAAAAATTTACATGTTGAAGTTGTGATAATTCAACAGCAGTGTGAAGATGGTTAAACGATGCCACAACTGACTGAATATGGGTCACTGTAAAACACAATATGGGTTATCAGGTGATAACACATTCAGTACAGTTTTTGATAACATTTTATCAACAACTCCCCCTAACATTGTCAGTCACTCATAAATACCATAAACTCCCAAAGCAAATAAAAAAAGGTTCACTCACACCGTACATTAATTATCATTCAAAATAAAAGCAAATCCATAAACCATAAAACACCTGCAAAAAGGTGTGTCTACCCAGTCAGTTATTATTATTATTTATTGGTGTTTAAGGTCACATATTTCTGCACAATGGCTAATCATGACCATGACAGTTTTACGGGTGGAGGAAGTTGGAGTACCCAGAGAGAACCACCGAGCAACGGCGAGCAACTGTCAGCTCCCCAACATATTAATTCCACACAAGCAGGGTTAGCCTTGGTTGAAGGTCTACCCAGTCAGTAACTGGTGATTGGAAAGATAAACTTCAGCCTAGTTCTGGCTAATTGACCACCAGGTTGATTACGGAGGTCTACAGACTGAAACACTACTAGCTTGCACCTATACTTTTTCATAAAATTTGAGCAATTGTCTGGTTGAATACAACACTCTGCACAGTAGAAATGCAGATGCACATGAAAGAGACAGTAAAAAAAAAATGGCAGTGACTGAAGTGGTAGTAACAAAAATGCCATTGTGGAATATCTCATTAAAAATGTCCTTTTGTCACGAATTAATGGAATTTGAGCAGCTGTCTATCTGAATACTCCACTCTACACAGTAGAAACACAGGTGAATCATGAAAATGGCAGCAACAACAAGACTAACAGTGACTGCACGGCCATGGATGCCCACAAACTATGACCTTGAACTGAGAATTGACCTCCATCGAACAAAATAAATTTTTGGCGAGACAAATCGTCTTCCCATAAGCAACTTGTATGCCAAGTTTCAACAAAATCCAACGAAGCATCTCAGAGTTATGGCGCAGATACGAAAATCTTCCTGACGGACAGACAGACGGACAGACGGAAATGACAAACACTATATGCCCCCCAAAAAATTTGGGGGGCGTAAAAATGGCAGTGATGAAAGTGGCAGCAACAAAAATGACAATGATGAAAATAACAAAAAATGAATGGGTATGATAAAATGCTATCGTAGAAATTAAAAAAAACTTATGAAATTACCCAGAGGAACTGAAGCAACAAATGAACTTTGTAGCGATTTTTTATGAAGTCATGTCAGATAAAACTGGCAGCTAAGACTCAACTTGAAATCACTGTTGAGCCATTCACATCCAAAGCTTTGATGTTCATTAAAAAATGATGAAAAAAATACCCCTTCCTTTTTCAAAGGGTTAAACTCAATACTAAGGTATCTATCTCATAGAATTTAATTTGACAAGGTAACATTCCATCAATAAAAAGAGTTTCCTCCCATTTTATCACATCATTGCTTTTCGAACATTTTCATCACTGCCATTTCTGGCAGAGATCAAAACTCAATAACCCCATACATTACACTCTATTACAACCAGGATTGCTGTCATTTTTGCTCTCTCAGATGACCAGCCATCTAAACACAGTTCATCAGAACATAATTTTGTAGGTTTTCAGGCCTGCAGACTCATTTTGAGGCAAGCCAGTGCTCTTCCCCTCTATGACTCGCCTGATTTGAAAAACACATTTGTTAAAAAATTCGAACCTTGACAAAAAAGGATTCTAAGACAACATAAAGAAGACCTTCTGTTTCTCAGGCCATTTTTTTATAAAATTGCATGTGGGTGGGCAGTTTTTTATTTTTGAATTTTTTATTTTTGTATTATTTCTTTGCCATCAAAAAGTTCATGTTCTTAGTTTGTTTTATGTTTTAGGCCTCATAATCTACAGAATAGCATGGGTGGTGTATATTTCTTTTCGGCCCTTGAATTGTAAGAAGGCTTTGTAATGCTAAAGCATTGCAAAGCCTTGTTGCGCTCAAGGGATAAATTTATCAATTTTATTAACTTGGGTAAAATATCAGACATAAACCATTTCATTTTTTTTTTTTTTTTAGTTTGCATTGGTTACAAAAAGAGAGCACGCAGCAGCCAAAATGATCCCGCAGGAGGGCCTGAGAAACATATTCTTAACTTTCTTGGGCCTAAAAGACGTGTTCACAAAATAAAATAGATGGAAACATATCAAATCTCTTTCAACCTTCATGGGTCCAGAAATTATTCTAGAATTTCTACTGCATACCATCCCATGAGAGTCTAATGTCTTAGCAGTGATATAAAGCCAAATCAGAGGCAGCCAAGGCTTGACCCGAAACCACTGCCAAAGTAATTTGACTATCATCCAAAGAACCTGTTCTCGATTGTATGTTTGTGTACCTGCTCTGAAACCACAGAATTTGTCAGTCAGATAATGACCTTTGACAGATAACAGCTCTCAGTGAATGGTATCTAAGAAAAGCCCATGGTATATGGTTTAGCATTATAGTGGAATGACCATTACACTATAGGAGCAGTCATCATCCTCAGCCCTGTCAACTGAACAAATTAGCATCGGCAAAACAACTGCCATGGTAAAATGACTGTGCCTTGGCAAAAAACACATTTTGCTTCAATAGTTTTGAATCAGCATATTAGATTCAGGTATTCATGTTGTGTGTCTACTGAAGTATCTGCAATATAATCACAAAAGAAATACCTGGAGATTACCAATGGTAATGAACCAGGGGTCAGCCCACAGTAGTAAGTCAGTGCTGGTTTGGTAAATCTAACACTTTTTCATTTCTGACCACTACATTGGATGAAAAATGCTGTTTTGACCACCACTAATTCTTCACAGGTCCCAATTTCGCACAATAGAGGAGGCACCTTGGTGTGTTATTGTTCAGTAATTGAAAAAAAAATTATAAGCAGGACACTGACGGACACAAGAGAACTTTAATAATTCACTTAAGGGCCATTGCTCTATCGTCCCTTGAGTTCCAATGTGTTCTATGTGCCTACTGGCACATATAACACATTGCAACTCAGGGCACGCTATGTCTGATACCATAACACAATAATGATACTGAGCCTTAGATTGAGGTAATTCGTCGGCAGTTTTATTGCTGATGAAAGGTTATTTCTCCTCAGTTTAACTACTTTGGCACTGCCCACAGCCGATGCTAATTGACAGGGTTGCCCTCCTCAAACTTTCCTCAAGAAGGCAGTAGTCGCTCTCCTGTGATTTTCAAAACACAAGACTTGTTATGTTACATTACTGCAATGCAACAGAACTCCTTCTCAACTGAAATGCTACTAAATGCCCTATTTCAATATTCAAAGCAATTCAGAGGATAGATCAAAAATTTGCTTTCACACCTTATCATTGTTACACTTGGTGAGGACATGTCATGATGATAATATTATGCTTTACTGCTGAATCTGTCAAACCAAACATCAAGATTCCATCAACAGTCAACAGAAAAAGTCAAAAATGGAATGGAATGGAATTTAACTCAACAGAAGGGTACCATTATTGTGTCCTCAAATGCTCCACTAACACAATCACCTTTCACAGTTAAATTGTGACTTTTCCCTTTGTAACATTTTGTGTAGCTGTCTCCGGTTCTCAAAGCTCTGAACATAATGTTTGAAGAGCTGAAATGGTTAAGGGGTTTTCTTGAGCGATTAATCATGTGGATTAACCTTGGTTAACCGATTAATCACTTGTCCAAATAGATATCTGAATAATTGCCATAACATTGATGATTCACAGCATGAACCCTTTACCCAACGTAACAAACAAAGCCGACTAAGCCTATATACAAAAATCCCCATTCAAATTTATTATGTTTCGAATTTTTGTCTCAAAAACATAGCTTATGACGGGGGTCATAAGCTATGTTTTAGAGACAAAAATTCAAAATTTTCAGTAATTCATGAATTTATTTTGCAAGTATCATCTGCTACCCGCAATGGGTAAAGGGTTAAGAATGACCATTTCCAGCTACTGATACAGTATGATGATCATGCAAGTAAACAAGTATGTCAGCAAGTAACTTGCATGCTTGCATGCAAAATTTCAACTGATCAGATTGCGTAGTCTTATACATAATCAATCAAATCCCCTGCACATCACAATGAAAGGGTCAGTGACACTGTAGCTCAACTTGACAAACTTGAACTTGGTAAGTTATAAATGAAATGGCAAAATTAAAGATCATTGGTACCAATGTTATTTGATGAAATTTCAACATAACAACATTGTGTGTGCACAACGTCAGAGTAATCCATGCATTTTTAAATGTAAACTGTAAGAATAGCTAAAGGAAGAATGTTGATACACGAATGCAGTATGTTCAGAGGTTATTGTAAATGTCAATTTTTTTCACAGAAATGAATGCTAATCAATAGCTCTTATCTAAAGGTCTTGCCTAATGAGCACACCAAGTTCAAAAACAATCCTATGATAAATGTGGCCTGTTGGCCATGTCAAAGAATGTTGATGCACAAATGCAATAAATTCAAAGATTGTTGCTAACAGCAACAGTTTTTGATGGAAATGAAAAGAAAATCAATAGCTCCTATCTTTATCACCCTGCATAAGCATACAAAGTTTCAAAACAACCTGATAATGAATGTGTCCTCTGAGGCATGCCAAAGGAAGATGTTAATGCTCAAATGCAATAAGTAGAAGGTCATTGCTTGTGGCAATGTTTTTTTTTATGGAAATTCATAAATATACCCTGCAGAATCAATAATTTTTTATGAAAATAAAAAAAGTAATAGCTCACATCTAGAGGTCACCCCAAACACACATACCAAGTTTCAAAGTGATCCGATCATAAATGTGCCCTGAAGGGTGTGTTAAAGGGAAATATTGAGGTCTGACTAATTGAGGTCTGACAAAACTAAGTTCAAAGGTCAGCGGCAACATTTTTTGACAGAAATGGTAGAAAATCGACAGCTCCCATATAGATGTCACCTCACACAAGCACACCAAGTTTGCAAGCGATCCAATCATAAATGTGCCCTGCAGGGTGTGTCAAAGGGAAATATTGATGATAAACTGCACTAAGTTTTTACTAAGTTCATTGAAGGTCACTGCCAGTGGCAACTGCAACATTTTTTGATGGAAATCGAAGAAAATTGATAGCTCCCATCTAGAGGTAACCCCAAACAAGTATACAGAGTTTCAAACCGATCTGATCATAAATGCGCCCTGTAGGGCATGCCAAAGGAATATATTGATGCCTGACTGAACTAAGTTCAAAGATCGTTGCCAGAGGCAACATTTTGACAGACGGAAATGGAAGAAAATCGATAGCTCTAGAGGTCACCCCAAACAAGCATGCCAGGTTTCAAAGCAATCCCATCATAAATGTGCCCTGCAGGGTGTGCCAAAGGGAAATATTGAGGTCTGACTAAACTAACTTTTAAGAATGTTGGCCGCGGCAACATTTTTTGACGGAAATGGAAGAAAATCGATAGCTCTAGAGGTCTCCCCAAACAAGCATGCCAGGTTTCAAAGCAATCCAATCATAAATGTGCCCTGTAGGGTGTGCCAACGAGAAATATTGAAGTCTGACTAAACTAAGTTCTAAGAACATTGGCCGTGACAAAATTTTTTGATGGAAATTGAAGAAAATCGATAGCTCCCATCTAGAGGTCACCACCCCAAACAAGCATACCAAGTTTCAAAGCAAGTTGATCATAAATGCAACCTAAAAATTGTTTACGTACGTACGCCGACGGACGAGAAGTGATGGCAATAGCTGGACTTTGTCAAGTTGAGCTGAAAATGTCTCTCCCACCCATCAAAATGTCTCCCCCATTAGTGTTCAACCAATGATCGGAATCGGCCACCCCAATCGGCCGACTGTGGGCAATCAGATGACAACAGCAACAGTTTCTGGACCATCTGTGTAACCGACTGTTGCCAAGCATTTTTTTGTGATGATTCATTAACCACATTTTATTATCTTCTGCAATTGTTCAATTGTTAATGTAAAATGATGTCAATGACAGCATTCAATAAAGTTGAGAAACAACCACAATGTGTATTCTTAATTTCTCTAGATGTCTCTTTACGGGATATACCAGTTAAACGACATGTAAAGCTTACAATTGAGTGTACTTGTGGCAATCGCAAGTTCATACCAGAAAAAGTGATGGTTGCACTCCTTCGACTCAGGTCGCAGCAAAATGACCAGTCGTGCACACTTGGCGGTACACGTGGCTCTGTGAGCCACGTGTACCACTTAAGTGTGTGCACCTTGTCATTTTACTGCGATCTGCATAAACGACGTTTAACACTGTGAAATATGTTCAATTTAATTTGATGTAGTTCTTTCAAGCCTCGACTCGTCTAGTAGTACACAGTATTACAATCAGAATCGGCCGATTGTGAGCTCAAATAACAGGTAATCGGCCATTTTTGGTAATTGGTTGAACACTATCCCTCATCTCACTGAAAGAATGGCATACTTTTTCCTATTGATATATTAGACTCTCTTAATTTGGGTTCATATTTTTAGCAAAAAAAATGTCACTTCCACACAGACCACTTCCACACAGACCAGTACAGTATTTCTGATTTTTTGCTCTCGTAAAATTAGAATTGGGAGTGCTAACGAGAACAATCACACTCACACCTATCTCAAGACATGAACTGTTTAGAGGTCTTCCACCCTAGATATTGGTTACTGGATCCTATTTTAGCAGTACCACAGTAAACAAGCACTGCTTCACTTCCCTATGGACAGATCAGTAATTCTGTGAATGTTTGATGGATGATGTAATATTTTCAAGTGCAGCTGTAAGCTGGTAATGAAATTTATCTGCAGTGCTTAAGCGCCTTAAACGATGACCTTTAAAATGTACCATGTTGTTTCATTAATCTAACTACCATATGTATCCCCAAGTAATCCTGTTATTTGTGGACTTTTCATATTGATTTTCTTGTTGCTTAGGATTTATGACACTTTCCAAAGGCCTAACATCAAGTCAGATAGTTTCTGTTGAGAGAGGAAAAGTAGTGCACTGCCAAGTTGCCAATGTGAGAGATAAAGTCAAAAAGTACAGTGAATCCCTGTTAACTGAACACCAGCAAAACAAATAAACAGCTGTGCCATGAGCGCATGATATGCCCGTTATTAATTACAAGAGGGAACCACACAATATGAGTATACATGTGTACTTGTCAGGTTACAAAAACCTGCCACCAAAAAATCATGAAAATTGCTCAAAGTCCAACATGTGGAAAATTGCCTATATTTTGATGAATAAAGTCCCATAACTCTAGAATGACAGATCAGACAGTGACACAAATCGAAAGGGAGATTCCTTCTATCAACATATACTTGCAATCAAAAAATCATGAAAATTGCTCTAAGCATTTTCAAGTTATTGTTCGACATGTGAAAAATAAAGTCCAATAACTCTGGAATGACTAATCGAACAGCGACACCAACCAAAAGGGAGCTTCCTTCCATCAACATAAACCACCTACCAAAAAATTATGAAAATCTCTCGAAGCGTTCTCGAGTTATCGTACGACATGTAAAAAATCAACAATTTTCTAAGTAATAAAGTCCCATAACTCTGGAATGACAAATCGGACAGTGACACAAATCGAAAGGGAGATTCCTTCTATCAACATATACTTGCAATCAAAAAATCATGAAAATTGCTCTAAGCATTTTCAAGTTATTGTTCGACATGTGAAAAATAAAGTCCAATAACTCTGGAATGACTAATTGAACAGCGACACCAACCAAAAGGGAGCTTCCTTCCATCAACATAAACCACCTAACAAAAAATTATGAAAAGCTCTCGAAGCGTTTTCGAGTTATCGTACGATGTGTAAAAAATCAACAATTTTCAAAGTAATAAAGTCCCATAACTCTGGAATGACTAATCGAACAGCGACACCAACCAAAAGGGAGCTTCCTTTCATCAACATAAACCACCTACCAAAAAATTATGAAAATCTCTCGAAGTGTTCTCGAGTTATCGTACGACGTGTAAAAAGTCAACAATTTTCTAAGTAATAAAGTCCCATAACTCTGGAATGACTAATCAAACGGCGACACTAAATGAAAGGGAGCTTCCCTCCATCAACATAAACCACCTACCAAAAAATCGTGAAAATCTCTTGAAGCGTTCTCGAGCTATCGTACGACGTGTAAAAAATCAACAATTTTCTAAGTAATAAAGTCCCATAACTCTGGAATGACTAATCAAATGGCGACACTAAACGAAAGGGAGCTTCCCTCTATCGATATACACTAGCTACCCCAAAATCACAAAAATCTCTCAAAGCGTTCTCGAGTTATCATGCGACGTGTAAAAAATCAACAATTTTCTAAGTAATAAAGTCCCATACCTCTGGAATGACTAATCGAACGGCGACGCTAAACGAAAGGGAGCTTCCCTCCATCGATATACACCACCTACCCAAAAATCACGAAAATCTCTCAAAGCGTTCTTGAGTTATCGTACGACATGTGACCAGACGGACAGCGGTATACCATAATACGACCCGTTTTTTTCAAAACGGGCGTATAAAAATACAATTAACAGCGCACAATGCACCTGATAGAAACATGACCTGTCTCCTTCACACCTCAAGGCCTGGGAAATTATACAGACTTTACTACACAATAGTCTTTTTGCCTATCACATTAGCAGTTGTCTCAAGACAGGGCTTGGCTGCCTTTACAGGCAGCCAAATCTTGGTTGGTCACCACTGTCAAAGTAACTTGATCGTCTGCAGGACTTCTTAATTGTTGAAGTACCTGTTTTGAGACAACATAGTTTGTCTTCACAGAATATTTGTTTCCAAACTTTACCATCTCCCAAGGGATGGTATTAAAGTAATTCCTATAATACAGTGTTTCCCATCATGTCACAAAAGATAGGATCACCGAAATATGGTGGAAATCATCCTCCTGAAGCATATTCTAGGAGGCTGTAGGTTGCCCTCCTCTTATATTCACAACTACAGGACTGGAGAACAAAACAAAAGCCTGGACTTTCAAGCTTTTCTTGGGAATTTTGAAGCACTTACCATACTAAAACCCTTGTCTAAAATTGGTTTAAACAGTTTGCATGTTTGTCCAGTGGAACCCACAGGCCTGGCATTCTTTAGGAGTGCAGGAGTGCTGCACGTCTACTGCATGCCTAGAAAAAATTGAGGAGGGCAATTTTTTGCACCCCTCGATTTTCTGGAATGCCAGACCTGTTTGGGACTGACTTTAAAATCTATTATCATTTGTCAATGTTGGATTGATTTGCAATAATTCATGACCCATTCTGTCACATTTCGATACATTTTGAGTGTAGAAGACAGTCACATAAGAATTGAATACAACATTTTGAATAATGAGAATATGTGTATGCCAATTTCTCCACTATGTAGCTGAATGTAGAACAATTTTTCAGTCTCAATAGTAATACCTTGAAGTGAATATACAGTACATAGAGAGTGTATTGTCACTAAATAACCCGTGGAGTGATGATTTCTCTCAAGCAATAAATGCTAATTTAATGCAAAGCGTAATTAGCATAAGCAAAGTTTCAGCCAATGGACCTCTGGGTTAAACCCGGAGGTCCATTGGTTGAAACTTGGCTTGTGCTTCTTGTGTTTCTGTACAAAATTTAAGAGTAGTACCTTGAGTGATACCTCCACTCCATGGGTGATTTGGTGACATCCACCTCTACATACTGTAACCAACACAGCATACAAGTATATGTATTGAAAAAATTCCAGGTGCAATTGCACTCCCATGCAATCTGAGGAGGGCAATTGTTTGCCCTCCTCGATTTTCTTGACTGCCAGGCCTGAACCCATAGAACTCTGTCAAACAAGAGAATAGATTAAATGCATGTACTGGATACACTGAGGACAAACAGATCTATAAACTAGGGGAATTTGGTGACAACATTAAATGTTTAAGATTTTTTATTCAATTAACAGGCGTTTACTTTATAACCTATATGCAATTAACAAGTCAAATTTGACTGAAGGTATGGTAAATGGTTTGGTGTTTGTAAAGTATGGCCGCCGTGGACTGGTCACTTTCCACAGATGCAATAATATTAGATTCCAAACAATAATTATAGGAATAATTGATGAAGCACTGGGCACAACCCGGTGCTTCATTAATTAAAATTTAGCTTATTACGATTTTTATTACCTGGTAAACGTATGTGTGGCCATCACTGGCCATGTGTGATTATGATCAGTCCACGGGGGCTGTACTGGAAGTTAATTCAAGTTATACACATTTAAGAGGGTTATGCAATTTGTTTGTTTGTTTGTTTGTTGGTGGTGGTTAACGTCACATATTTATGCACCATGGCTAATTGTGACACAACATGGAGATGAAGTCAAGTTTAGTCAATCATTGATCAACATGTTGCCCATTTTAGAGGACTTTCACCCCAAGCATTGGTGACTGGGTCCTATTTTACTAGTAAAGCGGAACTGGTTTACCACAGTAAACAAGTGCTGCTTACTTCCCGGGGTTCCCACGGGGAGGTTATGCAATTAAAAGATATACAATTAAGTGGGCTTCACTGTATAACAACTACAAGATAATTATTGAAAACAACTAAAAATAATTCTTAAACAAAGCTAATGACTGACCCCTCATCTGAGAGTTTCTTGAGTGAAAAAAAATTAGCTAAAATAATTAAATTTGAATGCCCATTTTTGCAAATAGCTCTAACCAGATATATGGCCATTAAGTTAAGTAAATAGACAAAACTACATGTATGTTTCAATGAGTCGTTTTGTATTCAATGAGTCAGATGTGCGTAGGAAGAAAACGTCGAGACCGAAGGTCGAGACGTTTTCTTTCTACGCACATCTGACGAATTGAATACAAAACGACTCATTGAAACATACATGTGGTTTTGTATTTATTACATGACCCAAGCACCTACTGACCTAATTTTCTTTTCTATCAACGGTGGTAAACACCATGCACTTTATGCAGTCGCATTGCATAAAAAAAGTCCCGGTTGGAACAGGTTGGTGTGCAATACGGAATTCCGTATTGCACAGCCGTATTGCACGCCGTATTGCACAAGAGAGACTGCATGGGCATGTAATGTAATAAAGGCTTTACTTACATGCAGTTTATCAGGACATTTCAGTTAACCATTTACCCAACAAATCAGCCCGCATAATATGCAAATTCAGCAGTTAAAAAAAATTGCTCTTTTAAAAAATTTCAACAAAACCATATCATGTCATCCCTCATTGAAACGAGCTCGCCGAGCTTGTTCCAGTGAGAGATAACAGGATATGGTTTTGTTGAATTTGTTTTGAAAAATTTGAAAAAATGATTTTTAAAATAATAAATTTTGATATCGTTGCAGGGTTCATACACTCAAACATGGTTGAAATTTCAGCACTTTTCCAGTGTATTTCCAGTGTCTACTGAGAATTTCCACAACGTATTCAAAGTTCTTGACTATACAAATAGTTAAACTTGTGATAACAAAGTCATATACCATATTTCAGAAAATGCAGACGTAATGAACAGGTCTTCAAAATTCTCGGAGAAATTGAAGCCACCTGTGCGATGGCTAGTTCCAAGCATTATCTTTGCCAAACCTCAATTTATTATATTGGCAAGAGTTTGTTTGGGGTGGTATATAAGTGTAGGGGTAGCGGAAATTGGAATTCAAGAATATTTCCAGTATTTACCAACTTGAGATCATTTCTCCACTAATCAGTATTTTTCCAGGACTGGAAAATGCAAAACCATTTTTCCAGTATTTTCCAGTAAGAACCCTGGCGTTGGGTGAAGGGTACATCTTGAAATGAGAAATCAATGCAGCTGACAATGAACCTCGCCAGAAATGCCAACAAACACAAAAATTTTCAAGTCATCAGTTTTATTGGACTCTCAAAATATGCTTTGCTAAGTAGACAAAACTATTACATACAAGTTAATCCACTAATTGTTTAATTGAAAATTCTCACCAACTGTGTAAAACACCCACGCTATTTTTTAAGCATTTAGTAATTAGAATCCTAATCGATTCACAGATCCTTGGAATAGTGTGGACATGTGCCAAGTCTTATAACAACACTGAACAGCAATAATACTTACAGATTTACTTTGTGTATCTCTCTGCACTTTGTAAATTACACCTGGCACCATGCCAAACCAAAGTTAGATGTTCTGTAGCAATTGTGTAACCTTTTCCGCAAAGCACATTTCACAAAACAAATTTCATTTCCAAAACTAGACTTTATGATTCTGGAGAATCATGGCTTTTCCTGATTAGATTCCATGATTTTTCATGACCCCACATTGTCTGATGAATTGTTTTTAACTGTCTGACTGAAGTTCCTTCATTGATGTTATGAGAAAGGTAAGTATAGTAGTCTCAAATGACTCGGTTTGGGTTTGATAAAAACAAATGTTTAGGTAAAACCCATCATTAACGGTAGAATGGGTTAATATCAATATCAATGTTCCCTATCAGTTTTACGTTCGGTAAAAGAAGTTACGTTTCTTTGTGGCATTTCCATTTGAAGTTGTTGGTGTCCAAAAACAGACTATTTCTTCAATTTTTTTTACATTTAGCAGCCCATGGAGGGTTAACAAGTGCCTACCAGAATAATTTATCCATGCAACTGGTCATGTGACACCAAGACCTATCAACGGCCATTTTCTCTTGAAAACCCCACAAAATGTTTGTAAAGAAATCCAGGGAAAACGATTTTTTAAGCTTTCGATGGGTATCCCTGTTAACCTCCCCATCAGGGGTTAACACTTGTTTTTTGAATACCCTTATTACTTACAACTAGAGTGATGTCACACATGCTGCCCGACTGTACCAGGAATGGCAATGCATAGATGCAAAATAGTCAGAGCCATTTTTTGTTAACAGTTTACCTAACGAATCTGCCATATCTGTACTCGTGATATACAAAATTTGCTATTCAAATTTTTTTTGTGGAACCTATATTGAAACCTGGCCTGTATTACTAGCTGGAAAATACACATATCAACTTTGGTTGAAAACAAATAAAATAATCCAAACTGGAGTAATCAGTTGGAAACCAATTGTTTGCAGACAGATAGATGGACGGATGAAAGTCATGACTAAAGCCCTGACTATTGTCAGGCTAAAAATGCATTTTGTACCAAAGAAAAAATATTGCATGAATGGCCCTGGGTGAGGAGGAGGTGGGGTGGGGGGTGAGGGGTGGGGGAGAGTAGGGGTGTGTTAGGGGAGTTCATTTTTTTTTCCACATGTGGTCAGTCTAAATCCTTCAGAATGCATTTTGAGCAGAGAAAAAAAAAATACCTAACTGGCACCATGGGGGTGGGGGAGGGGGGTGGTGTTTGTCTGGGTTTTTAACCACAAACTTGAACCAAAACTGTAAAACTGCATTTTTGACGAAAGAAACAAGTGTTTGACCACCGAGGTGGTATTTGTCCCCAACGGCACTTTTGTGACATAAGGTGTTTTTGTCACAGAAGACACTAGAGTATATAAGCATCTTGGATTCTGAAAAAAAAATATTGAGCGTGCATAATCCCCTCACAACCTTTTATCCATGAACCATATATGAAAGGCGTAGCTTGAACCATGTTGGAGGGAGGGGTGGTAACATAAAATAGAGAAAAAGGCTTAAAAAAGCCGACAGAAATGGTTGCCATGGCACCATCTTGAATTTTTGAAAAAAATATTGAACGTGCAACATCCCATTACAACCCTCTATCCATGTGCCAAATATAAAAAGTGTAGCTTGAACCATGTTGGAGTGAGGGGTGGTAACATAAAATAGAGAAAAAAGCTTAAAAAACACAACAAAAATGGCCGCCATTCTGCCATCTTGGATTTTGAAAAATAAATATTGACTGTGCATCATCCCCTCAGAACCATTTATCCATGTACCAAACATGAAAAGTGTAGCTTGAAGCATATTAGAGGCAGAGGTGGTAACATAAAAACAGACAGACAGACAGACGGACAGACAGACAGATGTTAGATTTTGAAAAAAAATATTGAGCGTGCATAATCCCCTCACAACCCCTTTATCCATGTACCATATATGAAAAGTGCAGCTTGAACCATGTTGGAGGGAGCAGTGGTAACATAAAATAGAGAAAAAGGCTTAAAAAACACGACAGAAATGGTTGCCATGGCGCCATCTTGAATTTTTGAAAAAAATATCGAACATGCAACATCCCATTACAACCCTCTATCCATGTGCCAGATATAAAAAGTGTAGCTTGAACCATGTTGGAGTGAGGGGTGATAACATAAAATAGAGAAAAAAGCTTAAAAAACACAACAAAAATGGCCGCCATGCCGCCATCTTGGATTTTGAAAAAAAAATATTGAACGTGCATCATCCCCTCCCAACCCTCTATCCATGTGCCAAATATGCAAAGTGTAGCTTGAACCATGTTGGTGGGAAGGGTGGTAACATGAAAATAGAGAACAAAAGCTTAAAAAACACAACAAAAATGGCCGCCATTCCGCCATCTTGGATTTTGAAAAAAAACTTTTGAGCGTGCATCATTCCCTCAGAACCATTTATCCATGTACCAAATATGAAAGGTGTAGCTTAAAGCATGTTGGAGGGAGAGGTGGTAACATAAAAAACGGACGGACAACGGATGGAAGGACGTACGGACGGATGGACAGACAGACAGACAGATGGAGTGCAATTCTATAGTCCCCTTACGGTTTCCGTAGGGGACTAAAAAAAAGTGCCTAAAAAAAGTGTGGGGTGGTGGTGCAGGGGGGGGGGGGGGGTACGTGAGTTTAAAAAAGGTTCCACATGTAGTGACTGTAAATAGTTCAAAATGCATATTCGAGGAAAGAAAAAAAATATGCCTAATTGGGGGGGGGGGGGGGGGGGGAGGTGGGGAGGGGATAATTTCTGCCTGGATTTTTAACCACAAACTTTAACAAAAAAACCATTTTTGACAAAAGGAAAAAAAAGCTTCTGCATGTAGTGACTGTAAATACTTCAAAATGCATATTGGAGGAAATAAAAAAAAATGCCTAATTGGGGGGAGGGGGGGGTGCTTGTCCAAAACTGTAAACAAGCATTTTTGACGAAAGGAAAAAAAAGTGCCTAATTGGCCCCCGGCAGGGAGGGGGCAGGGGGGCAGGACGTAAGTTTAAAAAAGGTTCCGTATGTAGTGACTGTAAATAGTTCAAAATACATATTGGAGAAAAGAAAAAAAAAAGCCAAATTGGGGGTGGGGTGGTGGGCGTAGGGGGGTGGTGGTGTTTCTTTAGGTTTTTAACCACAAAGTTGGAGTCACTGTACTAAGCTACAATGAAATCCCTTCATAATTATGGCCTGTGGAATATTCTAAAGGTTTTCAGGCTTTGGGCCTCTGTTGCCGTCACAGTTGCCCAAAAGGGGACGTTCTCATCTAGACATTATATGAAGTCAACCTATCACGTTACAATGAAATCCCTCCATAAATATGACCTGTAGACTGTGCTAAAGGTATTCGGGCTTCGGGCCCCTGTTGCCATCACAGTTGCCCAAAAGGGGACGTTCTCATGTAGACATTATATGAAGTCAACCTATCAAGTTACAATGAAATCCCTCCATAAATATGATGTGTAGACTGTGCCAAAGGTTTTTGGGCTTCGGGCTCGGGCAGCCATCATGGTTGAATGATCGCAACCAAAAGGGGACATTCTCATCTGGGCATCATGTGGATTGATCCTACGAAGTTACAATGAAATCCCTTCATAAATATGACTGTAGACTGTGCTGAAGGTTTTCGGGTTTCGGGCACCTGTAGCCGTCAAAGTTGCCTAATCACGTCCAAACGGGGACTTGCTCATGTTGACATTATATGAAGTCAACCTATCAAGTTACAATGAAATCCCTCCATAAATATGACCTGTAGACTGTGCTAAAGGTTTTCAGGTTTTGGGCTCAGGCAGTTGCGGCAGTTGATAGATCATGCCCAAATGGGGAAATTCTCATGTAGACATCATACGGAGTCATCGTATCAAGTTACAATGAAATGCATCCATATTAAACATGACCTGCAGACTGTGCTAAAAGTTTTTGGGTTTCGGGCTTGGGCAGCCATCACGTTTGACAGATCATGCCCAAACAGGGACGTTCTCATCTAGGCATTATACAGAGGCATTCTATGAAGTTGCAATGAAATCCCTTCATAAATACGACCTGTAGACTGTGCTAATGGTTTTCGGGTTTTGGGCTCGGGCAGCCATACCGGATGACCGATCACGACCAAAAGGGGACGTTCTCATGAAGACATGACCTAAAACCTGCATATGAAATTTCGTGACGATCAGACAAGAACCACCGGGTATAGCCTGTACTTGAAGGTTGAATAAAAAACTTTAACCACAAACTTTAACCAAAACTCCAAATGTCAACTAAACAGGAAAAGAGAAAAAACAAAAAAAAAACAACAAAAAAAAACCCATTTGAACCTTCAGTAAAAAACTTTAACCACAAACTTTAACCAAAAACTCTAAAAGTTAACAGACGGACAGATGGATGGACAAAAGTCATTACTATACCCCTTACTGTAAACAGTCGGGCTAATAAACAGTCGGGCTAAAAATGGTCCTCTGTGAATTCCACTTCCAACAAAGGTGATTATATTTATCTCTCATGTATACATTGGGTGCTGTGCATGTCCGAAAACAGCCCCATGTTAACAAAATTACGATGCTTGGCAGCTTGTAGATGGTTAATAAATGCTCACAGGAGTATTTTGTCCATGCAACTTGTAATGTCACATAAAGACCTTCGAATACTCAATTTGTCTTGAATCCCTACAAGTTACCTTTAGGGAAATTCGCAGAAAATGGGAATTTAAAGCTTTCAAGGGATATCTCTCTTTAGCCAGCCCAAAATGGGTTAAGATATCGACTTTTGAATACCCTTACTACTTACAAAAATGTTTCCGTATAAATTGTGCGCTCGGTAAAAGGGGGCACCTTTCTTTGTGGTGTACCTTTTGGGTGCTGTTGGTGTCCAAAAACAGCCCATTTTATCACAATTTTGACCTTCAGCAGCCCGGGGAGGGTTAACTAATGCTGACCGGAATATTTTGTTCATGCAACTTGTAATGTCACACCAAGACCTGCAAATAGCCGTTTTTTTCTTGAAAACCTACAAGATGTTTTTAGAGAAATCCACAGAAAACGGGTATTTTAAGATTTTAATGGGTATCTCTCTTTAACCAGCCCAAAATGGGTTAAGACGTCAAATTTTGAATACCCTCACCACTTTCAAAAATATTTTCCGATCAATTTTGCGTCCGATAAATGAAGGCCCCATTCTCTGTGGTATACCGTTTGGGGGTTGTTGGTGTCTAAAACAGTCCATTTTATCACAATTTTTACGTTTAGCAGTTTGGGGAGGGTTAACTAATGCTGACCGGAATATTTTATCCATGCCACTTGTAATGTCACACCAAGACCTGAGAGTGACCAATTTTTCTTGAAAATCTACAAGACTCGTTTAGAGAACTCCACGGAAAACATGAAGTTTTGAGCTTTTTTGGGGTATTGCTGTTTAACCAGCCCAAAATGGGTTAACACTTGGTTTTTTGAACACCCTTATTACTTACAAAAATGATCCTCAGTGAATTCCACTTCCAATAAAGGAAGTTATGCGCATCTTTCGTGTACCGTTTGGGTGCTGTGAGGGGCCGAAAACAGCCCATTTCATCCAAATTTTGATGTTTGGTAGCCTGTGGATGGTTACCATATGCATCGCCTAATATGTCATGTGTATCAATGGTCGTGTCACAGGCAGTTCTAGCAAGGATGAACGTTTACAAAAAATCTACAAGACGTGTTTCGACAAAGTGCCGATAAACACCAAATTTGGCAGTTTTTTTGCCAATTCTGACGAAATAAGGGTTAAATCGAAAATTCCGCCTCGGTACATTTTTAGATTTTGTGCCTCTCTATGAGTGTGCAAAATTTTGTGAAAATCGGTTCGAAAATGGCTTCTGAATCATACGGACAAAATGTGTGGAGAAAAAAAAAAAAAAAAAAAAAAAATAATAATCCGTAGAAAAACGATAGTCTTTTCCAGAGGGAAAAGCCTAATTAAATGTGGTGGATGAGAAGAAACAGTGTTTTTTCTATTTTGTGATTCTGAATGATTGAATGATACAAGACAGTTTTCAAGTACCTTGATTTAACCTTCAGGGACCTGGGCAAGTGTGTTGCATTGAATTCCCACCATTCCACAGTCTCTATACACCTAATGGCTTAGCAGTGATTTCTAGTTAAGTCTTGGCTGCCTTAACAGGCAGCCAAGACTTGACTAGAAACCACTGCTTAGCTAATCTGTCTATTGTCAGCAGGACCTTCTCATGATGGCATGTTAAGAGCACCTGGGGAGCAAGGTGGCTCAGTGGTAGACTGTTGGACTTCTATGCTAGAGGTCCCGAGTTTGATCCCCGCCCAGGACGACCCGCGTTGTGTCCTTGGGCAAGGCACCTTATCCCGGTTGCCTACATGGGGGCACGATGACACCGTGTACTAAGACATACTGCATGTCGATGATGCACATGTCTTTAACCGCTGTAGCCCTGCTTGAGCAGAGCTAGAACAGAGTTAGAATGTTGAGGAGCCGACAGTTGCTCGTCGATGTTCGGTGGTTCTCTAGGGGTACTCCCGCTTCCTCCATCCGTAAAACTGTCAACCGTCACAGTCACGATTAGCCATTGTGCATAACTTTGCAGACAAGCTGACTAGGTGACTGGGGCGAAAAAGTTGCCTTGGATTGCATAACTTCGCTCTGACTTCACTAAAAAGCGAAATCGTGTCGCCCTGTAATTTGTAAATTCCCAACTGACCTACCTTGAAATTAGGTGAATTCAAGTAGAATTTACAAAGTAATTTCCATCTGAAAAGAGTATTATTGCTAGGGTTACTTGTTATTGTGATTAATTTTCATAGTAACTAAAAATAAAATCAGCATCTATTAGCAATGCCCGATTAATAATGTAATCATGAACCGTCTTGGCTACATTGTACATTGAAATTAGGTGACAAGACATCAAGTTAAGACAAGATTTTCTATTTAAGGGGCTACACAAATTATACATCTAAATGAAGGTTGGGATGTATAGAACACGAAACACATATGTAATCAACTCATAGAGTTGACAGCAGGCACCACTGGTTCCTGGAAGTCTGCTATCGTATTCGTACCAGAGCTGATAATAAAATAATATTTCGCAAGAACAACTCATGGCCGAATGTGCTTCAGATATTCAATAACAAAGCTAGGCATTCAAAACACTTTCGAGTGGAGCGACAGGACTGCATTATGGAAAAGGACAACACTGTCTGCATTTTTTTATTGAAGATGGTTTCCATGCTCGATAGACAGGCGCAAATCACTCGATACCACGAATTTCCATCGAAAAAGAAAATCGTAATTCTAAGAAATTTCAACAGGTATCATGATACCTTGCAATGAATATGGCAACTGTGCCATTTCCATCTAATAACAGTATACTGTATGAAGGCGATCTTTTTCATTATTTAATTTTAGACGGCGTTGTTTTTACATGCTTTTTCTGTCCGATGACGTTGACCGGAAATCGAAAGTATACTCATACGTAAACAAAAGCAAAGGCTTTTGAATTTTCCCCCATGCAGCTCTGTCGCCGTGTCTTGAAGAATTTTGATCCCCTAGCTTTGTTCTTGGATATGTAAAGCACATTTGGCCGCAAGTTGTTTTCGTGAAATATTATTAAATTATCAGTTCTGGTGCGAATACGGCAGCAGACTTCCAGGAACCAGTGGTGCCTACAGTCAACTCTATGAGTTGATTACACATGTGTTTCGTGTTCTATACATCACAACCTTCATTTTGATGTACATTTTGTGTATATTTAATTTGAAATAAAGGAATATCAGAGGTGAGATATATCAAAATTTATTTATTTATTTATTTATTTATTTATTGATGTTTAAGGTCACATATTTATGCACAACGGCTAATCATGACCATGACAGTTTGACGGGTGGAGGAAGCCGGAGTACCTGGAGAGAACCACCGAGCAACGACGAGCAACTGCCAGCTCCCCAACATCGTAACTCCGCACTGCAGCACAGGCAGGGTTAGATTGGTTGAAGACATGCGTACCATTGACGTGCAGTACGCCTTAGTACACGGCATCATCGTGCCCCCACGCAGGCAAAGGAGATGAAGTGTCTTGCCCAAGGACACAACGCAGTTGCCGCAGGTGGGATTCGGACCGAGGACCTCTCGGCTTGCAGCCTGCACCTCAACCTACTGAGCCACCGCGCTCCCATATATCAAAATAAACAAAATTTCATTACTTATATAGGCCCTTAAGTAATAAGTATTTTTCACACCCGGAATTTTTTTTGTGGGGAGCAGTTTTTCATAAAACAACACTTTTTTGTAAAAGCTGAAGCTTTCATTCCAATCTGGATTTTATTTTTGTGCAAGACGTTTGGAAAACCAAAACAGAAAATTGACCTACTTTTTACTCACTCTGGACCAAGAAATGGACACACTTACTTGAATTGTTTAATTCAAGGCTGATCTGTCTCTTCTAAAAAGTAAATGCCCATTTGAATTTGAATTGTAAACTTTTCTTTTTATAAATAAATTAATATAGAGAGGCATGTTTTTTTTCTCGTAAACAATTCTTTGTACAAATAAATTTACACATAGAGATGTGTTATTGCCCAATTGTAGTGATTTATTTTTGTGAGAGATGAAAATATAATATACCGGAAGATCATGCGAATGTAGAATCATCACTCTACATATTTTTCTCACTTGTCCCTGTTTCATCTGACTTCTCCCTAAAGTCAGTGGAGGGAGAAGTGACTTCTCCCTCAAATTACCCTCTAGGCTGGTCCCTGTGCATAAGTATGGCCACTGTGGACTGGTCACTTTCCACAGGTGGGCAATATTTCCAAGGAAGCAATAATATTGGATTCCAAACATTAATTTTTGGAATAATCACCAAAAATTTAATTAATGAAGCACTATGTTGTACCCAGTGCTTCATTAATTAAATTTCTGCTGATGATGATTTTATTACCCAGTAAATGCATGCGTGGACATCACTACCCACACATGGATTACAACCACTCCATGGCAACTGTACTGTATTCATAAGCTTTTAGAAAACCAATAAATGACAACCAAACAAATCGTTGAAATCATCTGAATTCAGAAGATTACACTCTTGGAAAGGAGGGATAACTATACCATGACATTGAAAGGTGGTGTTATGGTTTACATGATTGCCAAATAAAACTTGCTACATGAAGTATACATAAAGCAGCTTCTGTATTAACTCTTTGCCTGAAAAAATACTTTGTTACCTGATAAGGTGTAACCTGGGGTCTCGGTAACAAATCCCAAGATCCCCCCCCCCCCCCCCCCCCCCCCCCCCCCAAGTAGCAGTAATCCTCTTATCAAAGATTTCTTGATTCCAGACTGTTTTGAATTTTCTTTAAAATCATGTCATGCAGGAATAGAAATAATTTGCAAACAATTGTTTAGGTTACGCAGGGGTTACTTCAGTTGTAAAATACATGAACTAACTAAAGGTTATGATGAAATAATACAAAATAAATTAAATTCCTAACCCTGCATGTTTTGCCTGTCAGACTGAGCAATGTTTCGGGACTGACCCGACTCAAAGGTTGTGCACTGCATCCACATATGAATAGAATGACATACTCTTTACATCTTAAGAGAACTTCTGCGAAAATAAATAGCACCAACTAATGCACAATCTTGCCAAAGTGAGATCGCGTGTTGATTGCTGCTATATATTTCAGCGCAAATACCGTTATGACAAACAGCATGGCTGGCATTGTAAAACAGAGCAGCATCACAGAACTTTTTTCTTTTTCTCTATGGGGTTAGAACCATGTTACATAGTGTATCCTGTTTGTGGCTTATGATATAAGCCTCTTATTTCCAGGCCTGGTCATGGCTGCTTTAGAGCAGCCATGACTCAATTTTATGAGAAATTCAAGAAAATACTCAGCAGGTCAACAATTAATGTTCTCAGTACAATTTGCAGGTGATGTTTCTTATTCCTTCATTTCTGTGTATTTTTCATCTTCGCCAAAACAAATTCCTAATTGGCACCCTCACATTTTTCCCAATGGCATCAGCCCCAACCCTTTCCCAAAGAGGAGAGACAAATCCATTTATACAAACAAAATGAATATCAAAATTATCTGAATTATGAAGACTTATGACACTGCAGTTGTTTCATGTCAAGTGTCATCTGCCTATTCAGGCAGATGATACTTGACTAGAAACTGCTCAGGTTTTATGACTTTCACTGGTCATTATTATTCAAAACATCAGTAGCAGAGCACTTGTCTATACAATGTCATAGGTGATTGGACCTGACTTCAGACTTCTTGGTGTTAAGGAAATTCACAACCAAGTCCATGATAATGAATTATTGTCTTTCTCATAGTCTTTGGTGAGGGTGCTTTTGGGTGTAATAATGAAGCCGGTAAGTCTGTGCATTCAAACCAGTCAATCAAATCTCTAGTGTTACAGTTTGTTGTTGAAGTATTGGCAGTGGTTATGCAAAGAAGGAAGTTGTAATGGTTGGCTCTAATAAAATTTATATGGCAACGATGAACTTACAGTTGAATCATCAGACAAGCAAAATATATGACTATACCAAACATATCTTTCCTGACATTTTGCTTTCACTTTAACCCTTTACCCAGCACAGACGATATCAAAATTTATAATTTTAATTTTTTCAAAAAAATTGAACAAAACTATATCATGTCACCCCTTACTGGAATGATCTCAATGAGCTCGTTCCAATGAAGGGTCACATGATATGGTTTGGTTTAAATTTTTTGAAAAATATATCTTGTTTCAATTTCTCAATTTGTAAATTATGTGGGCAGATGCAGCTGATTCGTCAGGTAAAGGGTTAATGTTGACACCATAAACTGCAAGCGCTGTGCCAGTAACTCGAGCTCTGTGGCCCAGGAGTCTCTTTCCACTGTCTGTGAGCATTTGTTGCCACAGATGCTTATCGAAGAGAGGTTCTGTCAAGGTGACAGCTAAAAGTTGCGATTTTCTTGTTTAAAAGTGTAAATATTTTCGATAATATTTCTGACTGGGTTAAATATAAAACGTAAAGATAGGTATATGACGGAGCCGAAAACCAATTTGTCATTTAAACAGACCAGCAATAATTCAAGCGCTGACAGTTAAGCATGAAATTTAATGTCCATTATGGCGCACTTGTTGAATGCCACATGGGCTATCTGATAACTTATAAAAGGAGCAAGAGAGTGTGTTCTCCTGCAAGTCATTATCTACGTAATTATGGCCAGTTGATGGGTAATTATGGTGTAAACACAGTACATCACACATGTTCTGGACACACACCCCATATTATGCATCTAGCCCATCACGAATGTCAGGAAATATCGAAATTTGAGCCTTTCTGGCCATTTATTCGAACAATAAAAGCCTTGGATAAATTTTTGCTTTATTCACCTAGTAGGGCGATAAATTTTCCACGTAATAGGTTTAACACTGAAAGAATTTATTTCTGTAGTAGAGATGGACTTGTTGACCTCTCACTTCTCGCCGTGTTTTGTTGCGAGTAACAGCATGATTTTTCCGCAACTGCCATGTAAATGATTTATGGGATAAACAAAATAAACGTATAGTGTTTTCAAGTAAAAAATTTATTCTACACGTAGAGGTTCGTCGGTTTCATTCTTAATCCTACTCGTAGAAAATTTTTTTATTTGAAAACACTATACGTTTATTCTATATATTTTGTCGCAAAAGTCTGTTTACTTTCCACACCAATATAATAATAAATAAAAGACAAATATTTGACTCATTATAATGACAGTTTTCCCAATGGAAAGACCCCTTGAACCCTCTCCCTAAAATGATAGACAGAAACCTGTCACCATTAAAATTTCCAGATGTTCAAGCCCTTGAATTTGAAACCCTATATTTGCATGATTTCCTGACTGGATTTCCAAGGTTTTTTTTAATGATGAAAACCCTTAAAAAATTCAGGCCAGTAAAAATTTTAATTTCGCTTTACCCTAAAAAAAGTTTTGCAAAAATAATTTGCTCAACCATTCACAGTTTGCTTAAACCATTTGCCTAAAATGATGCTTTGAAATGTTTCTGTTTTGCATTTTGCGTGAACGGAAAATCGGTTCTGCAAGGTATGATTTGGTTAACCTTTGCATGAACTGAGCTAAAGTTCATGCAATTTTACAAGCCAGAACACAAAATTTCATCCAAAATAGCATGTTAAGAAGTCTTGTTTCATTTTGGATCGCAATGAATGGATAGTTCAGAAAAAAATTTCCAAAAATATATATTCTGAAGATAAATGGTGCCACTTTTTTATAAGTATTGTTCTTGATAATGTCTCCTAACACTGCTACTCAAAAAGTAATCATTCATCCAACAAGAGCAGTAAAATAAGTTTGTTCTTTGGTTTCTCCCTAGTTGTTACTGGCCTTTCATCCACTAATATTTCAAAGGCAATCTGTTTTTGCTGTAAAGTGATTTTTCTTTCAGCCTAAAGAATCGCTAGTAATTAACGAATTACTTAATGCTGTTCTCCTTCTAAAAGAGTTATGTAATTATCGACTTTGTGTCAGACAAAATATTTGCTTAAGAGAGAAAGGAAAGAATAATATATCTGCAATTTCTCACTGCATGCCCTGCATCTATATCTTGACAAACATATAAGTACAGTTGCAATCATAAGATCATAGCACCAACTGGAATTTCTTGACCTCCTCACAAAACTGTGAGGTCCAACTTTATAAAAACTGGCCAGGAATTTTTCATACAGTTAACCCTTTACCCAAAGTAATGGCCAAAACAGCCAGCACTATTAAAAAAATTGCCGATTAATTTTCATATTTTTTTCTCAAAAACATAGGTTATGGCCCCTCTTTGGAATGAGCTCATCGAGCTCGTTGCAATGAGGGGTCATAACCTATGTTTTTGAGACAAAAAATTAGTTATTCAAGAATTTTATTTGCAAGTGTCGTCTGCTTTTCTTGTTAGATAAAGGGTTAAACCATTGTTTTCAGATAATCGCCACCATACAGCACATTATGGAAAAATATCACTCCCGACACATCTAATACACGAATGACACATCATAAGTTAACGTCGATGCCATAACACTGTAGGTGAGCTGGTTTTGGAAATAGAATTAATTTAATCTTCTCCTATATTTCATCAAGTGTTTAGCTAATAGGTACAAACAGGAGACGACAATTCCAATAAAAACCCTTTTCCTGAACAACTTGACATTTTCATTTTCTGCCTCAGAAGCCTAGCTTATGACAACTCAATGGAACTAGCTCATTCCAATGATGGGCAATAAGCTATGTTTAGAAGGCAAAAGATGAAAAAATAATAAAATTTGTTTGGCAAGCATGTTGTGAAAACCTCTGGCCAGTTTAGTCGTTATGTTAGGTAAAAGGTTAAATTACACATCAAATGATAAACAGAATCTCAAATTCATCATGATCTGACATGGTAAATTTCATCTCAGGTCGATTTTAGTGAACTCGGTACAGAAATTTCATATTATTTATTTATGTGGGTTTAATGACACTTTCAACAGCCAGGGTCACCTTGTGTCCAAACATGTTAACCACCCAAAATTTTTTTCAGGGAGACTGAAGAAAATTTTCAGGGAGATGACATGATTTTCAGGGAGATTTTTTTTTGCGCGTAGAAACCATGTGTGGATCGATCAATTTTAAATATAAATTAATACCAAATACCCCCTCCCCCCCCCCCTCACACACACACATAACAGGAAACAGCCCAACAACAATACATCAAAGGAACATACGTCAACGTTCTACTAACTGGTGGTGAGTGACCCAGACCTGTTAACCTCTGGAGGTGACTGTCAGTGAGATTTTGATGAGCTCCCAGTGAGACTCGGATGCTTGTCAGTGAGATTTTTGCACGTGGGCAGCACATCAATAATTTCCATGTTACCCCCCCCCCCCCCCCCCCCCCCCCCCGGAAATTTTTCCCAATATATTGAAAATTACAGCAACACATATGTTTGAGCCGTTTGTCTCCAAAATTGGCTATAATTATCTGAAAGTGAAATCCAAAATGCACAATAAATTTGTACGTATTTTTGCACATTTTTCGATTGGACAAGATTTTATACGTATGGAATTTATTTTTCGATTTGACTGCTACCTGTATACAAGCAAAGGTGTGCCTTTAATATATAATCAATTTCAGCAATTATCCAGCATCTCAAATTCATTTAATCCGCCTGTCAAACGTGTTGCAATAATCACAACACGGCCATTGACAGAAATGAGAATTGGTCATCAGTTCTTACGTAAGTGGTGACGTTTCACACAAACTTAATGACCTTGCCATTGAGAGTAGAGCACATGCTTTTGTATTTGTAAACAAAAGCTGGTGGATTCAGTTTTTGTCTGGTATGTCGACTTTCCGGGAGATTTTTGGTCCAAATTGACTCCCGGGCGGGAGGGCGGGAGGGGATAGCTAATTCCGGGAGAATCCCAGGCATTCCGGGAGAGTTAACAAGTTGTGTCGGACAGTTTTACGGGCAGTGGAAGCTGGTGTACCCAGACAGAAACACCAAGCAACTGTCAGACTCTCCAACACACTAACTCCATACAAGCAAGGTTAGCATTGGTTGAAGACAAGTGCACCATCGACATGCAGTACGCCTTAGTACACAATGGCACCATGCCCCCACATGGGCAATTGGGATGAAGTGTCTTGCCCAAGGACACAACACGGTTGGCGCAGTTGAATTCGGACCAAAGACCTCTTGGCTTGCAGCCTGCATCTCCTACTGAGCCACCACATTCCCAGAAATTTCATATAAAAGAGAGACGCATTAGAGATCCTCTATTTCTTCTACATCATAGCTTAATGAACAGCACCTTTCGAATCTCAGATTTTGGGTTCAATCGAATCTTGAATTGAATTAGGCAGAGGATTTGAAATTGAATCAAATCTCAACACTTTTCAACAGAGTTCCTGCTGGCAAGGACTGATAAAATTCAAGGCTATTCAAGACCGTTTCTCAACATTTTGCAGCATCTTTCAAGGCCCTAAAATAGCCAAATTCAAGGCTTTTCAAGGCCCTGCATTCAATAATTCTATCTGGCTAGGTCCTCTGATCATTACTTCCCACTCAGAAGTGGGAAGAGTGGGTAATGATCAGAGGGACCTTGCTACTACTACACCTTCGAGAAATTTTGGCATATAAAACTATAGCTGATTATTTGCTTTGTCACCCTTTTTATTTCATGAATTTTCTGGCCTATTTTCCAGGTTTTCAAGGTCTTGAATGGCCCTCAATTAAATTCAAGGCTGTTCCTTGAATCCAAGGCCCTGGGGAACCTTGTTCAAGTAGCAGATATTGCACTTTCTTACAGCTGTGAAATAGAGCAAATATTGTCAGTCTCCATCCACTCCAGTATAGTATTCAATGGCAATCTGTCTGATTGGGAAAGTTGATCAAAATGAGGAATATTCTAGAAATGAAATCAAAACAGCCTCAGAACTGAAAAATCCTGAAACTCTCCTTTCATCAGGTCAGCTGCGGACCTGATGATAGAAACAAAGGCAAAAGGAGAACCTTGGTACAGTACAGGTGCCATGGATTGATCATAATTCACACATGGGCAGTGATGTCCATGCATGCATTTACCAGGTAATAAAAACATCAGCAAAATTTTAATTAATGAAGCACCGGGTTGTACCCAGTGCTTCATTAATTACATTTTTTACAATTATTCCTATAATTAGGGTTTGGAATTTAATATTATTACGTCCGTGGAAATATTGCCCCCCCCCGCAGAAAATCACCAGTCCGTGGCGGCCATACTGTAGGATTTTGTAATTATCTAAATGATTTTAAAGTTTCTGAATCAACGTGATTATTTATTTATTGGTGTTTAAGGTCACATATTTCTGCACAATAGCTAATCGTAAGATCCCGCAACATGGAGATAAAATCATGTTTAATCAACCATTTGTACCAATGTTGACCATTTTAAAGGATCCCCCACCCCAAGCATTGGTGGCTGGGTCTATTATGAGAGAACTTTACATCTTGAAATTTGATATTTTGACATCAGTGTGCGGAGGGTTAAACTACTGAAGCTCAGCTGGCCTATTACAGTAAACAAGCACTGTTCTGCCTGAAGTTCCCAGGAGACAGGAGTATAAAGACAGTTATTTATTTATTTATTTATTTATTTATTTATTTATTTATTTATTTATTTATTGGTGCTTAAGGTCACATACTTATGCACAATGACTAATCGTGACCATGACAGTTTTACGGGTGGAGGAAGCCAGGGTACCCAGAGAGAACCACCGATCAACTGTCAGCTTCTCAATATTCTAACTCTGTTCAAGCTCTGCTCAAGCAAGGTTACAGAGGTTGAAGACATGTGCACCATCAACATGCAGTATGCCTTAGTACATGTTGGCAACTGGGATAAAGTGCCTTGCCCAAGGACACAACATGGGTCATCCCGGATGAGGATCGAACTCTGGACCTCTAGCATAAAAGTCCAACAGTCTACCACGCAACCCTAAAACACAGTTAAAGCAAAGGTTTATGTTATGTTGTGTTCACTGGATCCACCTCACTGAATAAAGGAAGCAAAAATTTAACACATGTAACATTCCATCGGAATAAACAAAGTGCTTTATGTGCTTTTAATTCTTTGAATGCTGCTGGGAGATATTCCTGCCAGGACACTAATACCCTTGTCAACAGAAAGTGTATAATATGGCATCTGTTCAACAGAATGTATCACTGTAAGTTAGGACAATCATATTACAAATGGCAGCTGAGCTTCATTTGTTGTAATTTTTCATGAAATCCAGACATGGCTGCTTCATAGCAGCCATGACTGCATTTCATAAAAACATTCAAGAAAATACCCAGCAATGCTTGTGACATTTCCAGTTGTGCCACAACAAACAAATGATTAATCAAGGGCAATCAGAACATGTCCTGAGCAAAAATTGACAGGTGCAAACTTTTTTTCGCTCTTGTCTTTCTGAAGACGAGTGCAATATTAACACATTTGAAATACTCTTAGCCATGCGACACATACAGTAACCCAAGAGGTGCATGGTACTGGGATAAACAAATACTGCAGTATCAAAGAAAATATTATAATATACTGTATTAGCGGCTTCAGTGATGTTTAATTATGATAGCCTTCACTTAGATTTAGGGTAACAAAAATTTAAGATTTTTTAAGCTCTCTGGAGATGTTTAAATCACTGGAATCCCAAACCAGCCCAATGCACAGGCAGAGCAGAGCATGCATTCCCTTACTTTAAATTTAAATGCCTGCCCCATTTCTTTTTATATTTCCGTACCTTTATGCCCCGAAATGAAGCTCAGAAAGTTTACTATTGCTGTTATTAATGTTCAAATAATTCGATAATTTATTTTATTTTTTTCAAATATGTTTGTTTGTTTGTTTGTTTGTTGGTGGTTAACGTCACATATTTATGCAGCATGGCTTATCGTGACACAACATGGAGATGAAGTAAAGTTTAGTCAATCGTTGATCTACATGTTGCCCATTTTAGAGGACTTTCACCCCAAGCATTGGTGACTGGGTCCTATTTTACTAGTAAAGCGGAACTGGTTTACCACAGTAAACAAGTGCTGCTTACTTCCTGGGGTTTCCACGGGGAATTTTTTTCAAATAAACAGTTGAGACTTACATATTCATGATCAATAAAGCACTGAATAACTTTCATGGAATAAAATTGGGTTTTATTGTTTATCTAATATCCAAAACAAATAAAGAACCACATGGTTATTTTCTTTGATGTCCAATGTCAACAATATCCCACAATTCTCATTCGTAACATTACATCATAAAAATTAATTACCAAAGGTCAGAAAGACATGTGATCTCTTCCAAACTCAGAAAATTAGTTTTGAATATTCATTTGTGGACTTTTTATTGACATGAACATTGGAGCATTTTCATTTCTTTCCTTTGTTTTGGGGTAAGGTTGTTGCTTAAATAAAACACACAAACAACACATAAAATTTGAATGTGAGTCAATTCATAGAGTATAAAAAACAACATGCAAACAAGACCCATCAAGCTCATATGGTGCCATAAATAATGAATTTTATGTTTGTTTTTTTACTTACAATCGTTGGAACTTGACCACGAGGTAAAAATAACAAATCAAAGTTCTTTCTTAGGGGAAAAGGTCCTCCAGTACGGCCTACTGATAGTATTGAGCAAACAACATTGTGGTCATTTCTGACAAAGTAACATTCTAATCTGATAACTTGGAATAAATCTCATGTCCAGTTATCCCCAGTTGAAGAGATTATAATTTACGCCCCCCACCCCCCTTTCCTTTTGAACTCTGCGATAATTTTTACGGGCAAGGTCTCTAGCGCCCGGGTAAAGGAAAATACAAGCGCTGACAAGCACAATTACGCTTGCGCCCATCATTGGACATGGACTGGGCAATATCTTAAATTGATCAATTTCAAAGATTTTTTTTATACCTCAATTGTAGTCAAAACCAAGAGAGATAAAGAAGACAAGTGTTTTTGACCTGATCACTGTTAGACAAAAACTGTGAGTGTTTAACTAGTGTATTCTTAAATGGAGTCAAGAGGTATCATCATCTAAATATATAGACTGTCATACAATTTTGTCCTGACCCTTACACTGACACAACCTTCAAAGAATATTTTAAAGCAATCACTAGAATACAGACTGCTAAGTGTTCATCTTGTGGCCACCATGGGAGTCTGCATGCACGTAGGTGGGCAAAATGAAGTCATACAGTGGTGTACATACAGGGACAGCTGGGGGTGGGAATGTACTCCTTGGACATCTTGAGGCCAAATAAGCCTATAAACAAGGGACACTTGGCAATTACAAGGGTAATTTCTTGACAAGTCACAGGATTTTTTATTCCTTTAACAAGAATACACTCTGTAACCTATGCACAAATAACAGGTCAAACTTGTACTGGAAGGGAGACGGCCAACATAAGCACCAAGCTTTCTGTCAAATTCCTTCATTTTTGTGATTTAACTAGTATTGTTTCTGTATGCTGCATTCACTGCTTCATAATTATATTTGTTTCTTTCCTTTATTGTAAATTATATTGTTTGCAACTACAGTGTTTTCATAATAAAATATTGTTTAAACTAAATTTGTACTGAAGGTATGGTAAATGGTTTGGTGTTTAAAAGTTATGTTCAGTCAACAGAGTTAAACATAAAGAGTGTTTCAATGTAAATGTAAGGTATAAGTACTTTATTAGACTTGATTTTCTTTCCCAGAATTGCGCATTATCAAGCTTGGCAGAAATGACTTCACACTTGACACATATGACATGGATCTCAGCTAATATGAAACAAGCTAGAGTTGTCCCCCTTTACTTATTAAGCACAACAAGTTACAACAAAAACCTTTCGCCGTTTTCATCAAATGCAATCAGGAAAATTTGTGTCACCAGGCATAATGGAGTGGCTGTGTTTTTGTATGATGAGGAATTCATGATGGCAGAAAGTAAGAATTGGGTGGATGAAGAGAAGAAAGAAGAGAATTGTGTAGAACATTTAGTGTTCAACCAATAATCGGAACCGGCCACCACAATTGGCTGATTGTAGGCAAACAGATGACAACGGCAATGGCTCCTGGAACATCAGTGCAACCGATTGTTGCCAAGCATTTTGTGATGATCCATCAACTGCATTTTATTATCTTCTGCAATTGTTCAATTGTTAATGTAAAATGATGTCAATGATACCATTCAATAAAGTTGAGAAGCAACCACAATGTGTATTCTTAATCTCTCTGGATGCCCCTTTATGGCGTATACAAGTTAAATGACATGCATAGCTTATGATTGAGAGTACTTGCGGCAATCGCCAGTTTATACAGGAAAAGTGAAGCTTGCACTCCATTCGCTCAGGTCGAAGTAAAATTACCAGTCACACCCACCACTTGGGTGGTAAACGTGGCTCCGAGAGCCACGTTTACCACCCAGGTGGCGCGACTGATAATTTTACTGCGACCCCAGTCAACAAAGTTTAAGACTGCGAAAAATGTTCAGTTTAATGTAGTTCTTTCCAGCCTTGACTTATCCAATAGTGCACGGTATTACAATCAGAATTGGCATCAGAATCGGTCGATTGTGAGCTCAACCGGTAATCGGTCAATGACCATTTTTGGTAATTGGTTGAACACTAAGAACATTCAATACAGATTAAGATTCAGAGTCAAAAGGGGATATGTGTCAAAGTGGGAGAAGAGACAGTTCCAATCTCCAAAGGAAGCAAAAATGTTCAGATAGCTGAACTAGAAGGGGAAACTTCCGATTTTGTGGATAGAATAAAAAGCAATAACACTCAGAAAACTGTAACAGACCTGAGAACATTTTGTAATTATTTGTTTTAGTTTAATTGGTAGAGTGTAGCGCTGCAACAATTTGGATGTTCACGATGCGATGCACATCGCGATTATTTGCTCATGATGCAATGCGCATCATGATGCGTGTACAACATAGAAAAGCTCTGACCTTTTAAGATCTGTATGATTGGTAGAATGGTAATTTCCCTCAATACATTATTTTTCACCTCAGGTTTGCTCAAAATAAGAAAACATTTATGTTCATCTTGCTTTTAGTCAAACACGAATACAAATTATACTGTATCAAAATGATATTGTGTTTTAATAATATATTTTCAACCTTTTCAAGGTTCTTCCCTTGATAATCCCTATGACCCGAGCATCATGATACATCTTTTGTCATGATGTGATGCATCGTAGAGTGAAAGAATCATGATGCATTTGATGCATTGAAACTGCGATGCATCACTGCAGGTCTAGTAGAGTGCTATATTCATTTGTAACACAAGTATTTTTTCAAAGATACCATCCTACAAGCTTGAGGAGCCTAGTTCAGCAAGATTTTGTTCATAGATATTTGTCTTGTTACAATTTATTGGAGAGTGTCGGTTGGCTAACACATAGAGTGTAAAGCCACTATAGTGGCTTTCAGAAGTTTTCAATAGCAAGAGTCATGACAGTGGGTTCTAGCACTCAACCAGTTAATAAATAAAGGGGTTACATGTATGACTTGGTTAGATTCTTATCGGTCAAGATATCAACCCTCGGTAACTTCATATCAGCCTGAAACCAAAGTAATTATCGGCTAATTGGTTGAGTGCAAGCAGACCATATTTGAGCTCCAAGGAAAAGTGAGCATGGTACTTCAAATAAAAGTGGGTGTGCTTCAAATTCTGTAGTAAAATTTATTGTTAAGGACCCACAAAGTAGATCTTGTTCTCACGCCATTTTTTGTAAAAGTGCATGTGGGCTGGGGGGGGGGGGGGGGGGGGTGGTATTTTATTTTTGTAATTATTTCTTTGCCATCAAAAGTTCATGTTCTTGGTTTGTTTTATGTTTTAGGCCTCATAATCTACAAAATAGCACGGGTGGTGGCACCTTTTGTCCCTTGAGTGCAAGAAGGCTTTGCAATGCTGAAGCAATGCAAAGCCTTGTTGCACTCAAGGGACAAATTTATCAATTTTATTAACTTGGGTAAAATATCAGACATAAACCATTTAATTTTTATTTTTTCAAGTTTGCATTGGTTATAAAAAGAGAGCATGCGGCAGCCAAAAGGACCATGTGGGAGAGCCTGATAGACATGTTTTTAACTTTTTTAGGCCTATTATGGATATATATAGTTTTATATTTTACTGGTGTCACTCTCCAATAAACTGTCACAAGACAAATCCACATCAGTCAATTCTGAAATTCAAAATTCATCAAGCACTCTTGTTAACAAGCACAGCTTCACTTCCACAGGTTCCCACAGGGAAGCCGGAATATCAGTAATTGGCAGACAGACTCCCACAGCTGTGTAGGAAGCCATATAGATTGCAGCCTCTGCTAAGATATTATTATGTGCCACCTGTGACATAAATATGCAGAACAGATTGGTTTTTGATGAGCAACAAGACATCTTTACATCAACCATCAATATAGTGTTCCATATTATTTGTTCCCAGTAAGATTTAGCATCCAAGCATCTATTATATTATTCCACTGACATTTAAAATTCCCCAACAGACCAACATTCTTGGTAATTTATTGATCTTGGCATTGTTATTGCACGGTTCTGATCAATTCATAGCAATACAATCATGGAGAGTATCTATTTTTTGATTGTCCAGCAAGAAATAGATCCGTTCCCGTAATTCTATCTCTGTAATTTCTTTTTGAAAGCGTAGAAATTTTACAACCCAAGATTTCTTTAACTCTTTACTAATGTAATGGCCTAAATTCGGTAGAACTATTCACAAAAATCATCATTCAAATTTTTACCTCAATTACATAACTTACATGTATGTTGGTTTTAATTTCAATAAAGTTCAGGAAGGCAATTCCTTTCCCCATTGGCCCATTCTCATCCACAGTTCAGTAGTCATTCAAATATGGATGAAAATTCTGCACCATATTCCTTTCTTTTTAATTGGAAGAGTGCTAATTATTTTTGACCATGCACTCTCCCATAAATTGTGGCAAGGCAAATCCTAACAGACTACTCTCGGGATCCAAACAAAAGAAGGAGGTGGAATAATAGTAGGGAGTGGAAAATTTCATGATATTAAAAAAAAGTAGGGTGTGGAATAACATTAGGGGGTGGAAACTTTTCTGAAATTAAATAAAAGGACAAAATTTATTATTTATTTATACAGAAAGTGTGTGTGTGGGAGGGGGGAGGAGGGGGGAGGGGGAGGAGGGGGTATTTTTTGTTGCATTGTAAATTGGGTCAATGAAAAGCAAGATTTTCGCCTATACTGCTGAGTTTTATAATTCATTTGCCTGAATTTTTCATGTCTCCGGTTTCCAAACATCAAAATAAAAAAACATAGGGGTCAAATAAGCAATGTAGGGGTGCGAACTTCACAAAAGTTTAACAAACATACGGGTATGTTTATTTGGATCCCGAGTGTAAATAATATCACTTCAAAAATTATAAGAAGCATAGCCACTGAATTTGAAACCTTTAAGTTATGGAATCGGCACTTCAGAATAAAGCCTGAATATGGGCTTCCAGTACTCTACAAGTTAATACTAGAACCACTGCTTGAGATCGGTTGCTTTAAAAGCCTATATCCGACCTGGGCTAACTCCGCAGTCTCAGAACAGGTGCTTTCATACACCAGTACAATCAAGTAGGGGCCCTGCAGATAATAATCAAATTAGCCTGGCTGTGGTTTGCCTCCCTCTTAAAGGGATGCAAGAATTGTCCACAAACCATTGTCATTTTAATCATAAATGTTGGAGGAGCCGACAATAAAAGAAATTTGAATGAGGAGACTTACAGGGGGACAATTTAGTCCCCACTTCTTCGAACTGAGGGTATCAAAAAAAGTGGGCATATAATAATTAATTTGCTTTTGAAAAAACATGCTAGACAAATACTATTTCTGCCAATACAATAGATCCCTGTTGATAGAAAAACAAAAGTTCTGGCTAAAAATATTAATTTAACAGGATTATTCAATTAACAAGACTTTCATACTTTTGCTTACCGTTAATTCTGCTTGCAAATTGAGAATTTATTCTATTACATCTTGTATGACAGAGGTCACTCTGCCAAACAACATATAATATAGGACTTAGATGTGAGTCGTCCATGGAAGACGTGTGTCACCTGGCATTTCAGACAGAATTCTAAGTGGAAAAAGGGCATAACTCTGGAAAAAATACAGCGGATCAAAAAATAAAATAGGAGGTGCACAATGCCATTATGTGATAAAGAATCACTGAAAGTTTCATCAAAATCCATTCATAGGTTAAAGAGGAGTGGCGGATAAGAGAAAGTGTGATGCAGACGACAACGCGGACGATGCAAGACGACAAAAGTAATCCCTATATGTCACTCCCCACTTCGTGGGGCGGCGACACTATAAATGGTTCTGTTGGTAGAACGGAGACCAAAGTTTACAATGTTTGAGTATTTATGAATTGTTAACCATTTAACCCCTTTATCTAACACAGTATTTTTAAAAAATAAATTAAATTTCACATTTTTCGAAAACAAATTTCACAATTTTTTAATAAAGCAATACAAATATGGATAACATTAGAACCAGCTTGACAAACTGGTTCTAATGATATCCATATTTGTATGGTTTCATTGAGAAGTTTTGGAGATATTTTAGGCTGTGTTGTGGAAGGCTTATTCTGGTTAATCTTCTCGCCATTTTGGCTGCTATGTTTGGTAAAGGGTTAACAAATGAATCCGGCCACATCCACCCACGTAATTTACAAATTAAGCAGTTTAAAAATGACATATTTTTCAAAAAATTTCAACAAAACCATATCACTGAAATTAGCTTGTCAATTCTGGGAGAAAATTTAATACAAGAGGCCCAAGGGGGCCTGAGGTTGCTCACCTGACATGGTAGTCTAAATATCAAACCAGGGACTTGACTTTAATAAGCTGCATATGCCCCTCCTAAGAAAAGCATATACCAACTAGATGAAGCAGTTGTGCCCACACAATACACAGGATTTTCCTTTTATTTTCAGCTCCTGCACTTTTACGTCCTAAAATTGAGATAAACGCATAAAAACATTTTTGTTCGGAAATTTTCGAAGTCCCAAACAAAATATTTTCAGCCTAAAATTTGTTTTTTCTTCTTAAAATTGACCAAAATGGATAAAAAAAAAAAAAAAAACTAATTTCCAGATTTTGGTCAAAATCCCACCCAGCCCCCAAATTTTCAGTGTAAAAAAAATGATTTTTTTTTGTCTTAAAATTGACCGAAACACATAAAAAAAAACAAAAAAAAATTTCCGAATTTTGGTCAAAATTTTCTTAGTCCCACGCGGCCCCCAAATTTTCAGTGTAAAAAAAAAAAATTTTTTTTGCCTTATAATTGACCGAAACACATAAAAAAACAAAAAAATTTCAGGATTTTGGTCCCAAATTTCTAAGTCTGGAACGGGACCCCAAATTTTCAGCCTAAATATGAACCGAGGGACTTGGCTTGAACAAACTTGAATCTCACCCCCCTAAGGATGCTGCATACCAAATATCAAAAGATTCTTATTGGTAGATCTGAAGAAGAAGATTTTTAAAGACTATTCCTCATACTGCACTAATTTAAACATTTGGGCTCCCATAGAGAGCCCAAATATGGACCCAGGGAATTGATTTCAATAAACATGTGAAACAATTTTCCAAAGATGTTATATGTGAAATTTGAAAGCTTTTGGAGCAGTGGTTTGGGAGAAAAGTAGTCTTAAATGTTACCCACAGTGTTAAAAAATGCTGACTCAGCACTTTTTCAAAAGTCCCAGAAAAGTACCCCATGATAAAACCAATAGCATTTTTTTTTTACAATTCCATTCTGTTTGTCCTTAGGAAGCTTCACATCAAATAAGAATTCTCAGTGCCGTGTAGTTTTGGAGATATGGGTGTTTTAATTTTTTTCTATTTTAAGCTCCTGCAGTTCCCATGGGGCGACAGGAAAACAAATTTGGGCATAAATTAAGTACTCATGACCCAATAAGCCCTCATATCAAATTTGGTACAAATCTGCCTCTCGGTTTGGAAAATAGAAATTTTGGGAGGGGCAAAAATTCTTGCCCTCCCCCCCCCCCCCCATAATGATGGCAAATATAGCACGTAGAACTTCTCTTGAACAAATCTGAGTCTACACCCCAAAAGGAAGTTGCACACCTAATATCAAGTCTCTGCTACTGCTGCTTCATGAGAAGATTTTATAAGATTTAGACTCACTTTTTGGGCGTGGCCCTACCAAGGGGCGGGTCAACTTGATTTGAACAAACTTGAATTGACATATGATAAGGTACATGCACAGAAAATTTTGTTGAATTTGGTTCAGTAGTTTGTTAGAAGAAGTCGATAATGTAAAGTTAATGCCGGACAGACAGACCACGGACGACGACGGCGGACGGAAACTGATTAGTAAAGCTCCCCCTTGAGCTTCGCTCAGTGAGCTAAAAAAAACAATAACTAAGACTAAAATAAATATTATTGATATCATCTGCATTGGCTAAAGGGTTAATGACTTGTTTTGAAAAATTTTATTTATTTATTGCTATTTAAGGTCACATGTTTCTGCACAATAGCCAACCATGGCCACAATAAAATCATGTTTACTTAATCATTTATACCCATGTTTCCCATTTTAGAGGACTTGCACCCCAAGCACTGGTGACGGGTCCTATTTTACCAGAAATGCAGAGCTTGTAAACGAGCACTGCTTCATTTCCTGGGGTTTTCCAGGGAGGGTTAAACAATTATATTTCTTATTTACTCTGTTTTATCCATATACAATTTTATGGCAAATTTGTATGATAGGAATGGTGTTAATTATATGCAATTAACTCTTTACCTAACATGAAGAGAACAAAAGACTTGCAAATAAAATTCTTGAAGCACTAAATTTTTTGATTTTTTGCATCAAAAACAAAGCTTATGACCCCTCATTGGAACGAGCTTGCTGAGCTCTTTCCAAGGAGGCGTCATAAGCTATGTTTTTGCGACAAAAAATGAAAAAGTAATAAAAATTGAATGCTGAATTTTGAGAATAGCACTGGCCGGTTTTGACCGTTATGTTGGGGTAAAGGGTTAAGAGGGTTTTTCCATACAGAAATATTCCATTAAGTGGGACCCAGTGCAGGTACTAAGCAACAGACAGACAGGCAAATCCTCCACCAATTTTATATTTGCAATGCATTTTCAAAAGCATCCATGATCCAAGTACTGCCTCTTAAAGAACTGAAAATTTATTGGACTTGTCCACAAATTGTTGAAATAGCTGTGATCAATGGAAAAATTCTACCATTCTCAATCAAACATCTGGCATTAAAAAATCACTCATCTTGTAATTTACCATTTTCTGTGAAGATTGATGGCATGCCTGATTGAAAAAAAAAATCCCAGGATACAAACTGTACTCGGAAATTGGGAAGCAAACCACTTTCCGATAATTTTGGAAGGTGATACCACATTCAAATCTGAAAACAGGATATGAAACATTTCAATAGAAACTTTCAAACAAAAACAAAAGAATAAAACAACCATTTGCTATCATTCCATAAAGGATTTTATTTCTTTATTTTCGTAGGGAGCATGGTGGCTCAGTGGTAGACTGTTGGACTTCTATGCTGGAGGTACCGAGTTTGATCCCCGTCCGGGACAACCCGCATTGCCTTGGACAATGCACTTTATCCCAGTTGCCTACACAGGGGCACATGTCTTCAACCGCTGTAACCATTCTTGAGCGGAGCTTGAACAGTGAGAATGTTGAGGAGCTGAGTTTCTTGTTGATGCTCAGTGGTTCTCTCCAGGTACTCCGGCTTTCTCCACGTGTAAAACTGTCATGGTCACGATTAGCAATTGTGCATAAGGATGTGACCTTAAACACCAATATCTAAATAAATAAATAATAATTCTTCATTTTGGTGTTTAGGGTTGCATTCAGGAGCATGTTGCTCAGTGGTTATGGCAATGAACTTTAACTGGAAGAGTGCTAAATTATTTTTAAACATTAAAATTAAAACAATTGTCATTGCTTTGTTACATTTCATGGGAGAGTGTCCGTGGGCACTCTCCCATAAATTATAACACGGCAAAACCTAACAGACTAAATAATATCACTTCAAAGATAATACGAAGCACAGCCATTGAATATGAAGCATTTAAGTTGTGGTATCAAATATGGGCTTCAAGCACTCTACCAGTTAAACCAAGAGGTCCACAGTAGTCAGTTTGATCCCTGCAAGGGGTAAATGCGTTGTGTCCTTGGGCAAGGCACTTAATCCTGATTGCCCACGTGGGGGCATGGAAGCACGGTGTACCAAGGCATACTGCATGAGTGCACGTCCATGGTGCATCTGTTTTCAACCAATGCTAACCCTGCTTGTGTGGTGTTAACCCATTGGAGAGTCTGACAGTTGCTCGCCTATTTAGGCCTACAATGATGCATCGCAGTTTCAATGCTTCACGATTCTTTCACTCTACGATGCATTGCATTATGACAAGAGATGCATCATGATTCTCAGGTCAAAGGGATTATTGATGGAAGAACCTTGAAAATGTTAGAAAACATATTTTTAAAACACAATGTATCATTTGATAGAGTATAATTTGGATTTGACTAAAAGTAAGATTAATGTAAATTCTTATATTGAGCAAACCTGAGGTGAAAAATAATGTACTGAGGGAAATTACCATTCTACCAAACATACAGATCTTACAAAATCAGAGCTTTTCCATGTCGTATAACATCACATCATGAGCAAATAATTGCATTGCATCGCATCATGAACATCCGAATAGTTGCACCCTACTCGCCACTGCTTGGTGGTTCTCTCCGGGGTACTCTGATTTCCTCCACCCGTAAAACTGTCTGACACGAAGTAACCCTGGCTGTCGAAAGTGTAATTAATAAATAATAAATAGAGTTGCTTTCAGCATCTATGGTTATATCATGACTGTAATACAAATATAAAGCCAAGTTTTGTCAATCATCCATTCTTGTACCTCTGCTGCCCACTTTGGAAGAGTTCAACCACAGGCATTGGATACCTGGTCATATTTTACCAGTATTTATTTATTGCTGCTTAACTGGTCTAGACTGCTAGAAGTCACTATCATGGTTCTATTGAAAAGTGCTGTCCACTTCAGTGGCTTTACACTGTACACACTAGCTTGATGTTTGTTCAGCAGAAGAAAAAAGTTTGATATGAAACTGTTTGGTTGCAATTTATTGGAGAGTGCCTATTGCAGGGCTTGCCTTGAGTCGGGGCTGATCAGCCCAGGCCCCGAGATCAGGCCCAAGGAGCACTTGCTGGGGGCTTTTTTTTAAGCCCCGACATTTTCCACAAAAAAGCACTAACAATAAGGGACAAAATAGAAAATCAGCTCCGAAAAGGCCCCGACCTCAATATGTGGGGCACTTTTTTTAGGCCCCGACCATTTTACTCAAGGCGAGCCCTGCTATTGGCATTCTCAAATAAATTGTAACAAAACAATTATTTATGAACAAAATCTTGCTAAGCTAAGGCTACTCTTGCTTGTAGTGTGGTATCTTCGAAAAAAAATATACCCAGGTTTCAAATCAACTTTTAACTGGTTGAGTGCTAGATTATTTTTGGAAGTTTGAATTTGTTTATTAAAATTTGTTTTATTATAAATTATTGGAGAGTGCCTTTGGGCACTCTCCAATAATTTATAATAAAGCAAATCTATATGGACAAAATTATATTTGCATGTGACGGAATATGAACTTGAGCAAAAAGTGTGAAGACTTTAGTATGGTACCCTCACTTTTCTTCAAAGCCATGATAGTGGCTTCCAGCACTCAACCAGTTAAAAATAACTTAGCACTCAACCAGTTAAGGGGCACTTTCAGCATCTCTGACTATCCGCCTCTTGTGTACCAAATAAAAATACAGGTGGGAATAAAAGTACGGGTGGAACATTTAACAAAATAAAAGTACAGACCCAAATAATAGTACAGGGTGGAAATCCATTGAGGGGGTGGGGTAATAATGCTAGTTAATTTTATCCAAAAGTGGCAAAAGCCAACTTATTTTCCAGTATTGCCATTAGTTTCATTAAAGAAAACTAATAGGCGTTTAGGCATCATGATTACAACAATTAATACACTGTACTAAACAAAAGTCTATCACACAATCTAGTGAAGATTTACTAATTTGAAGATTTCCTCCCTGTTGGAATGGCAATTTTAATAAACATACAGGCCCAAATAAGGTGCATACAGGATGGAAAAATCCCCAAAATTAAACATTCATGTATGTTTATTAGGAACACAAGAGTATGACTGCAACACAGAGATGAAGTCAAATTCATATCTACGATGCCAACCTTAGAGGATTTCTACCTCCACATTGGATCCAGGTCCTATTTTAACACAGTTACCAAGGTTAACCAGCACTGCTCCAGTTCCCTGGGTTTTACCACTGGGTTCCTAGTTTTACCAGTAAAGCAAAACTCATTTTCCACAGTAAACATGCACTGACCCACTTCCTGGGGTTCCAATTTAGTTTTGGGGGTTTTGTTTCCAATTTTTGCCCGGAGATATGGGACTTATAACCCTAATTGGAACAAGTCCATTCAGCTCACTCCAGAGTTGTCATGAGGCAAGTTTCATTCTAGAACAGGTTTATCTTTGTCAGTTCCTTTTAGCAATCCCATGACAAGCTGTGATGTAATAAACAGTTGAAAAGGGCTCAACGCGCCCTTTACAACAGTGTGTCACATCACAGCATTTCATCTTTGTAGTAAAAACATGCTATGTTTTTCCATCATTATAAAGTAGACCATCAGGGTACTGTACACAATTTTTTTAGTGCCTGACAATAGGTGCTTTGAGACCTCCTTTAATAATAATAATAATAATAATAATAATAATAATAATAATAATAATAATAATAGGTTCATAATAATAGGTTTAACATGCTTATTTTGGGAAAGGCTGTGCCAGTGCTTGTTTTGGGAATTTTCAGCTTACAATTTGGAAAAAGCTTGATTATTTGCATTAAGAATGGTGTCTAATTTCAACCCCAGAAGATACCTGCCTTGATCCATGACCAATATTAATAATTATAATTCTATAGTCTTACATCCACACATGATGCTCTATGACTCTACAAAACTGCAAAACGCCAAGGTTATGGAAAAGATATGCTTTAATACCCCACTTGAATGATTCAAGAGAATATATTTCTTTTATCGAGTGTAGATAAATTAGGTGCAGATTCGAGTTTGTTGCCATGATTATAAATCTCTTCTCAGTTGGTCAGGGCAGGGTCACCGTCAAGCCATGAGCAGCACACAGCAGCCATCTGTTGGAGGGGAGGGGGGGGGGGGGGAGGAGGGGCAGAGTGTGTGATGCTCCTCACTCTTGTCTATCCTTATCCACTCTTGCCTGACTGCATATGGGTGTATGTAGTTGTTCTGGAGTCGAAGTTGTCGGAGTGTGCATGAGTGTAGTGTTATTTTGCAGTGTGATTAGGAGTCGGTTGTGGCAGGGTCAAACCACAAGTGGCACCCAGCAGCCAAAAATCCAAGGTGGTGTATTGAAGGCAGACACTCGAGTCAAGACCTCATCTCTGGGCAAATATTGACGTGTCCATTAGGACGAGTTGATATACGACCCAGAGGTGAGGTAGAGACTTCAATACACCATCTCAGAAACCCACTTGGTGGTAATAAACAAATTATCTTACAATATTCCTCCCTTTTTTGATTTATCCACATATATAGAGGATATTCACGAAAATTTGATGAATACCGAAAATATCTCGTGAGTGGCTACAAAGAAATATGAGGATCTTCACGAGCGACGCAGTCGCGAGTGAAGATCCTCATATTTCTTGTAGCCACGAACGAGATATTTTCGGTATTCATCAAATTTTCGTGAATTTTCTTTTTATTTAATGCTCTACGACTACAAACTCTCCAATTTGTGGCCTTTATTTGCCATTAAGGCGCAAAATTTATGTGCCGAACCGGCGTCCATACAAAAATTACAACAACCAAACTCCAACCATTGGAATGTGTGAATATCCGCACAAAAAGTAGTCCCGTCTTATTTCTCCCCTAACTTTACGATTTACCAAGGCTGGCGAATTGAAATAATCGCAATGTGTTTCGAAGAAATAGAACAATAACAAAAAACACCACTTTCTTATTTTCAATAACAAGACACGTCATTTTATTTTTTTTGAACTCAATGCACTGAAGACGTGTGAAGTTGAACTGAAGAAATTTGAAAGTGATTTCGGCTTTTCGCTGGAAGGTGAATGAGAAAGTCAAACTTTGAAACCGCTGATTTAATGAATTGATTTAGTCACTGTCACTATCAATTATTCGAATTCGTTTGTATTTGGGACTCTGGAATTCATTACTGATGTGCTGACTCTGTGATGATTGCATGTAAATGTTTATCGGCCCATTAAACGTGCTGCCACTGAACATCGAAGACAGTGGAAATGAACCTACGATGAAATATCGATTTCTAAATATCATTTTGATATTTCGTTTTGCCGACCGACAGGGGAATATGACTTAATTTTTCAGCGTGAATTGATGCCTGAGCATTAAATAAATTTTGATAATCGTTCAGCATCTATGAGGTGATTTTTTATGAATAATAATCATTAACAAGCCTAGCATTTTCAGGAGAGCGATTTATTCACTCGCCTACTGCTCGCCTTAAAAAAAATTGAGGAGGGCAAAAAATAGCCCTCCGAGACTTAGAACATAATTACCACAACAACATATTCCTAAAACCCACAGGTTTTCAGATCACTGCTATGTTAGTGGTCTCTGCGAGATGGCCAGACTGCCCCTCCCACACCACTGGGCCTTACCAAGGCCCAGAGGTGTGGGAGGGGTAGTGTAGCCATCTCACAGAGACTACCTTGTTGGCAGCACTAAATAAAATGCACAAAGCCCACTTGGCAGAATTCATTAATAGTACAACATCTATTGCCACTTTTAGCTTATGTAAGATGGAGGAGATCTAATCGCTTCCCTAGTCCATGTGAAGAGGGCGATTTTTAGACCTCCTGCATTTTTAAGAATGCCAGGCCTGAAGTCATGGAATTGCATTCTTGCGCTATACATAATGTAATCCCCATTCATCATTCTACTTGTACTATTGCCACTGAAGTTTATAGCAGTGTTTCAGCTGTGTGTTTCTTTGTTTGATTTTTCAGGTTCAACACATGGCACACCTATATAAAAATATCATCATGGCAAAAAAATGATCTAGTCTAATTTATTTTGTTGAGTTGGTTATTTATCATTTAATTACTATTATCAAAAACGGTGGCCTCAACATGTGTAATCAGTTTTCGACAGGCCTGAAAATAAGCAAGTCTGACATTTGCAAAATGAGGTCCCTAGAGGGTGAATTTGTTGATGCTATCCCATACAGTGGGCCAATTTATCCTCTGGGTACCTCTTTCTGTTTAGTTTTGAGACCCTGATTCAGACTGAGGTTCACATATGGTAAATTTAGTGATGCTACCCTGCTATGCAGGGTAGCATCGCTAAATTCACCCTCTGGGGACCTCATGTTGCAGATGACAGTCTGTTTATTTTCTGGCTTGGTTTTCGATGAGTGAAGGTAAAAAACCTCTTTCTGAATCAAATGATCACGCATGTGGTTGCTACTCTCAATACACATTTGTATTTTGTCTGGCTGTTTTCATTTGTATTGAGGAAAATATATTCTTGTAAGATGAACTGTGGAGATATGGAAATAGCAGTGGAGACAAGAGAAGAGAATTTTATTGCAAAGAAATTTTTTCAATTCAAACTGAATTCCGGTCTTAAATCGAGCCAACTTTGATTCCAATCTAGTTTGTAAAACTCATTCAACTGGACCAACTGGTTGAGTGCTAGAAGCCACTATGAGGGCTTTCATAAAATGAGGGTATCAGAGGAAAAGCCAACATTTACCTTGCTCAAGTTTCATATTCAGTTAAACGCAAATAATATTTGGTTTATATAAATTTGCTTTATTACACTCTCCAATAATTTGTAAAAAAAACTAATTTTGAATAACAAATTCAGACCACTAACAATATTCTCTCCCTCAACCAGTTAATGGGTTTTTTAAATGTAGAATATATATTTGAAGTAGTTGGTTTTGCAGAAAATTTTTCCATAGAAACAATTTGAAATACATTAAAATCATTAAGCTGTTGTACAAACTGACACATAATATTTAGCACTGTCCGCACCTCCCACAAACCCCACCCCCGCCCCAACCCCCATACATACACACAACTTCAAGTGGGGAATTTCAGCTTTCTCAGAGTTCTGGGATAAATCTATTAGAATATTTTTTTTGAGTACCAATACCTGAAAATTATTGTCATTTCACTGATCATTAAAAAAGCGAAGGGTGACAGCTGTGAATGATATTCATGTAGAGACCTAGACAAAGACCAGTGAATATTGTCTGGAAACAGGCTGTTGACTGAAACATATGTGCAGTGCACATATCTGTAATTGGCATTAGACATTAACAGAATTCTGACTAATTTTTCACAAGAGCACACAAATAACACCTAACAGCAGAGGTCGAAAAGTGCATCAGGGCTTAAAATTCATGCTAGAATCAGAATTGATTCTCACAAATCATTCTCACAAAGAAAACAATGAGAATCAACTTCAATTCCAAAAAAATGTGCATTTGATTCTCGTCATAGATTCTAACATGTTCTTAACAAGTCGAGTGCTGGAAGCTCATATTGGGGCTTTATTCTGAAGTGTTGGTACTACAACTTGAAGACTTCCTATTCTGTGGATGTTGTTCATATCACCTTTGAAGTGAAATTATTTTATCTGCTAGGATTTGCCTTGTTGCAATTTATGGGAGAGTACAGTCCTGGTAATTCATTCTTGTTTCCTCGGCCAAAAAACTGCTGTGGAAAACTGGTGCTTCAATGGAAATTGTGACATCAAAATTGTGCCTAAATTATGTTATATTTGACAAGTTTTGCAATATGCTGCTTGTAGTTTGGTTGTGTAGACACCAACGAATAATATTGAACTGTCTCAATGTACTTCTGCATCCATGAACAGAATAGCACAGGTATCTACCGGCATATATTGTCCCTTGAAAGCATTTATTTATTTTGGGGTTTCTAAGGTCACACATTTCTGCATAATAGCTAATTGTTACTGCAGCAAGGAGGTTAGGCCGCAGTTTTTTTAAAGACTGTTCAGCGTAAAACTACGCATTTTGATTTCTGTCTCTGATAATAGCGCGTTACCGTACTTCATCTAAATATTTGGACACTCGAAATATTCGGATTCCATAATTTTGTGAGAAATATAGTTTTACTTCTTCGGGACACCCAGGAAACCTGTTGGATGTGGGACATCTTTTCGACACAAGAGAAGTTGGTGGTATATCAGTATGTTTTCAAAAAAATAACAAAAATATATACCACATACTAATTTGTGTTGTTTTTCATTACAATTCCCTCACGTTATTATTCGCAATTAAAATCCTTGTAGTAAAGAACCGGAAAATAAACGTTTTAATGAAAATGCCAGTCTGAAGATTGATGTGATATACCAGTACATGCACTGCACATGTATATTTCTATACAACGTTGCAGCAGAAAACAAATCCCACAATTCCCCAGTGAAAACTTCCGATCCCATCGTGAGAAAAACACATGCTGAGATGCTGATTTGAACAGACTCGCTAAGTATTGAGAAAACAGGAGTCAATTCATCTGCAGGAAAAATAAAAGTGGAGTGGGGCGCATTCTGCGTTGTTTTTTCATTCCAAACTCCCCTGTTATTGGGTGTCCAGGCCAAGGTGAAACGAAATGATACCAACACTGGACAGGTAGACAAGTGACACTGACAATGAGAAGCTGATTGAGATGGCGAACAAGGCTGTAACAATGAAAAATTGCATTGAAAAGGAGGATATCAGCTGCCTTAAAAATAAAGAACAGAGCAAATGTAAGGGCAGATCCGGGAAGGGGGGGGAGGGGGGGGTCACCCAGCAACCTCCCACCCTCTCCACCTCCTCAAGATTTTGGCTGGCAATTTTTTTTTTTATCCAATGTGGACTTTTCTTTTTTTAAACAATCCTTCAAATGAGGCCCTTTGTCTACTTTGCAGCAAAATTTATGCAACCAATATGTGATTTTAAACTATGCATGATGATAAATGATTATTGATAAATAATAACCGCATTTCGCATTTACATCTCAATTTGTTTTAACCCTTTACCCAACGAATTGCCCGCATCCGCCCGTGTAATATGCAAACTCAGTAGCTGAAAAAATATTATTCTTCGAAAAATTTCAACAAAACCATATCATGTGACCCCCTCTTTGGAACGAGCTCGTTCCAAAGAGGGGTCACATGATATGATTTTGTTGAAATTTTTTTAAATTGTTTTAAAAATTATATTTAAAATAATAAATTATGAAATCGTCTGTGTTGGGTAAAGGGTTAAGCTAAACAAACTTTCAAATAAGTGGCCTAAAGTAAAATTTAGTCAATCATTTATATCCATGTCGCACATTTTAGAGGACTTCCACCCCACGCATTGTTGACTGGCTCCAATTTTACCAGTAAACCAAAGCTTGTCTGATACAGTAAACAAAGCACTGCTGCACTTCTCTGGGTCCCCACAGTGACCTTGAAAGAATTTCAGTTCACTCCTTTATGATTTCAAAGGATGATTATTTGTTTATATATTTATTTAATTATTGGTGTTTACAACTAAGACCACATATGCGGTAAACTTGACTTCATACCTATGATGTGGTAATGATATGGCCATAGATGCTGAATGCGACCTTAAACACCAACAAATAAATAAAATGACTCCATTAGGGACTGTTATTCTCACATGCACTGCCATATATATAACACAATGTTTCAGTAACATAATTGATGGCCCATTATTTATTTATTTATTGGAGGTTAACAACACTTTCAACAACCATTGTCATATTGTGCCGAACAGCTTTATGATGGAGGAAGCTAGTTTACCTGAACACTGGCTAATCATTACCACAACACGGCGATAAAGTAAAGTTTAGTCAATCATCTATACCAATCTTGCCAATTTTAGAGGACTTCCACATCAAACACTGGTCATTGGGCGAGTCCTATTTAATCAGAAAAACAAGCACTGCCTCACTTCCTGTGCTTCCCACAGGGATCAAAGGGCAATTTAAAAATTCACCTGAGAAAAAAAAATTTCATGTACAGACTACTAGAATGCCTATTATTATTATTGTAGATGACTACAGGAACATATTAATTATATTATACAAGACTACAGCCTACAGGAACACATTAATCCTTTACCATGGTTCCACTCGGCAAGGACTGGTAAAATTCAAGACTATTCAAGGCCGATTGTTGATATATTTCAGCATTTTTCAAGGCCATACAACAGTCAGATTCAAGGATTTTCAAGGCCCTGCCTTCACTTGTCAAATAGGTCCTTCAATCATTACTCCCTCCTCCTCTCTCACCACAAGGGAAGTGAGAGAAGGAAGTAATGACTAGGGCTGCATTCAACGATTAATTGTGAAACAAATGTATCGTGATTAATCCTCTGATGATATGTATCACGAATTGCTTGCACTTTATCTCACAATCGGGGCGTTTTTGCACTGTTACGCAATTAAAGTTTAATGCATCTGGGCCCTTGTTCCGAATCTGTATCTGGGCCCTTGCTCATCGAAATACTATTCTGTTCCTACAGCTCGACTTGATCTAAATTCCCAGAGACACACACTGTGCTGATAATCTGTATATACCATGAACCAACAAATTGCAAATTCCAATGAAACAGAAGAGTGTGTCACTATGTTTTGTTGTCAAGAAGTTTGAGAAATCTAATTTTATTGAAATGAAGCTGCTTGACCCAAAACTGTATGATGATTTGTTATTTTGCCATTGTGTGGGTGGATATTAGACTTTTCCCTCTACTTACCAGCCCAGTAGAAATGTGAGGACCCGAAAAGCAAATCTGCAGTTATGGACCACCACGTGACCCGGTGGTCCATAATTAGAGATTTACTTCTTGTGTCCTCACTTTTTGATGATTGACAAGTGTATCTTGATACAGTTAAAACTGTAAGTCCTATCATGAACTGTGCGCTTATCTGGACTTAATTGCATGTAGGAATTGCACACAATTGCCATATTGAATGGCATCCAAAGCACAACAGGTTCTCCTTGTTACTCATAGCAAACACAGGCAATGTTTCTGCCAATGGACCTCTGGGTCCATTGGCTGAAACATTGCTTGTGCACAGGCCATAAGTACGGAAGTTGATAGCCTTACTATGGTCATAGTAGATTAACGCGCAGATCGACATGCTATTTGTGCACATTTCATGACAGGACTTCTAGTTTTAACAGTACATATTGAATTGTGGGGATCGTATTGTGATATGCATATCGTGATAAAATGGATCGTTGCAGCCCTGGTAATGACCTGAGGTCCACAAACTCTGGCATATAAAACTATATAGTTATGATTACGTGCTTCACAAGCATTTTTATTTTGAGAATATTCAAGGCTTTTCAAGGTCCCATGACACATTTCCAGGATTTCATGGTCTTGAATGACCCTCATTCAAATTAAAGGACATTCCTTGAATCCAAGGACATGCGGGAAGTCTGCTTTACCCAATGCAGACGATTTTCAAATTTTTTATTTTAATTTTTGTTTTTTTTAATTTTTCAAACAATTTCAACAAAACCATATCATGTGACACCCCACACTGAAACAAGCTTGATGAGCCTGATCCCACGAGGGGATCACATATGATTTTCTTGAAATTTTGTTCAATTGCTTAATTTGTAATTTTTGCAAATGGATGCAGCCAATTCATTAGGTAAAAAAAGGGTTAAATAGGGGCATACATCAGTTTGCAACAACACAACTTATTTGCATGGACCAAATGCCATTTTAAATGAACAGAAACCTTTAAATAGGTAAGCTTCTGGATGGAAAATCTTCTGAAAATTAATGAACATAAAAAAGTATATATTTATTTGGAGCCCAAGCAACTGGTAGATTATCATTTTCAAGGGCTTAGTGATATATGATTTGACATGTTAAACAGCTAAACAACCCTTGGAACCTAATTTTAGCATAAGTGACTTTCAAGGTTTTCCATGTAATTGCAACTACCCTTGAAAATGCTGCAATAGAAGGTTATCTGAAATATTAACCTCCACATATAATTATTATATATCCGGGTGCAAAAACCAATTGCAAGATTTCTGTTCCAGACAGTCTGGGCATGAAGTTTAATTTACCTGCAAATTGCATATATCGGGCAAGTGATTGTTGCAACCTCACCGTACTTCAGTGTACAAAAGATGTTATCAGAAATCTTATCTATAACCTGCAGTTAACCCCAGATCAAAATTGCATAGAGGGCATCCCAATAAATTTCATGTTAACAATCTTGCACTCAATCTTGAAGTCAAAAAGCATGCTACAAGTGCATTTTTAATTTTACAAGTGTAACAGACACATGATATTATCAAACCCTTCAACAATGTTGAATAGCAGTAAACATTACTTGTCAAAACAAGTTGGTTAACTCTTTCAAAGACAAAGTTGAAAGGCAAGAGATCCTTGATACCATAATTACCCAAAGGACATATTAATGGCTGCCATATGAAGATACACTTTTGTCCTTCTTCCACACTGAAGACAATGGTTTGTACACATCATGTTTGCTGATTGAAAAGAATACTATCAGAGACTCCAAATGGGAGCATGAGCTTGGAAGTTTTTGCGTTTTTTTCAACTTCTCTCTTTCAATCCATTATGCATGAATCAGGGGCTGACAGAGCTGGGCGGTTTTGATCATTCTTAGGGGTTCTAGAGGGTCAGCTGCTAAGCCCACCAAGTCAGAAAATAACTTATCTTTGGGTAGCAAATGAATGAAGTTCATCTATGTTGTGTTTTCAATGTCACATTTTCTCCCTTGTTGACTTGCCCGCTGGACTAGCCAATAAAGGAGATGTGACATTGAGAACACGGTGTATTTGCCTCTTTGCCGGATAGACTCAGTCTATGCTTGCTACAATTTGAAGTGAAGCATGCTATTGCAGAGTCACGTCATCAGGAAAATATTTACAAGAAAAACATCAGATGAACATCTGCACACTGTTCACACAACTGGTGCATAATAAGTAAGGATTCCAAAAATATCACCCTATTTTTTTAATAAGCTTTTCGCAGCAATAATCAAATTTATTTGAGTTTGGTATAATACATGAAATGCAACTTTAATGGAGCAATCGCAAGTTAACCCTTTACCCAACGAATCGCCCGCATCCGCCCGCGTAATATGCAAATTCAGCAGTTGAAAAAATATTATTTTTCCAAAAATTTCAACAAAACCATATCATGTGACCCCTCGTTGGAACGAGCTCATCGAGCTCGTTCCAACGAGGGGTCACATGATATGGTTTTGTTGAAATTTGTTGAAAAATTTTTAAAAATGATATTTAAAAAAATAAATTTTGATATCGTCTGTGTTGGGTAAAGGGTTAATCAGATGATTCTCCACGGAATGCAAGAACGAAAAAAGACAGGTAGTAGCATTATTAGCCTTCGAAGGTTGTCAAATTATGTTGCTGATGTACCAATTCTTGGAAAGTGAAATCTGATTAGTTCGAAGTCAAGGATTACTACTACAGCCTGTAATTCATGGTGTATTGTTCACATGTTTGTGCATACATTGTATTATTTTAGCCTATTTCTCCACGAACAGAAAACACATATCAAAATCTGTTATTTTAATTTTAGGCCATACAAAGACGATCTTCTGTTTCTCAGGCCATTATTTGTAAAATTGCATGCGGGCGAGCGTTTTTTTATTTTATTTTTTATATCTGTAATTATTTCTTTGCCATCAAAAATGTATGTTCTTGGTTTATGTTTTAGGTCGCATAATCTACAGAATAGCATGTGTGGTGGTGTATTTTGTCCCTTGAGAGCAAGAAGGCTTTGCAATGCTAAAGCATTGCCAAGCCTTCTTGCACTCGGGGACAAATTTATCAATGTTTTTAACTTGGGTAAAATATCAGACATAAAACCATTTAATTTTTATTTTTTTTAAGTTCACATTGGTTATAAAAAGAGAGTATGCGGCTGCCAAAAGGTCCATGTGGGAGGGCCTGAGAAACAGTTTTATTTTCTTTAGGCCTTATCTACCAATTCTTAAAACGATTTCAACAAAACCATATCATGTGACCCCTCTTTGGGGGGTCACATGATATGGTTCTGTTGAAACTTTTGAAAAAATATATTCAACTGCACAATTTGTATATTATGTTGCCGATGTGGTTAATTTGTTAGTTATGGGTTAGTCGATCGCTTGGTGGAACAGAGGCATGCTGCTGACTACTCGCAACAAGAGCACTGCTGGGCATTGCATCATACGCCCGTGAACTGTTCAAATTGTACCATTTTAACACATTTGCAATTTTTTTAGAGTGCGAGAAATTTATACTGGCATATATATATATGTTACGGTCAGACTTTGAAATCAGCGATTTTGTGAAATGACTAAATTTTTCAGTCATTTGAGAAAAAGACTAAAAATTAAGGACAATAGCTTCACAAAAGGACTCAATAATTTAATAATTTCCAAAAAAAATTCTTGATTTTTCAGTTTGACTGTAACACATTAATATAGATATATATATATTAGAAATTTTATTTTGTTGTGATTAAACCACATGCCAAGTTTGAAGCCGATCGAAAAACAAATACTAAAGTTATCATCCGGAAACCAAATATTTGACAAATTCCAAGTCCAACAGGGGACATAATTGAGGCGAAATTTGTTCGGACCGACCCCCATATTCGAACTTGACCTGTATTTTGTTGTGATTAAACCACATGCAAAGTTTGAAGCCAATCGAAAAACAAATACTAAAGTTATCATCTGGAAACCAAATATTTGACGAAGAATTCTAAGTCCAACAGGGACCATAATTCAGGCAAAAATTGTTCAGACCGACCCCATATTCGAACTTGATCTGTATTTTGTTGTGATTAAACCACATACCAAGTTTGGAGCCGATCGGAAAACAAATACTAAAGTTATCATCCGGAAACCAAATATTTGACGAATTCTAAGTCCAACAGGGGACATAATTCAGGCAAAAATTGTTCACACTGACCCCATATTCGAACTTGACCTGTATTTTGTTGTGATTAAACCACATACCAAATTTGGAGCCGATCGGAAAACAAATACTAAAGTTATCATCCGGAAACCAAATATTTGATGAATTCTAAGTCCAACAGGGGCCATAATTCAGGCGAAAAATGTTCGGACCGACCTCATATTCGAACTTGACCTGTATTTTATTGTGATTAAACCACATACCAAATTTGGAGCCGATCGGAAAACAAATACTAAAGTTATTGTTCGGAAATCAAAAGGACAGACGGACAGACGGACGGACGGACAACGCCATACTATAATACGTCCTGTTTTTCAAACGGACGTATGAAAAGTAAAACAATTGCAGGTGCGATGGTGTGCAAGAGTAACAGCTTGCCTCAAAATCAAACGACTGCTTAACCCTTTACCTAACAAATCGGCCGCATCCGCCCGCGTAATATGCAAATTCAGTAGTTGAAAAAATATTATTTTTCAAAAAAATTTAACTAAACCATATCATGTGACCCCTTGTTGGAACGAGCTCATCGAGCTCGTTCCAACGAGGGGTCACATGATATGGTTTTGTTGAAATTTTTTGAAAAAATGATATTTAAAAAAATAAATTTTGATATCGTCTGCGTTGGGTAAAGGGTTAAAACAACAGGCATATTTATTTTAGACAGTTGGGTAAAGGGTTAAAACAACAGGCATATTTATTTTAGACATCAGAAGAGTTAATATTTAGAGATGTTCCTATAAAAAATGTAACTAAAGGGGATTAATTTACAGTGGGTCTAATGTGTGACCTTATCCTGTTGATCAGGCATAAATAAAAATATTTTATAATAAAACACTGGAAACCTAGTATTATAACTGTGAACAATAATAATCATTCTGGCAAGGGTCATGATTAAGAATATCGAGTATTGTCTTGAAGTAATCTGATTCTTCTAAGGCCCTAAAGCTTACAATTTACAAAATTAACTCTGCCAAAAGTCTACAAATTATTTAGGTAATTTGATATTATTCTCACAGTAGATGATCCATTCAGAAATATAACCCTTTTAACTGGTCAAGTGCTAGTAGCCACTATCAGGGCTTTGATATGAAGAGCAGGTACCCCAGCCTAAAGGTGTCATATTCTGTCTTTTCATCTTAGAAGTGAAATTCCTTAGTCTATATTGGTTTGCCTTGTTACAATTTATTGGAGAGTGCCTCTTGGCACTCTCCCATAAATTGTAACAAGGCAAAGACATGTGAACAAATTTTAATGACCAAAAATAACTTGGCACTCTACCAGTTAACTCCCCAAAAAGTAGATGTCAGTCCTGGTAATTCATCTTTGTTTCCTCGGCAAAAAAATTGCTGTGGAAAACTGGTGCTTCTACGGCAATTGCTGTGAAGCCTGTTCGATTGTGTAAAAATCATCAGGGGGCAAGGCATAGTCTCAATTGTCATGTATATGTGGTATGCAGTGAATTGAAAACTTTCAAGTAACTTTTAACATGTGAAAGTAGTTTGAGATACATGTGTATATAATCACAATCAATGTGCCGAATCTTTCACTAAATTAGATCATGCCAATATCATGAACCATGTGAATGCAGAGAAAAAACCTTGGAGGTAAGCAGGCAACTTGCTCAATATGTGTACCAGTAGTATGAGAGAAAATAAGATGCAGCATAACCACAAACTAAGTATCTCATTGCTTCTATGTTGATAACACCCAAATCTGACATCATTTTCTGAAATCAGATTCTGGTGTTATCAACATAGAAGAAGCAGAACACATAGTTTCTAGTGGTTATGCTGCAACTGGTACTGTAAATTGTAAGATTAGCTATACAACGTAGTGCAACCCAGATAGTTTGATTCCTTGTGTAACCTAGAAGTTGTGCAATTTCTGCTACCACAAGGCTTTCTGAAGAAGCCATCCTCGGCAGTATTTTTGCTGTGGATATTTTTAGTTTCCTCGGCACTGCTGATTGCTAAGGGTGAATTACCAGGGTTGAGATGTCTAAACAAGTAGCTGTTGTTAATTACAAAAGTTCAATGAGATTAATGAATGCTTAGAGAGTTTACTTATCTATTTGTTGGTGTTTCATGTAACATTCTGCATCTGTGGCTATACCCTAATTACAACACAGTCCAGTGTAGTGTTCAACCGATGATCAGAATCAGCCACCACAATTGGCCAATTGTCGGCAATCGGTTGACAACGGCTCCTGGAACATCGGTTCAACCGATTGTTGACAAGCATTTTGTGATGATTCATTAACCGCATTTTATTATCTTCTGCGTGTATTCTTAACCTCTTTAGATGCCCCGGGATATACAAGTTAAATGACATGTAAAGCTTACAACTGAGCATACATGCGGCAATCACCAGTTCTTACTGGAAAAGTGAAGGTTGCACTTCATTGACTCAGGTCGCAGTAAAATTACCAGTTGCACGCACTTGGGTGGTAAACATGGCTCTGTGATCCCAGTTCATCCATTCTGTTCTGAAGCAAACCAAGAACATAAACTTTTGGTGGCAAAGAAATAATTACAAAAATAAAAAATGCCGATAGGAACACCGATCCAATGTCGAGTTGTGACAGCACAAAAGTGGATTTAATCATTATCAACTTATCGTTCAGAAACCAGTTGTTTACAATTTACTATATGAAGGGCCACTGTGACCTTGACCTTTGGCCTAGTGATTCCAAAATAAATAGGGCTCTTTCTTGCACCAATGCCACCTACCTATGAAGTTTCATGAACGTGGGTGGAACCATTGTCAGATTATCATCTGGAAACCAAATGTTTATGATTTATTATGTTCAAGGTCACTGTGACTTTGATCTTTGACCTAGCGAGTCCAAAATGAATAGGGGTCTTTCACTCACCTAGGCCAACCTACCTATGAAGTTTCATGAATATGGGTCAAACCATTATCAAGTTATCCGGAAACCAATTGTTTACGATTTACTATGTTGAAGGTCACTGTGACCTTGACCTTTCACCTAGCAAGTACAAAATAAACAGAGTTCTTCCTCTCACTGATGCCAACCTACCTTTGAAGTTCCATGAAAGTGGGTCAAACCATTATAAAGTTATCCGGAAATCAATTGTTTTGATTTACTATGTTCAGGGTCACTATGACCTTGACCTTTGACCTAGCGAGTCCAAAATAAATAGGGTTCTTCCTCTCGTGAAGGCCAACTTACATATGAAGTTTCATGAATGTGGGTTCAACCATAGTAAAGTTATCATCCGGAAACCAATTGTTTATGTTTAGTATGTTCAAGGTCACTGTGACCTTCACTGTTGACCTAATGAGTCCAAAATAAATAGGGTTCTTCCTCTCAACGAGGCCAACTTACCTGTGAAGTTTCATGAATGTGGGTTAAAAAATTTTCAAGTTATCATCAGGAAACCAATTCTTTACGACCGACCGACCGTCCGCCAGCCCGCCCACCCACCATTCACCAAACTATAAGTCGAGTTTGACTTCGTCACAACTCAACTAAAAAACACCCACCCACATGCAATTTTACAAAAAATGACCTGAGAAACAGAAGATCAACTAATCATTGCAGAACAAAAAATATTTAAAACATATCAGAACAAGCAAGAGTTCACTAGGCTCTATAAAATGAAATATAATGGGATAAATTCCGAGCTGCATTATGGAAGATTTTTGATGCTGAAAACATTGATTTTTCGACATCATTGTGCTGAGAGCTAAATTATAGTTTTTAACTAAAGTGCCCCATTATATCACAAGACTGATAGAAATTGGGCGAACATAAGTTTCGTTCATCCATCATTCCCCTCTGAAGAATTAACTCTTAGGCTCTAGCGATATCTTTTTACATTTTTGCTAAATTTTGACATCCCATGGCTTTGCTATCGTTTCTAGGCACATATTGGCTGCCCATAGACGCAGCCAATACGTGCATAGCAGCATCTACAAAGGCACTTTGAATCTAACTTGCATTTTTACCCTAAGATTGCAAGTTTGTGGCATTTGTACAGTAAAAACTTTTTAAAAATCAGACTAAGGCCTTTCAAGGGTTAAGATCACTGATGCTTCATTCGCCAACATGACTAGACCTTAGACAGGGAGCAAGACCGACTTAAAGTTTGTATGATATTTATTTAACACCTTCAAAACCACAATCTACTTTAAAAGGATGCTAAACCCAATCTTTCTTGATTTTGTTGATAAAATACTGAGGGAACAGGTTCCCTGATCCTCAAACCATCTCCAGCTGATGAGGTCTTGCAAAAGAAATTGATACAATTTTATGCCTATATGCATTCAATATAAATTTTAGTTACCTTCTCTAAAATCCAAAGAATTTGGCATGCCAGCCTCCCTGAAAAATAGATATCCTGGTTAAGCCTGAAGACCCTTACCTTGTATAGTCCTTTTGAAAAATGCCTTGCAGGCCTCACATGAGGACACACCATAGTGATAACCTGAGGCAACATCACCACATACTAAACATAGTCTTTTCTGTTGTTCGTATAAACTTTCAATGTCTGATGATAACTGCAGTGTGCTGGTACAGAAGTCTAACTTCACACTATCAAGACTGCCATTACTGCAGGGAGATATGTCACCACTGAGAGATAGTTCACCACTCTTGTCCCCACTGTCTCCCTCATAGGAACGTTCAGATTCATAGTCATCCTGTCCACTATAGTCTGCAAAAACATCCCTGCCGAAACTCTCTTCAAGAGATGGTTGTGAACATCGACTCAGCCCCAACGGACTTCCCGGCTCACACTTTATACTTGAGTCTATTAGATCCATGCCTTATTTTCAGAACACTGCAAATGTTTTTAAATTATCCACTAGGAAAGAGAAATGTACAACTTAGTAAGACTTTCTTAACAGTGCTATCACGAGATACTGTTCTTGCTGAAGTGAGCTGGTGTCTGAGTTAAGCTGATAATCTGCAATGAAAAAGAATCAATATATCAAAGTATGCCATTCAAGATTAACAAACAATCAGTAGAAAAAAACAGGTTGAAGTCACTGAATCAGAAACACATTGTTTGAGGGTTTACACTCTGCTTAGTTTGCTAAGTTTAACCCCCTGCACTCTGATGTCGATGTGTCAAAATTTTCAGATGCAAATTTTCCCATAATGCAACTAGGAATTTAGCAAATTCAATCTTGTTTGACAGAGCTCATTGAGCTCTGTCAAACAAGATTGAATTGGCTAAATTTCTAGATGCATTACAACAGAGAGCAGGGGGTTAACCCTTCACTCGTGTCTGTACTTTTGATGCAAGCATTTGCCCTCTGACCTACACAGTTTGTAAATAAAGAGAACGACAAATGACTATCTGGAAATAGCTTGATAAATTACTTTAAGGGACTCTCAAAGACTAATAAAACATACCAAGATTCTTAAAACTCTTTATCCAATGCACACGATAGCACAGGGCTTATATTTCATCTGAAGTTGTGAGAATCCATTTGGATTCTCACGAAAATGGTTGCAAAAATCCATACCTGCTAAATGTGTCCCAGGATCCCTCCATGGTTGAACCTGTTGTATACTAATAACACATGTTAACCCTTTACCCAACACAACCTTTTAATTTTTAAAACATGAACTGAATTTGATAATTTTTTAAAAAATAAACAATATTTATCAATAAAACCTTACAAATATGTATGTCATTGGAATCGACTTACTGAGCCGGCTCCAATGACAACCATATTGCAGGATTTTGTTGACAAAGTATAAAGATATTTCAGGTCATGTTTGCTTTGAATTGATTGATTAATTTGCTGCCGCTAATTTAGGTAAAGGGTTAAAAGTGACTCGATTCTTGTAACGCAAATCCTAGCAGTGGTGCAGCGGGAATCTACATGGATTCTCGCTGGTTTTGTTGGGCGAATATTTGCGCAAATCGATTCTCAGATTCTCAGCAAAATGTAAGCCCTGTACCAAAATCTGCTTTTATTATTTTTTTATTCCATTTCTAAAACATTCAACCCAATCATACCATGTGAGCCTTACTGAAATGAGCCTGATAAGTATGTTCCAATGAGGGTCACATGATATGGTTTGGTTTAAATTTTTATAAAAATAATTTTTATTCAAATCTTGGCTGTAAGCAACTGTTCAGAGATGCCATTCGGCTTTGATATCCTAGAACCACAATTTTCTGTTATGTGTGTTTCATTTTGACTCTCTCAGAGCCTCTCAAGTCGCAGGTATTGCAACTTTTTCCCAGTTAAAACAAAAATGTCTCCCACCGGGCTGAACCATGATCGGCCTGGTAGTTCTGGAGACTCTCTAGACCACCCTGTTGGGGATCATAGCTCCTGCATCAGGGAAATCCTGATGACACCCCTGGTTTGTAAAAGTCGGAAAAAGAACTTTATAGGTCCTAATGGATGGTGTCCAAGAAAAGCTACTAGACACTAGAACAGAGTTTTCCATCAAAGAGAAATTACTTACATACTGAGGCCAGGTGTGATCACTTGTCGAGTCAAGACAAATCTGGCAATCGTAATGCACAGAAACTTCCATTCGTACAGTACATATTTATTCATTTATTGGTGGTTAAGGTAACTTTCAGCATCTCTGGCTATCTTACGACTGCAATATTGGGATGAAGTCAAGTTAGTCAATTGTTTATACCTTTGCTGCCACTTTAGAGGGATTCCACCCCAGGCATTGGTTCCAGGTTCTATTTTACTAGTAGAACAGAACTTGTTTACCACAGTGAACATGCACTGCTCTACTCTCGGGGATTTCCACCAGGATCATACCATAGTGTGATTACAAAAGTGGTCTCTTTATAATTCAGATCTCAATCTAGTTGGGACGTACTTACATCAAGGGGTAGCAATTATTTTAGGAATAAAATATTGTGAATTTAAGTGTGGGGAGAGGAATCTTATTCAACAAGTGAAACACTATGTGTTGTGGGGAGGAAACAGAATTTTGACAAGATCGAGATCGTGACCCTGTCAATTTGACAGACAGTATATTAAGAAGAGAAGATCCATATCAGCAATATTCAGCTGGCTTCTTTATTCAGTTCACCAAGAAGCTGAATACTGCAAAAATAAATCTACACAAATATCTCATTTTTCATGGGTTTTTAAGGAAGGTTGCAATATTAACCTTATGCATTCTGATATCAAAGTACAAAAATTTCAAGTAGTTATTTTTCCCACAATGCAACTAGGAATTTAACCACTTCAATCTTATTTGACAAAGCTTGTAAGCTCTGTCAAACAAGATTGAATTTGTTAAATTTCCTGTTGCATTATGGGAAAAATTTGAAGCCTGATATTTACATATTTCGACACCAGTGTGCAAGTACCTTCCAGAATCTTGGCAAGGAATTTCACACGTGACAACCAAGTCCAGTCAGCAATATTCACAAAAACTACCTATCATATTCCATTATTTTGTGCATTTTTTTCCTCAAAAATATAGTTCTTGTCAGTCTTATGCCCTCATTGCAAGAAGTTCCACATTTTTCGATGGTGCATTTGTCTTCAATCAATGCTAACCTTGCTTGTGTGGAGTTAGTATGTTGAGAAGTCTGGCAGTTGCTCGTTGTTGCCTGGTGGTTCTCTCAATGTACTCCAGCTTCCTCCACCCCTCAAACTGTTTGACACAAGGTGACCATGGCTGTCGAAGTGTCATTAAACCCCAATAAAATAAATAAACAGCTGCGCCATGAGCGCATGATACACCCGTTATTAATTACAAGAGGGAACCACACAATATGAGTATACATGTGTACTTGTCAGGTTACATATACTTGCCACCCAAAAATCATGAAAATTGCTCAAAGTCCAACATGTGGAAAATTGCCTATATTTTGATGAATAAAGTCCCATAACTCTGGAATGACAAATCGGACAGTGAAACAAATCGAAAGGGAGATTCCTTCTATCAACATATACTTACAACCAAAAAATCATGAAAATTGCTCTAAGCATTATCAAGTTATTGTTCGACATGTGAAAAATAAAGTCCCATAACTCTGGAATGACTAATCGAATGGCGACACCAACCGAGAGGGAGCTTCCTTCCATCAACATAAACCACCTACCAAAAAATCGTGAAAATCTCTCGAAGCATTCTCGAGTTATCGTACGACGTGTAAAAAATCAACAATTTTCTAAGTAATAAAGTCCCATAACTCTGGAATGACTAATCGAACGGCGACACTAAACGAAAGGGAGCTTCCCTCCATCGATATACACCACCTACCCAAAAATCACGAAAATCTCTCAAAGCTTTCTTGAGTTATCGTACGACATATGACCAGACGGACAGACAGACAGAGGTATACCATAATACGACCCGTTTTTTCAAAACGGGCGTATAAAAAATAAGAATAGGCACAAACGAGTTGGAACCTGAAATCCATTTTGTGTGTATAAAAGCAAGGTACATATAAATTCCATTTAGTTTTGAGAGAATCCAAATGAGAATCTTGCTATACATTACTGTGGGGTATCCAACAGTTTTCAAGAATCTTCATTTATGAGAATCAGATTTTGGATTCTCGTCAAATTATTAGTCCTGAAAAGAGTTGATATAAGTTCAGTTTTGGCACAAAACAGTTAATTTGATATCCACTTTGCCACAAAGAAGTTAACCTGATATCTATTTTAGCACACAAATTGTTAACCTAAGATCCATAATGGCACTGGCACAAAAATGGTGAACATGATATCCATCTTAGCACAAACAAGAGATTCACTCAGAAGTGACAATGCCCCCAACGTGGCAATGACCTTGATTTGTGACCTTGCCCTCCATCAAACAAAAAAATTTGTAAAAAGTTTAATATTTGTACTTTGGTTCGTTTCTGAGTTATGTCTGAGACACGAATATTGATGATTTTCAGTGTGACCTTGAAACGTGACCTTGACCTAGACCTTATGGACCTGGCTGTGGTGTGTGACACGTCCACCTGTTGTCCATTATAATTGAGCAAAGTTAGATGATTGTAGCCCTAATAGTTTTGGAGTTATGCTTGAGACACTATCTGTGACCCTGAACATATGAAGGTCGATTGTGACCTTCACCTTGCAGATGCAGCGGAAACTATTATATGCGACACCTTCTGACTGTCCTTAACATTTGTAAAAAGTTTAACAATCGTACTATGATTCGATTCTGAGTTTTGGCTGAGACACAAATATTGACCAATTTTTAGTGTGACCTTGAAATGTGACCTTGACCTTGAAGGTACAAACCCAGCTATGGTGTGTGACACATCCTCCCATGGTTCTTTATAATTGTGTGAAGTTTGATGACTGTGACCCTAACGAGTTATTGGTTCGGACACACAAACACACATGGACACACACACACGGATGGATACACGCGCACTTCAATCAGTATATGCCACCCGACTTAAGTCGGGGGGCATAAAAAGGTGAACTTGATATCCATCTTGGAACAAAAATAACTTAATTGGGCTGAAACGGTTGGCTCATTTTCGTAACCGACTAACTGAGAGCTATAACCGTATAACATCCGGTTATCTGTGGCCATTATCATTTCATCGAATATGGGATCAAATCTATAGGAAATGGAAAGCAGTGTTCTCAAACAATTCGGTAGTGTGTATACAAACGAACGTTGTCAAGTACTCAACATTGTTTGTTTGTATACATACTCTGGAATAGTTTCTGCGATTATTACTCAGTATTCACAGAAACTGCCAATCATTAACGAAGTCTTCAACGTCAAAGACAATTATTTCTCAATATATACAACGTGGCTTCGAGGTGTAATCCATCACAAAGGAGAAGCTGCAGATTTACATTTTAAATGTGGAATGACGCTTACTATCGATATTTTGGATAATTGGTTGATGTTTTTTTTCTAATCGGTTAGGTAGCTAACTGGTTTCAAACCAATTATCTGGTAAACCATTTCAATACTAGAATGTAATACATCCACCTTGCCACAAAAAAAAAAAAAACGGTTAACCCGATATCTATTTTAGCACACAAATTGTTAACCGGAAATCCTTACTGGCACTAAAAAGAATATCTTGATATCCATCTTGGCACAAAAAAGGTGAACTTGATATCCATCTTGGCACAAAAAGTGTGAACTTGATATCCATCTTGGCACAGAAATGGTTAACCTGATATCTATTTTAGCACACAAACTGTTAACCGGAAATCCTTATTGGCACAAAAAAGGCTAACTTGATATCCATCTTGGCACAAAACTGGTGAACCTGATATCTATTTTGGCATACAAACTGTTAAAATGATATTCATCTCGGTACAACAAAGGTTAACTTGCTATCCATCTTTGCCCAGAGACAGTTAACTCTCTTCTCTGCTCTCTGATGTCAAAATATCAAAATTCCAAGCTACAAATTTTCCCTATAATGCAACTAGGAATTTAACCCTTTACCTGACATGAAAAGCCGACGACACTTGCAAACAAAATTCTTGAATAACTAATTTTTTTTCATTTTTTGTCTCAAAAACCTAGGTTATGACCCCTCATTGGAAGGAGCTAGATGAGCTCGTTCCAGAGAGGGGTCATAACCCATGTTTTAGAGACAAAAAAGGGAAAATTGATTGGCCGCTTTTGTGAATAGCGCTGGCTGGTTTTGTCCGTTACGTTGGCTAAAGGGTTAACCAATTCAGATGAGCTCTGTCAAAGAAGATTGAATTGATTCAATTCCTAGATACATTATGGGAAAACTTTGCTGCTTGAAATTTTGGTATTACGACATCAGAGTGAAGAGGTTTATCTTGGCACATAAAGGGCCAACTTGATTTCCATCTTGGCACAAAAACAATTAACCTGATATGCATCTTCGGAAAAAACGGTTGCATCTTCAGAAAAACTGTTTACCTGATATCCATTCTGATAATCAAAAATAACTGATCTGATCTGATCAGTATTGGAACAAAACAATTGCACTTTCACTTGCTTAATTTTTTCTCAAAATCAAGCCCTTTGATTTGACTGAATATGAAGGTGCTGGTACGACTCGAATCAAGAAATGCTGATAGAAAAATTGATTCAAATAAACTGGTTTTATTCTGTTAAGTGTAAAAGTTAAAATGAAAGAAAGTCAATATCCTCTAGGATGTGATTGAAATGCTTCAGTACAGATACAGGATGGCCAACTATACACAAAAATTTTCAAGAATGTCAATGAAGAGTGAAAGTTCAGCATTAGAATACTAAAAAGTATTAACAGATGTTACATGTGTGGGTTTCTAATTCATTTAATTCCTAACTCCAGCTGTCCTGTGATAAAGGGCACTGTTGATTAGCAATACCTATTTCCCTAGTTTGTGATGTATGTAATACTGTTATACCATTGTCAGCACAAGTCAGACATGTTAACCTCCAGAATAATTTTTCAGGAAACCTGAGGGTGATTTTCAGGGAAATTGGATGGATTTCAGGGAAAAGTTTGCGCAGGGACAAAACAAAATAAAAACCTGTGAATTTTCAGCTCATGGACCACCATTAACACAAGGTTATATCCAGATCTAGTTGTTAATTATGCTGTTGCATTTATGCTATGCTAAAAAATCATAAAATAATTGCTGATTTGACCCCCCCCCCCACCACCATCCTCTTCTTCATGACCCCATCCCACTCCACCCACCCACCCATTCCACTCCACCCACAGAGCACCACCACCTGTGGTTTGCTTTTATCAAAGTCTACTAAGCTGATAATTTCCCAAGTCTGAAAATGTTATCAGGAAAAGATGTTTTAATGTTCAGTTACTGCAAGATGATTAGTACTTGGAAAGTATCTTTATCAAAATCCTTCTTGCATGTGTGGACGCTTGTGCCCTGCACAAAACTTTTCCTTTCATCATTGAAACATTTTTTTTTAAATTTTATTTTTAATTCCATTTGAAATTTTCTGGGTACAGACGGCAACAGTTAACAGTTCTGTAGTCAGCTCAAAGGAATAAATGTAGTGTTAGAAAATAAGTCCATTGTGTATAAATATGCAGTCATAATTTTTCGGCATCCAAAGCAACTTTAACCTATTTTCAAACTGTGTTAAATAGATGAGGTCAAGGTGTTGTTTACGTTTGGAAAAAGGATGAGGTTTAAAGCTATTCTATGGATAAATAAATTTATATTATTTAATTCCTTTTCATAAATTTTATTTACCAAAAAACTGCATTGAAGGTGGAGTTTTCATTTTTTTGAAAGTAAGTCACCTATTTTCACTTCGACACTCGCACATTGATCACGTATCTCGGATTATGAAGAAAAAAACAAAAATAAACATGAACACAGTTGAAAAATATATCATAAAATACCCTTTTCTTACATAAATTTACTTAAATCCTTATTTTACTGCTTCGTGAGTTTTTACCAGAGTTTGAAATGCATGTGATTAGACTCCAAACGTTTTACATAAGTTACAATGGGAAAGAAATATTCAACTGTTGTTTTCCCAGATTTTTGGTCCAAAACTGATTACCGTCTGGGAGGCTGGGAACTACACTGAAATTTTGGGATTTTTCCTGAAATTCCGGGAGAGTTTCCATGTCTGTAACAAGTGTATATATTCCATGGTAAAAGACAAAGCTCATATCTACATATTTACAAGATTTTATAATTTCCATTACAGTATTTATATTTATTTAATAAAGTTTAACAGCACTTTAACAGCCAAGGTCATATCGGTGACAGTTTTACGAGTGGAAGAAGCCAGAGTACCCAGAGAGAACCACAGAGCAATGACAAGCAGGTGCCAGCTCCCCAACATTGTAACTCCGCACTGCAGCACAGGCAGGGTTAGATTGGTTGAAGACATGCGCATCATCGACATGCAATACGCCTTAGTACACGGCATCATCTCGCCCACATGTGGACGATCAGGGTTAAGTGCCTTGCCCGAGGACACAATGTAGGAGTCTGAATCGATCGCTTAGATGGTCACCCACCCAAGGTCTAACCAGTCTCAACGTTGTTTAACTTTGGTGATCTGACGAGAACCGGTTACCACAACGTTACCGTGCCCCCCTCCATTACAGTAAGTTAACTCTCAAAATGTATTATCACTACATAGAGGTCATTTTTATCATAGGAAACAATCTAAATTCTAAATGTTATCTGAAACAATGAATGTGGCTTTCTGACTGAGGAGTCATAGTTACTCTGTTCTGCATTCCCCATATTTAGAGTTTTTTGTGTCTCCTGAAAAGTTGGAAAATTCAGGATACAACATTGTGGAAGCCCACAGACGATAAATTTTAACATATAGTATATTTAATTATAACAAGGGCGATCGATCTGCAGGCATGTTTGAAGTAGCCTTAACCCTTTACCCAACGAATCGCCCGCATCTGCCCGCATAATATGCAAATTCAGCAGTTGAAAATATATTATTTTAAAAAAAATTTCAACAAAACCATATCATGTGACCCCTCGTTGGAACGAGCTCGATGAGCTCGTTCCAACGAGGGGTCACATGATATGGTTTTGTTGAAATTTTTGGAAAAAATTATATTTTAAATAATAAAATTTGATATCATCTGCGTTGGGTAAAGGGTTAAATGTATTGTGGGACATACAAATTGTCTTCTAAGTCAAAAGAGTCAAAAAGGGCCATAACCATCTGTAACTGTGCATATCCATTCCCTCATGCAGTCTATCAGCATATCAAAGGAGATCCAAATCCAACTGATGGCTTTGAAGTTACAATGCAAAACGTTTGTACAGACAGATGGACAGATGAGAAAAAGGGACGTAACTCTGAGAAAAATTATTCGACGGAACCCGTTCTTTGTGCATATCCGTTCCTAAATGCAGGTGTATCGCCATACCAAAGGAGATCCAAATCCGACTGATGGCTTTGAAGTTACTGTGCAAAAGGTTTGTATAGACAGATGGACAGAAAGGAAAAGGGCCATAATTTTTTTAAGGAACCCATTCCTCATGCAAATCTGTTTCCTCATGCAGGTCTATCAGCATACCAAAGGAGATCCAAATCCGACCGATAGCTTTGGAATTACAATGTAAAACGTTTGTATGGACAGACAGATGGACGGACAGATGGGTGGGCAGAGCACTTCACTAGATACCCTCGAATCTGCCTTTGGAGGTCGGGGGCATAATAACAGTTGGCATATTTTATAATTTATAAACTAGAAGTACTGTGAGCAAGCTCACAAAGTGATCCCCTCCCCTCCGCTGCGCCTGAAATGTATAAGTTAGATAATCTCTCCTTGAAATGTCAGAACGGAATTGTATTGCTTCATGCACATCTTCATATGGAGTATTTCCATTCTGTAAAGATTCATGAAAGTTCTTCATACAGTTTAGGAGGAGTTGTGCTTATAAGGATGGACAGACGGACAGACAAATGGACAGACGGACAGATGGACGGCTGACAGGGTGATTCCTATAGTTGGGGGGGGGGGGGGGGGGGGGGGGGGGGGGAGGGGGGGGGGGGTACAACAATAATTGCAAAGATACACAGGAGTGATTTCATAACATTCTCCTCAATACAGTGAAAGTGAGAATTTCTATATTGTCACTGCGGGGGAATATAATTATTATTTCCCATGATGTTTTTTATAATCTACAGTTGAGTGTATAATAAAAAGAGACACTATACACTATTTTTGAATGGGGAAATGGGGAAAGCAATGCTTGGTCCAAAAAGGTTGCAAGATTAGGCTCTGAGCAGAATACACATCATTGCAGAACAGAGCGGTCCCAATATATTTTCAAGGTTTTCAACACAAGTGATCTTTGGAAGGGTTACTGCAGAGATAACTGCACATACACAAACAACTAGCTCATCATAGTAAATTTTGTCAGATCATATAACCTATACCAGTGACACAGAAAAAACTTAGTGACATGAATAACTCTACCTTGAATGTCAGCAAATAACTGTCAATCAGGGTTGATCTACTGTTTACTACAGAGAGAATTGTGCTATACATAGTTTACCATATCTATAAGCTAAATGGGTCATTCACTCCAAAGATACCTTGGGATTCTTAATCTCTGTGTCAAGCATAATTTCCACTGAACCTTTTACCTGCAAATTTTTCTAAGGACACCTTTGACTCTTAACCTGCTGAGTATTTTCAAGCTATTTTTCATGAAATCAAGTTATGGCTGCACTGAAGCAGCCAGGACTCGATTTCATTAAATTTCTGCCAAATTTAACTCAATATAATTATATAGGGGGAGGGGGGGGGGGAGGAAATTAATTAAATGCTTTCAAACAAGATGCAACACCATCGGTGTTTTTTTTTAATGGCTGGCAGTTTGAAATTATGTTACTGTGCTACTCACATCATCAGTGAAATTCACAGTAAGACACCGTGACAGCACATATTCTGTCCTGGTTGATTGGACAAATTACTGTTCCAACTCAAAACTGTGCTGTGTCATGAGAGAATCAACATGGCCCCACATAAGATGTTGATATTAAGTTCATCTACCCTTCCAAAATGTACTAACATAAGTACCTAGGGATTCCAAAATAAATAGGGCTCTTTTCTTGCACCAATGCCAACCTACCTATAAAGTTTCATGAACGTGGGTGGAACCATTGTTAAATAATCATCTGGAAACCAATTGTTTACGATTTATTATGTTCAAGGTCACTGTGACCTTGACCTTTGACCTAGCAAGTCTAAAATAAATAGGGTTCTTCCTCTCACTGATGCCAACCTACCTATGAAGTTTCATGAAGTGAGTTGAATCATTATAAAGTTATCATTTGGAAACCAATTGTTTTGATTTACTGTGTTCAGGGGCACTGTGACTTTGAACTTTGACCTAATGAGTCCAAAACAAATGGGTTCTTCCTCTCAAGAAGGCCAATCTACATATGAAGTTTCATGAAAGTGGGATGAACCATAGTCAAGTTATCATCCGGAAACAATTGTTTACGATTTACTATGTTCAAGGTCACTGTGACCTTGACCTTTGACCTAATGAGTCCAAAATAAATAGGGATCTTCTTCTCACAAAGGTCAACCTACATATGAAGTTTCATGAATGTGGGTTCAACCATAGTCAAGTTAACATCCGGAAACCAACTGTTTATGATTTAGTATGTTCAAGGTCACTGTGACCTTCACTGTTGACCTAGTGAGTCCAAAATAAATAGGGTTCTTCATCTAACTGCGGCCAACCTACCTACAAAGCTTCATGAACGTGTGTTGCACCATTATCAAGTTATCGTCCGGAAACCTATTGTTTACACACAAAAAGCCCGCCCAACTGCCCGCCCGCCATTCACCAAACTATAAGTCGAGTTTGACTTTGTTACAACTTGACTAAAAATTGCCTAATTGACACAGGAGGGGGGAGGGGGGGGATGCAGCTATAAGTCCGACAATTTTAATTGGATGATGGTGGTCGTCGAACTTGAGATAGATATTGTTCCCAAAGAGGTATATACAAAAAAAAATGATATTTGGTTACTAATGTTAAAGTTATTCGATAAAGAAGAAATTTTTTAACAAATAGCAATAACTCCCATAACTTTCATCAGATATCGCTGGTCATTGAACCTGATGTAGACATTGTTGCTATAGAGCAATGTACCAGAGAGAATTGAAATCCATTAACAATTGTTCAAGTTATGCCATAAACAAAGTTTGGACGGATGGACAGACACAAATGGATGGATGGATGGACAGACAGATGGATGGATGGATGAAGAGATGGATGAAGGTATATGCTATATCCCTCCCTTGCGGGGGGAGGGGGGGGGGGGATAATAATCCAACTACATCATCAAAGACCATGCATTGATGATATAATTGGAGTATTATTCTATAAGATATACAGTTCGTCGACATTGGTTGGAAACCTCAAATTTGCATTTAACGGCAGTAAGGAGTAGTGAAATTTGAATTAGCATAGCTCGTAGCATGAGTGAAGTTATGTGTTAGTTATGTTAATGTAGCAGAAGTTACACTCAGTCTTTTATTTCAACATTATGTCTGTACATTTTCATTTGAACTATACCTTTTGTGAGACAATGACGGTGACTGATACCGAGCTATATTCCTATGAAAAAGATTTGAGTGAAATCAAATTGAATCTCAAAGCTTCCCAGGGCCCTAAATGCGAGGGATCTGTCCAGAATGTGTTTTTCAGTACCATAAAATAGAAAGTCAAATGCCTCCTTCATTTACTGAGGAGGGCATTGTTTTGTCAGAGTAAGTGCATGAACAACCTCATTCAAGGAAAATGCTATACAACTGAGGTCAAAAGTACAGATGTACTCTTCTGCAGTCTTGTTTTTACCAGCAGAAATCCTCTTAAATAAAGTAAGGAGTGTCAAACTGGGTTAATGGGCAGTATGATAAACAACTCAGCTATTGTCAAAGACTTGACAAACAAGTCACCGCACAAGTTTACTGAGTTATCACAGTGCACATCCTGTTCTCAGAAATGCAAACAAAATTGTAAAAAGTTTGTTATATATGCAAACCATCATTTTTTTAAATAAACAAGTGCAAAATGGTGAAATCCCCTGACATATCTGATTAACTCCTAACCCGCTGAGTAATTTTAATTCAGTTTTCATCAAATATAGTCATGGCTGCTGTGAAGCAGCCATGACTATATTTAATGAAAAATTCATGAATATTTAACACTGTAAATCATGAGGGAAAAAGTCTTCACAACTTACAGGGGAAAATTGGGTTAAATGTCCTCAAATTTAACTTATTTTAATAGCATGAGATTTCCTCTTCTGGGCAGGAATATCTGCCAGCAGCATGCATAGAGTTAAATCAGGGATGAGAATGCAAAGCAACAAAATTTGCTGAAATTTGTGAAAATTCCCACATCTTTAAGATAAATTTGTGAAAATCAGGTTTCTTACAATCATCGAAGAACACAGAGTGAACCTGTTGATTTAGCGATATTTAATTTCTGTAAATTTGCATGAAAATGGTCTTATAAGACCATTTTCATGCAAATTTATAGAAATAAAATTTCAGTACCTGGGCATGAATTCACTGAAATCAGCAAATTTGCTGAAAAATCTAGTCCTTGTTAAAGTTAAACACATTAATTCCTTGGAATAATGGAATATGCATCTGCCAAATGATTTACAGAAACAAGAGGCCCCAAGTGGCGTTAATCGCTCACCTGCCAAAGTGGTTCAAAGAAGTATTTGAGGTCACACTCAGACATGGTTCATCAACACTACAAAGGAATGAAGTCATGAAAGGCAAATTTTATGGAAAAATTATGGGGTTAATGAATGCTCATTATACAAATGTTTTTCAAAACGATCAGGATAAATACATGGAAAGTCATCAAGTACCCCCAATTATCCAGTATATCAGATCATATTGTGAATTGTATTTTTCTTGCATCAACGTCTTCTCAAAACGGAATCTCATGAATACTCCTGACAGAACACTGTTTTTTTTGTCCACCTGTTGTTTCCTTGAAGCAACAGATCATTAACAAGGATAATTTACAGAGTTAATGACACTTACATAATTGCCATGCATATTTTTGCATGAGAAAGGGACAGGTGCACATGATTAGCAATTCGTATTCAGTACTATATTTCTGTCCAAACAGAGCAAGTAAAAAAATAGTGCAAAATTAAGATGTGCTGTGAGAGAAGCTATAAAACTGTCAACGAAGATGCTCAAGGCAAGTGATTTTGGAAGTTACATATTAATTTCTTCACATGAATGTATTTTATATCTCTGCTATCAATAACTTCCAGGCCTTTAGATTGATACAATTTAGGAACATTGCAGACTTGTCACATCAGTTGCCGTTCAATGTCAATAACTGGTCGAGTGCTAGAAGCCACAATGAAGACTTTCAAAAAAATGAGGGTACATGTACCAGAGAAAAAGCCAACATTCTCCTTGCTCATTTTTCATATTCAGTCAAACGCAAATAACATTTTGTTTAAATTTGTTTTATCACAAATTATTGAAGAATGCCCACAGGCACTCTTCAATATTTTGTACTAAAACAAATTTTGATGAATTTTTTTTTAGTACAAAATATTGAAGAGTGCCTGTGGGCATTCTTCAATATTTTGTACTAAAACAAATTTTGATGAATTTTTCATAACTCCACCCCCTCCGAAATGTAGCCCTCAACCAGTTAAATAAACATTATGGAATAATGGCTAAATGGAACATGCAGTGGGGCTTGATTAGTGCATCAGAATATAGATTAACCCTTGAAGGCCTAGTTCTAACACTGATCACTTGTTTCTGCAGCAGAACAGGTGAAACGACATGCAGTTTGGGTTAACTGAAAATTACATAAGTCCCTAGGCAGTTTTTTGTAGGCATGTCTCAATCTTTAGCAAAAATGTACAAAAATCTCCATGCCGGTAAAGGGTTAATGCTTTCTATTTTGGGAACATCCCTGTATTTTGAACACATAAGTCCCTAGGCAGTTTTTTGTAGGCATGTCTCAATCTTTAGCAAAAATGTACAACAATCTCCATACGGTAAAGGGTTAATGCTTTCTATATATGGGAACATCCCTGTATTTTGAACACATTGGTTACTGCTGTGAATTTGGGGTCATTTAAAGGCCTAAAGTTTAATTGATAAACTTCTGCATCAGTAGCTGTTATAGTAATTTCTACTATAGCTCAGTGGTTATGGATTTGGACTTCACACCAAAAGGTCAACAGGTTTGATCCCAGCCAGAGGTAACTGCATTGGGTCCTCAGGCAAGGCACTTAATTCCAATAGCCTATGCAGGGGCATGGTGATGCTGTGAACTACAGCGTATTGCACATTGATGGTGCACTTGTTTTCAACCAATGTTAAGCCTGCCTGGGATCGCGGTGGCTCAGTAGGTAAAGATGCAGGCTGAAAGCCAAGAGGTCCTCGGTTTGAATCCCACCTGCAGCAACCACGCTGTGTCCTTGGACAAGACATTTAATCCCAATTGCTATGTGGGGGGGGGGGGGGCACAGTGGCATTGTGTACTATGGCGTACTGCACGTCATTGGTGCTCTTGTCTTCAACCAATGCTAACCCTGCTTGTGTGGAGTTAGTAAGTTGGGGATTCTGACAGTTGCTCGCCACTGTTCGGTGGTTCTTTCCAGGTACTCTGGCTTCCTCCACCTATAAAACTGTTCAACACGAGGTAACCCTGGCTGTAGATATATCCATTTCTGATTACAACCTTTAAAGTCATTGCTACAATAACAGGGCATTCTCCAGTGAAGTGTTAGCACACTGGTTCTCAGAATTTGTTCACGTCTGTTAACTACATCAAAATTTTTAATCAGTAATTTTGGGAGTGTGGTGCTTCAGTGGTTATGGCATTGGACTTCAAACTGAATGGACCACATGGTTCAATCCACGCAAGGGGCAAGTGCATTGCGCCCTTAGGCAAGGCACTTAATCCTGATTGTCTACGTGTGAGCACAGTGGCACTGCGCACTAAGGAATACTGCATGTTGATGGTGCTCTTGTCTTCACCCAATGCTAACCCTTCTTGTGTGGAGTTAGTATGTTTGGGAGTCTGACAGTTGTTTGTCATAACTCGGTGGTTCTTTCTGGATACTCCAGCTTCCCCCCGCTTAAAACGGTCCGACATGAGGTGACCCTGGCTGTCAAATGTGTCATTAAACACAATAAATAAATAATGCTAAGCCTTTTTGCGTGGAGTTAGTAAGCAGAGAAGTTTGACAGCTGCTTGCCATTTAGTGGTTCTCTCCAAGTACTCCAGCTTCCTCAACCCATAAAATTGTCAGACAAGAGTTGATCCTGGCTATCATTATGCCTCACACCCATGACTACCTGGGCTCTGATTTCTATGCCACACTCACATGTCTACCTGAATGCATGCCTATTTTGAGCATATCACTTATTACTGTGAATTTGGGCCCATTTAAAGGCGTAAAGTTAACTGAAAAGTTTTTTCGTTAGTAGCTGTTATAATTTTTATGCCACACCCCTGCCTATCTGAGCTCTAAGCACAGGTAGGCCTGGTGCGTGGCATAGAAACTATTAGATACATCATACTGCTGATAATATAGGGGTGCGAAAAAAGTGTACCTCATTTGCAAATAAGGTGCTCAAGCACAAAAGTGGCATCAGAAAGGAAGTGCTGTACATTCTGAGAAGTGTAAACAAGTAGAGAATGACCTTTTTTGACAATTTCCCATTTTATTTAACCCTTTACCCAATGTAACGGCCAAAACCGGCCAGTGCTATTCTCAAAAATCGCCAATTAATTTTCAAAATATTTTCATTTTTTGTCTCAAAAACATAGGTTATGACCCCTCATTGGAACGAGCTCGTCGAGCTCGTTCCAATGAGGGGTCATAACCTATGTTTTTGAGACAAAAAATGAAAAAAATTAGTTATTCAAGAATTTTTTTTGCAAGTGTCATCTGCTTTTCATGTTAGGTAAAGGGTTAAGCTCAACAAAGTAGATCTTCTGTTTCTCGGGCCCTTTTTTGTAATATTGCATGTGGGTGAGCAGTTTTTTATTTTATTTTTGTAATTATTTCTTTGCCATCAAAAGTTCATGTTCTTGATCTGTTTTATGTTTTGGGTCTCATAATCTACAGAATAGCATGGGTGGTGATGTATTACATGCCTTGAGTGAAAGAAGGCTTTGCAAAGCCTTGTTTCACTCAAGGGACAAATTTATCTATTTTATTAACTTGGGTAAAATATCAGACATAAACCATTTATTTTTTTATTTTTTTCAAGTTTGCATTGGTAATAAAAAGAGACAATGCAGAAGACAAAAGGACAATGCGTGAGGGCCTGAGAAAAAGATTTTTAACTTTTTAGGCCTTATTTATTGATGTTTAAGGTTGCATATTTCTGCACAATGGCTAATCATGACTGGAACATGGATATAAAATTAAGTCCAACTGATCTTTTATACCCATGTTGTCCATTTTAGGACTTCCACCCAAAGCATTGGTGACTAAGTCATATTTTACCAGGAAAAGAGGATTGTTTTACACAGTAAACAAGCACTGCTTCACTTCTCTGGGTTCCCATGAGGGATTCTTTTTATTGTACACGTTGCAATGTTTTAATAGTAATTAAAACACCCACATACCAAAAACATGCAGTGATATCGATCTTTACTTACTAGATAATGTATGCCACTTTCCAAGAGACAAAGGTTATAAAAAAAATATTTGTCGTTATCTTATAAGGTACCAAAAAATGAAAGTGTTTCTATGGATCTCTGGGAAATGATGACATCGAATATAATTTACCTTCAATATTAACTGGTAGAGTGCTGAATTATTTTTTGTCATCATTTGTTCACATATCTTTGCCTTGTTTGTTACAATTTGTAGGAGAGTGCCAGTTGGCACTCTCCCATAAATTGTAACAAGGCAAATCCTAACAGACTAAATAATTTCACTTCAAAGGCCATATGAACAATATCCACAAAATATGAAGCCTTTAAGTTGTAGTGCCAACACTTCAGAGAAAAGCCCAAATATGGGCTTCCATTACCAGTAAACTGGTGGCATGCTAAAAAATGTTTTTATCATAAAAAAATTAATTTTTGTAATTATTTGTGTTTTAGGTCACATATTTTTGCACATTGGGTACTATTTTACCAGTAAAACAGAGCACTGCTTCACTTCCAGAGGTTCCCACGTGGATAACATCAAAAATTTTTCACATATTTTTTGCATTGTTTCAATTTATAGGAGAGGGACAACACTCTCCCAAAAAAATTGCAACAAGGCAAATCCTTCAGACTAAATAGTTTCTCTTTAACCCTTTACCCAATGCAGATGATATCAAAATTTATTATTTTAAATATCATTTTTATAAAATTTTCAAAAAATTTCAACAAAACCATATCATGTGACCCCCTCGTTGGAACGAGCTCGACGAGCTCGTTCCAACGTGGGGTCACATGATATGGTTTTGTTGAAATTTTTTGAAAAATAATATTTTTTCAACTGCTGAATTTGCATATTACGCGGGCGGATGCGGGCGATTCTTTGGGTAAAGGGTTATAGCACATTCACAGAAAATGAAGCCATTAAGTCATGGTTTCTGCACTTCAGAATAAAGCCCAAATATGGGATTCCAACATTCTGCTAGTTAACTGAAAAAAAAAAAAAACTCACTTTAAAAGCAATCCACTCAGCTAGCAATTACTACTTAGAGATGAAAATAGAAATTATTTTTTGATTTCCATCAGCTCATGACCTTTCCCAATATGAAGACAAGTCATTTTTTCTCACAAATATAATCTTTTAAAAAAATGAAAACAGCTGTTATACTCACACTAACAAAGATACAAAGAATAAAGCATACTGAAGACTAATTAATATGCTTCTTCAATTCTCTCATGTAACGTCAAATACCAGAGTTCACAGGAAAATGAATAAATAAGACATGTATGCATCTGGCCCAAGAAAAAAAAAACAATGAATAGAAAGTTCATATTACCCTACATACCTAATTTAGGTAGCAAATACGATGTGTCTTAGTACCAGGATTTACGTTAATATTAAAGTGGTGGGAGCTTGGAGTAAGGCCATAGAAACATATACCTGGATTATCACCAGCATCCACCCCCATATTTAGGCCCAACCCCAGATTTTTCATTCCTATCATACACCAATGGACACCAGTAGTTAAATTGGTTTGGGTATGAATTGACCATTTCCTGTATATTATTCTGTTTATAAGTAAGATTATTCATTTATTTATTGGTGTTTAAGGACACATATTTCTGCACAATGGCTAATCATGGCCACAACATGGAGATAAAGCCCAGTTTTGTCAATCGTTTATACTCACATTGCCCATTTCAGAGGACTTCCACCACAAGCATTGACTGGGTCCTATTTTACAAGTACAGCACAGCTTGTTTACCACAGTAAACAAGCACTGCTTCACTTCTCGGGGTTCTTGCGGGGATTATATATTAGTAAGATATATGAACAATAATATCATAATTAATTACTATTTTTTATGTTCTTACTCCACTAATTTTATTTAATGGTGTTTAAGATCACATGTGATGACCATGGATATAAAATAAAGTCCAGCCAATTGTTTACACCAATGTTGCCCATTTTAGAGGATTTCCAGTGACCTGGGGCCAATACTATATATATTTTACAATTGTATTTTCCAGAATTGTATTTTCTATGTCTGAAATAACCAACTGAAATTGACGATTAGCATTTCAATTTACCAGTAGGTAAACTGTCACATCATTTGAAATGCTAATTATTCATTTCAGTTATTTATCTATATTCACATGTAGAAAATACAATTATAAAAGTTTTATAGTATTTACCCTTGTTGCTATTTTACCAGTAAAACATAGCTTGTTTACCAAAGTAAAGAAACACTGCTTCACTTCCCAGGATTCCCATGGGAAATATTCCTCCATTAACACATGAATTAGTTTATTTGGTCAAGTGCTGGAAGTCCATATTTGGGCTTTATTCTGGAAAGCAAGTTACACAACTAAAATAAAAGGCCACCCGGCCACACGTCCCCCCTGAAAAGTGTGCAATTTGAGGTATTTGAAAAAAATTGGATTTTTCGAAGTCAAAAAAGGGACATAACTCTGGCAAACACTGTTGGACCACCCGCGATTTGAACTTGACCTGTGGTTTATGCTGATACACCTATATACCATATTTTATTTGAATCAGTCAACAACTAAAGTTATCATTGGGAAATCAAAAAAAAAAAGAATTTTTGGGTCATAATTCTGGAATAATTGTTGGACAAACACCCCAATTTGAACCTGACCTGTATTTTATGTTGATATACCTACATTTCAAATTTTATTTGATTTGGCCAACTATAACTTAAGTTATCGTCGGGAAACCCCAAAAAATTAATTTTGGAAGTCGAAAAAGTGGCAAAATTCAGGCGAAAATTGTTGGACCGCACCCCGAATTGAACTGAACCTGTATTTTACACCGACATACCAAATTTCATTTGATTTGGCCAACTAACCAAAGTTATCATCATGAAACCAAAGTGGGACGGACTCATGCATGGACACAGACAGGGGTTGAAATTAGCGGGCGCCAGGTCGCCAAAGGCAACTGGCTTTCATTGATGGGCGACTCACTTGCATTACGTGGTCGCCAATGTGGCGACCGTAAATTTTTCCACATCTGTTGGATATAAACACCAATACCTACATAAAACAAGAAGCCCCAGGGGGCCTGATGGCGCTCACCTGACATGGTAGCCTAAATATCAACCCAGAGAATTGATTTCCACAAGTTGCATCTGCTCCTCCTAAGAAAAGCTGAAACCAAATACCCAAATATTCTGACCAGTGGATCTAAAAAAAGATTTTTAAAGAATATTCCTCATATTGAACTAAGTCATAATTCGGGCTCCCACAGGGAGCCCATATATGAACCCAGGGACTTGGTTTTAACAAACCTGAATCTCACACCCCTAAGGATTCTGCACACCAAATATCAAAACATTCTGACTGCTGGATCTGAAGAAGAAGATTTTTAAAGAAAATTCCTCATTTTGAACCAAGTTACAATTTGAGCTCCCACAATCAGCCCAAATATGGACCTAGGGACATGGCTTGAACAAACTTGAATCTTACCCCCTAAGGATGCTGCATAAAAAATATCAAAAGCATTCATCTGCTGGATCTGAAGATTTTTAAAGAAAATTCCTCATTTTGAACTAAATTGTCATTCAGGCTCCCATAGTGAGCCCAAATATGAACCAAGGGACTTGGCTTGAACAAACTTGAATCTCAGCCCCCAAGGTTGCTCCATGCCAAATATCAAAACATTCCAACTGCTGAATCTGAAGAAGAAGATTTTTAAAGAAAAATTCCTCATATTGACTAAGTTATAATTTGGGCTCCCACAGGGAGCCCACATATGGACCCATGGACTTGGCTTTAACACACTTGAATCCCCCCCCTCCCCTCCATGGATGCTACTCACCACATATCAAACCATTCGGACTGCTGGATCTGAAGAAGAAGATTTTTTAAGAAAATTCCTCATTTCGAACAAAGTTACAATTCAAGCTCCCACAGTGAGCCCAAATATGGACCTAGGGACATGGCTTGAACAAACTTGAATCTCACCCCCATAAGGATGCTGCGTACCAAATATCACAAGATTCTGCCTGCTGGATCTTGAGAAGAAGATTTTCAAAGAAATTTGCCTGAAATGCACAAAGTTCGAATTTGGGCTTCTATCGTGAGCCCAAATATGAATCCAGGTGGCCGATTTGAACAAACTGGAATCAGATCCACCCCACAATGTTGCATACCAAATATCAAAAGATTCTGCCTGCAGGATCTGGAGAAGAAGATTTTTGAAGAAATTTGCCTGAAATGCACTAAGTTCAAATTCGAGCTTCTATAGTGAGCCCAAATATGAATCTAGGGAGCCGATTTGAACAAAATAGAATCAGATCCACCCCACAATGTTGCATACCAAATATCAAAAGATTCTGCCTGCTGGATCTGGAGAAGAAGATTTTTTAAGAAATTTGCCTCAAAAGCACTAAGTTCAAATTTGGGCTCCTATACTGAGCCCAAATATAAACCCACGGAGCCGATTTAAACAAACTTGAATCAGATCCACCCCACAATGTTGCATACCCAATATCAAAAGATTCTGCCTGCTGGATCTTGAGAAGAAGATTTTCAAAGAAATTTGCCTGAAATGCACTAAGTTCAAATTTGGGCTCCTATACTGAGCCCAAATATAAACCCAAGGGGCCGATTTGAACAAACTTGAATCAGATCCACCCCACAATGTTGCATACCAAATATCAAAAGATTCTGCCTGCTGGATCTGGAGAAGAAGATTTTCAAAGAAATTTGCCTGAAATGCACTAAGTTCAAATTTGGGCTCCTATACTGAGCCCAAATATAAACCCAGGGGGCCGATTTGAACAAACTTGAATCAGATCCACCCCACAATGTTGCATACCCAATATCAAAAGATTCTGCCTGCTGGATCTTGAGAAGAAGATTTTCAAAGAAATTTGCCTGAAATGCACTAAGTTCAAATTTGGGCTCCTATACTGAGCCCAAATATAAACCCAAGGGGCCGATTTGAACAAACTTGAATCAGATCCACCCCACAATGTTGCATACCAAATATCAAAAGATTCTGCCTGCTGGATCTGGAGAAGAAGATTTTCAAAGAAATTTGCCTGAAATGCACTAAGTTCAAATTTGGGCTCCTATACTGAGCCCAAATATAAACCCAGGGGGCCGATTTGAACAAACTTGAATCAGATCCACCCCACAATGTTGCATACCAAATATCAAAAGATTCTGCCTGCTGGATCTGGAGAAGAAGATTTTTTAAGAAATTTGCCTGAAATGCACTAAGTTCGAAATCGGGCTCCTATACTGAGCCCAAATATGAACCCAGGGGGCCGATTTGAACAAACTTGAATCAGATCCACCCTCCAATGTTGCATACCAAATATCAAAAGATTCTGCCTGCTGGATCTGGAGAAGAAGATTTTTTAATGTTTTTCCCATTGCCTACAGTGTTAAAAAGTGCTGACTCAGCACTTTTTCAAAGTCCCGAAACTGTACCCTATGATAAAACCGATGGCAATTTTTTTTACCAATTCTTTCTGTTGGTCCTAAGGAAGCTTCACACCAAATAAAAATTCTCGGTGCTGTGCAGTTTTGGAGATATGGGTGTTTTAATTTTTTTCTATTTTTAGCTCCTGCGGTTCCCATGGGGCTACGGGAAAAAAAAAATCAGCATAAATTAGGTACTTATGACCCAATAAGCCCTCACATAAAATTTGGTTCAAATCAGCCTCTCGGTTTGGAAAATAGAAATTTCGGGCGGGGCCAAAAATTTTGCCCCTCCCATAACGACGCCAAGTATAGCCCCACAAACTTCTCTTGAACAAATCTGAGTTTACACCTCAAAAGGAAGCTGCGCACCAAATATCAAGTCTCTGCTACTGCTGGTTCATGAGAAGAAGATTTTTTAAGATTTCAGCACACTTTTTGGGTGTGGCCCTACCCACGGGCGGGGCAACTTGATTTGAACAAAATCAAATTGCGATGTCATAACAAACTATTATCTCAAATATCAATTAAATTGGTTCAGCGGTTTGGGAGGAGAAGACGCAAACACCATGTTCCTGGACGCCGGACGCCTGACGACGGACGGTGAGTGATCACTATAGCTCTCCTGACTGAAAGTCAGGTGAGCTAATAACACATTATGTGGGAAGAAACATATACCAGTATTATTTTTTGGACAAGTGTCCTATATTTTTTTCTTTAACAATCGAAAGAATCAGCGCAAGAGCTGCGGTAATTTTCGTCAACATCCAGGATGCATTCTTTCCGAATGCATCTGACGATCTGACACTGGCATGAGTGATTCTCAAGTCGGCCATAAATAAACACGCTCCAGGCAAATACTGGTTAAAGGGAGCCAACTCTTTATCACTGTCATGCATTTACGCGAAACCATGAAGTTCAAACTTTGGAACGCGTAACCTGTTCAGTCAACTTTCCAGCAGAATAATTTGACATTATCTGATGATAATTACAATTTACACCTCTATTTAATTTGGGGTAAATAATGTAAAATGATTAAACTGAGGTTGAAATAAAAGTTTAGAAAGTCATCTATCAAGAATTGTGCAGTCAAAAACTTAAAAGTGAAGATCATAGGATTCCCACAGACGAACTTGCAAATTTCAAACATGCTGCTGAAAATGGCATTTTGACGGCCAAAAAAATAAGGTAAATTTTCAACCCTGAAGCCGCCAGAAGGCTCCATTTAATAGAAGATTTCAAAATTTTATTCGGGGGAGAACCACCCAAACCACCCTAAAATTGCTTGTGCCTTTGGCACTCGCAGCAGATGCCTTTGGCATCTGCTTCAGTACACGTCTTTTCATGTGGCGATCTGATTACAAAATTGGCGACCAGATTTAGGGCCTAGGAAGACACTTTGACGACCTGGAAAAAATCCAATTTCAACCCCTGGACACAAAGACACACGCATGGACAGACAGACACCAGCTATTTTAATAGTCCTCTGAAAAAAATAATCGGGGGACAAAAAGCTTAATATTCTATGGAAACGTTTCATATTATCCTTGATGTGAAGTTATTTACTCCACACAGATTTGCCTTGTTACAATTTTTGGTAGAGCCTTTGAGCTTATTCCAACATAGACCGGGAGCCACGGGACTTTTATTCAAGTGGAAAGAGGCATAAGGTTTGACCATCGGAATCCATGTCCATGGGGCCATTGATAATGAAATGGGGCTTCTGCCTAAACACAACCTGATAGTTTGGGGCCTGGGGCCTGAATAAGGGGCTGAAAAATATGGTTTATTCAAGTTTTAGGGAGGCATGGTTGGAATCCTCTGTACAGCGAAGCCTATATAGTATAGAACATGTTTGCGTCAGTGACAGAAATTTTCTCCTGATAGTTGCCCCAGACAGAAGGGTTTGGGGGCTCCCCCAAAATGAGTTTATTCAAGGGAAAAGAGGCATGGTTGAAAACAACTGAAAATCAAAGCCAATATGGTAGAGAACATTTTTCCATGAGGGACAGAAATTTTCTCCTGATAGTTTCCCCAGACAGAAGGGGTTTATTGGGGGCAAGGGTATTTTAGGGTTTATTCAAGGGAAAAGAGGCATGGCTGAAAACAACTGGAAATCAAAGCCAATATGGTAGGGAACATTTTTCCATGAGAGACAGAAATTTACTCCTGACAGTTTCCCCAGACAGAAGGGGTTTTATAGGGGGCAGGGGGTATCCGTTATTCAAGCGAAAAGAGGCATGGCTGAAAATAACTGGAAAACAAAGCCAATATGGTAAGGAATAATTTTCCATGAGGGACAGAAATATCCTCCTGATAGTTTTCCCAGACAGAAGGGGTTTTATAGGGCGCAGGGGGTACCCGTTATTCAAGTAAACAGAGGCATGGCTGAAAACAACCGAAAATAATAGCCAGTATGATAGATAACGTTTTCCCTCCTTAGGACCGACATTTTCTCCTGATAGTTTTTCAGATAGTTTGACAGAAAGGGTTTTATAAAAAGGGGCTAGGGTGCAAGGGGTAGGCCTATCCGTTATTCATGTGAAAAGATACCGTGCCGGTACTGGACGAAATAATAGTCAATATGGTAAGAGGCCACAACCATCAGAGAAGGAATTTTTTTCTGATAGTTTTCCTTGACAGAGGTTTTTCTATAAATGCCCAGGGATAGGGCCTTTTTTGTCTACATTAAATTATACTGTATTTTGTAGGTCTAATATATAAAATCAATAAAGCCTAATTGTTGTATTGTTTCTATGAAAATGCATGACCTGTGTATAAAGAGTACATGTAGTGTGTTGAGTTGACAGGTAAACATGATATTGGATTGTCATTGAAATATTCTGGTAAGTTGGTCAGTACATCCTTCATCAAATTATTGGTATAAATATTTAACTGTTTCAGGATACATTGTATCTTGTTCTAATAACGGATTTGATCTAATATGTCCACCTATTGATTAAGTATACCGTACTTATTTTACTGTTTTTGATTTTGAATGTTGCTCCTTCTATGCTCAAGCTGTATACTATTTTTGGTAATAGGGGCCTATTAATTCAACAAGCCTTCTTATGTTTTACAGCTCTCCACCCTTAGAATTTAAAAATGGCTGAGCAACAAGGACAACAAGAGCCAAATGAGACTTCTGATGAACCTACGCCCCGACCTACGGTAAGAATTTTTGCCTGTAGCCTCCATACCCGAATGCCCTGATCTACCCTACTGTAGTTGCCCATGACTATGACAATAGTTGCTGCTTGTAGAGCATTCTATGGGCCTTGGTGGAAGGAAAACCCGAAATTGGTCTAATGAAAAGGCTCCATAGTAGAGTTTCATTGTTTGATTATATTCTCATCTAGGGGGATTCGTACGGTATAATCTATTAATATTATTAGGGTCGGGATAACACTGGAAATTTTGATCAAAATATCATGGGATTTGGATCTCAAGCCTACTGTTAACCTACATTCTTATTACATTTACATGTACATGTCGGCCTACTAGTCTAATGCCAATATGGTTCTGGTCTACTTCCCAGTAGTGGTCTTTCAAATACTCACTAGTTCATAACCCATGGGTTGTCTTTCTATTTTCAGAAATGCATCATCTGTAATGAGACTGGGACGACTAGTCTAAAGTCATACAAAAACCAGCAGAGTTTACGGCGTTCTGTTGATATACGACGTACACTCACCAGTGATAACTTCAATGATGCCACGAAACGTATATTAGCTACACCAGATTCAATGGAACTGTACTACCATACTGAATGCAACAAGCGGTATACAGCGATAAAGCCTAAAAAAAGGAAGAATGAAGAGGAAGAACCTCAACGAACTCACACCCCACCACCAAAGACAACTAGGTCATCCTCCGATTTACTTGAATCTGATTCCAAAGGTATTATGGAAAGTAAATGTATATTTTGCACTCATGTGACAAAACGAAGGGACAGAATATAGAAAAACTTAGTAGAGTAGAAACTTTACAAGGTAGTCGTGAAATAATACAGGCTGCAAGAAAAAACCCTACTCTTGAGAAAAGCCAGAGGATTCTAGCCTTGCCCACAGATGATCTAGTGGCAATTGAGCTCAAATATCACAACACATGCAAGAAACTGTTTATTCGTGAAACTACACAAAAAGATCTTGTCCAGCAAGTCATTACTCCAAGAATGATACATGAAAAAGCATTCAGTAGTCTTGCCAATATTGTCGAAACCGAGATAATTCATGCTCAAGGTGCGAAACGCTCAACACATCTTATGGATTTATACAAAAGCATTTATATCTCTGAAAGTGGTGCCAAGGTTGATATTGATTCATACACACAACAATCTCTTAATGACAAACTGATATCAAAATTTGGTAGCAAAATAACCATAGCAAAGGAATGCAACCGAAAAGGTAACATAATTTACAGCAGTGAGATAACATTTGAATCTGCTAGGGACAAACTCTGTGATGAGAATAGTGTGGAGAACATACGAAGTACTGCGATGCTTTTGCGCCGGGAAATCTTGAGTATCCCGAAGACCAAACTGCCAATTCCAACATGCATAGAAACCATCAAATCATCTGCACCTGATATTCCACCGATGACAAAAGCTTTTTTCAAGACTTTGGTATATGGGGTATCTCCTCGATCAAATGATAATGCAGATAGAAAATCCATGTCATTAGCATCGGATGCAGTGTATGCAACTACAAGGGGAAGTGTCCGGCCCTGGAAAAATATGGTATTGGGGTTAGGTATGTCATCAATGACAGGATGTAAAGAAGTGCTTCGGATACTTAACCGCCATGGACATGCTGTTAGCTATGATGAGTGCAAACGCATTGAAACTGAAGTAGCATACTCCTGTACATCGAGGAATGAGGAAACTCCAGCAGGAATTGAGAAGAATCCTTACCTAGCAACAGGTAGATATAGTAACGTAATACTTACTAGTTAATAGTTACTTTAATAATTCCTGATTAATTGATGAATCTTTACTCCCGACTAAAATAGTCAAAGGACTCAATCTGACTGATATTTAATTTAAAATGAGAAAATTACCAATTATTTGTACACAAATCGCACATTATTCACATAATTATTTTCTGATATCTGGTGCAGAATTTATCCAAATTTTCTTATCTCATTTCAGGTACCGCCTGGGACAACTATGATTTGAATCTTGAAACTCTTGATGGCAGTTCCACCTTACATGTGACAGTAGGTATTGTGTACCAGAACGGATCAGTAGTTCATGGAAGAACTGATGTTGCGTATGATACGGATGAGATGGATGTACGACCTAGACGAAGGTATGATGGACCTGTGAAACCTATTGCCCCTTTTCGATGGAATCTCAAAACTGCCAGGTTTGAATTCGATGAAAAACTTGTTGATGGTGTTCAAGCAAAAACTCATATTGAAGCAAATAACATAGACTTTGTATGGTTAATACTGTCTCTATACAATCAAAAAATTCCAATGTTCAATGTTTTTTTCTCGAAATTCGCAGTAGACCCTCTACCTAGGACAGCCATAGCCTACCTAGATCCAATTTCTCAACCACCAACAAGAAATGATGTGGTATATGAAACTATGTGCAGGTCGCTGAAAATTGCTGAAGAAAGTAACATGCCCTATCATGCTGTGACTTATGACCTCGCAGTAGCGTTGAAGGCTTATTCAATCCAGGTACTATGTTCTCCACAATTTGACCAGCTCGTAATCATGCTTGGCCACTTCCACGTGGAACTGGCATTTTTTGGAGCTGTAGGCACTGTGATTCGAGAATCTGGTCTGGAGTATCAAATTACAGAGTCATTGATTCTAGCTGAAGGTTCACTAAATGGATTTACCAATGGCAAGTTCCTTAATAGGTGTTCAAGGATACATCCAATAATAGCAACAACCATGGAAGGAGAACTGTTTGAAAGATTTCTGTTAGAACTTGAAGATGATTCACAATTCCAGAATATAATAGAAGAACTGAGAGCTGGATCTGTTGATGATGAAAAACAAGTAAATCAGTTGAAGTGGATGTCCGAAGATCCAAACTTCAAGCAATTGGCAAGAAAGTTTGAGGAGTTTCTGAAGTCGACCATGAATGGTGATCTGGGCAAGACCGCTGCCTTCTGGGCACTGTACATATACATGATAAACAGGCTATACAGGGAAATACAAAGAGCAGTGCGATCCAATGATGTGGACCTTTACATCACAGTATTTCCTCAGTTGGTGGATATTTTCCATGCCTTAAACAGACCTAATTATGCACGCTGGGGTTCATGGTACCTGATGAAATTAAAACAACTCCCTCCAGAAGCTAAAGATATGCTGAAGTCTGGCTCATTCAGTACAAGACGCTCAACAAATTCATTCTCACGATCACCAATCGACATAACATTAGAGCAGAGTGTCAATAGGGATGCTGCCTCATCGTCAATTGGCATCACACATTTTGCTAATTCGGAGTCAGCGTTCAGGAGATGGTGCGTAACACTGACACAGAGAAGTATGTCTGTAAGCGAACTCAAGTCCCTAAGTGGTATTGAATCAGGTGAGATGCCGATGAAACAGAACACTCGACACAGAATAAAACGTGACCATAAAGATGTGGAATCATATAGAGCTGTGCTTAGGCAAACGTGTAATCCTTTTGCTAAGGATGCACCCCGGGAATTGGTCAACATTGCAACAGGAAAAGTTGCCAAGAAGGAAACATCAGACTATCTGTTGTCTACATTAAGCCGGGGTGCTACCAAAAGGAAAGAATTCGAAGATGAGTGTGTGAAAAGCAACACACGTATGCTTAAAAAAATCAAACGTGTTAAAGTAAACAATTTTGCAGCTGAGAACGTTAAGAAAAAAGCCACCAAGGAGAAAAAAGCTCTCACAGCAGCAGAGGGTGTACGGGACGCATTTGGTCACATACTGAGTATGAAAAAGAGCATCGACCTACAGAATATCATGCAGTACCCTATTACTGATGTTCCCCTTGCTTTAGCACACCCGGATGGCACACCTACAAAAACCGAGAAGTCTACTTTAACTGCTGCACTAGAAAAGAAGGTTGAGCCTGAGAGTGAGACAGCAGAAGATTTAAGTACATTACTGGTTGATGGCGGATTGCTCCTTCATGAAATTTTACCACAGCACACCTCATCAACTTATGGGGTAATTGCGAGGAATATCCTGTCAAGACTTTGTAACACCACTGTGCCAGTAAATGAAGTCCATTTACTCCTTGATCGATATGTAAGCCCATCCATTAAAGATTGTGAACGGCAGAAGCGTGATGCAGATGAGGAAGCTTTCACAATTTCGGGTTCAGAACAACAGCAGCAGAGAAAAGGTGCAGAACTCATCAAGAGCGGACCATTCAAAGAGGCGTTTGCAGATTTCCTATTGAGTGAATTCAAAAAGGAGCACTACTGTCCTCTGATTGGAAAGAAGATAGTGTACGTTTCTCACGGTGGTAAATGCCTGAAAATTTGGGTGAACTCAATGGGATTGCTGCACTACGAGGAGCCAGACGAGTTTCAATGCCAGCATGAGGAAGCAGATACCCTCATCTAATATCATGCAGTGAGAGTTCAGGGCAATATCCTGATTCGATCATCAGATACTGATGTATTGGTGTTGCTAATATCTATAGCACCACAGATGAAAAATTCACTTCTGGTCATGGATTATGGCTCTGGTAATTGTAGACGTTACATCAATGTTTCACGAATATCGGAAGCAATTGAAGCAAAGCAACCTGGCATCAGTGAAGCATTAATAGCTTTTCATACCCTGACTGGGTCAGATTTTACGTCATGCTTCTATAGGAAAGGTAAAGCTGTACCACTGTCAAAACTTGAGAATGATGCTGAAGCGGTTGCAGCTTTACGCACATTGTACACGAAATCTGGTGTTGATACAGTTGGCATACGCAAGTTTGTCTGCAAGATTTATGGTTACAAGGGTACATCGGACATAAATGAGGCAAGATATCAAAGCTTCGTAAAGATGACATCGGGTGGAAAGTTGGCCGAAAAAGTAAAGAAGGTGAATTGTGCGACATTGCCACCAACTGCGAAAACACTGAAACAACATCTTCTTCGAGTGAATTATGTTAGCATTTTGTGGCATAATGCCTCTACGAGAAATCCTACAGAAGGACTAGATCCACTTGAGTTTGGATGGGTAAATGAAGAAGGTCACTACAAGCCCCTGTGGTTCGAGGGCAAGGCATTGCCAGTTGATGGGGAAGAATCTGATATCGATGAAACAACATTGTCAGATGAAGCAGAAGTTGACGATAGTAGTGAGGAAGAAGAAAGTGGAGAGTCTGATCTTGATCAGTTGTCAGACTTAGCTTGGAGTGGAGACAGCGAAGATGATACTGACGATGATTCTGATTGAACTATCTGGAGGAATTGACTGATTGGATTGATAGCCTATGTGTCCAGTATATAGGTAGAGGAGTCTACTACCCTATAATTATAGATTTGTGGACATGCTTTCACTAATAATTAAGTTTACCGTTATGTCAAATGTTCAACTTGGATAAGTGAGGAAACAGTAACTGTACCATTGTCTACCAAATAATGTCCTTTGATTTTCCAGCTGTTTTCAGTCTCTTTTCATACGCGATACCCCTAGCCCCTTTCACATGAATAACCAAAACCCTATGCCCTTATAAAACCTCTTCTGTCTGGGAAAACTATCAGGAGGATATTTCTGTCCCTCATGGAAAATTATTCCTTACCATATTGGCTTTGTTTTCCAGTTATTTTCAGCCATGCCTCTTTTCGCTTGAATAACGGATACCCCCTGCCCCCTATAAAACCCCTTCTGTCTGGGGAAACTGTCAGGAGTAAATTTCTGTCTCTCATGGAAAAATGTTCCCTACCATATTGGCTTTGATTTCCAGTTGTTTTCAGCCATGCCTCTTTTCCCTTGAATAAACCCTAAAATACCCTTGCCCCCAATAAACCCCTTCTGTCTGGGGAAACTATCAGGAGAAAATTTCTGTCCCTCATGGAAAAATGTTCTCTACCATATTGGCTTTGATTTTCAGTTGTTTTCAACCATGCCTCTTTTCCCTTGAATAAACTCATTTTGGGGGAGCCCCCAAACCCTTCTGTCTGGGGCAACTATCAGGAGAAAATTTCTGTCACTGACGCAAACATGTTCTATACTATATAGGCTTCGCTGTACAGAGGATTCCAACCATGCCTCCCTAAAACTTGAATAAACCATATTTTTCAGCCCCTTATTCAGGCCCCAGGCCCCAAACTATCAGGTTGTGTTTAGGCAGAAGCCCCATTTCATTATCAATGGCCCCATGGACATGGATTCCGATGGTCAAACCTTATGCCTCTTTCCACTTGAATAAAAGTCCCGTGGCTCCCGGTCTAACATTCTAAGTTGGAGTATTTTGTGAACAAAAAATATCATCATCTTCTAAAGCCCTTTACCAAATCTAAAGGGAGCGTAGTGGCTCAGTAGGTACAGATGTAGACTGCAAGCCAAGAGGTCCTTGGTTCAAATTCAAACTGTGGCAACTGCATTGTGTCCTTGGGCAATACACTTAATCCCAACTGTGTACTAAGGCGTAATGCATGTCGATGGTGCACTTGTCTTCAATCAATGCTAACCATGCTTGTGTGGAGTTAGTACATTGTGGAGTCTGACAGCTGTTCGCCATTGCTCGGTGGTTCTCTCTGAGTACTCTGACTTCCTCCACCCAAAAAACTGTCCAACGCGAGGTGACTCTGGCTGTCAAAGATATCCACACACACACACCCACGATTTACACCCCGGCCAACAACTTATTTTCACAGTACAATTTTTACCTTTCTATTTCTATAGAAAAAGATTTCGTCTTTTAAAAATTTCTTTAGGTAAGGCCCCACAAAGTAGATCTTCTGTTTCTCCTGCCAATTTTTGTAAAATTGCATGTGGGTGGGTGTTTTTTATTTATTTTTATATTTTTGTAATTATTTCTTTGCCATCAAAAAGCTCATGTTCTTGGTTTGTTTTATGTTTTGACCTCATAATCTACAGAATAGCATGGGTGGTAGTGTATTTTGTCCCTTGAGTTATTAATTTGATTAACTTTGGTAATATATCAGACATAAACCATTCAATTTTGATTTTTTAAAGTTTGCATTGGTTATAAAAAGAGAACATGCGGCGGGCCTGAGATCCAGATTTTAACTTTTGTAGGCTTAAAACTGATTTTAGTGCACAGACTGCAGATTTTAACACCACACATCATACATTACCGTTAATTTCTATTAATTATGCCCAGATAATCAGAGATTTTAATAATTAAAGTTCAGACAAATAGACACAATATAGTCTTTCTAACATGTTTTATGAACAGGTGAGTGAACCCTCTGAATAAAATCTTTTCTGATGCAATCAGCAAATTTCCTACATTGTACCACACTGTAAACAAGCTTCAAAAATGAGAAGTCATGTGGTACACAATGATTCAGAAAGAAAATGTTTTCCACAAAGTGTGCCAAAATTCAATCAGCTTTAATCTCCTAACATTATAATAGTCTATTCAGCAAAGTGATCAATGATCAATGAAGAAAAACACTATTTATGCAAGTCTGTCAATTGCTATTGTGCAGAATCTAGTACGCAACTTAACACTTCTCAAAACACCTTACAAAAGCGATCTGAAAACATATGTCCTTGCCAAACAAGCAATGATCCTTCAACTACAGTTCTGTGATTGCAAAGGAAATCTCTTTTTCTACTGATATCAGAGAATATTATTCAAGGAATTTGTCACTGGTTTTCAAAGACTATGAGGGCTGTACAAATTGGGGGAGCGATTATTTCATTTGCATGCTGTTCACCAAAAATGAAATACGGTGACCAATTTTTGGTTCACTAAAATTCCTAAACCTTTGACAAATATCTTTACTTGAATGACCATTTTATTAATTTGTTAATTCTTTCAGAACCAAAATCTACCTCGTAATGATGATAAATAAATTTATTTATTTATTTATTTATTTATTTATTAGGGTTTAAGGTCACATATTTCTGCACAATGGCTAATCATGACCATGACAGTCTTACGGATGGAGGAAGCCGGAGTACCGGGAGAGAACCACCGAGCAATGGTGAGCAACTGTCAGCTCCCCAACATACTAACTCCACACAAGCAGGGTTAGCATTGGTTGAAGACAAGTGCACCATCGACGTGCAGTACACCTTAGTACACAACGTCACTGTGCCCCCAGATGAGCAATGGGGCTGAGGTGTCTTGCCCAAGGACACAACGCGGTTGCTGCAGGTGGGATTCGAACCGAGGACCTCTCGGCTTGCAGCCTGCACCTCTACCTACTGAGCCACCGTGCCCCCCCATAATGATGATAAAATCTACAGTTATGATGACATGGCAATGAAATGCTGTGATGTAATACACTGTTGGAAAGGGCTCTCTGAGCCCTTTCCAACAGTGTATTCCATCACTCTGTACATATTAGATTACTAACAGAAATTCATGAAATAAACTTTAGTGGTCAAGGAATTTACACACCAGACTGAGGCGAGTTATCATGAAGCTTCTTGTCTCCAATGTTATAGGTATGAATACAAGTACTTTTCAATAGAAAAGGTAGAAAATCAAGTACTTTCAAGGGTACAAACAAATTCCAGCACTTCTCAAGGAAGGGGCCAACATGGGTAATCAGGATGAAGTGTCTTTACCAAGGACGCAACACAGATTTGTTGACCTTATACTTATACTTTAACTCACATGGACCTGGAGATTCTTAACTTTTGACTGTCTGCATCCTTGGCTTTGCAAATATTTCAAGGCAAGTCTTGACTACCAATATAGGCAGCCAAGACTTGCCTATAAACAACTGTCAGGGCGCTTAAATGTAAATTGCAAGTTCACCTAAAGTATGGAAGTTGGGACACCAAGCTCGTTCTAATGAGGGGTCATATGATATGGTTTTGTTGCAATTTTTTAAGAATTGGGAGAAAAAAATTAAATTAAAAATTTTGATAGGTCTTTTCTGTAAAGGGTTAAAATCGATTCGTGGAAAATAGGCCAAATAATACAATTCGTGCATGAAAATGTGAACAATACACCATGAATTATGCCAGGATTCAATAATAGTATCACTTCAAAGTTTAGCAAGCAGTTTACAGCACGCCTCCCATTTTCAAAATCAAAAGCCTGTATATATATATATATACCAGTTTATAATTCTCATGCAAACCTGTAAATAAGCAGCATGTCATGGTCAATGACAGGCTCAACTTGAATGTTTGACATGAACCAATTCACTTGAACCCGACATGATGACCAGTACAATTTCTTGCAAGTAAAAATGAGTCTCAAACTTAAACACAGCTCACGTTTTTAAAGGCTTTTTACCAATACCAAATTCTTGACTTATTATAATTTATTGAAAAGCTATCTGTAAGAATGTTTTCCAATAAATGATAATGTCTCTATATATTTATTTATTTATTTATTGGTGGTTAAGGTCATATACTTATGCACAATGGTTAATCATGACAGTGACAATTTTGCAGGTGGAGGAAGACAGAGTACCCGGAGAGAACCACCGAGCAACGACGAACAGCTGCCAGCTCCCCAACATCGTAACTCCGCACTGCAGCACAGGCAGGGTTAGATTGGTTGAAGACATGCATACCATCGACGTGCAGTACACCTTAGTACATGGCGTCATCGTGCCCCCATGTGGACAATCAGGGGTAAGTGCCTTGCCCAAGGACATGTCTCAATATTATTTTCAAATCTTCATATATAATTAATACATATTTCCATAACATTTAACTATTTATTTATTGTGATTTAATGATACTTTTGACAGCCAGTGTCAACTCAAGTCGGACAGTGTTACGGGTGAAGGAAGCTGGAATATTTGGGGAGAACCAACAAGTAGTGGCAAGTAACCATCAAGACTCCACTTCCTTGCCACTGGTAGAAGACAAGTGCACCATCGATATGCAGTATGCCTTGGTACATAGTGCTAACATGCTCCCTACATGGGTAACCAGGATTAAGTGTCTTGCTCAAAGACACAATGCAGCTACCCCTGGTGGAGACTGAACCGTGGACCTTTCGGTTTAAGTCCAATGCCATAACCATCGAGGCAATGCACTCCCCTCCATAACATTATAAACTTAACATGCTTCAGTATTTGGAAGAGAAAGTGATATGATGAATGAATTTGACAAACATAAACTAATTTTTGTCTCTCGTGGTGGCAGATAGCACTTTCAAAAATTATTTCTTGGCTTTAGTGAATGAATTAAAACTGACATGTACCTTTTGCAAGGTTCAGGCCTAGAAATAACTGTGAATGGCCGTTTAGGTTAGGTGTGGGTTACATCAATTGTAAAATACGCAAACCAACTACAGGTTACGGGAAAGTAATATAACATAGCTTTAGCAAATTACTAATCTTGTATGTTTTATCAGAAAGACTTTCCAAACTACCTCGACTCAAAGGTTGAGTATTGCATCCACATATCAATAGAATGGTATGCTGTTTCCATTTTAAAGAATTTTTGCGAAAATAAATAGCAACAACTAACGTGCAATCTCACTTCGGCATGATCGCGAGTTAGTTGTGGACATTTATTTAGAAGGAAATCCTGTTTAGACGTAAAACAGCATGAATGATAAGTAAAAACAGAGAAGGAGGAGAAGCATCACACCACCCATTTCCTATGGGTTACCATCATACTATATAGCGTAACCTGCTAGCGGGTTACAATATAAGCCCTTTATTTCTAGGTCTAATGGCATACTGACTGTCTAATACATACAAATTTATTTGTGTTCAAGCTCATTTTCAGCATCTATGGCTACATTGTGACCACAACATGGGTATGAAGTCCAGCAAGCCAGAAAATAAGCAGACTGCAAAATGAGGACCCCAGAGGGTGAATTTAGTGATGCTACCCTGCACAGCAGGGTAGCATCACTAAATTTACCCTCTGTGAACCTCAATCTAAATTAGGGTCTCAAAACTAAACAGAAAGAGGTACCCAAAGGATAAATTGGCCCACTGTATGGGATAGCATCATCAAATTCACCCTCTGGGGACCTCATTCTGCAAATGTCAGACTGTTTATTTTTCAGGCCTGAAGTCAAGTTTAGCCAACCAATTATACCCAGGATGTCCACTTTAGAGGACTTCCATCTCAGGCATTGATTCTGGGTCCTATTTTACCAGTAAAGCAAAACTTGTTTACCACAGTGAACAAACACTACTTCACTTGCCCAAGGGGTGAATATACATGCAAAGTCTGTTAGTCAAGGTATTTCCAATGCCTACAGAGAAATATGGAACTTTGGTTAAAGAAATGGTACACACCTCGAATAGGTAATAGGTACCAAATATAGGATGAGAGGCACAAAACTGTTGGGACCTGTCACAATGATGGGCACCAAAAGGTCTTGTTTGCAGACTTGCACACATTTAATAACTGGTTGAGTGCTAGAAGCCACTATCATGTTTGTATTGAAAACTGAAAAGTGCTGAAATTATTTTTTATTTATTGTGGTTTTAACGACAATTTTGACAGCCAGGACCACTTTGTGTCGGACAGTTTTACGGGTGGAGGAAGCCGGAGTACCTGAAGAGAACCACCGAGTAAAGGCGAGCAACTGTCAGATTCCGCACAAGCAGGGTTAGCATTGGTTGAAGACAAGTACACATTCAATGTGCAGCACTCCTTAGTACACAGCTTCACTGTGTCCCATGGGCAATCGGGATGGAGTGCTTTGCCCAAAAACACAATGCAGTAACACTTGGCGGGGATCGAACCATGGACCTTTCGGTTTGAATCCAATGCCGCAACCATTGAGCCATCCCACTCCCTTTGAAAAGTGCTGAAAACCATTATAGTGGCTTTGCACTGTTTGTGTTACATGTAGCTTGTTGTTTGCTCAGTGGTAGAAAAAAAGTATCGATACAAAATTATTTTGTTCCGATTTATAGGAGAGTGCCGTCTATCAATAAAATTGTGATAAACTAAAGTTCCCCTTGCTTGTAGGATAGTATCTTTGAAAAAAATACTCAGTTATAAATCACCTTCAGAAAACAATTTAGCACTTTACCAGTTAAACTCTTAACCTGCTGAGCATTTTCAAGATATTTTTCATCAAATCTAGTCATGGCTGCTTTAAAGCAGCCATGACTAGATTTGATAAAAAATCCATCTAAATTTAACTCAAGGAATCACTGGTGAAAAAGTTAATTTACAGAGGAAAAATTTGATTAAATATTGCCAAATGATACTTATTTCGGTGGCACGCAAAATTCTGTCCTGAACAGGAAAATCCGCCAGCAGCATGCATGCAAGCAGTTAAACCACAAATAATAGCTGCACCTGACATTGGTCCTTGGAAAGCTCTCTCAAGAGAGCTTCCCAAGGACCAGTGTAAGGTGCAAATATATTGCAAATGGATCAAGTGCATATGTTAAACACAAAAATCATAAAAATTAAGTTAATAAGAACAAATTTTGACGAAAATAACCCATGCAATTATTCTTCAAGGACCATTCATGAATTTTTTCCAAAAAAGTCTACTTTTCAAGTACCTTCAAGGGCCCCTGAATTTCAGTTTTAAAATTCAGGCACTTTTTCAGTGAGTTGTACGAACCTTGTTTACGATTCAAAGAAATGCACATCAACACATAATTTTCGATGAATTGACAACAATTTGCTGTAAATTATGCACAGAGTGATTTGGTACACAGCCACTCTGTGGTGTGTTGATCCAGTTCATACGATTACTTGCGATTTCAGCTAAGAGTTTTTTTAGCTTTAGAGTATTTACCCTCAACTTTCTTTGCAACAGTGGTAAGGAAACAAAATTAACATTTGGTCAAATGAAAAAATATGCGTGTCTCTCCTAGGAAGACTGAGTTGGAAAGGGGTCAACTTTTTTATTTCCCATTTTTAAATGCGAATAATTTGTTAATTTTGCCAACAGTTCTCGTAGGCCCCACTTTGAACAAAACTGTAATGCTAATGAGTCATGTAGGTTTTGACATTTTGCAATGGAGGGTTGTCCAAAATTATTTATTTATTTATTGGGGTTTAACAACACTTTTGACAGCCAGTGTCACCTCGTATCAGACAGTTTTACGGGTGCAGAAAGCCGGAGTACCTGGAGAGAACCACCGAGCAACTGTCAGACTACCAAACGTACTAACTCCAGCAAGCAGGGTTAGCATCAGTGCTGGAAATGAACAAAATTGACGGGTGCAGTTTAAGTTTCCGGCAAAATCAAATCAGAGACGAGAGTAAATTTGCACCCGTAAAATGTTTGTATTTGAATTGTCGAGGGAATACTGTCACCAGACACCTTATCTCTTTGAATCCGAGCTACCGCTTTTCCAACCAGGAACATATGTCATAACGTCATTAAATAGGATGGCTGGAAATGTGTGGGGTAGACCAATAAGTATTTTCAACATGCAGCCCTGAGGCTGCGCATTGGAAATATTGATTGGTCTACTTCACATAATGAATATGGTCTCTTCTAATTGCTGCCATTGAACTGGCGTGTCAGATACCACCAGTGTTCAAAGGCTTAAATATATAAGGAATGACTGAATTATAACAGTAACTTGCCACTGGCGACAGAGAGCTGCTTTCTCAAAACAACAATTTATATGCCCTCAAGGTATATTAGTGCTCAACAATATTTTTCAACGAGTGCATTTTTTAGCTCCCGTAAAATAGAAATCACGGGTGCTGACGGCTGCAATTGCACTCGCACCCGTCTCATTTCCAGGACTGGTTAGCATTAGTTGAAGACAAGTGCAGCATCAACATTCAGTATGCCTTAGTGCACAGTGCCACTGTGCCCCCACATTTGCAATCAGTATTAAGTGCCTTGCCCAAGGACACAAAGCAGTTGCCCCTCCCTCGCTGGGATTGAACCGTGGACCTTTCAGTCTGAAGTCCAATGCCATAACCACTGAACCACCACACTCCCAAAATTACTGATTAAAAATTTTTATGTAGTTAACAAAAGTGAACAAATTTTGAGAACCAGTCTGCTGACACCTTAGTGGAGAATGCCCTGTTATTGTAGCAATGACTTTAAAGGTGGTAATCAGAAATGGACAAACCTACACAACAAAAAAAGAAAGAACAAGACTTTGATTTCTGATAGTGAAATAACATCATTGCACTCAGGGATTTTTATGGAGTTATCAGGTTTGGGGAAACATATTTTTTATTTTTACGCCTGAAGACATCATTTGTTACCACATGTACATGTAACTTTCTTCATGACAAAAAATTGTAACAAGGACTCATTGAAGTCACATTCTGCAGGGCATTCCATGTGAAGATTCATCATATAACTGTCAGGGAACATGCACTTTCGAGAATTTCAATGAAGAATATCTCTACACAATCAATAGTTTATGGGTCATCCATCAAAGGGAGAGTACTCAAGTTTCACTGACCTACAACATGGCAGATGAGCAACAACCAAAGTGTTCACTTTGCCAGGCTAAAAATAGACGTGAATATTATTTTAGTAAGGAGATTTTGGCAACATGACTTGATTTGTCTTCTTCAGTTTAACCACAGAGAATTTTTGTGAATGACTACTGACTACAGAAGGCTCCCCATACATATGCCTGATGACAATGCCACCTTGCTTAACCCACTGAACACTGATCTAAAAATCGCAAATTTCAATTAACAATTTCTTCCCACAAATCATCTAGGAATTGAACCAAATTCAAAATCTTGTTTGACAGATCTCAATGATTGAATAGGTTAAATTCGTTCCAAGTTGCCTTATGGTAAAACCGTGTGGGTTGAAATTATGAAAATTCCACATCAGTGTGCAGGGGGGGTCAAACTGAAAGGTCAACAGTTTGATCCTGTCCAGTGGTAACTGCGTTGTGTCCTTGGGCAAGGCACTTAATCCTGATTACCTATGTGGGTGCACAGTGGCAAAGATAACCTTGCTTGTGTAGAGTAAGTATGCTGGGGAGTCTGATAGCTGATTGATGCTGCTGGGTGGTTCCCTCCAGGTACTCCGGTTTCCTCTAGCCATAAAACCGTCCTGACACAAGGTGACTCTTGCTGTCGAAAGTGTCATTACAACCCCAAATAAATAAACTGCAGAGGGTTAAGGTGAATGAGTATTTGAATACTATTTGAAGACTTTGAATGGCTATTCAAACTTCAAAATCTTCCATTTCTTTCAGCACCTCTTTGGAATGTGTATTTTGCCCCTATTAACATTTGGAGTCGGAGTTTTAAAACTGAAGCACTTTAACTGGTAGAGTGATGGAAGTCCATATTTGTGCTTTACTCTGAAGTGCAGGTACAACAGCTTAAAGGCTTGATATTCAGTGGAAGTGCTTCATATCATCTTTGAAGTGAAATTATTTTGTCTACTAGGATTTGCTGTGTTGCAATTTATGGGAGAGTGCCTACAGGCACTCTCCCATAAATTCTAACAATGCAAGGATATGTGAACAAATATTGATCACCAAAAATAATTTAGCGCTCTACCAGTTAAGAACATATCTGGAGATGCCATGGAACTGTCATCCCTGCACCTTTTCAGAAGGTATAATTTACCAGTAATACATTGAAATTGGTAATGAACTTTCATAAAATTGCCACTTCATGGAAGCAACAGGTGGAAGCAAAATCTAAATATCCTGAACTTCGAGTCCTGTATATATATATATTAACAGTGGTGTTCTATTTACCAGCAGCTGCTTGGGCTTACAAAATGAAATCATCCTCTTGAATGAATGTGTGAGTCAGTGGAATGTTTGAAGCAATTGTGTATTATCACTGTTACTTTAGGTAGCAATGGTAGGACACAGTCCTAAAGCAGCAATGGTAGAACAGTCATTTTAACTGGTTCTGTACTGAAGGCCCATGTTTGGGCTTTACTCTGAAGTGCAGGTTGAGCAACTCATTGAACTCAAATGCTTTGAATTCTGTGGATGTCCTTTATATTATCTTTCAAGATAAATTATTTAGTCTGAAAGGATTTCCCTTGTAATAATTTATGGTAGAGTGCCTATTGGCACTCTACCATAAATTGTAACAAGTCAAATACATATGAACAATTTTTTATGACTAAAAATAATTCATCACTCTTCCAGTTAAACATTTCATGTACATGTTAATTCTTGGGAATGATTTTTTTAAATAATACTGAAGCATAACCAAACTCGTCCCTCCTCAATACCTCAATACACACATACAAAAAAAAACATACTATACGATACAGCGCCTCCACTTTTAAAATCGTTTTGCAGTCCCTGGATCAAGGGCCCCTTCAAACCCTATCAGCTTCCAAATTATTTCCAAAATATTCTAAATCATCGCCGAAAACGCTACTAGAAAAAGCACTGTTAACTCCTCTGTTACATGTAGGAAGGGAAGAATGAAGTTACATGTAGGAAAGGAAGAATGAAGTTACATGTAGGAAAGGAAGAATGAAAAGAAACAAAAGTGAACAGAAATGACATTCAATGCTGATAGAAAATAGTCATGAATTTTAAACATCGAATTTTAGTTGAGATAACCTAAGAGAAGGAATTTATGTCTTAGTCATTAATATCAATCGATATTGCTTTCTTCAGATTGATAATATCATGTATTGCTTAAAATAAAAAGGTTATCAGTGTATAATTATTAATGACCCCAAAAGATAGGAAAGCTTTAACCAAAGCAATAGCAAATCTTTCTTTGCGGCACTAAATTCAACAGGACAAGTAACAAGAAGTGAACAATGCTCTTATCCAGACTATCCTAACTTTTAAACCCATGTAGCAGCCATAACCAGCCGCCATTTTTCACAAAAATTTACGTTTTTTTTCCTTTAGTTTTCGAACAATCCTCCAAATTCCCAATTACTTGAAGAAATATATAAATGTTTTCACAAAATGCCAAACCAACATTATAGTGCTGGAGTGTTGTTTGTCATCGCTAAATCCTTCACATGTAAAACAAGAGGGCCCAGGGGGCCTGAGGGAGCTCACCTGACATGGTAGCCTAAAATAATAAGCCAGGGAATTGATTTCAACAAGTTGCATCTGCCCTCCTAAGAAAAACTTATACCAAATATCCAAAGATTCTGACCAGTGGAACTGAAAAAAAAAGATTTAAAAGAATATTCCTCATATTGAACTAAGTATTAATTCGGGCTCTCACAGGGAGCCCAAATATGAACCCAGGGACTTGACTTGAACAAACTTGAATCTCACCTCCAGTGGGATGCTGTATACCAGATATTAAAAGATTCTGACTGGTGGATGTGAAGAAGAAGATTTTTGAAGAATATTCCTCATATTGAACTAAGTTATAATTCGGGCTCCCACAGGGAGCCCAAATATCAACCCAGGGATTTGGCTTGAACAAACTTGAATCTTACCCCCCTAAGGATGCTTCATACCAAATATCAAAGAATTCTGACTGCTGGATCTGCAGAAGCAGATTTTTAAAGAAAATTCCTCATTTTGAACTGAGTTATCATTCGGGCTCCCACAGTGAACCCAAATATGAACCCAGGGATTTGGCTTTAACAAACTTGAATCCCACCCCCTAAGGATGCTGCATGCCAAATATCAAAACATTTCAAGTGCTGAATCTGAAGAAGATTTTTAAAGAAAAATTCCTCATATTGAACTAAGTTATAATTTGGGCTCCCACAGAGAGCCCAAATACAAACCCAGTGACTTGGCTTCAACAAACTTGAATTTCACCCCCCTAAGGATGCTGCATACCAAAAATCAAAACCCACAGTGAGCCCAAATATGGACCTAGGGATATGGCTTGAACAAACTTCAATCTCACCCCCCAAAGGATGCTGCAACCAAATATTAAAGCATTCTGACTGCTGGACCCGAAGAAGAAGATTTTTAAAGAAAATTCCTCATTTTGAACTAAGTTATAATTCAGGCTCCCACAGTTAGCCCAAATATGAACCCAGGGACTTGGCTTCAACAAACTTGAATCTCCCCCCCCCCCCCCCCCTAAGCATGCTGCATACTTAATATCAAAAGATTCTGATTGGTAGATCTGAAGAAGATTTTTAAAGAATATTCCTCATACTGCACTAATTTAAACATTTGAGCTCCCATAGAGAGCCCAAATATGGACCCAGGGATTTGATTTCAATAAACATGTGAAACAATCTTCCAAAGATGTTATATGTGAAATTTAAAAGCTTTTGGAGCAGTGGTTTGGAAGAAAAGTAGTCTTAAATATTTTTCCCATTACCAACAGTGTTAAAAAATGCTGACTCAGCACTTTTTCAAAGTCTCAAAAAAGTACCCCATGATAAAACCGATCGCAATTTTCTTTTACCATTCCATTCTGTTGGTCCTAAGGAAGCTTCACACCAAATAAGAATTCTCAGTGCCGTGTAGTTTTGGAGATATGGGCGTTTTATTTTTTTTCTATTTTTAGCTCCTGTGGTTCCCATGGGGCAACAGGAAAAAAAAATGGGCATAAATTAAGTACTTATGACCCAATAAGCCCTCATATCAAATTTGGTTCAAATCTGCCTCTCGGTTTGGAAAATAGAAATTTTGGGCGGGGCGAAAATTCTTGCCCCTACCATAACGAAGGCAAATATAGCACCTCGAACTTCTCTTGAACAAATCTCAGTCTACACGTCAAAAGGAAGCTGCACACCAAATATCAAGTCCTGCTACTGCTGGTTCATGAGAAGAAGATATTTTAAGATTTAAGCACACTTTTTGGGCATGGTCGAACCGAGGGGCGAGGCAACTTGATTTGAACAAAATTAAATTGCGATGTCATAACAAACTATTATCTCAAATATCAATTAAATTGGTTCAGCAGTTTGGGAGGAGAAGACGCAACCACCATGTTCACGGACGACAGACGACGGACGACAGACGACGGACGACGGACAGTGAGTGATCACTATAGCTCTCCTGACTGGAAGTCAGGTGAGCTAAAAAGGGTCAACTGCCCAACTGTATCTAACTTGAGTCCTCTACAAGTAAACTCTAAAATTATCATTTGATCAAGTTTTCAAAGGACCACCATAACTGTGGGAAAAATTACTGGACGGAACACATTTCTTGTGCATATCCGTCCATTCCCCCATGCGTGTCTACCAGATTACCAAAGGAGATCCAATTCCAACCGATGACTTTGAAATTACAATCAAAAATGTTTGTACGGACAGAGGGACCGATGGAGAGATCTCCACTAGATACCCCAGAATTCTCACCGGATGTCGGGGGCATAATAATCTTATATCTTGTTTGCAACAAACTCTGTGAAACAAAATGTGAAAGAATAAACACTCTGTCACCAGAAACATGATCAAATTCCATTCATTAAAAATGTAGTTTTAATTGATTATTTTCCACTGGCTATTCAGTTAATCCTTTACCCAATGCAAAGGACATCAAAATTTATTTTTTTAAATAATATTTTTTCAAATTTTTCAAATTTTTCAGCAAAACCATACCATGTGACTCCTCATTGGCACGAGCTCAATGAGTTCATTCCAATGAGGGGTTCACATGATAGGTTCAGCTGAAATTTTTTGAAAAATGAGTTTTTTTTAACTGCAGAATTTGCATATTGTGCAGGGGATGTGGCTAATTCAGTGTGTAAAGGGTTAATAGGATACAGTGCATTGTTTTCAATGAACCCTTGTATTATTCCAATTTAAAATTCATTGGTTGTACTTACTTTGTATAGTAATAAGGTAGTGCCATTACTGTACTGACCCAAGAATAAGCCCAGGAGGTGTGTGTATTTATTTATTTATTGGTGTTTAAGGTCACATATTTTTGCACAATGGCTAATCATGACCACAACAGGCGTATCAACTCGAGACCAGGGGTGAGTGCTAATAAGCCATGTTGCCCATTTTAGAGAGGGTTTGCACCTCCCAAGCATTGGTGACTGGGTCCTATTTTACCAGTAAAACATAGCCTGTTTACCGCAGTGAAAATGCCGGACTCATCAATGTACCAACTATGCACAAGCAGGGTTAGCATAGGTTGAAGGAAAAAGCACCATTAACATGCAGTATGCCTTCGTAAACAAAGCCTCCGTACCCCCCACATGGGCAATTGGGACTACGTGCCTTATCCAAGGACACAACACAGTTGATCCTGGCCAAGGTCGAACCATGGACCTTTCAGTTTGAAGTTCAATACCATAATCACTGAGCCACTGCACTCCCAGTGTGTGAAGTAAAAGAGGACAAAAGTATATGGGGGGGAGGGGGGGGCTTATTTTTGAGAAGATGAGCCTCAAGGGGAATTCAGAAGGAAAGTTGATCTGAAGTTGGACGACTTGGTCAATCCCATAACAGTAATGCATTAACTTTTACCTAACAAATCAGCCAGAAATAGCGGGGGAGGAATTCGTCACATACAGGTGAATTGTGCACTTGGTGATACCTTCTTGAAATTTGGCACACTGTTAGTGTAGGCTATGAGGTTCTCAAAAACGATCGGCTACAAGTTGACACCGACCGGTGGCGACCAGTAGCGGCACAATCCAAAATGGCCGCCAGCGGCTGAAGGGAACCTCCTTTTCGACGGTCTACCGACTATACATCCGATTGTAAGGGCGCGAAAGTGAACTCTGATCCACGCACGTGTTGGAAACAGACGTGGGAGATGATGTAGAATAAAACGAGATTCTCTATACGGACGCATCAATTTCTTGGAACTTGAAAAGAGCGTTGTTTCTCCGGGATCAGCGTCATTCAGGCAAACCTGAATGACGCTGATCCCGGAGAAACAACGCTCTTTATGAAGCAGTCTCTTTGCCATACAATCTCTTGTTTGGCGTAATTCCGCAAGCAATTCTGATTTGTCTGTCGAAATTAATTCGAGAACGCGATTGTTCACAAAAATCATTCACAGAATGAGTGAGAATCCTCTTCGTGTACGGACTAGTACTGACTGGGAACATTGTTGCTTTTGCCAGCAAGACAGTTCCAAGAAATTGATGCGTCCGTATAGAGAATCTCGTTTTCATGACGCCTATAAAGCTATTGAGGAAGACATAACGCGCTTCCTAGATAATGGCGTTGAGCTTCCATATAATTTGACCATTGATTGTTTGATGAGAGAGAGTGATGAGTGTATGTCGATGTCACTGTTGACGAATAAGGCAATATATCATAAGACATGCCGTGACAGTATTCGGACTCACATCGTACAGCGCGTGCTACACAAGCGAGAGCGAAATGAGGCAGTGGCATCCTGCTCCACGCTGAGTCCTAAAAGAACACGGACAAGTTTTGAATCTGGCTGTGACAGGAAACTGCCCCAGTGTGTTTATTGTCACAAACGCGAAGGTGACAGCAGTGAGCCTATTTGCAGATCAATGTCTGATAACAATAAACTCAAAATTATGGCAAAGGAAGCCGAGAACTGGGTTGTTTTTTCTCGGGTCAATGCAGCATTTGATTCCGCTGCTAGTGATCTTTACTATCACAAAACCTGTTATTGTAAGCTTGCCAATGAAGCACGAGCGGCTAAATCTAAAAAGTCGAAGAACGCCGAACATTCCGCGTCAGGCCTGCCCTATGACCCTCTCGTTATGGCAGAGCTCATAACATTTGTTGAACACAACGATTCCGCGATGAAGCTTGTCGATCTCAAGAATCTGTACAGTCGGAGGTTGAAGCAAGTCGGTTCTGATTGGCTTAGTGAAGAAATACATTCCACTCGATTCAAAGAACATTTGTTGCAGAAATTGGGCGATGGCTGGGACGCCTTCACACAGGGTAGAGATGTGTTTATTTCAAGTAGGTTTCGAGTTGGCTCCTTGTTGTCCGAATCTTCAACTCGTATAGTGTCTGAGGAAGAGGCAAAAAAGATAGTTGATGTGGGTCTTCTTCTGCGTAAACACATACTCATATCTCAAGCTCCTTTCACGGGATCATTTTCATCTTATTGCTTGAGCGAGCCTGTACCCAACTCACTCCTGACTCTTCTTAGAGTTCTACTTGAGGGCACATGTAGTATACAGAACTTAGGCGATGATGAGACTGTTAATGCCAAGACTCGAGTGGCTTGTACTATTTCACAGATGTTGATCAGCAATTCAGCGAAACGCTCCGAACATGCACAAAATGTTCACCAGAGACGTGACAGAGAAACTCCAATGCCTCTTTATGTGGGTTTGAAGTTGCATGCCCATGATCGTATGAAAAATCTTATCAGAGATTTTCATCAAATGGGACTCTCTGTCTCTTATGATCGCGTAATGGATGTTCACAGGAGTTTCGCGAGAGCTGTTTCACTGCGGTTCAAGAACGAAGGTGTTGTAGTCCCAGCTAACTGCAAACGTAATGTTTTCTCGATAGGAACCACTGATAACATTGATGTATCTGGTAGATCTGATATGCATGGTACGTCCATCACACTCATTGGTCAACTGAGCAGGGACAATGTGGGTACTGATCCCCCACCACTGAGTTTAGATGTTCCAGAAGACACACAAATTGAACTCCCAGACGACTATGCATTTGTTCCTTTCGTTGAAGACTTTGGTGGGGACATCAGGCTTGAATCTCCAGATGAATGTAATGTACGGCCCAATGAATATGCAGATTTGAACGTGGGAGAGAATGACTGGTTGTCTCATGTGTCACAGATCAGCAATAAAGGGAAGGTTGATGGCAGCTGGCAGCTTGATGAAGTCCCTGTGACCTTTTCAGGCTTCTTTTCAAAACATGAAGATCAAGACAATGTCAAACCTCGTGCAGTTATTGGGGTATTCCCTGTTTTCAGTGAGCAGAAAGCGGACTCACTCAGTATGCAGAAGCATGCTATGTATGTGGTCAGGGAAGCTACTGCTTTCGTAAACCCCGGCCAGATACCTGTCATTGAAGGTGACTGTCCGTTGTATGCCAGGCAGAAAAAATGTCAATGGCTGTTCCCAGAGGAGATAGGTGAGGATCGAATGGTGTGTATGATTGGATTCCTGCATCTTGAAATGTGCACCCAAGAAGCTGGTGGTAAGCTTATGGGTGGTTCTGGTTGGGAGCGAATGTTTCACCTCGCAAAGATATTCACACCCGGTGTAGCATCATCCCTACTTGGTGGGAAACATGTCAAGAGGACGCGACAGGCATATCTTCTCACTCTAGCTTGGCTTGAGATCCTCAGAAAGAATGCTTATGAGATTTACTGTCAGCAGACTGGGCCCCATGAGTCATTTGAAATGTGGGAACAGAGGATTCTTTCACAATCTCCAACTGCGCGCTATTGGGGTGAAATCGTTCGGAACTTTCTCTTGACAAGCTGTCAATTCGTTCGGAACCAACGAATCGGTAACTGGCCTGGTACACTGTGTTCTATCGATGAGTTGTGCAGTTACTTTTTTGCCCTAGGACATACAAATTATTGTCGGTGGGTTCCCGTATTTCTGAGAGACATGTCTCAGCTACCCAGGCGGCATCCTTCAATCCACAACAAATTCATGGAAGGCCATTTTGTGGTCCAGCGTAGTGAGAGGAAGTTCAGTATGATGGGTTTAGATCAGAGCCAAGAACATAGTATCCAACTACTCAAAGAAGACAGTGGTCCAAAAGGTCTCTATGGCCAGGCTGAAGAGAAAGTCGTTATTGAGCTTTCAAGGTCAGAAGTTCTGCGTGTTATAGATGAGTATGAATATGCAAGTTTCCACACAACATCATCAGATAACACGGAACACCCGGAAAGTTCGGTATCAGAGCAGAAAAAATTTCTGAATCAATTGAAATCTCTCCTCGATCTGGTGAATCAGGGACTCATTATCAACCCTTATGATGAAACTAGTGGTCAGCTGGTGACATTAGATACTGGTGAATATATGGACCCCGAAGTTAGTAAGAGTTTACGGTCATTACCCGAAAGGGGCAAGCATTTATATTCCACTTTCTTGAAGGAAAGGCTTGTGGAATGCACCGTACCCCTGAATGATGTTATTCCCAAGGCAAATATATATACCTTCCTTAACCCACCCCCAGCCAACCTGGACAAAGGCCGAGACAAACTCATGTCAAGTAAAGCAACTGCCGCAATAGTTACCCAGATGTTCGTTTCACTGCAAGCCCGGCCTGATTCAAACATGGATGAGTTTTTCATGCACGAGAATGCACGTGATCCGCCAGCATTATCCGATAGAGGTAAGCTACGGAGTGGGACAAAATCTCAAATTCTCAATTGTTTACCAGCTATTCCTGCACAAGGGAAGAATTCAGCAGCTAGACAAGCTTCAGTTGTCATCTTGGATATGCCTGCTGTAGTCCATGTAATCAAACCACAGAAAGCGGATCTGTTTGGAGAATATGCTCGATTGCAATTATTGCCATACATCGAATCTCTGATTAACACGAACACCACAAGGGTTGATGCGATCTATGACTGTTACCCCGAAGGCAGTTTGAAGAATCAGACGCGAGCAAAACGCCTCGGTGAGACAGCAGTTAGGTTGATACGGGTGTCCGAGAACGTCCCTTTACCTAAAGGGAAGAATTGGCAGGCATTCTTGAAAGTTAGTGAGAATAAAGACGAATTTTTCAAGTTCCTGTCTGCTGAACTGCTGAAATTAACATCAACATCCGAGTACCAGTTGTTAACGACATCAGGAGAATATGTACTATGCAATAAGGATGTTAGCTTATGTGACATATCTCCATCGAACCACGAGGAAGCAGACACGCGCATGATGCTTCATCTCAACCATGCAGTCTCACAAGGTCACAAAATAGCTTTTCTTCGCACGGTTGATTCTGATGTCGTCATTCTGTCTTTGCACCATTTCGCAACATTCCGTGACCTTGGACTCAGTGAGCTGTGGATTGGGTTTGGAATTGGAAAGGCATATAAAGATATGCCAATTCATGAGATAGCTTCACAACTTGGACCTGATTACTGTAAGGCCCTGACTTTCTTCCACGCCTTCACAGGTTGTGATGTAACATCCAGCATGCTCGGCATTGGGAAGAAGACAGGATGGAATGCATGGATGAATTTTCCCGCATCAACTGAAATGATGATAGAATTGACTGAGAATCCGCAAGTCTTTTCAGAGGATTCCCCTCATATGCAGCATATCGAAAAACTCACCATACAGATGTACAGTAACAGTTGTGTCAGTACACGTGTCAATGATGCGAGACGGCATATGTTCACACATGGCCTTAAGTCTATGGAAAACATCCCGCCCACCAAAGCAGCTCTGTATCAACATGTAAAAAGGGTAATTCTTGTGTCATCTTTCATTTGGCATCGTGCTCTGCAGAAACACTTATGTGTGCCAGACCCATCACAGTACGGATGGGAGTGGAATCCACGTCTCAATATTCTGGTCCCATTTTGGACTCACCTAGGAGACGCAAGTGCTGCATGTGCACTGATGCTCCACTGTAGTTGTGCCAAGGCCTGCAAGGGCAATTGCAAATGCTTGAAAGCTGGATTAAGGTGCACACCTTTGTGTAAGTGTGAAGGTGGCTGTTGTAACAATATTGAGTAGTATACTGTCATGTTAGGACCAGTCATCTCCTATTCTGGTATTTTTTTTTCCATTTTCGGCCAGTTAACACATGTCATGTTTCTAGTTGAGTTGATTTTGCTAACAAATGTTCATCCCATGTGGCTTGCTACATTGTCCGGGGTATAGGAATACAGTTTTAGATTTCGGAAAATAGTCTGTTATTTACTGCACAAGACGGTGTTAATTCATGCATAGCATGATACAATATCCCCAACTATTTTGCCTCTGTACAACAGTTGATACCTTCGTTCACCCGTGTGTTCATCTATGGTATCCTTGTCTTTCTCTGGCCATAGGCCACATGTGACTAGTCAGTTCCTACTCCATAGCAAATCAACTTGGAAATCCTTCATCTTGTAGCGCACTCATGTCTCAATGAATCCATACCTGAGTTGATCTAATAAATCTAACGTAAGGTATCAAATTGCCATACCGGATCATATTTCGATAAGTTATTCGCTAAAACATTTCGACCACTCATCGACATCAAAGGTCATGTTTTGGCTCCCAGTGGTGGCTATATCTCTATATCCCTGGTAAAGTAGCATACCATGAGGGATGGGCATTAAGTGTCGGCAACATTAATCCTGACTTGGAACACACCACATCTTAACTGGCCGAAAATGAAGAATACTACTTGTAGTCAAAAAATATTCCTGTACCTCGAATGACTGCAAACATACACTCACCCCTTCTAGTCCCATTTTGCCAATGTTCTATACTGGCAAGATAACATTGTATAATTAACAACGGGAACTAATGCATCCCGAGTTCATTCCAGCACTGCCCTTGCTGGCAGACGTGTCGCTATGGTGTTGAGATTGAACCAGAACTCCTCTAGAAATTTGATAGTTTTATTTTCTTAGAAAATAAATCTATCGAAAATGCCGGAAGTTGAGAATAGACTGTCACTTTAATTGGATTATCAAATGTCCAAGTATCCCCACTGCTGCATACTATCGAGTACCCTTGTTCATGTGTTGACAGGAATCTCTCATACCATGTTCATTTGACCATTGCATTCCCGAGAAACATTCAACACTAATTTATCTACGGACGGACGATCATACTGACAGTCAGACACACAGACGCACACATCGACGGAAATTCTGATCCCATTATCCATTAATCTTCCCCCCAACTTGTTCCAAGGGCTTCACTCCATCATTCACATCAATTACAGCACATGTATGGTGTTAGGTTTGGAGCTTCAGTTGTGCGATCGGCGAAAATAGCTTTTTTTCGATCCGCTTGGCGGCCATTTTGGATTTCGCTGCTAGTGGTGGCTAGAGGATGGTGCCAACTTGTAGCCGATCGATTTTGAAATCTCTGATGCCTACCCTTACATCATGCCAAATTTCAGGAAGGTATCACCAAGTGCACAATTCTAGCGAATTCCTCCCCCGCTAGAAACACCTGCATAATTTACTAATCTTCCCCAAACATTTTAAAACAATTTCAACACAACCATATCATGTGACCCCCCTCAATGAAAGGGCACATGACATGATTTTTTTTAAAAGTTAAAAAAAACATAATTAAAACAAGAATTATTGCTTAAGGCAATTATACCCCCACTGCAGTGCTGGACCGATGAGGCATAAGTAAGGCAAGTAACTCTGGTGAAAAATATGCGTGCAACATTTTTATAACATGTGCAGGAGCGGCTTGTCACAGGGATACCTCATACCAAATTTCATTGAAATCCATCCACTCATGGACAGATGCACAGATGGGTGGATGCACAGATGGATGGATGCACAGACGTATGGACGTATGGATGGATGGATGGATGGATGGATGGATGGATGGATGGATGGATGGATGGATGGATGGATGGATGGATGGATGGATGGATGGATGGATGGACACATGTATTCCAATATACCCCCCTCCCCACCCCATTCTCTTTGAGAGTGGGCATATAATAATAAATCTGATACCATCTGAATTGGGTAAAGTGTTAAATGCAGAATGCCACCAACCAAACTTTATCTTTTCAAGAGTCACTTCTGTACATAAATAGAACCTTAACAAATATGGTATAAGGCGGATGAGAGGACAATACAAAGTGATATTTGTCTGAACAGATAACTGTATCCTGAAGCTCTATAGGTTATATGAGGTGAAAGTGTATAATCTACATTTATACAGCAACCCACACCTATCTATACAAATACAAATCTTCCAGCTCATTTAGATTTAGGACTCATTCTACTGGACTACAAGTCTCCAGCTTTCAACCCTTTACCTAATGTATCAGCCACACCCATCTGCATTATATGCAAATTGAGCAGCTGGAAAAAAAATTCCAAAACATTTCAACAAAGCCATCATATCCTGTGACCCCCTCATTGGAAGGAGCTGGACAAGCTCATCCAATATTGGGAGCACATGATATCAGACTATGGAATTTATTTAAAAATTGGAAAAAAATAATATTTAACCAGTTGAGGGCGACATTATTTTTGGTGGTCTGAATTTGTTCATCAAAATTTGTTTTATTACAAATTTAATTTGTGATAAAATAAATTTATATAAGAAACAAGAGATTCACTCGGAAGTGACTATGCCCCCCTACGTGGCAATGACCTTGATCTGTGACCTTGACCTCCATCAAACAAAAAAATTTGTAAAAAGTTTAATATTTGTACTTTGGTTCGTTTCTGAGTTATGGCTGAGAGACGAATATTGATGATTTTCAGTGTGACCTTGAAATGTGACCTTGACCTTATGGACCTGGATGTGGTGTGTGACACATCCACCCATTGTCCTTTATAATTGAGCGAAGTTAGATGATTGTAGCCCTAATAGTTTTGGAGTTATGCTTGAGACACGATTTGTGACCCTGAACATATGAAGGTCAACTGTGATGCGGCAGAAACTATTATATGCGACACACCTTCTGACTGTCCTTAACATTTGTAAAAAAGTTTAACAATTGTACTATGATTCGTTTCTGAGTTATGGCTGAGACACGAATATTGACTGATTTTTAGTGTGACCTTGAAATGTGACCTTGACCTTGAAGGTACAAACCCGGCTATGATGTGTGACACATCCTCCCATGGTTCTTTATAATTGTGTGAAGTTTGATGACTGTGGCCCAAACTGTTTTTGAGTAAACAAGCATACCAAATTTCAAAGTGATCTGATCATAAATGTGACCTGTGCGGTGTGCCAAAGGAATTGTGTACGTACATATGTATGTATGTATGCCAACGGACGAGAAGTGGCAGTAATAGCTCAGCTTGACTTTGTCAAGTTGTGCTAAAAATAAATAAAAATTTGAATAATTAAAACTTTTCTTTCTGCTTTTTGCACTGAGGCACCTATTTATTTGATTTACAAGCAAGCCAAATGGTCCCAGGATGGGTAGCCTCACCTGCATAATGGAAAATTTCTAGCTGGCAGGAAAGACTGTAGGATTTATTTAGTTTGTGTTTAAGGTCACATTATAAGTTATTGTGATGAATTGACAGTAACATGGTCCGAGGTTTGCTGCTTGAAGCTTATGTCCAACCGAGACATGAAACGTCGTGGTTGAACATACACTACGAGCTGCAAACCTCAGACCATGTTACCATCAATTCATCACAATAACGTATATGTTCCAATAAGACACTACCCTTAGCCCAAAACCTACATCGTGAAACACGAGAGGCTTATTTACTAAACTTGTGATTGTTAAAAAGTTGCCTTGTGCAAGGCAACTTTGAACGATCACAGGTTTTTATTCTGTTGACCCTTTGAACACTGGTGGTATCTTCCAAGCCAGTTAAATGGTAGAAATTGGAATAGTCCATATCCATTATTTTGGGGTAGAGCAATGAATATTTTCAACCTGAAGACTTCACATTGAAAATATTAATTATTCTACCACACATGTTCACTTAGTAGCCATCCTACTTAATGAAATTATGACGTACCGTGTTCCTGGACCGGAAGCAGTCTCTCATGTTGAAAGAGTTAAGAAACCCAATTCAGGCTCATTTTACCCTTTACCTAACATAGCGGCCAAAAGCGGGCAGAAAATTAACGAGAATAAGCCTACCACGATCTAAAATATCTTGTAAGTTTCTCAATAAACACATACAAATATAATTAGAACCAGTTCATTGAGCTGGTTGTAATGATATTCATATCTGAATGGTTTTGTTGAAAAATTGTGAAATTTGTTTTCGAAAAATGTAAACTTTAATTTATTTTTTTAAAAATACAGTGTTAGGTAAAGAGTTAATCAAGAATTTATTATGGAAAATAGTATTTATTTATTTATTTATTGGTGTTTAAGGTCATATACTTCTGCACAATAGCTAATCATGACCACAACATGGAGATAAAGCAATGTTTAATCAACTGTTTATACCCATGCTGCTCATTTTCGAGGACTTCCACCCTACATTGATGACTGGGTCCTATTTTACCAGTAAAACAGAGCTTGTTTACCAAAGTAGACAAGCACTGCTTCGCTTCCCAGGATTCCCACGGGGGATGGGAAAATAGTAAGTCTCCCTCTGAAATACTGAGACTTAACATCCTGGTTGTGAGTGATTACCGTAAATGACTTTAAATTATTATCACTGGCTCTAACTGTAAACTTGTAGTCAGTGATGCAGGCAATTCTCCCACAAATGGCAATGAACTTTTTTCATCCACTTATTTTATCTGATAACACACCAAAGAAGTGCATACACAATGATCTTACTTTGTGTTTGCCAAGAATAGTAAATGCTAACAAAATCGACACACTTGGGGCAATGTCTAATAGGCCTGATAAACACTCTGTTCAAACTTTCTACACTCATGATCTGATGACCCTTTTCCTTACAAGTCAGCCAAATTAAAAAAGATCAATGAAAGAGATTATTACAACATAATTTAATTTTTTCTTCTTCAAATGCAACATGGCATATCTATTATTGGAAAAAAACCCTTGGCACATGTTCCTTACAATTGAGCAAAGTTTTAGGAGATAACATTTAACACTTCAAGAAATTGATATTTGAAAGCTGGAATCACATATTTACAAAAGGGTTAAGTTTTGTTAAGTAGGAGATAATTCTCTGTTCACCAGGAATAAACACCCAGCAGAAATACAAACTAACTTCAGACATCACTAATTGACCTGAAAACTTTAAAAACTGATTAAGAATTTTTACTCTTTAACCCTAAAGGGCCTATTTCTGACTCTGATCACATTTTACTGCAACAGAACAGGTGCCCCTACATGCAGTCTTTGGGTTAACTCACAAGTTACATTCCATGCACCTTGGTAGTTGTTTTTAGGCAAGTCTGGGCTGCCTATACAGGCAGCCAAGACTTGCCAAAAAACAGCAGCAAAGTTACAGGATGTAGACTGTCAAAGTGCAGTAAAAATATGTAAAAATCTCTAGGCCCTTAAGGGTTAACCTTTAGGGCCCCATACATCCATAAACTGACCTTTTTATATTGCTCTGAAAAAGTTATCCGAAGGGCATTATTCCTTCATTAATACTGGAGTTATATTGACAGTGAGGCAATGAGGGGACACAGAAGTTAAGATATTGGACTTCAAACCGAAAGGTCCATGGTTCAATCCCTGCCAAAGTAACTGCCTTGTGTCCTTGGGCAAGACACTTCATCCCAATTGCCCATGTGGGGGCATGGTGGCACTATGTACTAAGGTGTAGTGCATGTCAATAGTGCACTAGCTGACAACCAATGCTAACCCTGTTTGTGTGGCGTTAAATGTAATACACTGGGGAGTCTGACAGTTGCTCAGGAGATCTCTCCATGTACTCCACCATCCTCCACCTGTAAAACTGCCCGACCTGAGGTGACCCTGGCTGTCGAATGAGTGCCGTTGAACCCCAGTAAAAACAAAGGCTATGCAAAGTGTAGGCCACTGCCCTCAACCCGTAGGCATGTTCGAAGCAGCCTTAAAGGTATTGTGGGACATAAAAGTCCAAAAAGTGAAAAAAGGCCATCACTCTGGGAAAAAAAAAATTATTTGGACAGAACCTGTTTCTTGAGCATATGTGTTCCCATATGCGGGTCTATCAGCATACGAAAGGAGATCCAAATCAGACCAATGGCTTTGAAATTACAATGCAAAATGTTTGTATGGACTGACAAATGGATGGATGGATGGATGGATGGTTGGATGGATGGATGGACAGACAGATAGACAGACAGTGGGCTTCACCAGACACCCCCAATCTTCCTTCGGATGTCGGGGACATAGCCAGATGGACGAACAGAGAGACAGGCAGATGGATGGATGGATGGATGGACAAATGTATGGATGGATGGAAGGAGGGACAAACAGATGGCTTCACTGGATACCCCCGAATTCTCCTTTGGAGGTTGGGGGCATAAAAAATAAATTGGCAGTGATTTAACATCATTGTTGGCTGGCTGGCTGCCTGTACAGGCAGTTATAGCGGGGGAGGAATTCGCTAGAATTGTGCACTTGGTGATACCTTCCTGAAATTTGGCATGATGTAAGGGTAGGCATCAGAGATTTCAAAATCGATCGGCTACAAGTTGGCACCATCCTCTAGCCACCACTAGCAGCGAAATCCAAAATGGCCGCCAAGCGGATCGAAAAAAAGCTATTTTCGCCGATCGCACAACTGAAGCTCCAAACCTAACACCATACATGTGCTGTAATTGATGTGAATGATGGAGTGAAGCCCTTGGAACAAGTTGGGGGGAAGATTAATGGATAATGGGATCAGAATTTCCGTCGATGTGTGCGTCTGTGTGTCTGACTGTCAGTATGATCGTCCGTCCGTAGATAAATTAGTGTTGAATGTTTCTCGGGAATGCAATGGTCAAATGAACATGGTATGAGAGATTCCTGTCAACACATGAACAAGGGTACTCGATAGTATGCAGCAGTGGGGATACTTGGACATTTGATAATCCAATTAAAGTGACAGTCTATTCTCAACTTCCGGCATTTTCGATAGATTTATTTTCTAAGAAAATAAAACTATCAAATTTCTAGAGGAGTTCTGGTTCAATCTCAACACCATAGCGACACGTCTGCCAGCAAGGGCAGTGCTGGAATGAACTCGGGATGCATTAGTTCCCGTTGTTAATTATACAATGTTATCTTGCCAGTATAGAACATTGGCAAAATGGGACTAGAAGGGGTGAGTGTATGTTTGCAGTCATTCGAGGTACAGGAATATTTTTTGACTACAAGTAGTATTCTTCATTTTCGGCCAGTTAAGATGTGGTGTGTTCCAAGTCAGGATTAATGTTGCCGACACTTAATGCCCATCCCTCATGGTATGCTACTTTACCAGGGATATAGAGATATAGCCACCACTGGGAGCCAAAACATGACCTTTGATGTCGATGAGTGGTCGAAATGTTTTAGCGAATAACTTATCGAAATATGATCCGGTATGGCAATTTGATACCTTACGTTAGATTTATTAGATCAACTCAGGTATGGATTCATTGAGACATGAGTGCGCTACAAGATGAAGGATTTCCAAGTTGATTTGCTATGGAGTAGGAACTGACTAGTCACATGTGGCCTATGGCCAGAGAAAGACAAGGATACCATAGATGAACACACGGGTGAACGAAGGTATCAACTGTTGTACAGAGGCAAAATAGTTGGGGATATTGTATCATGCTATGCATGAATTAACACCGTCTTGTGCAGTAAATAACAGACTATTTTCCGAAATCTAAAACTGTATTCCTATACCCCGGACAATGTAGCAAGCCACATGGGATGAACATTTGTTAGCAAAATCAACTCAACTAGAAACATGACATGTGTTAACTGGCCGAAAATGGAAAAAAAAATACCAGAATAGGAGATGACTGGTCCTAACATGACAGTATACTACTCAATATTGTTACAACAGCCACCTTCACACTTACACAAAGGTGTGCACCTTAATCCAGCTTTCAAGCATTTGCAATTGCCCTTGCAGGCCTTGGCACAACTACAGTGGAGCATCAGTGCACATGCAGCACTTGCGTCTCCTAGGTGAGTCCAAAATGGGACCAGAATATTGAGACGTGGATTCCACTCCCATCCGTACTGTGATGGGTCTGGCACACATAAGTGTTTCTGCAGAGCACGATGCCAAATGAAAGATGACACAAGAATTACCCTTTTTACATGTTGATACAGAGCTGCTTTGGTGGGCGGGATGTTTTCCATAGACTTAAGGCCATGTGTGAACATATGCCGTCTCGCATCATTGACACGTGTACTGACACAACTGTTACTGTACATCTGTATGGTGAGTTTTTCGATATGCTGCATATGAGGGGAATCCTCTGAAAAGACTTGCGGATTCTCAGTCAATTCTATCATCATTTCAGTTGATGCGGGAAAATTCATCCATGCATTCCATCCTGTCTTCTTCCCAATGCCGAGCATGCTGGATGTTACATCACAACCTGTGAAGGCGTGGAAGAAAGTCAGGGCCTTACAGTAATCAGGTCCAAGTTGTGAAGCTATCTCATGAATTGGCATATCTTTATATGCCTTTCCAATTCCAAACCCAATCCACAGCTCACTGAGTCCAAGGTCACGGAATGTTGCGAAATGGTGCAAAGACAGAATGACGACATCAGAATCAACCGTGCGAAGAAAAGCTATTTTGTGACCTTGTGAGACTGCATGGTTGAGATGAAGCATCATGCGCGTGTCTGCTTCCTCGTGGTTCGATGGAGATATGTCACATAAGCTAACATCCTTATTGCATAGTACATATTCTCCTGATGTCGTTAACAACTGGTACTCGGATGTTGATGTTAATTTCAGCAGTTCAGCAGACAGGAACTTGAAAAATTCGTCTTTATTCTCACTAACTTTCAAGAATGCCTGCCAATTCTTCCCTTTAGGTAAAGGGACGTTCTCGGACACCCGTATCAACCTAACTGCTGTCTCACCGAGGCGTTTTGCTCGCGTCTGATTCTTCAAACTGCCTTCGGGGTAACAGTCATAGATCGCATCAACCCTTGTGGTGTTCGTGTTAATCAGAGATTCGATGTATGGCAATAATTGCAATCGAGCATATTCTCCAAACAGATCCGCTTTCTGTGGTTTGATTACATGGACTACAGCAGGCATATCCAAGATGACAACTGAAGCTTGTCTAGCTGCTGAATTCTTCCCTTGTGCAGGAATAGCTGGTAAACAATTGAGAATTTGAGATTTTGTCCCACTCCGTAGCTTACCTCTATCGGATAATGCTGGCGGATCACGTGCATTCTCGTGCATGAAAAACTCATCCATGTTTGAATCAGGCCGGGCTTGCAGTGAAACGAACATCTGGGTAACTATTGCGGCAGTTGCTTTACTTGACATGAGTTTGTCTCGGCCTTTGTCCAGGTTGGCTGGGGGTGGGTTAAGGAAGGTATATATATTTGCCTTGGGAATAACATCATTCAGGGGTACGGTGCATTCCACAAGCCTTTCCTTCAAGAAAGTGGAATATAAATGCTTGCCCCTTTCGGGTAATGACCGTAAACTCTTACTAACTTCGGGGTCCATATATTCACCAGTATCTAATGTCACCAGCTGACCACTAGTTTCATCATAAGGGTTGATAATGAGTCCCTGATTCACCAGATCGAGGAGAGATTTCAATTGATTCAGAAATTTTTTCTGCTCTGATACCGAACTTTCCGGGTGTTCCGTGTTATCTGATGATGTTGTGTGGAAACTTGCATATTCATACTCATCTATAACACGCAGAACTTCTGACCTTGAAAGCTCAATAACGACTTTCTCTTCAGCCTGGCCATAGAGACCTTTTGGACCACTGTCTTCTTTGAGTAGTTGGATACTATGTTCTTGGCTCTGATCTAAACCCATCATACTGAACTTCCTCTCACTACGCTGGACCACAAAATGGCCTTCCATGAATTTGTTGTGGATTGAAGGATGCCGCCTGGGTAGCTGAGACATGTCTCTCAGAAATACGGGGACCCACCGACAATAATTTGTATGTCCTAGGGCAAAAAAGTAACTGCACAACTCATCGATAGAACACAGTGTACCAGGCCAGTTACCGATTCGTTGGTTCCGAACGAATTGACAGCTTGTCAAGAGAAAGTTCCGAACGATTTCACCCCAATAGCGCGCAGTTGGAGATTGTGAAAGAATCCTCTGTTCCCACATTTCAAATGACTCATGGGGCCCAGTCTGCTGACAGTAAATCTCATAAGCATTCTTTCTGAGGATCTCAAGCCAAGCTAGAGTGAGAAGATATGCCTGTCGCGTCCTCTTGACATGTTTCCCACCAAGTAGGGATGATGCTACACCGGGTGTGAATATCTTTGCGAGGTGAAACATTCGCTCCCAACCAGAACCACCCATAAGCTTACCACCAGCTTCTTGGGTGCACATTTCAAGATGCAGGAATCCAATCATACACACCATTCGATCCTCACCTATCTCCTCTGGGAACAGCCATTGACATTTTTTCTGCCTGGCATACAACGGACAGTCACCTTCAATGACAGGTATCTGGCCGGGGTTTACGAAAGCAGTAGCTTCCCTGACCACATACATAGCATGCTTCTGCATACTGAGTGAGTCCGCTTTCTGCTCACTGAAAACAGGGAATACCCCAATAACTGCACGAGGTTTGACATTGTCTTGATCTTCATGTTTTGAAAAGAAGCCTGAAAAGGTCACAGGGACTTCATCAAGCTGCCAGCTGCCATCAACCTTCCCTTTATTGCTGATCTGTGACACATGAGACAACCAGTCATTCTCTCCCACGTTCAAATCTGCATATTCATTGGGCCGTACATTACATTCATCTGGAGATTCAAGCCTGATGTCCCCACCAAAGTCTTCAACGAAAGGAACAAATGCATAGTCGTCTGGGAGTTCAATTTGTGTGTCTTCTGGAACATCTAAACTCAGTGGTGGGGGATCAGTACCCACATTGTCCCTGCTCAGTTGACCAATGAGTGTGATGGACGTACCATGCATATCAGATCTACCAGATACATCAATGTTATCAGTGGTTCCTATCGAGAAAACATTACGTTTGCAGTTAGCTGGGACTACAACACCTTCGTTCTTGAACCGCAGTGAAACAGCTCTCGCGAAACTCCTGCGAACATCCATTACGCGATCATAAGAGACAGAGAGTCCCATTTGATGAAAATCTCTGATAAGATTTTTCATACGATCATGGGCATGCAACTTCAAACCCACATAAAGAGGCATTGGAGTTTCTCTGTCACGTCTCTGGTGAACATTTTGTGCATGTTCGGAGCGTTTCGCTGAATTGCTGATCAACATCTGTGAAATAGTACAAGCCACTCGAGTCTTGGCATTAACAGTCTCATCATCGCCTAAGTTCTGTATACTACATGTGCCCTCAAGTAGAACTCTAAGAAGAGTCAGGAGTGAGTTGGGTACAGGCTCGCTCAAGCAATAAGATGAAAATGATCCCGTGAAAGGAGCTTGAGATATGAGTATGTGTTTACGCAGAAGAAGACCCACATCAACTATCTTTTTTGCCTCTTCCTCAGACACTATACGAGTTAAAGATTCGGACAACAAGGAGCCAACTCGAAACCTACTTGAAATAAACACATCTCTACCCTGTGTGAAGGCGTCCCAGCCATCGCCCAATTTCTGCAACAAATGTTCTTTGAATCGAGTGGAATGTATTTCTTCACTAAGCCAATCAGAACCGACTTGCTTCAACCTCCGACTGTACAGATTCTTGAGATCGACAAGCTTCATCGCGGAATCGTTGTGTTCAACAAATGTTATGAGCTCTGCCATAACGAGAGGGTCATAGGGCAGGCCTGACGCGGAATGTTCGGCGTTCTTCGACTTTTTAGATTTAGCCGCTCGTGCTTCATTGGCAAGCTTACAATAACAGGTTTTGTGATAGTAAAGATCACTAGCAGCGGAATCAAATGCTGCATTGACCCGAGAAAAAACAACCCAGTTCTCGGCTTCCTTTGCCATAATTTTGAGTTTATTGTTATCAGACATTGATCTGCAAATAGGCTCACTGCTGTCACCTTCGCGTTTGTGACAATAAACACACTGGGGCAGTTTCCTGTCACAGCCAGATTCAAAACTTGTCCGTGTTCTTTTAGGACTCAGCGTGGAGCAGGATGCCACTGCCTCATTTCGCTCTCGCTTGTGTAGCACGCGCTGTACGATGTGAGTCCGAATACTGTCACGGCATGTCTTATGATATATTGCCTTATTCGTCAACAGTGACATCGACATACACTCATCACTCTCTCTCATCAAACAATCAATGGTCAAATTATATGGAAGCTCAACGCCATTATCTAGGAAGCGCGTTATGTCTTCCTCAATAGCTTTATAGGCGTCATGAAAACGAGATTCTCTATACGGACGCATCAATTTCTTGGAACTGTCTTGCTGGCAAAAGCAACAACGTTCCCAGTCAGTACTAGTCCGTACACGAAGAGGATTCTCACTCATTCTGTGAATGATTTTTGTGAACAATCGCGTTCTCGAATTAATTTCGACAGACAAATCAGAATTGCTTGCGGAATTACGCCAAACAAGAGATTGTATGGCAAAGAGACTGCTTCATAAAGAGCGTTGTTTCTCCGGGATCAGCGTCATTCAGGTTTGCCTGAATGACGCTGATCCCGGAGAAACAACGCTCTTTTCAAGTTCCAAGAAATTGATGCGTCCGTATAGAGAATCTCGTTTTATTCTACATCATCTCCCACGTCTGTTTCCAACACGTGCGTGGATCAGAGTTCACTTTCGCGCCCTTACAATCGGATGTATAGTCGGTAGACCGTCGAAAAGGAGGTTCCCTTCAGCCGCTGGCGGCCATTTTGGATTGTGCCGCTACTGGTCGCCACCGGTCGGTGTCAACTTGTAGCCGATCGTTTTTGAGAACCTCATAGCCTACACTAACAGTGTGCCAAATTTCAAGAAGGTATCACCAAGTGCACAATTCACCTGTATGTGACGAATTCCTCCCCCGCTAGTTAACAATAATGTAAAAACACTGTGAAGTCATCTGGAGCTGTGTACATGTATATACAGTTGTTATTAACATAAAATTAATCTGAGGACTTGAGGGTTAACCTTCTATTATTCATTTATTGGTGTTTAAGGTCACTTTCAGAATCTTTGGCTATCTCATGACCGCAAGATAGGGATGAAGTCAGGATTAGCCAATCTTTATACCAATGCTGCCCACTTTAGAGGACTTAAACTCCAGGCATTGGTTTCGAGTACTATCTATCAGTAAAGCAGAGCTTGTATACCAGAGTAAACAAGCACTCACTGGGATTTGCAAGAAGGCTTAAACCCTTTACCTAATGCAAAAAATGCAGTCTATTATCAGTCAGATTGCGATACATTTTCACAAGTGGGCAGAGATTTCATAAAAATAATAGGTACAGTATGGCCGCCGTGGACTGGCCACTTTCCATGGGTGGGAAATATTTTCACTGACACAATAATATTAGATTTCAAACACTTATTATAGGAATAAACATCAAAAATTTAATTAATGATGCACCAGGGACAACCTGGTGCTTCATTAATTAAAATTTTGATGATGATGATTTTTATTAAATGGTAAACACTTGCATGGACATCGCTGCCCATGCATGGTTTACAAACAGTCCACGGCGACTGCACTGTAAGGACCTAACCAGGTAGGTCCATTCATCTTATGTTGGGCCTAAATGAGACCAATCTAGAGGCATGTATCTTGGTGGGATCTTCAAGTCATGATTGTTTTCTTAACATTTTGAAAAAGAGAGGTCACTTTTCCAATCCAGGAACATGGTATGTCATAATTTCATCAGGAAGGATGGCTAAGTGAATGTGTGGGATACACCAATCAATATTTTCAACATGCAGCCCTATTAATTGATCTACCCCCAAATAATGAATATGAACTCTTCCAACTGCTGCCATTTATCTAACATGGAAGGTTCCATCAGAGTTCAAAGGGTTAAAATCCACTTTCCCAAAACTGTGGATATAACTCTTGTGAATGATTGGTATCTGTTCAGTAATAAGCTGACTTTATCAGACTTCTATCATCAGACATCTGATCAGTTCCTGGGCATTCACAGTCAAATGGAATGTAAATTGGCAATTACGCACTTCTAGCTTCCAACGAATGACTAAATATCTTGTGGATTGAATAATAACCCAAGGAATAACGAAATCTTCCTAAAATGTTGCTATAATTTATTGGTCCTGAAAGCAGTAGGCAAATAATAAACAAGATCATCAAACATGAAATGGCCTTAATCGGATGTTTTTCCTTCCTTCACACAACAAATGGACATTATGTGAGGAAACCCGCAGTCACAAACAAAATACCGCACACACATTTAATTAACTAAATACACAAAGAAATTATAAAAGGTTTTATAGCATGTCAATATTTAGTTAATGAACAGCTGAAATGAATGTGATCAGATAAATATTTAAATTATGATTGTTTGAAATTCATGAGGTGATGAAATAAATTGATCACATGCAAACTTGCAAAGCGGTTCATGGTAAATTTGTATTTTATCAGGCCTTAATTCTACCAAACTCACAACGGTAACTTATGTTCCTCAAATTTGAGACCTTAACAAATCGTTCATTTTTGTTTTGGTTTTTATTCTTACCTGTCCCATTTCGTAGGAAGTGATTAAACAGGTTGAGTTTTTGCTAAAAGCCATTATCAGGGCTCTACTGAAAAGTGCTGAAAGCCACTATAGTGGCTTTAAAATGTTTGACCTAAATTGTTGTTGGTTCAGCAGTAGTAGTAAAATATTAATATAAAATTGTTTTGTTACAATTTATTGAGGGAACGTGGTGACTCAGTGGTAGACTGTTGGACTTCTATGCTAGAGATCCCGAGTTCGATCCCTGTCCAGGATGACCCACAATGTCTGCTTGGGTAAGGCACTTTATCCCACTTGCCTACATAGGGGCACGATGATGCCGTGTACTAAGGGGTACTGCACGTCGATGGTGCACATGTCTTCAATTGCTGTAATCCTGCTTGAGCGGAGCTTGAACAGAGTGATTGGAGAAAATGCTGCTGCACCACCAGAGTGCTTGGGGTAAAGTGGGCAGATACAGTCAATTCATTAGGTATTAGGAAAAGAGCTGATGCTCACTTCAGGCAAGGGAAATAGTATGTTATTTGGGGAAAAAATACACTGAATCATATTGGGAATGGATTCCATAACCGGACCCAGAAGATCACAAGCAATATGCCCAGACATTTCAACTTCAGAATTTAATATTTATTTCAATGGTGTTTCAGGTCACTTCAGCATCTTTGGATATCTCATGACTGCTACATAGAGGTAAGTTTAGCCAATCGTTTATCCCTATCCGCCCCAGTCACTGGTTCCGGTATGCTACGATATCTTCCTAGGATATCTCCCCCGCCCCCCAACAAAAAAAATAAAACTACTTATAATAACAAAACATTTATTTACTGAATTGTCATCACATTAACATTGAAAAGGTTGTTCAAACTCTTGAATACATACTTTTATACATTTCCTTTTAAGTTTGTGTCAAAATATGATTATCTTCCCCTTCACCCATTCCCATAGCAATCATTTGAAAAACAAGAAGCCCCAGGGGGCCTAAAGGTGCTCACCTGACATGGTAGTCTAAATATCAAACCAGGGACTTGACTTGAATAAGCTGCATACGTCCCTCCTAAGAAAAGCATATACCAACTAGACGAAGCTATTGTGTCCACACAATACACAGGATTTTCCTTCTATTTTCAGTTCCTGCACTTGCACGTCCCAAAATTGAGATAAACGCATAAAAAACAGATTTTTTTTTATTTTTGTTCGGAAAGTTTTCGAAGTCCCAAATAAAATTTTTTCAGACTAAAATTGTTTTTTCTTCTTCTTAAAATGGACCAAAACGCATAAAAAACCAAAGAACTAATTTCCAGATTTTGGTCCTAAATTTTCTAAGTCCCACCCGGCCCCCAAATTATCAGTGTACAATTTTTTTTTTTTTTGTCTTAAAATTGACCAAAATGCATAAAAAACAGAAAAACTCATTTCTGGATTTTGGTCCAAAATTTTCTAAGTCCCACCCGGACCCCAAATTTTCAGTGTAAAAAAAAAAAATTTTGTTTGTCTTAAAATTGACCAAAACGCATAAAACAAAAAAGTAATTTCTGGATTTTACTCCAAAATTTCTAAGTCTGGACCAGAACCCCAAATTTTCAGCCCAAATATGAACCCAGGGATTTGGCTTGAACAAACTTGAATCTCACCTCCCTAAGCATGCTGCATACCAAATATCAAAAGATTTCTATTGGTAGATCTGAAGAAAATTTTTAAAGAATATTCCTCATTCTGCACTAATTTAAACATTTGTGCTCCCATAGAGAGCCCAAATATGGACCCAGGGAATTGATTTCAATAAACATGTGAAACAATCTTCCAAAGATGATATATGTGAAATTTGAAAGCTTTTGGAGCAGTGGCTTGGGAGAAAAGTAGTCTTAAATGTTACCCACAGTGTTAAAAAATGCTGACTCAGCACTTTTTCAAAGTCCCAAAAAAGTATCTCATGATAAAACCGATCGCAATTTTTTTTACAATTCCATTCTGCTGGTCCTAAGGAGGCTTCACACCAAATAAGAATTCTCAGTGCTGTGTAGTTTTGGAGATATGGGCGTTTTAATTTTTTTCTATTTTTAGCTCATGCGGTTTCCATGGGGTGATGGGGAAAAAAACAAATTGGGGCATAAATTAAGTACTTATGACACAATAAGCCCTCATATCAAATTTGATTCAAATCTGCCTCTCGGTTTGGAAAATAGAAATTTTGGGTGGGGCAAAAATTCTTGCCCCTCCCATAACGAAGGCAAATATAGCTCCTCGAACTTCTCTTGAACAAAGCTGAGTCTACACCTCAAAAGGAAGCTGCACACCAAATATCAAGCCTCTGTTACTGATGGTTCATGAGAAGAAGATTTTTTAAGATTTAAGCACACTTTTTGGGCGTGGCCCTACTGAGGGGCGAGGCAACTTGATTTGAACAAAATCAAATTGCGATGTCATAACAAAAAATTATCTCAAATATCAATTAAATTGGTGTTCACGGGCGACGGACGGTGAGTGATCACTGTAGCTCTCCTGACTGAAAGTCAGGTGAGCTAAAAACCATCCGCTCACATGCAATTTTTGCCTGAGAAACAGAAGATCTCTATTTAAAATGATATCTGAAGATACTTATGGGCCTGGTTTCAAATACCTATACAGCAGAGAATATAGGCAACATATTTAAACCCTTCACCTGACTCAAAAATATAGCTTATAACACCTCAATGGAATGAACTCAACAAGCTTGTTCTGATTTGGAGTCATAAGCTTTGTTTTTGAGACAAAAAATGAAAATTTAAATGGCAATTTTGGTAGGCAGCACTGGCTGGTTTTAGCCATTACATAAGGTAAAGGGTCAAAAGACTGTATGAGAAGATAAATATTAAAATAAATGAAAAAGAAAAAAAAATCCCGACCAAATGACCCTATTTTCTTCTTAACCCTTTGGACCCTGGTGGTATCTTCCATGTCAGATCCATGATAGCAATAGGAAGAGTCCATATTTATTATTTGGGGGTAGACCAATTAATATTTTCAAATGCAGCCTTAGGGCTGCATGTTGAAAATATTGATTGGTCTACACCACACATTTACCTTGCAGTCATACGTCTTAACCCTTTACCTAACGTAATGGTCAAAACCGGCCAGCGCTATTCTCAAAAATCGCCAATTAATTTTCATTATTTTTTCATTTTTGTCTCAAAAACATAGGTTATGACCCCTCGTTGGAACGAGCTCGTCGAGCTCATTCCAACGAGGGGTCATAACCTATGTTTTTGAGACAAAAAATGAAAAAAATTAGTTATTCAAGAATTATTTTTGAAAGTGTCGTCTGCTTTTCATGTTAAGTAAAGGGTTAATGACTTTATGACGTAACTTGTGACCCGGCCAGAAAAAGGGCCTCTGGAGTTCAAAGGGTTAATGTATGAAACATGAAGCAAATAATTTATTTTTCTCACCTGAGATAATTCACACAATTAAAATTTCACAATCGGAGTTAATATGCAAAACCCATCAATACATTACATTGATTTTACAACCCAAACTCAAGATATAAACAGCAAATTGTGATTTACCAACACCTTGAAACAGGAAAAAAAAAGAACATAAATTAAAGACAGTTGAACAATATGTAATATTATTATAATAGAAAGGAAAAATAAAATCTTAAAATAAAGAACAAGCATGGAGTGTTAAGTAAAATTTTTGTCATGCAACATTTTTTTTAATAGTTTCAAATTCTAATCACAATGTACATACACTGTATGCGTCAGATCTTTAATGCGGTGTGCATTAAGTAAACAAACTTTTTTCTTTTTATCAGTTGCAAATGCATGTTTGTATGCAGAAGAACCTTGTGGTTTGTTGCACAGAATATTGTATTCGAGCACAATCAAGATCTTTTTTAGTTTTTTCAAGTCACTGCTTGTCCCTTTATCGATGTGCTTTTTCTCTTTCTAATCTCAAAATTTTAATATGCAAGATTTGCTCAGGATGATTAAAATTAATATTAAGTGTTGTATTCAATGTAAACTCAAGCCTCAAGCCATAGAGGAATTCTACAAAGATTAAGTGGAAGAACTATCTTGAATTAACTGTTGTCTAAACTTTAAAAATTTTGATAACGATTGATATCAAGGGTAGAAAATTCAAATATTTTTAGGTATCCCATGCATTACTATGTTATTGAAATCTATTTATTTATTTATTTATTTATTTTGAACGACACTTTCAACAGTCAGGGTCACCTCATGCCGGATAGTTTATGGAGAGGAGGAAGCCGGAGTACCTGGAGAGAACCACCAAGCAGTGGCGAGAAACTGTCAGCTCCACAACATACTAACTCCACACAAGCAGGGTTAGCATTGGTTGAAGACAAGTGCACCATCGTTGTGCAGAACGCCTTAGTACACAACATCATCGTGCCCCCAGATGAGCAATGGGGGTGAAGTGTCTTGCCCAAGAACACAATGTGGTTGCCGCAGGTGGGATTCGAACCGAGGACTTCTCGGCTTGCAGCCTGCATCTCTACCTACTGAGCCACTGCGTTACACTGTTGGAAAGGGCTCTCTGAGCCCTTTCCAACAGCGTATTCCATCACTCTGTACATATCAGATTATCAGCAACTATTAGACTCCCCAACGTACTAACTCCACACAAGCAGGGCTAGCATTGGTTGAAGACAAGTGCACCATCGACATGCAGTACGCCTTAGTACATAGTGCCATCAAGCCCTGCCCCCTCCCCACCCACCTTTCTGGTCTATCATCATACCAAAGGACACCAAAATCCGACAGCTGATTCCAGAGTTATAATACAAAATGTTTGTATGGATGGATAAAATTATGGATGGAGGGACTGATGTATGGATGGACGGACAGACAGATGAAAACCTGACTATATACCCATCAAACCTCCTAAGGAGGTCGGAGGTATAATAAATGCAGTTTATCTTGGGAATACAGGGAAATTACCAAATTCCTGTTAATTGAAGACTCATGTTAATTTGAAAATATTTCTCTCAGACAGTTAATCAATTAATGGGGTTCCACTGTACCACGATTTGGGCACTGCATTATTTAGTGATTTTATCGTCGCAAATTTGAGAAATTCAAAGGTTTGTTTATTCAGGGATTCCGCTATTGGAGCAGGGGATACTTTTTAGGGACCAATTCTCATTTTACCAGTAAAGGAGAACTTGTTTACCACAGTAAACAAGGACTGCTCCACTTCCTAGGTTCTGTGGGGGGGGGGTTATAAATTACTACTGGGGTTCAAAAAGATTATTTGTACAGGAGCTGACATGTGGATTTATATGGTGTTGCTTTCCTTTTTTATTCCGAGTTATGAGGTGATATTTTCCTTTAGTTAATTTAGCATTAATGAAATTCCAGAATGTTTTTCTTCCACTTAAAATGTATGGGAGAGTATTATGCGGTACTATTCATCAATGGTCAATCGCCCATTACTGAAATACCGGAATGTTTTTCTTCCACTTTATGAGGTACGGTGTTTTGTGATATGAATTGATTTCTAATCAAATGCTCCATATATTTTCTTCACCATAAAATTCAATAAATCAATGATTGTGTAAACTGAAAAGTTCTAAATTGCTTTTGTTCTATGCAATATTCAGAATAAGCTTCATATTTAACCCTTTATTACATGCTTGTTCTTTGAAATCCCCATCTACAGCAACACTAAACCATGCAGAAAATGAAAACCCGTTCTGCACATATGTGCGTAACAGAAATCGTTGACGGACTATTTTTTATAAAGAAGCAAAATTTCGCTGGAATTTTCTACAAATCATGCACCACAATTACAATTTGAATCGCTAGCGATAGCTAAAAATCGTCCCCTGATTTCCAACACGTTCTATGTGCCAGTAGGCACATAGAACACACTGGAACTCAGGGGATGAAACAGTAACACAGGTTTCCCTCGCAAATTTGGTTGGGGATAAAATGTGTACTTTTTGTTGATAGTTGTCAAATAAATTGCTGAATGTGTTTCCAATAACTGCTTTTTACAGATGTTATGGCATGTAATAAACACATAACGACAAACGTGTGTGAATGGGTTAATCCATATGGCACTTGATTCAATCAAAATCGGCAATTCGCTGGTCTCTAAATTTAAACAAGAAACAAGTGCAACTCCAAGGGTGGCTATGTCTCCTCCTCCCACTGCCAAACATGAGTTTCTAGTCAATTATTTTTATTGATATTGAATAAATAAATATCTTATATTCATTAAACCATAGCACCAATACAGCAGGCCACCAAATGTGTGGCACTCATGTCCCTGCTTTATCATTTTCTAAGCTGGAAAAGGGCCATAACTCTGCAAACAAATATCTGACCAGGCCCACTATTAATCTTAACCTATATTATGTGGTTATAAACTTATGTATAAAATTTTGTTTCATTTTGTTCAGTCAGACTAAAGTTATCATCTGGAAACCATATTCGGTATGGATGTACAGATGGACGGACGTATGTATGTACATATGGACAGATAGGTGGATGGACAGACAGACAAGAGTGGCAGGGGCATAAAAAGAGCAACACAAAGCATTGCATGGACCCCTTCCTGCAATATAATGCTAAGCACATCATGCTCAATGGATTGGCGACATTTTTCAAGATGGCATAAATGCAGTATTATTTATTTATTGGTGTTTAAGGTCACATACTTATGCACAATGGCTAATCGTGACCATGACAGTTTTACGGGTGGAGGAAGCCGGAGTACCCGGAGAGAACCACCAAGCATTGATGAGCAACTGTCAGTTCCTCAACATTCTAACTCTGTTCAAGCTCCGCTAAAGAAGGACATAACGTGGGTCGTCCTGGATGGGGATCGAACTCGGGACCTCTAGCAAGTCCAACAGTCTACCACTGAGCCATCATGCTCCCGGCATAAATGCAGACCTTCATTTTAAAAAAATTCAGGGGTGCTATAATATCGCGCACCCATGATGATCAAAGGCACGCGGTTTCTTCAGTGGCACACCGATTTGGGAAAACACCTGTAAGTGCTTAAAAAAGGAAAAAGGAGATGCAATTACGACCTTTTGTCAATTATGAAATAATGCTATAAAGCACTGAAATAAAGTGCAAATCGGTTTAATGATACAAACACTACAATTTTTTACCACTAAATATGACAACTTTTAAGTATAATATACAGTGGAATATACATTGTATAGTGAGGTTCAAGTAAATGCAGTTCAAAATCTCAACAACTCAAGTGAAAATCAAGGCATCATCTGAACTCTGAAGTTTCATTTGGGTAATTTTGAGGATCTAGAAACTGTCGCTTGATGAAAATTGCCAGGAATATAGCATGCAGTCTTTATTGAAGCCAATCAGATCATCTAAAAGGTTTACCAGGAATTTCTGACTGACGTAATTAACTTTGTGTCACGTGATGCTAACACTTCAACGTATGGAAATTCATTCAGTACTAATTTAGTGTCAGTTAATTCCAATTCGATATTCAATTTCTTAACATGGATTATCAACAATTTGTTCACAGTAGCTTGATCCAGAGCGGAGTTTAAGTATGACAATGTCCATTTCATGAGATGATATATGAGGGTAAAGTTAAAATTACTGTCTATTTTCGTGATATAAAGCAAGAATACGAAGGTTAACAGGTACCGAGAAGCGTTACATGCCCTCGCAGACCAATAATGTCATTCAGTGGGCAGGCATGATGCATATGGCTAAAAAAAATAGTTGAAAATTAATAGTCGACTATAGCACTTTTCGACGGTTAGTTGATTAATTGAATAGACGCGACAGCCCTAGTGTTTACAGACTCAGCTTCTGAAACTCTGACATCATTGACAAAAACTTAAAAGTAACTGCTTTCAGTTTTTCCACACGTATGACTGATCGTTAGCTGCAAAATGTAATTGCGCCATTCAAATGAAGGTCTGCAAACATCTGCCATTTTGAACAAACAAAGGAACACATAAACACTCAGACAATTATTCAAATTTCTACTTCCATTCATTAATGAATAAATTATTTCCATGGACAAACAACGAACAATACAAAAATTTCCTAGGGACAGTTTTTCTAGTCTAACAAGGGGCATAACTGGGGTAAGTCTGTGAGAACAAAAAGGTTACATATTTCTGTATAATGGCTAATCGTGACCGCAACATGGATATAAAGTAAAGCCTAGCCAAATTTAATCAATCGTTTATACCCATGTTGCCCATTTTAGAGTACTTCCACCCCAGTCATTGGTGATAGGGCCCTATTTTACCAGTAAAACAGAGATCACTACTCGACTTACCAGGGTTCCTGCAGGGAAACATTCTTAAATCTTTGCATGCTGCTGGCGGATATTCCTGCCCAGCACAGGGTTTCTCTTGTCACTGATATAAGTATAATTAATAATTAATTTGGGCAAATTTAAACATATTTTCCCCTGTAAATTGAATGGATTTTTTCACCAATGATTTCTTGTTATATGTAGATTAATTTTTCATCAACTCCAGTCATGGTTGTTATACAGCAGCCATGACGAGATTTGAGGAAAAAGGTTTTCATTTAAAATCAAGACCAATTCAACTAAATTTATTTTCAGTCTGTAGCTCAGGTAAAGCCCATCTCTTACAGAGTCTTGGAAACAATACAAAACTGTGAATGGAGGAGCTTGGCAGTTTAGAAATTTCAAGTTCAGTTTCGGAATCAGTATTTTTAAGACTTAACTTGATATCGGTTAGTGCTCAACTGATGATCGGAACCGGCCACCACAATCGGCCGATTGTGAGCAATCGGATGACACTGTCAACAGATCTTGGAACATCGGTTCAACTGATTGTTGCCAAGCATTTTGTGATGATTCATAAACCTCATTTTATTATCTTCTGCAATTGTTCAAATGTTAATGTAAAATAATGTCAATGATACCATTCAATAAAGTTGAAAAACCACCACAATGTGTACTCTTAATCTCTCTGGGCCCCCTTTTATGGGATATACAAGTTAAACAACATGTAAAGCTTAAAATTGAGTGTACTTGCTGCAATTGTCAGTTCATACTGGAAAAGTGAAGGTTGCACTCCACCGACTCAGGTCACAGTAAAAATTACCAGTTGTGCACACTTGGGTGCAAAAAGGTGGCTTTTACGACCCAATTGTGCGCGACTGATAATTTTACTGGACCCGAGTCAACAGAGTTTAACTCTGTTAAATAAGTTCAATTTAAAGTAGTTCTTTGCGAGCCTTGACTTGTCTAGTAGTGCACGGTGTTACAATCAGAATCGGCATCAGAATCGGCTGATTATGATCTCAAATAACCAGTAATCAGTCAGCAGCCATATTTGGTAACTGGTTGAACACTAATATCAGTATGCTATTTGCTGTGAACAACATACTGACATCAATACCAATATCAAATGGTATTTTTAATTTACTGTCCAACTGCAGGTCATTGTTTACAGTAACCAGAGACTCAGGATGCTCATATTTAACTACAGAATTCACATGCGAGAATGACAAGACTGGCTGATTCCATGAATAATGACTGTTATATTTGTCAAAATGTTGGAAGTAATGTAGACACTTGCCACCTGGCATTTATTTATTTATTAGGGGTTAACGACACTTTAACAGCCAAGGTCATATCGATATCGTGTCGGTGACAGTTTTATGGGTGGAGGAAGTTGGAGTACCCGGAGAGAACGACGAGCAGCTGTGAGCAGTTAGCTGGGCAAATCATGTACCCTATATTCAAAATTTCACAAACATTTACTACTTTTAACGACACAAATTTTTGTGAAAAACTGAACAAAATCAAATTCCTAGCAAAATGCACACTTTTGGTTTTTGTATGAAGACCCTGCAAAATAAAAAGTTTCTGGCTTAAAAACTGTGAGAGGAGTAAGGCATACAAACCTTGTACTGTATATGAAGAGGGACGAATGGATGGACAGACGGGGGTAAAACAATATGCTCCCCAACTTTTCATAGCAGGGACATAAAAAGCTGACAGAAAATTATACCAAATACCGATACCAAACAGTATTTATGCTATACTGCAGAAATCTCTGTGATCTCTGTGGTCACAAAGGTGGTCACCTTCTCAATCAGATTGCAATGCATTTGCACCAGTGGATCACAATTTCTTGAAATAAAGTACAGTCGCCATGGATTGGTTGTACTCGGTGGATCATTAATTAAATTTCTGATGATTATTCCTATAATTAGTGTCTGGAATCTAATAGTATTGCATCCATGGAAATATTGCCCACCTGTAGAAAGTGACCAGTCCACGGCAGCCCTACTGTATATAGAGATTAAGCATTTTGGGGGGTTTTCCAGTTCATTTCTTGTTTTTGTGGCAAACTGGAAAACCACACTGTGAGACCGAGGAAAAAATGGTCGAACGGTTTTACTGTGTCAGCGCATAAACTGATCCAACTATCATTTTGGGAGAAAACTGGATTAGTTGCCCTTATGGGCTCTCGTCAAGAGTCCATAGGGGCCACTAAAGTCTCTCATCACTTATTCTAACCGACAAAGAGCCGCATATGCCGTGTTCTCATTGTCACATTTTCTCCCTTACAAGCCTGAAAATAAGCAATCTGACATTTGCAGAATGAGGTCCCCAGAGGGTGAATTTGCTGATGCTATCCCATGCAGTGGGCAAATTTACCCTCTGGGTACCTCTTTCTGTTTTGATTTGAAACCCTGATTCAGACTGAGGTTCACAGAGGGTAAATTTGGTGATGCGAGCCTGCTGTGCAGCGGGGCAAAGTCAATAAGGGAGAAAATGTGACAGTGGGAGCACAACATAGATTAAATGAACTTATTCATTTCTTACCCTAATTTATGATTATTCTTACTCAATATGCTTAAGCCTGAAAATAAGCAATCTGTCATTTACAGAATGAGGTCCCCAGAGGGTGAATTTGCTGATGCTATTCCAGACTGAGGTTCACAGAGGGTATACTTAGTGATGCTACCCTGCTGTACAGGGTAGCATCACCAAATTCACCGTCTGGGGACTATTTTGCAGGTGACAGTCTGCTTATTTTCTGGCTTGAATATGCTTAGCAACTGATCCTCTAGAACCCATAAAATTGAACCCAATGGAGATACTTACAGATCGCTTTTTATGATTTGTTCCAAGTTAAGGACCCTGAAGTGTTATTTACTATATCTTCTTAACAAATAGAAAAACTGAACCGAAAGTTTTTTTCATGAAACCAAACCAAATTGAAAACCGGATCAGAAAAGTAAAAAACCTCCCAGGTATAAAAATATATCAAAATTACGACTGAACAAGAAAAACAAAAGAAAATAGCTTCGGAGGTGAAAAATGTTCCAGTTTTTTTTTCGACCCAGTTGAAATTCTCTGGACACTAAGATTCCACTTTAATAATGAGAGAACTGCAACTTTCCCAAAATGTACAAGTTTGTATTGTCTCTTTGAATCAAAAGTCTGTTGAAACTCCCACCAACTGGAACACATAAATATTCATAATGGCAGCCCGAATACACAACTGTTGGAATGTTTCATCAACAAGCTGTTTCATCAATGAAGCCAACACATACAGAGAATCTGATCCAATTTGTAATTAGTTTATTACTTTATGTATATCATGAAATACTTTCTGGATGTACATAATCATGTGTGTTACTGGTATATAGTGTACTTAACAGAAAAAATCAAGAGACGGAAGTGAAATTACATAATAATTCCTCTCGATATTTGATGCATAAATTTTTTAGAAAAAAATTATTTATTTATTTATTGGTGTTTTAGATCACTTTCTGAACCCATGAATACATCATGAATGCAACACAAGTATAAAATCAAGTTTCGTCACTTATTTATACAGTACAGTTGCTGTGGATTGGTTATAATCCACACGTGGGCAGTGATGTCCACACATACGTCTACCAGGTAATAAAAAACATTAGCAGCAAAATTTAATTAATGAAGCACCAGGTTGTACCCGGTGCTTCATAAATTAAATTTTTGATTATTCCTGTAATTAGTGTTTGAAATATAATATTATTGTGTTCGTGGAAATATTGCACACCTGTGGAAAGTGACCAGTCCATGGTGGCTGTACTGTATCTATAACGCCAGCTTTAAGGGACTTCTGCTACAGGTGTTGATCACTGTGTCGTATTTTACCAGAAAAGCAGAACTAGTTTACAACACTAAATAATAATGGCTTCACTTCCCACATTATACTACAATTGTTGTTTGTATTCAATGTTACCCGATAGTAGAATACAGGCATTGAAAATGCTACAAAAACATGTTGAAAAACAGCTTTCAGCAATATTACCCGATAGTAGAATACAGGCATTGAAAAATGTTACAAAAACCATGCATGGAAAAACAGCTTACAGCAATACTGAGCAAGTGATATTGCATGTGCTTGATTTGTTATTTAGCTGATTGACTTTGTGACGTGAGCAAAATGCTTGGATGCACAGCAACAGTATCTCGCAAGAAAATAAACAAGCCACCAAAGGTGATATTTTTCTTTAATAAAAATCTATGCTTCATTCACTAAATTCAAGTATACAGAACACAACTCAGGTCAAGTTAAGTGGAACAGGAATCAACAATTATTATTGGAGTTTTTCCAATATTTCACCAGACTCCAAAACAGGGTTGTTGGTTCCTGTCTCCCATACATCACCAGGCCTGGCATTCTTTAGGAGTGCAGGAGTGCTGCACGCCTACTGCACGTCTAGAAAGAATTGAGGTGGGCAATTTTTTGCACGCCTTGATTTTTTGGAATGCCAGACCTGTTTGGGACTGCCTTTAAAATCTATTATCATTTCGTCCCCTGAGTTCCAATGTGTTCTCTGTGCCTACTAGCACAGAAAACACATTGGAACTCAGGGGACGATTTGTCAATGTTGCATGGATTCACAATAATTCATGATCCATTCTGTGTTTCATTTCGATACATTTTTAGTGTAGAAGACAGTCAAATAAGAATTGCATGTAACATTTTGAATAATGAGAAGATGTGTGTGCCAATTTTTCCACTGTGTAGCTGAATGTAGTACAATTTTTCAGTAACAATATTAATACTTTGAAGTGAATATAACCGAAATAGCATACAAGTTTTTGCATTGAAAATTTCAGGTGCAATTGCACTCCCAAGCAATCTGAGGAAGGCAACTGTTTTGCACTCCTTGATTTTCTAGATTGCCAGGCCTGCATCACCCTCGCTGTGTTCCATTTTAGATTTTGATCGCAAGATGACACAATACACAACAAACCTGTAAGGAGGAGTAGCAACGATTTAATCCTACAGTCCCACACATGAGTCGATGTGACAGGATCTGTATTCACTTTATGTGTTTCCAAATCTAATATTGTTCCAAAACTTTGGCTTAACACATTGGGTCAGCTGTTGTGATTAAGAGTAAGAGATCTCAGGCACAGGTTTTTCAGGCATGTCCTCTGTGTTCTTTCTGAAGAGATTTTTATTCTTCAGTTTGACTTGAGAAATGATCATGTTAAAATTACTCCGATTTGTCTTGAAAATTCTGCAGGAGACTTATGAAATTACATGTCTGTCTCCATTGGGATGTCAGGCGATTCTGTGTTATTGAAAACAAGGATATTTGTTTAAATTAGTTTACCACCAACACATTCTTTTAAATTGCCAGACATAAACTGAAGACGATGGATCATTGTCTTCCTGATGAGGTAGAGAACATTGTCTGAGTTTACTTATCAGATTACTATCTGCTGTCTATGTTACACAGTCATGATAGAGGTGCTGTTCACATGGACTGTTGATACCTCATCATTTTTAAATGTTCTCTAAGAGGGTCCTTGGAAGTGAAGCAGTGCTTTTTTTCACTTGATTAAACAAGTTCCATTTTACTGGTGTCATACAATAGGACTGGACAGTTTGAATTTTTCAGATTCAGTTTTAATTCGGTTTCAGGAAAAGACCTTGGTTTCGGTTCAGTTTTTCTATGTGTTAAGAACATGTAGTAAATACACAGAACAACATGCGTGTTCGAATGGGCTAATCGATATGAGCGCAGAAGGATAGAATGAGAGGCTGCAGGCCTAGAGTTTTATCTTTCCGCGATGGCACAAGTGCCAATTCGATTAACCCATTCAAACATGCGTGTCGTTCTGTGTTTATTACATGCCTTCACATCTATAAAAAAAAACAATTATTAGAAGGACACTCAACAAAAAGAACACATTTTATCACCAACCAAATTTACGAGGGGAACCTTTGTTACTATTTCCTCCCCTGATGTCCAATGTGTTCTATGTGCCTACTGGCACATAGAACACATTGGACCTCAGAGGACGATTTTCAGTTATCGTTAGCGATTCAAATTGTAATTGCATCGCACGATTTGTTGAAAATTCCAGTGAAATTTCACTTCTAATTAAAAACAGTCTGTAAACGATTTCAGTTCCACGCATATGTGCGGAACAGATTTTCATTTTCTGCATGGTTTAGTGTTGCTGTAGATGGGTATTACATAGAGCAGGCATTTAATAAATAACACTTCAGACTCTGCAACTGAAGTCCACAATACTTTATATGACACCACTCATTACAAAGAGTCCTGTCTATAAGTATCTCCATTGGGTTCAGCCTAATTTCCTTTTGATCATTCTTAGACCTCTAGGAGACCAATTGCTAAGCCCACTGACTCTGAAAAAAACGTAAATCAGGGCAACAAATGGATAGAGTTCATCTATTCTATGCTGTGTTCTTAAAGTCACATTTTCTCCCTTAATGACTCAAACGGTGGACAAGTCAATAAGGGAGAAAATGTGACAATGAGAACACAGTGTATTCAGCCCTTTGCCTGATAGACTGAGTGACGACTGACAAGAGTCCATATGAGCTAATAGTCCATTAGAGCTGTTGGTGAGTCAAACTATCCACTTGAAGTTCCAAACAATTCAATACCGAGTTGTCTGTGTCAAACTGGTATGGTACTAATTAGTATGCAGCATATCATTGTGATAACGTCAATATCCCACCCACATTCAGACCCGAAATTTGGAATGTATATGATCAAGCAGCTTTGAAGGAAGAACCAAGAACTACAAACCATTTTGAGGGATGGCATCGAAGATTCAGACAAGTGATTGGAAGGGAAATAAGAAAACTGCGAAAGTTGTAGGGGAATTCCAAACCAGATGACTCAGCGATTTTCTGTGAGGCATTGCATACAATGTCAAATATGGACAATATTCTTGAATGAATCATCATGAAATGTACATAGCTTGAAATTGAAAAAAAAAAAAACAAAAACAAATGGATCACCTGCCTTCCCCCCAACAACCCTCTAAATCAGCCTCATTGTAGATGAGCCGGTCCAACGCCCAGATAAATGATGAAGAGAGTTTAAAATACACTTCGCATTCTTTGCCATAATTCCTTCATTTCAGTTAGTCTGAACTAGTCTAAAATCTGTTTTTGGCCTGTCGTTTGACAAAATGTTGTTCAAACAAATTGTCGCACAGACGAAGTGTCTACATAGGTCATTTGGGCTGTCGTTTTGACCAGTTGATTTTGGGCAAGCTGTCATGAACCCAAGTCAGTAGCTGTTTCAGCCACATTAAAAATTACTTTTTGATACTGAAATGCCATTTTTTGCTTCTCGGGTTTGTTTTGGTTCCTCAAAATATCTATTAACCATGTAGGGCTTAATTTTAACTTTGAATAATTTTAACTGTAGGAGAAAAGGTATGTGCCTCAACATACAGTTTCTTGGTAAACTCGAAGCTACATTATCAAAAGTTCCTTGGCAGTTGTTTCGTGACAAGTTTTGGCTGCCCATATTATATGAAATTAACAGGTCATACACAGAACAAAACATGCGTGTGAATAGGTTAACGAGTGTCTAGAGTTTTATCCTTCCCGATGCACAAGTGCCATATCGATTAAACCATTCACAAGCGTGTGTCGTTCTGTGTTTATTACATAGCTTCCCGTCTATAAAAACAGTTACCAGAAGGACACTCAGCAATTCATTTGAAAACTATCAACAAAAAGAATACAAGACATGACTTGCATAGACAGACGGACAGACAGACAAAGTGATTCCTATATACGCCCTGAACTTTATTAGCAGGGGTTATAAAAAAAATCTGGCAATATCTAGAGAAATACCCCTGGTAATAACCAAATTGCTCTTGTTTATAGACCTACTGGGCCTCAGTACCCATATAAAACATGACTCTTTGTTTCATGAACATGACAGGTTTACCCCTCTGCAGAATAATAAAAATAAAAATTTCAAGCTGCAATATTTTTGCATAAATATTAATTATTTATTTATTGGTGTTTAAGGTCACATATTTCTCAACAATGGCTAACCTTGACCACAATATGGAGATAAAGTCAAGTGTAGTCAAATGTTTATACCCATGTTGCCTATTTTAGAGGACTTCCACCCCAGACATAGATAATCAGGTCCTAGTTTACCAGTAAAACAGAGTAAACAAGCACTGCTTCACTTCCTGGCGTTTCCCCGGGGGCATAAATATTAATTCAATAGCAAAGTTAACCAACTTAATCTTGTTTTACAGAGTTTGTGTTATGGAAAGAAAGTCGCGGTTAAGTGCCTTGCCCAATGACACAACGCGGGGGTCCAAATTGATCTCTCAGACGGTCACCCATCCAATGATTAACCAGACTCGATGTTGCTTAACTTCGGTGATCTGATGAGTACCAGTTACCGCAACGCCACCGCCGCCTGCAAATGTATCTAAAAACTGCATATTGAGGCACCTATTTTGTTGCAGTAAAAAGTGATTCAAGTCAAAATAAGGCATTCATGAGTTAAAAGAATGAAATTTTTATTTGAATGAGGATTGAGATTAGTTTTTTTTGGTTTGAATTGGGAAAAATCATGCCAAAATACCATTGGGAAAGGGTCACATATTCAGAGCCTGTAGACACCCAAAACAATCCCTGTTATCAGTATACAACAGGGGTTCAACCAGGGTGGCCTCATGGGATCCTGGGACACTCATAGAAGGCATGAATTCTTGCAACCATTTTCGTAATAATCCAAATGGATTCTCACAAATTTAGATGAAATGTAAACCCTGTTATACTTTTTCAAACAAATGTCACTTAACTTGATTTTTCTTTCACGAGTCTTTGCAGAAAAAAAGCCTTGAAGACGGAACTGATGAAGTGAAGTGGGAATTTAACAATTTTATCAGAATATGCCAGAGTGCAAATTCTTTTGTCTGCAATAAACACAATTTTTTTCCAGTTACAAAATTGGATTATAATCTTGAACATAATTCATTTCAAATCAATACAGCACTCAGACAGCCGTGACTGCAGTTGCATAAAAACCAATACTTTATTCATCCTTTTCAATACACGACCTTCACTTCTACTGTCTTATAACTAGGTAATAAATCTGTTTAAGTCATGCAGCACAGTTATTCAAGCATTAAGAAACAAGCTATTGATGTATCAACATAATATACATACAGGGCTAGCAATTTGAAAATTACAGTAAGGCTTTGATTGTCATCCTCAGATATGGTTCAGGAACAAGCCTGTGAATAAGCACCTGTCACGGTCACTGTCCAGTACAAATTGCATGTTTGACATAAACCAATTCACTAGTGCCAGACATAATGACCGGTATTTATTTATTTATTGGGGTTTAATGATACTTTTGATAGCCAGGGACACCCCATGCCAGACAGGTTTATGGGTGGAGCAAGCCAGAGTACCCGAAGAGAACCAGCGACTAACTGCCAGACTCCCTAACTCCACATGAGCAGGGTTAGCATTGGTTAAAGACAAGTGAAGGGTCGACGTGCAGTATGCCTTAGTACACATTACCACCGTGCACCATGTGGGCAAACGGGATGAACCAGAAGTGCCTTTACAATTTCTTGGAATAGAATAGAATATTAGCATGTAACTTAACCCTTAAGTCCTCAGATAAATTGCGTCTTAATAACTACCGTAAATACAAGTAGGCAACTGCAGATGACTTTTAGACAGCGTTTCTACATTATGGTTGGCTGCCTGTACAGGCAGCCAACAATGATGTAAAAATTCTGTCAAGATAAATGCAGCCTACTGGAGTTTGCCACGAAGAATATACTTGGAACAGCGTTTTTAGAGCGATATAAAAAGGGCTGTTTGGAGTTGTATGGGGACGAAAGGGCTAACAGGGTTTCTGCAGGCAAGGACTGATGCTATTCAAGCCTGTTTCTCAACATTTTTCAAGGCCCTACCCCAGCCAAATTTAATGATTTTCAGAACCTTCTGGTCATTACTCCCTCTTAGAACTACGCCTTCAAGGCTTTTCAAGGCCTGCTAGCCCATTTTCCTGGATTTCAAGTCCAGGCCTGGCATTCATCAAAATGCAGGAGGGCTAAAAATTGCTCCCCTCGCATGGCCTAGGGGAGCCATTACCTCTCTTCAAGCTAACAAAGGATAAATGTTGCAAAATGAAGTTCTAGTATTAATGAATTCTGCCTAGTGGGCTTTGTATAATTCACTTGGTGCTGCTAACAAGGTCTCTGTAAGATGGCTACACTGCCCCTCCCACACCTCCGGGCCCTGGCAAGACCCAGAGCTGTGGAAGGGGCAGTGTGGTCATCTTACAGAGACCACTAACATAGCAGAGATCTGAAAAGATTTGGTTATTAGGAAAAGGCTGTTATAGTAATCATTATTTTCTCAGGCCAGGAGGGCTAGTTTTTGCTCTCCTTAATTTTTTAAGGTGAGCAGTAGGTGAGCGAATAAATCGCTCTCCTGAAAATGCCAGGCCTGCAAGTCTTTTATAGTAGTCAAATTCAAGGTTGTCTTTGAATTCAAGGCACTCCGCAGGAACTGTGCTTGAAAACAGGTCCAAATTTAGTAGCTACATCTTGACATATTATCAGTTATTGACAAGTTCTCTTTAACCCTTTACCTAACATGTAAAGCAGATGACACTTGCAAACAAAATTCTTGAATAACTCATGTTTTTTTCATTTTTTGTCTCAAACTCATAGGTTATGAACTATCATTGGAACGAGCTCAACGAGCTCATTCCAAAGAGGGGTCATAGCCTATGTTTTTGAGACAAAAAATGAAAAAAAATAATGAAAATTAATTGGCGATTTTTGGGAATAGCACTGGCTGGATTTGGCCGTTATGTTGGGTAAAGGGTTAATATATTAATCTTTTAATGTTGGATGACCGTCAGTTTTATTTTATTTATAGTTACTTGATAGTACTCCATCTTTAAAGATTATGGTAAACACAACACCATCAACTTCATGTGGTTTGAACAGGCACATTATTATTATTATTATTATTATTATTATTAATTGGTTGGGCACTATAAACCACTATCATGGCTCTACTGAAAAGTGCAGAAAGGACTTTAGTGGCTTTACACTGTACATGTATGTATTACCTTGATGTTTGCTAAGCAGCAGAACAAAAAATATTTTGTTTTCATTTTGTTAGAATATATTGGAGAGTGCCAACAGACACTGTCCAAAAAATTATAACAAATCAATTTTATGAACAATATCTTGCTAAACTAAGGCTCCCCAATGTGGTAGCAATAAAATCTCTGAAAAATTTGGGTTTTTTATTGGGATTTAGCAACACTTTCAACAGCCAGGGTAAAAGATGGATGGAAGAAGCCAGAGTACCCATAGAGAAGCACCGGGCAGCAGTGAGCAACTGTCAGACTAGTGTTCAACCGATTACCCAAAATGGCCGCTGGCCGATTACTGGTTATTTGAGCTCACAATCAGCCGATTTCGATGCTGATTCCGATTCCGATTGTAATACCATGCCCCACTTGACAAGTCGAGGCTCGAGAGAACTACATTAAACTGAACATTTTTCACAGTGTTAAACTTTGTTGACACAGGTTGCAGTAAAATTACCAGTCGCATGCACTTGGGCGGTACACGTGGCTCTCAGAGCCACGTGTACCGCCAAAGTGCGCACGACTGGTAATTTTACTGCAACCTGAGTCACTGGAGTGAAACCTTCACTTTTCCGGTGTGAACTGACGATTGCCACAAGTATGCTCAGTTGTTAGCTTTACATGTCGTTTAACTTATATATCCCGTAAAGGGGCGTCTAGAGAGATAAGAATAAACATAGTGGTTGTTTCTCAACTTTATTGAATTGTATCATTGACATCATTTTACATTAACAATTGAACAATTGCAGAAGTTGATAAAATGAGGTTAATGAATCATTACAAACTGCTTGGCAACAATCTGTTGAACCGATGTTCCAGGAGCCGTTGTGGTTGTCACCCGATTGCCCACAATCAGCCAATTGTGGTGGCCGATTCCGATGATCGGTTGAACACTGTCCCCAACATTTAACTCCGCACAAGCAGGGTTAGCACTGGTTGAAGGCAAATGCACCATAAACATGCAGCACGCCTTTGTACATAGTGCTACCATGCCTTCATGAGGGCAATCAGGATTAAGTGCCATGGAAAAGGACATAACACAGTAACCCATGGAGGGAAACAAACCGTGGGCCTTTAGTTTGAAGTCCAATGCTGTAATCAGAGTCACCGTGCTCCATATTATTATTAATGATTCACATATAACATGTTTCAACTAGAACTGTAATACTGTTAGGAGATTAATGCTATTGATTTCCACCAGCAAAAAAAACCAAGTATCTTGATAGAACACAACATTATGCACATTGTAAGCAGTGATATTATTCAATGAATTCATCCAAGCAACAGAAAAAAATATGATATGCATGTAAATGTAAATTAATTACAACAAGATGAGTTTTTCCAGAAAACAGGATAATCTTTTTCCCCAAAGAAAAGAAAAAACCCAAACAATGATATGTATAGAGTTAATTAAGTGGAAACAACACACAAGCAATCATGTCTGCGTTGGTGTTATTCCCAATGTGTGCAAGACGGTTTCAGATAAACAATTCACAATGATGCAATGATTGCACTGAAAAATATTCCATTCACATTAAAGTGTTTTTGTGTCATTCATTGGAACAACATCTTAATACACCTTTACATTTGCTGATGGCATTTCCTTATGTGACACATTTTTGGAATGAGCTCTTCACAGGAAAATATTATTAACCCTTCACTTAAAATGACAACTGCTAAAATATTTCTGAAATAACTGAAAAAAACAAGTGCAGTGCCATCCCCCCCCCCCCCCCCCCCCCACCAGAAAGCATGAGTTTCTAGTCATTTATCTTTGTTGATATTGAATTAATAAATATATTATCTACATTAAACCACAGCAACAATACAGCAGACCACCAAATGTGTCCATGATACACTAATGCCCTGCTTTTTGAAAAACCTCAGTAAAGGGCCATAAAACTGCCCAAAAAATATTGGACCTATCCCACTATCAATCCCAACTTGTATTATGTGGTTATAATAAAATTTTGTTTTATTTTGCCGAGTCAAACTAAAGTTATCGTCCAGAAACCATATTTGGGATGGACATACAGATGTTCGTACATACAGATGGACGGACAGACAAGGGTAACACTTAATGCCCCTTCACCAAATTGGTAGGGGCATAAAAATCCATTTTTTTACCACATGACACATCTTATTATCCATCATTGGAATGATCTCAATGAGTTCATTGCAATGAGGGATACAATCTTTGTTTTGAATGCAAAAACTGAAAAAATAAATTTTGAATTGCAAATTTTGTGAATAGCACTGATCATATTTTATGTTTATGTTAGGTAAAGGGTTAACTGAAGTAGTGCTGAAAGCAGGGGAATTGAAGAGGGGTGAGGGAGGAACTCATATTTGAGAGGGCACTTTTGGAAGTTTGGGCATGATTCAAAACCAAATCATATCTAGAGGTGGGAGGTTTTGAATTTTCTGATTCAGTTTTGCTTTCAGTTCATTTTTTCTATGTGTTAAGATTAAGAACAAGAACATACAGTATTTAAATAACACTTAAGACTTGGAAAAAATCTGCAGTAGTTTGTACGACATCACTCACCACAAAAACCCTATCTTTAAGTATCTCTATTGGGTTCAGCCTAATTTTCCTTTGATCAATACTTGTGGGGTGTAGGAATGTGGGGGTCATTTGTTAAACCTACAGAGTCAGACAAAAACATAAATTAGGGTACAAATGAATTTCGGGCAACCAATTTCTTTCAGGGAACTGTTTTTTTTCAAATTTTGTAAGCAAGAGAAAAAGACACATGCCAGTGTTAGTGTTGAAACATGTTGAACATTTGTTAACACAGTAGCTGACTTCATCAGTTGTTTTTTATTTTGGTAATCTGATGGCAGAATTTAACAAGAGCCTTCTCTAACCATATGTTACAGTTCTGTGATCACAAAAGTGGGTTGTGATCCAGTGAAAACTATCAGTTCACTTTTCTTTCCATTGCACTCAGGCGCGTAGCCAGGATATCAAAGTTAGGGGGGCAAGAGCAATATCTAGGGGGCTATACAAAATATGATTCACTGCATCATCCGAGCCTCGCAGCAGCAAGGTGGAGGAGAACACAAAGTGAGTGTCCCCTTTCATTGGAGGGGGTCCGAGGACCCCGCCTCAGGAAAAATTTTGAAATTCGAGACAAAAAAATCGCAATTTCCTTGACACTGAGTCCGTTTGTGTCCATAATTTATAAGTTGTGGAAGGCATCAATAATTAGGCCACATTGTGGCCTAATTATTGATGCCTTTCACAACTTATAAATTATGTAAGGGGCTCAAATTTGGGCTTATGAATCCCCCCCTCCACCCCGTGGCTATGCCACTCATTGCACTATACAATTTCTCTCATTAGAAAAGAAATTCAAGAACACTGAATCTGAAATGCAATTTTCATTTCATTGTATGAAATCTCGACCTGTAGTGTCTCAGTGTGTCGGGCCCCCATCAGATCTGAACAAGAAAAATGTGACTCTTTTTATCACAGTATTGTACAGTTCAGCATAGTTTGGGGGTACATGTAGTTAACAAATGCACAACTGGGGTAGGTTTTCGTAACATACCAATTTATTGGTGTTTACAGTCACTTTCAGCATCTTTAGCTCATCATGGCCGCGACAAAGGTATGAAGTCAAGTTTAGCCAATCGTTTCTACCTATGTTGCCAACTTTTGAGAATATTCACCCCAGGCATAGGTTCAGGATTCAATTTAACCAGAAAAGCAGAACTTTTTACTGCATTAAACAAGTACTCTTCCACTTTTCTGGGTTCCCTCAGAGGGATTTTGTAAATAAAACACCACAAAATTAAAATGAATTAATGAAATTAAAAAAAACAAATGAAAATAACATAATGGATTCAATGCTCTTGTATTTCACACGAGATTCTATAGTGTGGTGGCGAGATAAGTGGATGGAGAATTTCAACCGAATTATAACACAACTGCACACCATCATATTTAATTATTGGGAATACTTATAAAAATACTTCAAAAAGATAATTTTCCTGTGAATTTCTAGAAAAAAATTACCAGTATTTTGTTGAGGCAACAGCTGAAATCTGCAAATTATTCAAACTCTCCCATCCCTTAAACAGTTGACTGAGCCCACATGCCTTTTCACTCATGACGCAGTAATTATCAGGAGCAACATCTGGTAGCAAAATTCAATTTCAGAAAATCATTTTCAACAATAGTGTTACATGAACATTTCTCTCTAACCACCAACATGCAATATTGTAATTTAAAACAGAATGAATGGCTCTTTATTTTCCTCGATCTGCAGTTTAGCTTTTGTGACAAAAAAAGACTATTTCTTTCCTGGAATGTTCTTTATTGACCACTTCTGCTATAAAAAATCCAAATTGTTTCAAGGAGGGGAACTAAATTTATTCTTTATAAAAGTTAAACGATTACTTTTGTATTCAAGTGCCGGTTAAATTAAACAGATCTGTTTTGACAACACATTATTGATACTTCTGGTTAATATTATATACAATTTTGTGTTTAACAAAAAGATAAAAAATTTGGACTACAAACCTGCAAATATATTTTTTTTTTTTGGTGGTGGGGGGGGGGAGGGGGGGGGGGAGAGTATGCCTGTTAATTGAATATTTTTCTCTGGCACACTGGCTAGTCAATTAACAGGATCCACCACATATGAATACTAGCAAGCGTGAATCGATATCGAAGACTCCAATTTTATATTTTTGTCGATACTGCCAAGCACTTGACAAATTTTGCTGACTTACTGAGAAACAAGTTGAATTTGTACGTACCTCAATACAATAAACCTGCACTCTACCAACAAGAATTAACTAATACAATGGCTCAAGGGACTTAAATGATGATATACATTAGTATATGATTCAGTCCAATAAAAAATATTGAAAATCAATATGGAAAATTTCTTCTTTATGCAGGCCACAGACTTTCAAAGTCAGCAAAGAGTTGAGCCAATGACCACCTCAACAAGATCAATATTATTAATTCATCATTGTCGAAGATAAATGACAATATACTATGAAGACCAGCCTGGACAGAACACTTTTTGATGAGTTAAGAATCCAACTGCTTAGTGGCTGTCAAGATTTGTCTTTACACTTTGAAAGACCATTTCTGATTTCAGCAAGTCTGTCAATTTGTGGCGAACAACTATTTGGGTCGCATGGAGGTTACCTAAAATGAAAAACATGCGAACAAAAAATGGGTCATGCCAAACTGACACCAGGTCACAAAATTTTTGCCAAGTTGAATTATCTGCATGTACATTTAGCACCAATAAATGGTGGAATGATGTTGAGCATCAACCCGTCATCAGCTGCAAAGGTGTTTGCATCTGTCTTAAGTATAGCTGCTCTGTTGGCTAATTATTGGAGCAACTATATTTCAGGCAAATGCAAACACCTATGCTGATGATTAGTTGATGCTCCACATCATTTTAAACTCATCTCAAGATGTAACACAGGTACAAAATCACGAAATGGAAATAATTCAGGTCTCTGCCACAAATAGTGATTATGGATGCCACACTCTTTTGCAGCATGCTTGCGCGTGCCAAGGTTAGATTATAATTGCAACTAATCGTTGCCCGAGTGCTAAAATGTCCTATGTCCCATAGGGGACATAGGACATTCTAGCACTCAGGCGACGAAATTTTATCTGAATTGCTGCAACACAGCCTCATTATTGTTCCTAAGGATTCATCTCTATTCATCAGGATATTCCCTATAGGAGCAAGAACTTTGCTATGATACACCAGTTCATATATATCAGCCTAGTTGTGATACATATATATTAAGGCTACCTAATGGGTTACCTGAATCAAATACAGGGGAACAAACAATAAGGTATGTTTCAGATAAATCTGATGACCTCTTAACAAATAATGCATTAAGTAATTATAGTAGTGATCCAGAGGAAAGTTACACGTCACCAACAGAGTTGTAACAAAAGTCTTCATTGCTTAGAAGTGCAACCCTATTCACCACACTCAGTGGTAAAAGAATTGCCAGAAAATGTATTAAATAAATAGAGAGTAATCGCTTGACTGGACTGGTTACATGAAATAATTCATGATAGGCGAGGGACGTTGTACAAACACGAGTGCGTGAATGCACACGAGTATTTTACAATATAGTCCCTCGCCTCGAATGAATTATTTCACGTAACCAGTCCAGTCAACCGATTACTCTGTTTATTACTTTTCATTATTAACGATAATTACATTATTTAACCCTTTAACTAACGTAAACCAGACAGAGCTATTCTAAAAAATTGCCAATTAATTTTCATTATTTTTTCATTTTTTGTCTCTAAAAGATAGGTTATGACTCCTCATTGGAACGAGCTCGTCGAGCTAGTTCCAATGAGGGGTCATAACCTATGTTTTTGAGACAAAAAATGAAATAATAATTATTCAAGAATTTTTTTTGCAAGTGTCGTCTGCTTTTCATGTTAGGTAAAGGGTTTAAAAAAAAACAAAAAAAACAATGAAGTCCCCATTACACCCATGGCAAAGCGTCTTCGTTTTCGCACACGGATACATGACCCAATTATTGATTGCATAATTCAGTTGTGAAGTTATCGTTTATAATCAAACCTGGAAATCCCAGTAAATCACACTTTGGAAAGTAATAATACACTAATAATAACCAATTACCTAATGTAACACCCAGGGAGCATGGTGGCTCAGTGGTTACGGTATTGGACATCAAATCGAAAAGTCATTGGCTCAATCCACACCAGTGGTAACTGTGTTATGTCCTTTTGGAGTGAAAATACTTTTTATTCATATGTATTTGTCTTGTAAACAATTTTTTTTGGAGATAGCCAATGAAAATTATTCTAGCACTCTACCAATTACAGGCCAATACAGGCCTTAATAATTGTTCTAATTCACAAGACTCAGATTTGATTCTCGCAAACTCCTGCAAGAATCAGTAATCAGTTTTCAGTTATTAAATAATTAAGAACTTGAGAATCATATTATACCCTTGTGAGTGCAACCAGTACATATTCCATTGCATACCACTGCAAAGTCTTACCTTCTTATGAGGAAAAACAAATAAGTAAAATTCTCTAGGCCTAAATTTAAGGGCACTTTAAGAATCTATGACAAGAATCAACTGAACAATCTACAAGAATCGAAGTTGATTTGCATTGTTTTATTGTGCGAGAGACATTTGCAGGAATCAATTCAGGATTTGTGCATGAATTCTAAGCCCTGCCAATTTACGATGGAGTTTATTACATCATCCTTTCAGGAGTTGTGAAGTTCTACCAAAGTAAATCAATCCGACAAATCAGAAATCCACATAAAATTTGCTTCTGAAAAATTAATTTTTAAATTTTTGCTTCAAATAATAGTGCAGTGATGCAGCCCATGTGATGGAAAATTCTAGTTGCATTGCATATCAGGGAAGATAAAGCTTAAACTTCAAGCTGAACGCAGACACACAAGCTAAAACTCTCACAATTTGACTTGAAAATTTGTGAAAATGAGGTTCATCCAGAAAATAAGAGGACAAAGAGCTGAGGTATAAAATTAGGAAGACATTCAGAGCTAATATTTTGATGAGAATCCGAGAATCGATTCGTGCAAAATCACCCAACAAAGCCAGTGAGAATCCATGTAGATTCTTGTTGCACTTCTGCTAGGATTCGCATGAAAAGAATCGAGTCAATTTTAACCCTCTACCTAACATAGCTGAAGCAAATTAACCAATACAAGGCTAACTTAACCAGAAATATCAGGCCACAAAATTTCACGCGAACGATTGTTTCGTTTGCGGGATGGTTATGCAAATCCAAAAAACCCGCAAATGATGTTTCGTTCACGCAAGAAATATGACGTGATCGAAATTTTTGAGTCCGAATTTTTTGTTGTTCATTGATGTGTCAGTGTGCCGTGGTACCCTGATCGCCAGATAAGAAATACAACGAATGAGTATGAAGTAGAAGTGGTAGTTTGTCCTGTTGCTTGAACTTATATAGTACAGTATTTTACTCGTGCGATTCTAAACACAACATTTCAACATTTATTTTCACAGACATTATTTAAGTATAGTAACTGTCAGCATGAAAGCATGAAACATATCAACCATTGTGGGTTTTTCCATGGTTGTGTTCTATTTGATATTGGTGTAGATTCAGCATGTTTTCCCCCTCATTATTGTTGCGTGCGAATTCGCCCCAGTTTTTTTCATATCTTATGGATCAAACAAAGGGATGTAGAGATTGAGATTGAAGACACTAATTTTAGAATTTGGACATAAATAGTATTTGTTGTGGCGTTGATATGGAAATGCAGAAACATATTCAAGGAAAAACTTGATCTAACGTTAAACATTTATGTGGGTCGAAATGGCATGGGCCTGGAACACCTATGGTTGTTTCACTAATAGACTTCAATTTTTTGGTAAACACGCATGCACTGGTGTTTGTTTTATCTTTTATGAATGGTGCAGTGATCTGTCAATATTTTCTCAGCCCCAGTCCTGAGGTCTTGCATCCAGTGATGTTTATCAGCGAAAGAATCTTGTACTGACTCCAGCCTTCCTTTGCTGACATTGACAACACCAGCCACAGGAAGGCTTGAGTCACATGTAATATTCATTGATTGCGGAATGGCTTCTATGTCAGTATTCATTATTGCTCTAATTTATTACAATGAATACTACTCCCTTTAAATATTTTGTTTCTTAATGGTTTTACCATATTGGTATAAGCGTAAACCTGTACAACTTATGTCAACCACTGAATATTTCATCTCATATCTTGTTTTAATCACGTAACCTTTTGCGTAACCAATTGGTTGCGCAAAAATAATTAACGTGAACGAAAAAATGGGTTACGTAAGCCCAAAACACGCGAACGAAAAATGGGTTCCGTAAATTTTTGAAATTTCGTAGCCTGAATATCCTGACAATTTGTCTATAAAATTGTGCAAAACTGAGTCGGTTCCAATGACATCCATATTTGTAAGGTTTTATTCATAAATAATGTTTATTTTTTTTTTAAATTATTAAATCCAGTTTATGTTTTAAAAATTAAAGGGCTGAGTTGGGTAAAGAGTTTACATGTGTTATCAGTATGCAACAGGGGTTCAACCATGGTGAATTCATGGGATCCTGGGACGTTTATAGCAAGTATGGATTCTCGCAACCATTCTCCCAAATTTAGATTAAATATGAGCCCTGCCATTTTATTTCTTTTAATCTACATGAAAACAGTCTTTTAAGACCATTTTCAAATATATCTATAGAAAATAAAATCTAAGCAATTTACTGAACTCTTTCATCCCTGGTAGCTGAAGGGTAAATACCCTTTGCAGCAAAATCACATCTCTGCAATGGGCCACTGCACTCCATATACTGGAGCTTTTCCACAAATTCTGAGTATGCGGAGGAAACACAACTTTGTGAGTTTTTTTAGTTGTATTGCGTTCTCCAATTACAGAATGAAAAATAATATTTTTTAAAATAAATTGTTAAAAATCTGATAGAATGCTAATTGTTTTCACAAGTGATACTCAATCAGTATTTATAAGAAGAGTTTTAACTCCTTGAATACTGCTGATAGGTTTTCCTGCAGAGGACCGGGAATCTCTTGCCTTTAAAACAAGTATACTTCGGGTACTATTAACCAAATTTTACGGCTTTTTTACCTATAATTACACAAGTTAATATTTTCATGAATTTTTCATCCAATCTAGTTATGGCTGCCTCACAGCAGCCATGACTCGATTTGATGAAAGCTATTTAAAACAAGTATCAAAACAGTCTGACTGGTAGTTCTAGAGAAGTTTTTTTTTTATTTTTTAAAAATTTTGTTGGTTGCTAACAGAATTATGCCATTTCTGGTGCCCCTTGTGGGCATGGCAACTTTATCTGAATCAACTTGAATTGATATATGATAAGGAACAAGCACAGGACAAAAAATTTGAGAGGAATGATATTATCAATACTCTGGCAGTTATCTAAATGAAAAAAACAGATAACCAAAAAATGAATAATCCCAGTGCTTCATTGGTGAAAATTTTGCTAAGTGTCATAGCGGATCATCTCTGAATTATATGCATGGAAAAATGCCCACCCATAGATTTTGACCCATCCACAATGGCTGTACTGTAATCGGTCCTCTTTATTATATCCAGATGAATGGTAAATAGGTTATCTCAAAATTGGAGATTTTATTCTCTGATTGCATATCAAATTTGGTCCTATTTGGCCCAGTGGTCTTTGAGAAGTCAATAATGTAAAGTCCACGCCAGACAGACAAAGGGTGACAGATGCCAGATGACAGACAGAAAGTGATCACTTAAGCTCCCCCTGACTTTCAGTCAAGTGAGCTAAAAATAACTCAGCAGGTTAAGAGTTAAACCTTAAGTTTCCATTCATTATTTGGAGATGAGCATAGAACAAAAAAAAATGTAATGAATAATATACAAACCATGAACATTGCAATAAAATCCTCCAAGTAGAGTATACTCCTTTGAAACAGAATACTAATAGAAACACAAGCTGGTACAATTAATTGGAGAACAAAAAAGTATCCAAGTCCCGAAAAGTTACACCACAAAGACTGCCTTACTAATCCAAATCATCTAACACAATGATCCAAATTCCATGGGAAATGTGTTATTAAAGTGAAACAGTAGGTGAACACATTTTTTCCCTCAAGTAAAAAAAGACTGCTTCCGTCACCACCTACGTAACTGAAGTCTACGCATACAGCCTGGCACTGTACATCCTAACCATAAATATACCTAAACAGAGCATTCCTGAAAGTGAAGACGTCATGAAAAGGAGGAATTACCTGACGTAATCTGTTCTAAATCGGGAATGAAATCTTTACGTAAAGAGACCAGTGGCTGCTATTCTGAAAAACTGATATCTCAATGGGTAATCCATCAATTATAATGAACTCCAAGTTATTTTTAGCAGGAGAACTTTTGCCAGAAACTTCCTTGCACCAAATGCCAGCACACTTTTCTGTTTGTAAACTATCTGTACTATGATTACCACTACTATGGAATTCCTGCCAGTCTGAGAGAAAAACAATAATTATGGATTAGGGGATCAATACACACATTTTCATCCTGCAGTTGTTATTGATGCTAATAAATGCAAGGCTGTCAGGCTTTAATTTCCATACGTGTGATAAACAGTTGGAAAACCTTCCATGTGTTAACCATTCACAAACTGCAAGTGATTCAAAACAAGTGGAAATGATTGGTTTCCTATTGATTCCTACTATCAGTTAGTGTGGGGAATCTTCTCATTATGTTGAATGGGTAAAAATTATCATTGCTTGACAGTCTGAGATATGTACAGAAGTAGACAATAGACAACTGATTTTTTGTTTACTCTCAGCATAATAATGTCGAAATATTCAAATTTCAAGCCAATAGCATAGCTGCCAACCACCTCCAACCCCCCCCCCCCCCACCTCCACCCCCCAAAATAATTTTTTGATCTTGATCTTGCTGAAAGCCCAATTCAACACAGAATTGCACATGCCATTTTTGTCATGAGTAACACATTATTTTCATGCCAAGTGTTGTTCAATAATCAATCAAGTTTCATGGTCGGACCTGGTTGTGGTTTATTCACAGGATTGATTAAAAAAAAGAAAACAAAATTTTTCTTGAGGAAATGTTCACCCAAATCTGACCACAACAGTCAATTTCTGTCTGATTCGATCTCATAAACAGGGTGTTCAAAATATTCTGGCCCTCTAGGAATTCAGTTGGTGAATCGTGATGCTCAGGAAAAACTCACTGCTTGTCATAAATGAAAGTGTCAATGACACTGCAGCTCAACTTGACCAATAAAGGACTGAACTAAATAGAAAGTTCCAGTAATGCAAAGTCATTCACACAAGTTTCTACAGAAAAGACATCACACCAAAGCTACATAAGAAATCTGAAAAAGGTCGGGTGAGGGATGCAGTGCGCAAAATAACTTTTTTTCTTTGCGTAGCAAAATGCTACAAATTTCCAAAAAATGAATAGCATTTTGTAAAAATTACATAGCTATTTCTGTATTTAGAGTTATGTTATGCTGTTTTGTATTGAATTCGTCTAAGTAGATAGAATAGTTTCCATCCATTTCTGGGCATTTCCACATCATCTGCAACACATGAAACATTTACTATGTCTTTTTAAACTGAACTGCCTTTAAGGGTTGCATGAACTTGGATATTTTCAAATAGCATCTTGGTTGTTCAATAGAGTTCTCAAAATGGAAGTTGGGATTTTTAATTTGATGGGCTTGAAGTTATTTTTAATGTACATTTTATGCAAAATGTTGTAAAAACAGGAAGAATTTAAACCAATAGAATTCATGAGTGATGCCTGGAATGTTCCACAATCAGAAGTAAAGCATCAGTGAATTAGTTTTCAAATTTTCTTTTACATTTTGCGATACAAGATAATCAACTGCAGCCTAATAGGCTGCAGTTGATTATCTTGTATCGCAAAATGCTATAAATAATTGAACATTGTGTAGCTTTTTGCAAGCAAAAAGCGACGCGACACCACTTATTTTGAGTCCTGGAGGGATGCAGCCTATTATTCACTCAAGTTTCTACAGAAAACAACTCATCCCAATAGCTCATATGGACATTGTCAAGTTGAGCAAGAATTAATAAATAAAAAAAAACCATGATTGTTCCCATGCTGACATCACCCTAAAGCCAAATATTAGAGTTGAAGAAGATTGAGTGAGAGATACACCTCACAGGGTGTGTGTGCGAAAGGAATTGTTGACAATTTATATGCGAAATCCAAGATGGCTGCTGGCAGCCATATTTTTCAACGAAATTCAGAAAAATTCAATAGCTCCTATCAAGACATCACACCAAAGCTACATATAAAATTTGAAAAAGATTGGGTGGAAGATGCGGCCTGTAGGGTGTGCTAACAGAATTGTTGACAATTCATATGCCAAATCCAAGATGGCAACTGGGCTTTGGCAGCCATGTTTTTCAACGAAATTCAGAAATATTTAATAGCTACCATCCAGATATCACACCAAAGCTATATATGAAATTCAAAATATATCGGGAGAGAAATGCAGCCTGTAGGGTGTGCTAATGGAATTGTTGAGAATTTAAGATTCAAATCCTAGAAGGCTGCTGGCGACAATGTTTTTCATCAAAACTCAGAAAAATTTGAAACATCCCATCTTGACATCACCCCAAAGCAACATGTGAAATTTGAAAAAGATCGGGTGAGAAATGTGGCCTGTAGGGTGTGCCAATGGAATTGTAGACAATTTATATGCCAAATCTAAGATGGCCACTGGTGGCCATGTTTTTCAACAAAATTCGGAAAAATTCATTAGCTTCCAGCTAGATATCGCTCCAAAACCACGTATGAAATTTGGAACTGACTGGGTGAGAGGTGCATCCTGTAGGGTTTGCTAAAGGAATTGTGGACTGACAGGTATGGACGGATGGACGATGGATCGCAATCCATCCCAAGAGCTCATACATGACATTGTCAAGGTGAGTTAAAAATGGTGTTTCTTTTGTGATAAATTAGCTTAATTTGAGTGTGCAGAAATCCTCAGATTGAAGCTCAGGGCCTTAAAAACTGCCCCCACCACTGAGACAGGGGGATACACCCCTCTTATACTCTCCCCCTTCTTAGGCCTTGAACTCTGTAAAACAAAACTGAATTGGTTAAATTCACAGTTGCATTACATGTAAGTGAACAACAATTTGTCGCCTGAGTGCTAGAATGTTCTATGTCCCCTATGGGACATAGAACATTCTAGCACTCGGGCGACGAATTTCAGTACTTTGACACCAGTGTGAAGAAGGTTAATTTTGGGGAGAAAAGATTTCTGTTAATTAATGCTGGATATTTATGCACCAGATGAAACTTCCATCAGTTCTTACTTGCAAGATCACCTAGTACTGTAGCCCTCAGCTTGGGTGCCTTTATACAAATTTTGTGCTCCAAGAATCAGGTCTTCCACTGTTTACAGAGCTTGAACTTCTTAAGGCACCTGTGGGTTCTTGGAGATTGTAATTGTGTTTATACTCCACAGCTTCATAATCTCTGGTTACGTATGGTAAATAAATCGGAATCTCTTCCTTGCACTACATACACAAACCTATGCTGAAGCAACTGCCACAGGCATTTCACAATAACGTCTTAATTCCTCAGACAATACATACAAAGTCATGCTAATATTGAATAACCCTTCATCTAACACAGACTATAGCATACTAAAAACCTTTCACCTCATGCATATAATACATATACAAGAAATATTCTGAAAAATGTATCATCTAAGATGTTGGGGAAATTTCCTTTGGAAATAAAAAGTCTCCTCAGACAAGCCAAACTGTGGTTGGACATCCAAACCTGGGACCCTATCAACCATTCATTTCCAGTATGGCACAATCCTGAGCTTACTGGAAATTTTCGAGGCAGACTGCTCTCCTTATTTTGAGACCAGGTAGGGTGCTGATGGTGAAGGTATTCATCCTATTGCGGAACAGACCAGAGTTCTCAAGCTGTTAGTGAAACAAATTCCAGAATCATAATCTGACCTTAGTCATGAAACAGTCCTGAAACAGTTACATGTAGTTCAGGGAATATTTATATTTTTAAAATTTTCATACCAATTGCTGTACATATAGAAAAAGAGAACAGCATTTAATGAAAATTATACACAAGTATTTTATATCGTAATTTTCAAATAAAAATTGGTGTGTAAAGTAAATTTGGTGCTGGTCAATCCTTGTCAGTGAATTGGGTAATGCCATAAGTTTTTGCCAGGGAACATTTTGACCAATGCAGGGAGATGTTTTGACCAGTGTTGGGGGATATTTCAACCAACGTTGAGAGGTATTTTGTCAAATGGCAGGGGACATTTTAACCCATTATGTTTGGGGGACATTTTGGTTTGAGGATGTTTTAACCAGAACCCAAGAATACTCACTTTATAAAAACAGTGGATTTCGAATCATGTTTTCGCCTTTATTTGCACTGTGGGTTTCTTTATTATCACTTTTCAAGTGAAAATTTTGTATACTGAACTGCGTAAATATATATTTAATGATAATTTTTTTCTTAATGGACACCCTTCAATTCAAAACTTATTGGAATTGACAGTAATCTATATTTTGCTTACAAGTGTAGATGGAACAGCTCGTGCAATAAGTGCTTCAGAAGTGTTGTAACACTGAATTGTGGGCTTGCTGGGATTTCACAGGATGTTGTTTGACATGCTTCAGACTCAATCTAATGTTTTTTGTATGTTGTGAAACTCTTCCTCTTCTCAACTAAGACTGCGAATGAAAGTGTGGGAGAATGGATTTGAATGAAAACAACACAAATCAGTATTTGGGCATCATGGCAAAATAACTAGAACACGTGACTGTTGATATGGGCTACACTTTTATTAAGGTATTAATAAATTGCTGACTCACAGTGTAGCCAAGACAGGTGCATATCAATGAAATTATGTATTCATATAAACTATGTCTGAACAAATTTTTTCCTTATTTACAACTATACACACCCAGAACTGGGTAAACAACATCCATCCCTTGACCTGTACTTCATGAGCGGTCCCAGCATGCCAGAGATGAGAGCGACCATGGTAGCAATCATCCCACCATCAGAGATGGGCAGTCTTGTCATTTTTATTTCGGTATCAGTAATCAGTTTTGGTATTTTTAGAGGGGTATACCATGGTATATGTTTTATATTCGGTATCTGACTTTACTGAGATCTGCTGATAACACCAACAGGAATTCATATCAGGAAAATTTAGAATAAGTTGGTCTTGCATCATTCTACAACAGTGCCACAAATGTCACTGCCAGTGAGCTCAACATTTGTATTCTTTTGCCAACACACATCATATCTACAGAACCTTTGTGACCCGTTTCAAGCACAACATAACCTTCAAAGGCCCATTTCAGGTTATTTTTGCTATCTCAGAGCATGTACCCTTAACTCTTAACCCGAAGAGTATTTTCAAGATATTTTTCATCAAATCAAGTCATGGCTGCTGTGAGGCAACCATGATTAGATTTGATGAAAAATTTATATAAATTTAACTTTAGAAAACATTGGTGAAAAAACTCCATCCAGTTTACAAAGGGAAAATCTGGTTAAAGTGCCTAAATGATACTTATTTCAGTGGCAAGAGAAAGGCTGTCCCTGGCAGGAATATCCGCCAGCAGCATGCAAGGAGTTAACATGCCATCATAAGGAGGGCCTGCTGACAAAAAATAAATCACCTGCTCTAGCAGTGATTTCTAGTCAAGTCTTGGCTGCCTGTTACAGGGTCACAAGATATGGTTTGTCAAAACTTTTTTAAAACAATGTTTTTTTTTGAACAGCTTAATTGTAAATTACGTGGATGGATGTGGCCGATTCATCAGGGAAAGGGTTAAAGGTGCTGGTTGGTTTGGCTGTAATGCTATATAAAGGGTTAAGAATGAATACATGCTGATCTAACACAGTGGTCCGAAAGTGACCAGCAAAATAGCAAAATATGCAGGCGGATTGCCTGAATGTTCTAGTTTAGAAAGCGGCACAAAATGTTAAAAACCTGTTTCTCAGACCCTCCAGCATGGTCCTTTTGGCTGCCACATGCTCTCTTTTTATAACCAATGCTAACATAAAAAAATAAAAATTAAATGGTTTATGTCCGATATTTTACCCAAGTTAACAAAACTGATAAATTTGTCCCTTGAGTGCAATAAGGCTTTGCAATGCTTTATTGCAAAACCTTGTTGCACTCAAGGGATGAAATCACCACCATCCATGCTATTCTGTAGATTATGAGGCCTAAAACATGAAGCAAACCAAGAACATGAACTTTTGCCTACAAAGAATTAATTACAAAAATGAAAAATAAAATAAAAAAATGCCCGCCCACATGCAATTTTTAAAAAATGGCCCAAGAAACAGAAGATCTACTTTGTGGGGCCTAAATTATGCTAAATAATGAAACATGATAGGAAAATCAGACAAAAATGCACAAATGTGAGGTAACAGATAACAAAACATTGTTCAAGAACTGTACTGGGTAAGCACATATGTACTGAATGCTTTGATACACATTTACACAACTTGTTTCAGGAGTTCTTACATCTTGGTGGGGGATGTTCTTGTCGCTATTGCCACTCATCCAGCCTTACTCATACATATTGCTTCTTCCACTAAGTCGTGAGTGGAAAGGATTAATAAGTAATCAGCAGACTTCATGTTTGTTTGAATTTAAGGTTACTTTCAGCATCTTTGGCTATACATTATCATGACAACAACAGAAGATTAAAGTAAAGTTTAATTATTGTTGAGGGGGGCACGGTGGCTCAGTAGAGAGAGGTGCAGGCTGCAATCCAAGAGGTCCTCGATTCGAATTCCCACTTGTGGCAACCGTGTTGTGTCCTTGGGCGAGACACTTCACCCCATAATGCCCACGTGGCGGCATGGTGGCATTGTGTACTAAGGCGTACTGCAAATCGATGGTGCACTTGTCTTCAACCAATGCTAACGCTGCTTGTGTGGAGTTAGTATGTTGGGGAGCCCGACAGTTGCTAACCATTGCTTGGTGGTTCTCTCTGGGTACTCTGGCTTCCTCCACCCATAAAAATGTCAGACACGGGGTGACCCTGGCTGCTGAAAGTGTCGTTAAAACCCCAATAAATAAATAATTATTGCAGACTCTTCTCTAACACAGTTTTGAGGACTAGTACCCAGAGCAAAGATTCTTCTGCCCTCGTTGGGAAGGGGTCCTGGGCCCAAAATTGGGAATTTGTTTTGGAGGGGAAGAAGCATACAAAGACAGAAATTTTACATTTCAATCAAACCGAAAACATTAAGACAGATATCTAACCAACTGCATGTATACTACAAGTATGTTTTACAGCAAATAGTCACATACAGGGCTGGGAGCAGTTAACACTTTAACACGTTAACGTGTTAAAAAAAAATGAACGCGTTAGAAAAAATTTAACTTGTTAATTAACGCCATACTTCATATTCTTTGTATCATCGTATGTGCATGTCGAATAATGTAAAATGCAACAAGAATAAACTGAATTCAGCCAGTCTATAATAACCCTAACCAGACATGGTATTCGCGTGGCAATGACGTTGCTTTTCCTGCTTAGAGTATGTTTTGTGAGAGCTATAAATAGACTTGGTCCTGTGAACGAACTTCTGTCGCAGATCGCGTGGCCCATGCCTTTCTGCTCTGATACGTGAGGACATTCAGGTGTATACATGTGAGTGTGTCATAAATCACGTGGTGTTTACAACTATCGTGTTCCAGTTGCAAAATGCAACAATTACTATTTGTTCAATTTTATTTCCATGTTTTGTTGAATAAACTTCGATATTTCCATTATGAGACACTCAAAGTACCTGTTTTGTGAGCATTATCATTTTAACAGGTTTTAATACGTTAACATGTTAATTTTTTATAAGCTAACACGTTAAGACAAAAATTAACTTGTCCCAGCCCTGGTCACATGGAATTTTGCTCACCCCAATCTCTGTAGTTTCTATTAAACTACCCAGTTCAGAACATCAATCATGCATTACATTTTTCTTCACGTCGGGACTGAGGTGGGAAAAATTTTGGATTGACAATTGGGAAAACTTATGCCCAAATGCCATTGAAAAAGGGTCCCATAGTTGACCCCAGTAGACACCTAAAAGATCCCTGTGTTATTACAAAAGTTGGATACATGGCAACACAGCTGACATTAAGGCAATCCATTCAAGCTCAACTCAATGGATGAACTTGTTACAAGAGCTGGAAGTTGGCACTTGTAACACCATCTATATTCTATTCAAGTTCAACACAGTATATAATTTTATAAGTGTTGGAGGTGTGTTAACAAGTTAGACTTACAGGGATTCTTCTGCACTCTTTGGGAAAGGGATGGTCTGGGGCCCTTGCAATTGGGAATTTGTTTGGGAGAACAAATATTCAAAGAATATGAAATTTTACCTTCATATTGAGCAGAGTGCATAATAATGACATTATTTTAGCAGCATGTTTCAAATTTCCAAGTTTATCATTGAGTATCCACTGACCTCGATTTATAGTTTTCAACTGCACAATTCTTGAAATTATAACTTTATTTCGTCAAATTGAAATAATAAAAAGTTATTACTTCAAGAATCATGTAGTCCAAAATAACCTTGAGGAGGGGGTGGGGGTGGGGTGGGGGGTGGGGGGTCTTGTCCAAACATGGCCTGAAAGCCTGGATTTTAATATTTTAGTTTGGTACATCCTTTCAAAGGATGTCCCAAACCAAAAAATTAAAATAATCTTTCAGGCCATGTTTGGCCTGGGGGAGGGGAGGCCGTACCCTGACTTCCTGGGCCAAACCAGGCCCCTCAAAGTTCAGGACCCAGAGTTACTACCCCAGGCCCTCACCCTCTCCCCGGCCCTGAATGTAACAATAAAATAGAACTTGTAAAACTGTAGCACAGCAATCAAGCTGCGCTTCTGGACTTTCTGGGCACCAGGGGGAAGAAGAGACTTTATGTTCAATTTTTTCATTCAATCAATATATTTTGCATCAATAAGCTTTGTTCATCTTTGCTTTTGATGATCTTTTATTGATGTCTTATGGTCACTTCCAGTATTAATGGCTATCTCAAAACTATGACACAAGACAAATTTGCCAGCTATTTATACTTGGGCAGTCCACTTTGGAGGCCTTGCACCAAGTCAATGTTTACCAGATCCCATTTTACACGTAAAACAAAAGTTGTTTACTGGAGCCCAGCAAAGCTGCGAAAGTTGGTTTGATCTGAAATCTATTAAATGATTTGATTCAATTCAGTTACGATGAGTCAAAAATGTTAGAATTGTCAAAATGTTCTAAAAATCTTATCATGTATCTGTTCTTTGAACTCTTCTATTATCAGGAGTCCTGTGCAGGAAATCTGATAACAGAAGAGTTCAAAGTTCTATTTCAAAAAAATTGCTCCATGGGAGATTGCTAGCTGCCGCACACACAGCAACTGATGTATAGTTCAAGAACGACAAGAGATTTTTTGTCACCAAAAATCAAGCTTGTTTTGATATTTGCATTAACCCTTTACCTAACATGAAAAGCAGAAGACACTTGCAAAAAAAAATTCTTGAATAACTATTATTTTCATTTTTTGTCTCAAAAACATAGGTTACGACCCCCTCATTGGAATGAGCTCGACGAGCTCGTTCCAATGAGGGGTCATAACCTATGTTTTCGAGACAAAAAATGAAAAAAATAATGAAAATTAATTGGCGATTTTTGAGAATAGCGCTGGCCGGTTTTGGCCGTTACATTAGGTAAAGGGTTAATACAGAAGCTACTATATGTATAGTAAGTACTTGCAGTAAGTTTTGTAACCAAACAGTCACTTGAAATAATGATCAGTCTCTGTATTAAATAAATTGTTCTTATACTATTAAATGATAAAGGTTTTTATGCATTTTGCTCCACTTCGATCGTCTACACTCTGTGGTTTTGCAGTTGTGTCTAGGAAAGTCTTTGCGGCCCATATAGGCAGCCAAGACTTGCCAAGAAGCAACTGACAAGGTTCTTGGGATGTAACTTGCAAATGTATCTAAAAACTGCCTGTTGCAGTAAAAAGTCATCAAAGTCAAAATAAGGACTTCAAGTTCACAAAGAAATAAATATTTATTTCAATGAGGAATGAGATTGGGAAATTTTGGGTTTGAATTGGGAAAGATCATGGAAAAATGCAATTGGGAAAGGGTTCCATATTCATCCCCTGTAGACACCCAAAAGAATCCCTGGCTTAAATACTTTCTAGTCATATTTTACACGTTAACTGAGGTTAATAATGGAGTTGGGGGAATGCAACACAGCAGACATTAATACTATCTCTAAAGTTCAACAGTGATTGAGGTTATTACAAGAGTTGGATGTGAGGTAATGCAGAGGACCTTAATTCCCGACAATCTCATCTATTCAAGTGTGACACAGTGTGTGATGTTGTTACAAGAATTAAATGCATGGCAGCAAAGTGAACTTTAACTTCATACATTCCAATCTAAGGCAGCGGAGGAGGTTATGATAGGACTAACTAGAGGCTCAAGAGAGACTAAAACGCTCACCTGGACCAATTTGTCCTAAACTGTAAGGGTTATGGGTATGGAGAAAATGCAATCTGAATGAACCATATGACAGATTCGACCAGCAATTTTTTGTGCAATTGTTTCAACTCCTCAGAAGAAAGCTTCATACCAAATACAAAATCTCTAGTCCGTGCAGTTTGGGAAATATTGGACATTTCATTTTTTTTCTATTTTTAGCGCCAAGTGTTCGAACGGGGAACTGCAAAAACTTTTGAGGGCATAAATGAAGTACTTAGGGTCAACTAATGCCACATATAAAATTTGGTTCAAATCGCTCCATTGGTTCTTGAAACAGAAATTTTCATGAGAGCTCAAAAATGAGCCCATCCCCTGGAGAGCCCAAATATGGACCTATCAACTTTATTTGAACAACTTTTAATCTTGAACACCAGAGGAAGTTTCATATCAAATATCAAAGCATTCCCACTTGTGGTTCATGAGAAAATGATTTTTAACGAATTTCATAATATTTGGGCATAAGCCCAAGCCCAAAAAAGACCGAGACCCCATTTGAACAAAACTAAAACAGAATACCACCAAGATGATGTGTCCCATATATATTTCAATTTGGGCCATTGGTATGTGAGAAGATATTTTTAAAAAGGTAAACATGTAATCTTTTTCCCATTGACTTCAGTGTTAAAAAATGCTTAGTCATCATATTTTCATAACACCAAAAACAGACCATCTGACAGATTTGCCAGCAATTTTTTTGTCTAATTGTTCCAACTGCTCAGAACTGCTTCCATAGGAAGCCCAAATATTAACCCAGGGACTCAATTTGAACAAACTTCAATCTGACCCCTGTAGAGATGATGTATACCAAGTATCAAAAGAATCTAACTGTATGATCTGAAGTAGATTTTTAAAGCTTATTCCCCATAGCGCCCTAAGTTAATTATTTGGGCTCCTCTGTTGAGCCCAAATATGGACCGAGGGGGTCGATTTAAACACACTTGTATTTGACCATCCTACGGATGTTGTACACCAAATATCAAAAGATTCTGATCAGCGGTTCTGAAGAAAAAAATTTATTCAGTTTTTGCAAATATGCTTTTTTTTCAAACGCCCCTACAGAACACCCTAACACAACCGATGGTTTTTTTTTTAATCCATTCTACCGGTCAAAAGGATTCTTCATACCAAATAACAGTTTTCTGTTCCGTGTAGTTTGGAAAATATGGGTATTTGAATTTTTTTCTGTTTTTAGCCCCTGGCAACGAAAAAAACAATTTTTGGCATCAATCAAGTACTTTGGACCCCCTTATGCTACATAACAAATTCGGTTCAAATAAGCCCATCGGTTCTTGAAACAGAAATTTTGGGCGGAGCCTAAAATGGATATGTGCCCACAGAGAGCCCAAATATTGATATACCAACTTCTCTTGAACAAACTTTAATCTTCAATGCCAAAGAGTGTTACATACCATATATCAAGGCAATCTCTCTGGTCGTTCATGAGAAGAAGATTTTTAAAGATTTTTAGGCTCTGGCATCATTGCCCAGAGCCCGAAGAAGGCAGCCACTCCATTTGAACAAAATAGAAAGGATATACCCCAGGGATGGTTTGTGCAATATATGTTTGAATTTGGCTGAATGGCTGTGGAGAAGAAGCCAGATTTGTAAAAAGCTAAAGTACAATGGATGACGGATGCCAAGTGATGGCAATAGCTCACACTGACTTTCAGTCAGGTGAGCTAACAAGAGATGCCTAATGTTATGAGAATAGTTGGATATCCTGTAACAACAATGATGGAGATTATTATGGGATATGGCTGTGTCCAATACAGTGGGCATTTGAGCTGGGCATTTTTTAGGTTTTCCGGTTTTGTGGCAAACAGGAAAACCAAAAAATAAGAAGCACCAAAAACCGACTAATGGGTTTTACTGTGTTTGTGCATAAACTGATCAAACTACCTTACTGTGAGCAAATTAGACTAGTGGCCCTGATGGACTCTCGTCAATTAGTCTATCCGGCAAAAGAGCAAATACATGTATGTCATGTTCCAGAGGACGAATCAATAAGAAAGAAAATGTGACAATGAGAACACGACATTGATTAGATAAACACTCTTCATTTGTTAGCCTAATTTATGTTTTTTTCTGCCTCAATAGGCTTAGCAACTGATCACCAAAAACCTTTAATGATCAAAGGGAAGTTGGTCTGAACCCAATGGCAGTATTTACAGACAACGCCTTTTGAGGTGAGTGGTGTCGAAAAAACTATTGCAATTTATTTTCAAAGTTAAGGGCCAGAAGTGTTGTTTATGTTCCTAACACTTTGAAAAACTGAACCGATAAGTGTTTTTTTTTCTGAAACCAAACCAAAACTCAACCAAATCTGAAAGATTAAAACTGCAGTTTACCACAGAGGACGATGTTATTAAAAGCGTCTGATTCTTGCCAACACAACACGTTCATCTATTCAAGTTTACCAAAGCGGACAAAGTTATCACAGGAGTAAGATGTGTGGTAACATAGTGGAATTTAGTCTCATGATGCCCATCTATTCAAGATTAACCCTTTACCTAACATGAAAAGCAGACGACACTTGGAAAAAAAATTCTTGAATAACTAATTTTTTTCATTTTTTGTCTCAAAAACATAGGTTATGACCCCTCATTGGAACGAGCTCGTCGAGCTCGTTCCAATGAGGGGTCATAACCTATGTTTTTGAGACAAAAAATGAAAAAAATATTGAAAATTAATTCGCAATTTTTGTGAATAGCGCTGGCCGGTTTTGGCCGTTACGTTGGGTAAAGGGTTAACACACTGGATGAGATTATTACAAGAATTGGACGCGCACCAATTCTGTGGAATTTAGGACCATCTATTCAGGTTAAACAGAGTAAATGAAAATCTTACACAAGTTGAATGTGTGCCAACATAGCAGACTTTAATCCCATCTGTTCAAGTTTAACACAGAGGATGATGGTATTGCAAAATTTGGATGTGTGCCAACACAGTGAACTTTAATCCCATCTGTTCAAATTTAACATAGTGGGTGATGTAATTGCATGAGCTGGATTCTTGTCAACACAGCAGACTTCAATCTCATCTTTCAAAATTAACATAGTGGGGTTTAACGACTGTTTCAACAGTCTGGGTAACCTTGTGTATGACAGTTTTATGGGTGGAGGAAGCTGGAGTACTGTCAGGCTCCCCAACATACTAACTTCACACAGGCAGGGTTAGCATTGGTTGAAGACAAGTGCACCATCGACGTGCAGTGTGCCTTAGTACACAACCCCACCATGCTCCCACGTGGGCAAATGGGATGAAGTGTCTTGCCCAAGGACACAATGCAGTTGCCGCAGGTGGGATTTGAACCGAGGACCTCTTGGCTTGCAGTCTGCATCTCTTCCTACTGAGACACCACACACCCTAAAATTACACGAGTTTCAAGAGCAGACTTTAATCCCATCTTTTCAAGTTTAAAATAGTAGGTGATCTAATTACATGAGTTGGATGTGTGCCAACACAGCAGACTTTAATCCATCTTTTCAAGTTTAAAATAGTAGGTGATCTAATTACATGAATTGGGGGTGCAGCACAACAGCTTAAATCACATTTATTCAAGTTTAGCAAAGTGGACGCTTTAATCACCTTTATTCAAGTTTAACAAAGTGGACAATGTTATCACAAAAGTTGGCAACACAGTGAACTTGAATGCCATCTATTCAAGCATGATACAAAAGATGATGTTATAAGAGTTGGACAAATGCCAACACAAGGTCTTGAATCCCATCTTTCCAGTTTTAACATAATAGCTTAGCTTAATAGGCCTTCAAGAGTTGATAGTGTTGCAACATATATGTAGCAAACTTTAATCCCATCTATTCCAATTTAAAATTACTTTGAGAACAACAGTCCTACTCAAATTAAAGCCACTAACTACTAACTGTCCAACTGGATAACTTGTAGGATAAACAGAAAGCAGTATAGCTCCCTCACTGATAGCTTTCTCAGCACCAATGTCAGAGCTTGAATTGTAAATGGATGAAAAATGAAATATTTTTGTAGATGTTCTGTGGTGTAACCCTTTAACCAATTCAATGCAAAAAACTGACCACACTTGCAAAAAAAATTTCTTATACATGTATAACTAAAAGTTTCTATGTTTTACCTCAAGACATGGCTTATGAACCATCGCTGGAATAAGCTTGTTCTAATAAGGGGTTATAAGCTGACCTGGAAATAAAGAACTTGCATCATAACCAGTGTTCAAACAGTTAACTGAATCGGCTGACATAATCGGCCAATTACAGGGTATCGGAATCGAATCGAAACTACCAGAAAAATATCGGTTCCCACCAATTGTCATTTTTTTTAGCACAAGTCACAAATCACAGATGGCAATTTCACAAAGTCCCTGCTGATACTATATACTATCAACTGACAGCTCTGATGGATTTACTACCTACTGTTTCGATGGATCTATCATTAAATTAACGAAATGCTGGTCTATTGGAATCACGTCCAGAGCTGGCTGCAATTTATGTCACGCATGTTTTGTGAAACAGCACAGCCATGTGATGAAAAAAGGAAACAACATTGACACTAACCAATAACTCTATCCCAGCAGTGTCTGGATAATGTGACACCTAGTCACAATAACTCTATTATTAAACAACACTAATACTCTATCAGAGATAATGAAAGAAGCATCGACGGGAGAAAATCAAAATAGCAAATTATCAATATCAGAATTTTCAATGGAGAATTGAAAAAAAGAAAGCAGACTTAAAGCGTGCATCCATCAAAGTAAGCTCCTCCGACCAAGTGAGTGTCACCAAATCATCATAATGATCAGTTGAATCAACTCAATGTTTTTATTTCCCCTGATCTTTGTCACAGGTACTCATAGCCTGTCAGCACCGGTTAAAAAATGCTACCAGATATCATTTTTCTTTCGAATTCTCAGCTTGTGTTGTGTATCTGTGGTCTATTTATGTTAAAAAAAATCCTAGTGATCACTGGGAATTCCTCACTGATGTAATCAATTTTGTGTCATGCGATGCAAACACTTCAAAGTTGGGAATTTTTAGTGTCGATAAATTCCACATCGATAATAAAATTAATGGATTTAAAATGGCAACAATTAACAAGGATTATCAACAATTTGTTCACAGTAGCTTGATCCAGTATACAGTTTAGGTATGACAACGTCAATTGTATGAGATAATATGCATTGGAAAAGTTAAAGTTACTGCCTATTTTCGTGATATGAACAATGAATACGAAGGATAACAGGTACCGTGAAATGTTACGTGCCCCTTGTGGACCAATATCATCATCATTCAGTGGTATGCTGTACACAGCTAAAAAATAGTCGACTATGAAAAATAATAGTTGACTATAGGACTTTCTGACGACAAGTCGACTTAAACGAATAGTCGTGGCAGCCCTAACCATGGGTACTCAATCGGAATCGGTATTGGAATCGGCCGATTATGACTGAATAATCGGTAATGGGTTCATGGGCATATAATATAATCGGCTGACCACTGATCATAACCCATTAGCAGATTATACTAAATAACATGGTGATAACCTATATAAATACATTGGAGCCCACTTAATTGGATATCTCTTAACTGAATAACCCCGTTAAGTGAACATAATTTCCTAACACAAAACCATTCACCATACCTCTAGTACAAACTTGACCTGTTAATTGAAGATAGGTTATAATAGAGTAAACTCCTGTTAATTGAATAAAAAATCTTGTAACCTGTCATGAAATTACCCAGACTCTCCCCAGTTTTCCTTTGTTTATAGGCCTATTTGGCCTCAATACATCCAATACAGGCATTTAATATATTATATCTTGTTTGACAGAGCTCATGGAGTTTAAACAATATATAATGGAATAAATGATACGTTTATCTTTACAATAGAGGAAAGTGACACAATCCCTGTTAATTGAATACTCTGGTTAAGTGAATAATTTTCATTGGCAAAGTGGCTATAAATTGACAGGGTTCCACTGCACCATACAAATGTCTACCTCCTCTATTTTACTCTGCTAGCCATGCTGTTTACGTCTTAACAGCAACAATTAATGAGCGACCTTGCTGGGGAGATTGTGCATTAGTTGTTGCTATTTATTGTGGAGGAAATTCTGTCGAGACATAAATGACATGCCATTCTACTCATATGTGGATGCAATGCACAACCAATAAGTCAAGCTGGTCCCGAGGATGGCTGGGCAAAACATACCGGATCAGGATTTTATGTGGTATTATTTTTTCGTATTATTTTGTCATAACCTGTAGTTCGCTCACATATTTCACAATTGCCGTAACCTCTGCATAACCTAAAAGACTGTTCGCAGGTTATTTCCAGACCTGCACTAGCAATGGTTTCAAGATCAAAATGTAAGAAACATAAAATCTGAATCATAAGTTTGTCAAATTACTCAAATAGCGTTGGCCAGTTACGAAAATTACATTAGGTGAAGGGTTAATTGCAGGGTAAAGTATCGTCTATACTCTAGTCCTAGTTAGTCTAGTGGAAAACAACTGAAATAAAGCAAAACTTGCTCTTGGTCAATCTGCAGCCACGAGAATCAAACAAGTAATCAACCAATCGCAGGTACTCTGTTCTAATGGCTATCTCCTGTAATCCTTAAACGATACAACTAAACTGTGGAGTCCTGCTTGTCTAACACAAGCTGCATACTGACTGTACCTAACAGACCCTACAACCCCATCTAATTCTCATTCTAAGTAAAAAATAAATATGGAAAATTACTATGTACCCGAGAACACATTTTCATTTCTTCTTTCAAGGAGTAATGAAGGAGAAACTGGAAATCTGATCATGAGAGATAAATATCAAACAAAGTTTCTGGTTACTTGTGTGTCAATCAGGTTGAAACTTTTAACCTTAAAAGAAAGAAATTTAAACAAGTAACTGTCAAAATATTTAATAGCCGCCTATATTTGTGTTGGCCAAGATTTACTTCATTCACCAGACAGTTCATGGGATCTATATTAGGAGCAGGAAATATTACACTGTTTCGTCTCAAGTTAGGGGTGAATTTCCTGCACTTGATACTGATGCTAGTACAGATACTTCAATGTGAAGGTTTGATACAAAACAGTAATTTTCTTTCTAACAGTTCCTTTTATCTCTTGAAATAAAACAATTGCCAGTTCACATCTACACTGCGACGAATGGTAAAAAATGAAACAAATGACATAGCATGGAATTTTACGTGAGTGACTGGCTAACTAGTTTGGGTTGCAAAACTAATACATAAGGCCTAAAACAGTTAAAAATCTGTTTCTCAGACCCTCCCACATGGTCCTTTTGGCTGTCGCATGCTCTCTTCAAATAACTACTGCAAACTTGAAACAAGAGATTCACTCGGAAGTGAATGTGCCCCAACATGGAAATGGAACTTGATCTGTGACCTTGACCTCCATCGAACAAAATAATGTGGGCGCCACATCGTCTCCCCATAAGCAAGATATATGCCAAGTTTCAACAAAATCCAACAAAGCATCTCAGAGTTACTGAGTGGACACGAAAGTCTTTGTGACGGACAGATGGACAGATGGAAAAGAAAATGTTCCTGGTGGGCAGACGGACGGACAGAAGAAAATGACAAACACGGCACACCCCTCCGGGCATAAAAATAAACATTAAATGGTTTATGTCTGATATTTAACCCAAATTAAAACTCGAAAAACTGTGAGCGCTGCTCACTAAATGATACCACCCACTCCCACCAAGTAACATTTTACAACAGCAAAGGTGTGTTTAATGTAGAGAGCACAAACACTGACACACCTCCCCCCCCTCCCCACACACACACCTCCACCCCGAAGCTTGAATTGACAAAGCCCAGTTTTCAATATGTGAAACTGTAAGAATGAAAATATCTGAAAACAAAATAAAGGTACACATCTTCACTGTATGTAAAAGAATGTTTGAAGGTTTCATTGAAATCCATTCACTAGTTTAAAAGAGGTAGCGGATAACAAACATCAACAACCCCCATGCAAGCTTGAATTGACAAAGCCCATTTTTAAATATGGGAAACCCTAAAAATGAAAATATCTGAAAACAAAACAGGAGGTGCACATCTTCAATATAAAATTATTTAAAAACTAAAAGTTGATTCTTGCAGCTGTAGTTGGTGACGATCAAAACCAATTGCTGAGAATAAATTTTAAGGCCTGATTGTTTGGATTGAATGGGCTGATGTGGTACAATTCACTAATTGGATCAAGGTCCGAGCAGTTAGCTTGACGCTGGGCATAGGACATTCGTTTGATATTCATATTTAGTCAGTTTGATGTTGGGCATTGAACTTCATTTGATAATCGCTCTTGATGTCAGTTAACTCAGTTTGACATTCGGTGTTTGACATCAATTTGACATTAGTTGTCAATTTCCCGACATAAAACTACTTACAGGTGAATGTCAATCGTCAAACTGACTATAGGCGAGTGTCTAACGAATATCCAATGCCCAATTGACTAAAAGTGAATGCCGAATGAATGCAAATGCCAAATGTCAAACTAACTTCAGGCGAATGTCCAACATCAAGCTAACTTCAGAGGTAGTGAAGCAATAGTAACATGTAGCCCTTAAATAAGGGTTTATATTTCGTCGAGAATCCATTCACACAAAGATTCATGCAATGAAGCTAGCGAGAATTCATGTAGATTCTCGCTACACCTCTGCTAGGATTCACGTGAAAAGATTTGAGTCAATTTAACCCTTTACCTAACATAGTAGCAGCAAATTAACTAATGCAAGGCTAATATGACCTGAAATATCCCTACACTTTATCAATAAAACTGTACAAATATGGCTGTTATTGGAACTGGCTCAATCAGACGGTTCCAAGGGCATCCATATTTGTATTGTTTTATTGATAAATAGTTTTTTTTTTTTAAATTACAGTGGAGCCCACTTAATTGGATATCTTATAATTGTATATCTCTGTTATTTGAATATAATTTTCAAACACAAAACCATTTACCATACCTTCAGTACAAATTTGATCTGTTAATTGCATATGGGTTGTAAAGTAAACTCCTGTTAATTGTATATAATTTTTTGTAATTTGTAATAAGTCGAAAAAATTACTGTGACACGCACCAAATTCCCCTTATTTATCAACCTTTTTGGCCTCACTACATCCAATACAGGCATTTATTCTATAATATCTTGTTTGACAGAGCTCTATGAGCTCTGTCAAACAAGATATAATAGAATAAATGGTTACCACCAGAACACAGGAAACTGACCAAATCCCTGTTAATTGTATACTCCTGTTAATTGAATAATTTTCACTGACAAAAGGGATATTCAATTAAGAGGATTCTACTGTATCAAATTCAGTTTAAAGTTAAAAATTAAAAATCTGTATTGGGAAACGTGCCAACATGTGTTACCAGTATACAACAAGGGTTCAACCATGGTGGCCTAATGTGATCCTGGGACACTCAAGGCAGGTATGGATTCTCGCAACCATTTTCGTTAGAATCCAAATGGATTCTCCAAAATTTAGGTGAAATATAAACCCCAGAAAGACATAGTACTCTGGAATTCTCAATGACGAGCATCACGTCATAACCTTATTACACTGAGAGAGACTAGTCGAGATAATTAACTATCTCAGTACTTTCATGTGATTTGCTAATAAAAATTACTGTTCCTATGCATGGAATGTTCATATAATTGGTTTTACAAACTGGAACAATTCATTAGCAAACCATTCATTAGAAAGTGTCTGTCTCAAAAAGATGGGAATAAAATACTTTGGCTGAACAGAAAGATATATGTTTTCTTCCCCAGCAATTCTGAACTGAAGCTAAACATTATTTTCAAACAATTTTCAAGAACTTATAAGTATCAACTGTACCTAACTAGAGCTGGTCTGTCGCCCGGCATACCCCCACCGTGGCATACCGCCTAGAGTGGGTGACTGAAAAGGGGCATTCAATTTTTCTAAGAAAAAAAAATCCAATATGGCCGTCAGTCGGCCATCTTGAAACTGAGCAGGACAAAATTATGTCACTCACTTCCCCTCATCATGTTGATTATTTTTGTGAAGTTTCATGAAAATGTGGCTAAAACTGTGTTAGTAGTTTGCTCCACAAGTTTACATGTGCAACAGACCGACAACGACAGACTAACCGACCGACAGACAAGTTGACTCCTATATACCCCCACAAACTTCGTTTTGTGGGGGTATAATAAGAAGTAAATTGAGGAGGAAGTATTTAGTTTTATTTAACCTTTTGAACCCTAGCAGCCGCTTTTCTGGCCAGGAACACGATACGTCGTAACATCATATAGGATGGCTGTTCAGTAAATGTGTGGGGTAGACCAATGAATATTTTCAACGTTCAACCCCGAGGCTGCACGTTGAAAATATTGATTGGTCTACCCCAAATAATGAATATGGACTCTTCTAATTGCTGCCATTGAACTGGTAAGGAAGATACCACTAGAGTTGAAAGGGTTAATGAAGCTAAGTAAGTCCTTAAAGAATTTTATCTATAAAATAAAAAAAATAACTACTGTTATACAATGACACATTAATTTTTCGAGTTTCAATATTTCAACCTGTGTAATCCTGGACAACAAAAACAAAGCGAAGGAGATTTGTTTAGGGTCCTGTGCGTATTCGAGATTCGATTCGATATTGATACCATACGTCTGCTTCGAGATCGATCCCGAATCAGTCTCAAGATTTGATTTCTTCGAATCTCTCGAACTAACTTCAATTTGTTACATTTCCAACAAAAATTGGATAAAATTGACATGAGACAATTCATTCATGTGGGCACAATTCATATTTAACTGAGTAATTGACAAAGGTTAATTGAAAGGAAAGTAGTGAATTTTGTCCAGAATATTTTCCGTAGTTTTAGTTTTTTAAGGCTTAACTTGTTACTATTCACATTCTTAAGAAAGTGAATAGTAACAAGTTAAGCCTTCAAAAACTAAAACTATGGATAATGGGCCTAGCTGTTTCAGCAACGGTGCTGCAGAGAATATTTATTTATTGGTGTTTAAGGTGTCAGTCAGTCTTGAAAGGGTCACCACAGTGTACCGTAACTTCCATTTCATGCAATATGAAATAACTTTTCTATTAAGATTCAATTCAAGGTTCGATTCGATATTGATATCTGAGACACAATTTCATTTGAGATTCAATTAAAAAAAAATGGGTGTCGGAGATCCCTAGATTTGTTACTCCCAGCTGCCAAATAATAGTGTTGACACAATTATTAATTCTGAAGGGCAGTGAGGAATAGAGGGAAAATGCCTTTCCTTTTATTACTGCCAGTCATATATCCTGACCATCACTATTATTCAGCCATCACTATTATTAGGCAAGTAAGAGTAACTAGCCGAGTGCTGAAATGCACTATAATTACTCTACCAACAAGTACTGAAGCCATTTTTATGGCTTTACACTGTATTCATTAGCTTGTTACAGGAAGAAAGTTTGATATAAAATTATTTTTGTTACAATTACGGGAGTGCCAACAGGTATTCTCCAAAAAGTTGTTTCATAAAAAAATATTAAGAAAATGAGAGCAAATCAATAGAAGCAAATGAAAATATTGCATGAGATGCAACATTCTTGCATTTCTTTTAACTCGTTGCAAGCTGCTAGTGGATGGATATTCATGCCAAGGACATGAAAACTGTTGCCATTAAAAAAAAAGTGGATATTTAACCAAAAATTCCCTTGTAAAAATGTATAGAATTTTTTTACCCATGATTTAAGGTAAATTTTTTATGAATTTTTTTAGCCATGACTAGATTTCATGAAAATTATTTTAAAATTACTTGGTGGATTATTTAATTATTTATTGGTTTTTCTGCACAATGTTATTTATTTATTGGTGTTTAAGGTCACATACTTATGCACAATGGCTAATCGTGACCGTGACAGTTTTACGGGTGGAGGAAGCCGGAGTACCCGGAGAGAACCACCGAGCAACGACGAGCAGCTGTCAGCTCCCCAACATCGTAACTCTGAACTCTGCACCGCAGCACAGGCAGGGTTAGATTGGTTGAAGACATGCGCACCATCGACGTGCAGTACGCCTCAGTACACAGCGTCATCGTGCCCCCATGTAGGCAATCGGGGTGAAGTGTCTTGCCCAAGGACACAACACGGTTGCCGCAGGTGGGAGTCGAACCGAGGACCTCTCGGCTTGCAGCCTGCACCTCTACCAACTGAGCCACCGCGCCCCCTTCTGCACAATGGCTATTAAAACAAAATGAAATCAAAGTCAAGTTCAGCCAATCATTCATACCTATCATGTCCATTTTAGAGAATTTCTATCCGTGTCATTGGTACCAGGTCCTATTTTGCTGACTGAGAGGGTTTAGACTTAAAAAATTTTCAACATATGAGATTATTCAATGTTTTTTTATTGGGGTTTAAGGACACTTGCAACAGCCAGCGTCACCTCATATCAGACAGTTTTCCGGATGGAGGAAGCTGGAGTATCCGCAAAGAACCACTGTGCAGCAGCGTGCAGCCGTCAGTCTCCCCAAAGTCCCAACTCCACACAAGCAGGGTTAGCATTGGTTGAAGACAAGTGCACCATCGATGTGCAGTTCGCCTAAGTACACATTGCCACTGTGCTCCCACATTGGTAATGGTGATTAAGTGCCTTAAATGCAGTTATCTCCGGCAGGGATTGAACCATGGACCTTACGGTTTGAAGTCCAATGCTGTATCCACTGAACCACCGTGTTCCCATTCTACAATTCTGAGAGGAGGAAATCGGTCTGATAATTTCTATCAGATCATGACTGGGAATGCAAAAGGAAACTTGAATTCAAAATTTTCTGTTTGTTTTTGTGATAGCAGCTCTGTAAATAAACGACTTATTTTACCAGTAAAACAGAACATTTTTTAACACTTAACCTTTGAGAGCCTGGACAAGTGTCCTGAATTCCCGCCATCCCACAGCCTCCGTACGTCCAGTGGCTAAGTAGTGATTTCCAGTCAAATTTTGGCTGCCTGTTAAGGCAGCCAAAACTTGACTAGAAACCACTGCCAACCCAATTTGTCTGTTGTCAACAGGACCTCCACATGATGGCATGTTACGAGATCCTGTTCTGAGGTCGTAAAAGTCGTAAATAGGCCTTCAAGGGTTAAAGGCCTGGTGATTTTTTAAACATTTCTGCCACACTGTGACATTTAATGCTCTGTGACTCTGTAATTGTGTCTACACAAGTCTTGGCTGCCTATACAGCAGGCCAGGAAATGAAAGGCTTATATCATAACCCGACGTTGGCAGGTTTCGCTATATAGCATAGTGGTAACCCTTAGAAAAAAGGGTGTTGTTATGCTTCTCCACCTTCACTGTTTTTACTACGCCAGTCATGCTGTTTTACATCTAAACAGAATTTCCACCTAAATAAACATCAACAACTAAAGTGTGATCTCACCCAAGCGAGATCGCATGTTTGTTGCTGCTATTCATTTTGACGGAAAAGCTTTACAATGGAAAAAGCTTGTTATTTTATTCATTTGTGGTTGCAATACTCAACCTTTGAGTTCTGAAAGATTGTCAAGTCTTTCCAGTAAAACGATTTATAATTTGATAAAGTTAAGCTGTATTACTATGTCGTAACATGTAGTTACTTCATGTATTTTTCAATTGACGTAACCCACATGTAACCTAAACGATCGTTTGCAGGTTATTTCCAGGCCGGTATAGGCAGCCAACACTTGCCTAGATACAGCTGCCATTGTACTTAGACTGTACCTTGCAAGTTTACCCAAACACAGCAAGTTGGAGCACCTGTTCAAATACCCTAAAAATTGAGGAGAAAGTCGGAAATAGGCCCTTAACCCTCAGCACTCTGATGTCAAAATACTGAAATTTCAAGCATTTTTAACTTTAATACCACAAGAAAAGGAACCAATTCAGTCTTGTTTGACTGAGCTCAATGAGCTCTGTCAAACAAGATTGAATTGGTTAAATTCCTAGCTGCATTATGGGAAAAATGTATGGCTTGAAATTTTGATGTTTCAACATCAGAGTGCAGAGAGTTAAGGGAATATAAAGGGTAAAAGAGCAAAACTTATTAGTCCAAGTTGTTACCTGGCAAATTATGGCAATTTTATAGCTTTTTGACAACCTCTTTTAAGTAATAAAATACAACAAATCAATATGAAGTTAAATGAAGTAAAGCCAAGTGATGTTTAGGTTAAGATACTTTGCTATTTTGGTTTCTAATTCTGCATGTTGTAAAGTCAGCATGTGCTGGCATGTGTGTAACTGATAATTTATAACCAGTACTTGTAGATAAAAATCTCAACCCAACATAAAGTGTGGGATAAGAATGTGAACCATGTCATTCAATTTTCTAATGGAACTGGACAAATTGATGCTCATGAGGTGTTAAATAGACAATAAGCCACTAATCTGAAAATTAACCACACTCTCAGATTTTGCTTGTATGTGAAAAAGTATGTTTAAACAAGAGGCTCCAGGGACCTGAGGGCACCCACCTGACATGATAGCCTAAATATCAACCCAGGGAATTGATTTGGACAAGTTGCACCTGCCCCTTCTAAGAAAAGCTTATACCAAATAGCCAATGATTCTGACCAGCAGATGTAAAAAAAAATTTTTTTAAAGAATATTCCGCAAATTGAACTAAGTAATAATTTGGTCTCCCACAGGGAGCCCAAATATGAACCCAGGGACTTGGCTTGAACAAACTTGAATCTCACCTCCTAAGGATGCTGCATACCAAATATCGAAATCTTCCGACTGCTGGATCTTAAGAAGAAGATTTTTAAAGAAAATTCCTCATTTTGAACTAAGTTATAATTCAAGCTCCCACAGTGAGCCCAAATATGAACCCAGGGACTTGGCTTGAACAAACTTGAATCTCACCCCCCTAAGGATGCTACATACAAAATATCAAAACATTCTGACTGCTGGATCTGAAGAAGAAGATTTTTAAAGAATATTCCTCATACTGCACTAATTTAAACATTTGGGGTCCTTTTGAGAGCCCAAATATGGACCCTGGGATTCGATTTCAATAAACATGTGAAACAATCTTTCAAAGATGTTATATGTGAAATTTGAAAGCTTTTGGAGCAGTAGTTTGGGAGAAGAGTAGTCTTAAATGTTTTTCCCCATTACCCACAGTGTTAAAAAATGTGGACTCAGCACTTTTTCAAAGTCCCCAAAAAGTACCGTATGATAAAACCCGATAGCAATTTTTTTTTTACCATTCCATTCTGTTGGCCCTAAGGAAGCTTCACACCAAATAAGAATTCTCAGTGCCGTGTAGTTTTGGAGATATGGGTGTTTTAATTTTTTTCTATTTTTAGATCCTCCGGCTCTCATGGGGCGACAAGACAAATTTTTGGGGCATAAATTAAGTACTTATGACCCAATAAGCCCTCATATCAAATTTGGTTCAAATCAGCCTCTCGTTTGGAAAATAGAAATTTTGGGTGGGGCAAAAATTCTTGCCCCTCCCATAACGAAAGCAAATACAGCTCCTCGAACTTCTCTTGAACAATCTGAGTCAACACCTCAAAAGAAAGCTGCACACCATATATCAAGTCTCTGCTACTGCTGGTTCATGGGAAGAAGATTTTTTTAAGATTTAAGCACACTTTTTGGGCATGGCCCTGCCGAGGGGCGAGGCAACTTGATTTGAACAAAATCAAAATGCAATGTCATAACAAACTATTATCTCAAATTTCAATTAAATCGGTTCAGCGGTTTTGGAGGAGAAGGCGCAAACACCATGTTCACGGGTGGGGGATGGTGACTCGGTGAGTGATCACTTTCGCTCACCGGACTGAATGTCAGGTGAGCTAATAAAAAAAATGCTGCATGTAAAGTGTACGACATCAGGTGCAATGCAAAATTACTTATTTTATTTGTTTATAGGTGTTTAAGGTCACATATTTCTGCACAATGGCTAATTGTGACTGCAACATGGATATAAAGTCAAGTTTAGCCAATTGTTTATTCCCATGTTGCCCATTTTAGAGGACTTCCACCCCAATCATTGGTTACTGGATCCAATTTCACCAGTAAAACAGAGCTTGTTTACAACAGTAAACAAGCACTGCGGGGGTCCCATGGGGATTCCGACTCTTTAACCTGGAAAAATCCCTAACAGTTTGAACAGTACAGTTGCAGAGGATTGGTCATAATCCACGCTTGGGCAATGATGTCCACAAATGCATTTACCAGGTAATAAAAATCATCATCAGCAAAATTTTAATTAATGAAGCACCAGGGTTGTGCCCGGTGCTTCATGAATTAAACTTTTGATGATTATTCGTACAATCAGTGTTTGGAATCTAATATTAGATCAGCCGTGGAAATATTGCCCACCCGCAGGGCTTATATTTCGTCTAAATTTGTGAGAATCCATTTGGATTCTCGTGAAAATGGTTGCGAGAATCCATACCTACTATGAGTGTCCCAGGATCCCATGATGCCACCATGGTTCAACCACTGTTGTATACTGATAACACATGTTAACCTTTTACCCAACACACCTTTTTAATTTTTAAAACTAAATTTGATAATTTTTAAACAATAAATAATAAATAAATGATAAAATAATTAAACGAACAATATTTACCAATAAAATCTTACAAATATGGCTGTCATTGGAACCGGCTCAATGAGCCGGTTCCAATGACAGCCATATTTGTGCAATTTTATTGACAAAGTGTCAGGATATTTCAGGTCATGTTAGCCTTCTATTGGTTAATTTGTTGCCGCTGTGTTAGATAAAGGGTTAAATTGACTCAATTCTTTTCACGCGAATCCTAGCAGAGGTGCAGCGAGAATCTACATGGATTCTTGTCGGTTTTATTGCGCGAATCTTTGTGCGAATCGATTCTCGGATTCTCGTCGAAATATAAGCCCTGCACCCGTGGAAAGTGACCAGTCCACGGCAGCTGTACTGTAGGACACCACTTACCACAAAAAAAACCTGTCTGTAAGTATAACCATTTGATTCAGCCTTTCTTGCCTTTGATCATCATAAGAGGTTCTACTTGATCAGTTGCTAAGCCAAGAGAGTCAGAAAAAAACATAAATTAGGGTGCAACAAATGAATCAAGTTCATCGAATCTATGTTGTGTTCTTATTGTCACATTTTCTCCCTTACTGATTCGTCCAGTGGATGTGTCAATAAGGGAGAATACTTGTATGTGACAATGAGAACATGACATATTCGCCCCTTTGCTGAATGGACTAAGTGACGAGATTCCACAGAGCCCACAAGTCTCGTTCCCTCCCAGTAAGCTCATGCTCAAACACAGTAATACTGTTCAGCCAGTTTTTGTTGGGTCTTGAGGTTCAGTTTTGCAGTTTAACACAAAAACTGAAACAGAGTCAAATAAAAGGCTGCACAGCCACACGTCCACTGAAAAAAAAATTGAATTTTTCAAAGTCGAAAAAGGGACATTGAAAAAGGGACACAACTCTGGTAAAACATGCCAGACCAAATCCCCGATTTGAACCTGACCTGTATTTTATGCTGATACACCTACACAACAAATTTTATTTGATTTGGTCAATTACAGCTTAAGTTATTGGTTGGAAACTAAAAAATAGAGTTTTTGAAGTAAAAAAAGGTGCATAACTCTGGCAAAATTGTGGGATCGCACCCCCGATTCGAACCTGACCCGTATTTTATGTTGATACACTTACAAAACAAATTTAATTTGATCAACTAGAACTAAAGTTATCATCGGGGAACCAATGTGGGAGAGATTCACGGACAGACACCAGCTATTTTAATAGTCACATGAAAAAAAAATTTTCAGGAACAAAAAAAGCCCAGCTCTAATTCTCACATATATTATATTGACTTCTGGCCCTCTCAAAAGCTTACCCTGACATGTACTTAATATATATAGTTGTAGTCATACAAAACAAGTTAATGGTTATGAACACAAATACTTAAAAATCTCAATCCGATTTCCTTCTCATAGTAACCCTTCATCTGCACAGGCTACCAGGCCTGGAAATATTTTTTCAGAATCGCCCTGCCCAACAGAACATTTGCAGTAAAGCCACCGTGGAATGGTCACTTTCCACGGGTCGGACATATTTCCATGGACGTAAATAATATTAGATTCCAAACACTAATTACCGGTATAGGAATAATCATCAAAAAAATTAATTAATGAAGCACTGGGTACAACCTGGTGCTTTATTAATTAAAATTTTGCTGATGACGATTTTTATAACTTGGTAAACGCATGTGTGGACATCACTGCTCATGCGTGGATTACGACCAGGGGCCAATACTATAAAACTTTTACAACTGTATTTTCTAGTTAGGACTTTAAATGGGTTAAAATGAAGCATTAGCATTTTCAAAGATCTGGCAATTTGCCAGTTCGCAAATGAAATTGCCATATCTTTTAAAATGCTAATGGTTCATTTTAGTCAGTTATATAAAAGAAGAAGAAAATACAATTCTAGAAAATATAAGTGTAGAAGTTTTATAGTATTGGCTCCAGTTCATTGCAACTGTACTGTACAACTGACTCTTAACATTGTACCCATCCCACAATACAAATGACTTGCAGTCAGTATTGCATCTATGCTGTAGCACTGCAAGTGCTGTAGCTAATTTCTTGGGTTGGTCCAACTCACTCACATACTTGTATCACAAACTTTTAACAACCAGGGCTCAAAATGTATGCCTGTCCACCTGTTACCAATAGTCAGAAATTGGGTGGCGAAAGTGTCAAGATAAATTTGAAATGGATATGTGCATAATTAAATAAATGATAAATATGTAAATATATTATATATGTATATATTTTTTTTGTGGCCTGTTGATAGCCAGGCAGGTTTTTAATAAAACCTTGCCTCGGGAGATCGACAATTTATCCATGCCAGCTGCAGGTGCATCAGTGCAACAGGTGGTCCCATGTGGATGCAACTTAGGTGTACCGAATCAGCAATCTTAATGGTACTGAAACTGTGTATTAAAACAGCATGGAGTTGTCGCATGGCGTGTCTTTTCAATAAAACTAAAAAGAAACAATAACTATTTCGTTCTTCAAAGAAGGACCGCTCAATCGCCTTTTGGAAATTTTTGTTTGGTATTTAACTGGTAGAGTGTTGGAAGCCACTATCAGGGCTTTCATATGATGAGCAGGTACCCCAGCCTAAAGTTGTCATATTTCGTTGATGTGCTTCATATTATCTTGGAAATGAAATTAGTAAGTCTATATTGGTTTGCCTTGTTAGAATTTATGGGAGAGTGCCCCTTGGCACTCTCCCATAAATTGTAACAAGGCAAAGACACATGAACAAATTCTGATGACCAGAAATAATTTAGCACTCTACCAGTTAAGAAAGATGGAAACATTGGGTAGTCTGTATCCAATAGAGTATCCACTTGAAGGAAGCCTGGGATCCTGGCTAGAGGCTTATTTTTTCAATCGGTATGGGAATGAGTTGCTGGGCTGAGTGACCCAAAGGTAGTTTTATGTGGAGAGAGGCTTTTTAGTGCATTAGAGGAAGTTACTGACCTAAGTGAACCCAAAAATAGTTTTATTTGGTGAGAGAATAAATTATTAGACTAAGTGAAGTGACTGGTGGGAGGGCTCTAAGAGCTATAGATGCAGTTTGACGGGTCCATATAATGCAGAGGTAAAGTTAGTTGAAAGGAGTTATCGAGAGCTCCTAGATCCAACTTAAGCTAGAAGCCAGCCAAACCTCATGAATGAACATGTTTCAGTGGTTGACAGTGAATGGTTAATTTGGAACGCGACTCTACATGTAAGTGCCGACGAATCTACCCCCAAAACCTAGAAAGATGGTGAGAAGTATGTTCACTCAAAAGCCAGGTGGTACTCTCTGAATATGGCTAAGCTCTAGGATGACCATAAATCTCTCACCTCCAAGCCAACGTGTTAACTGGTAGAGTGCTGGAAGCCCATATTTGGGCTTTATTCGGAAGTGCAGGTGGTACAACTTAATGGTTTCATATTTTGTGGATGTTCTTCATATTATTTTTGAAATCAAATTATTTAGTCTGGGAGTATTTGCCCTGTTACAATTTATGGGAGAGTGCCACTAGGCACTCTCCCATAAATTGTAACAAGGCAAAGAGACATGGACAAATATGGATGGCAAAAATAATTTAGCACTCTACCAGTTAACGCAAAGGTCAAAATAAAATGTTCAAATCCATGGAACAAGTGAGTTGATACAGGGATCCAGATAAGAAGCATATCTGTGTAATTACACAATAAAAATATGCAAAAACGTGAAAAAGTAAATTGGGTTGCATATCAAAAATCAAAGAAACCACCAAATAAACAATATTTTGATGAAAATTCTCTTGCATAATTTAACTGACTGGTCTTTTTTATGATGTTCTGAATCTGTGTAGCAACCCGTTTTAACCCCATATTGTGTGTACAGCTTTTGAGTATCTTACTGTTATGACATCACTGAAAAGTATACACCCAGTCCAAGAGCGAGTTGTTGAGAGTGAACATAAAATAAAATTCAAAGTTTGGTTTAGCTTTTTTCCATCTCGGAGTAAAGGTGGGAATGGGAAAATATAGGTGTAGGCGTTAGTCCTATTTTACCAATATCACAGAGCTTGTGAACCACAGTAAACAAGCACTGCTTCACTTCCCGGAGTTCCCATGGGGAGATTAATGGTATATCTCTACCTACATGTAGTCTAGATTTTAAACACAATTATACACAGTACTGTATATTCATAAATTCAAATGAGCTCCAAAGTTCAGGTGAAAACTTGGAAGCAGCAGTTAAGAAAAAAATCCATGTGACAGGTAGAAATTTTTTAACATTTTAGGCATGGTAACAACCTGTGACATTTTTATGCGCTTTGCAGAAGTCTTTGAATATGTCAATATAGAGCTGAATGGATAACCAATTAATTGATTAACCAACGATCAATGTTTTGATCGATCAAAAAAGTAATTGAACGATTAACTGTTACTTTTGAACTACTGTATTATATGGGCTAACAAAGGAACAAACTTGCTCCAAACAGGCAAACATTGTCACAGTAACTGGAAATGGCACTCTTAACACTTTCTCCAATGCGGGTTAGGGGTAGCAGATGATACTTGCAAAATAAATTCTTGAATTACTAAATATTTTCAATTTTGTCTCAATAACATAGGTTATGACCCATCGGAACAAGCTCATTCCAATGAGGGGTCATAAGCTATGCTTTTGAGACAAAAACTGAAAAAATAATAAAATTTGAATGGAGATTTTGTGTATAGCGCAGGCCGTTTTTGTCCGTACTTTGGGTGAAGGGTTAATGCTGTAAATCATCAACAGTATGGCAATTATTCAACGACCTATTAGGGCAAGTGCAGGGACCGACCTAGTAAGGAGCCAGTGTGAATTTGACTCCTAAAATTATGATTTGGCTTCCAAATCTTAAATATTGGCTTCAAAGTTGGCTTGTAACCTTAAGAGTAAGACACCATTTCTTCCATTTGTCACTACTTGACAAAGAACTATTGTGAACATGAATGATTATTGTGATGTAATAAAAATATTTTTCAATCATTTGAGAAACAACTTGAATTGTGCAAAGAAATGTAATTAAATGCACAAATGCATTTCCTGCACAGATGAAAGCTTCAGACAAGACGATCGTTATCAAAAAGTAATGTAGCTACAGTTAACCGACTGAGTGCTTGAAGACCATATTTGGGCCTTTTGCTGTTGTGAAGGTGCTACAACTAACTTAAAGGCTTCATGTTCTGTAAATGTACTTCATTTTATCTTTGAAGTGAAATTATATCATCTGTGTGGATTTGTCTTATTACAATTTATGGGAGAGTGGCTACACACTCTCCCATAAATTGTAACAAGGCAAAACACCTGAAGAAATTTTGACAATCAGCAATAACTTAGCACTCTATCGGATAAGAAGTAAATATGGCTTTGAGATTTCGAAAGTAGGCTCCAAGTCTGGCTCTTATTTTAAATTCTCAGGTTGGTCCCTTGGCAAGTGATTAATCAGTTAACCAAGGCTAATCCATGTGATTAATCGATCAAGAAAACCTTTTAACCCTTTCAGTTCTAGTCATTTATCAAGCAATAGTACTTTCCCTGTTGCTGCTTGATATGACAAAAAGTTTGGAGAGGCGTGACAGTGACATGCCTCCTGGATTTATGCAAAGGATGAAACGGTAGTGGTGATGAAGAAACCCCCACAAAAAAAAAACAGAACAGAAATGCAGGCCTGGAAAAAATGAAACAAGGAAATTAACAAATTCAATCTTGTTTAACAGAGCTGAATGAGACAAAGTGGCAAGAGTTGCAGCTTGATATTTCGACATTTCAACATCAGTGCAAAGGGTGTTATTTATTCATTTATTGGTGTTCAAGGTGTCTTTCAGCATCTATAGCAATATCATGACAACATAGGAATGAAGTAAAGTTTAGCCAACCACTCATACCAATGCTTCCACTTAGGATTTTGACCTCAGACGATAGTTATTTGGGCTTATTTTACCAGTAAAGCAAAACTTGTTCATATGTTACCTCAGTAAACATGCACCCCTCCACATTCTGGATTCCCAATGGGGGTGCAGGGGATTAATATTAATAAATGTAGATAATACTATAGTACCTACCTGTAACACTCTGCTACAGCAATGCTTACTGTATCAGGCCTTGCAGTTTGCCAGGGCTAAGATTGAAAGACTCTGAGATGAGCAACGAAAATCTTCTCTTTTTTTGAGGTCCACACTAGGCCCTGAGAAAATATTATTTTACCATTAACACGAAAGGCAGACGACACACTTGCAAACAAAATCCTTGAATAACTATTTTTTGCCTCAAAAACATAGCTTATGACCCCTCATTGAAACAATCTTATTCCAATGAGGGAGTCATAAGCTATGTTTTGTGGACGAAAAATAATGAAAATTGAATGCAAATTTTTGTGAATGGAGCTGGTCGGTTTTGGCTGCTACATTTGGTAAAGGATTAATGAAAATTGTGCCTGATGATTCAAAAGTAGGCCCCAAAGTCCATTCTACAAGGCCTATTGGTAGGCCTCCACATTATATCAAAATGCAAAGCCTGCTGTGTTCCCCAGATATCTGTAGTTAGTTATGCAAAAGGTTTAGTACATAAACTTACATTACATGACATGCATCAACAAAGACATTTTAAACATCATGTTAATACTAATGAACAATAAAATAATTGCACATGGAGTTTGTAGCTAGGCTACTTGCTTATGAAAATGCATGAATTTGTGTCAAGAGGGACTTGAATTTAATGAATAGGAAATGAAGTATGTAAGCTCATGGTTGTGATACTAGTGTATGTTTGCAGTCAAAATAAGTACGACACTTGTCACATTCATATATATGCTTGCTTTACCTAATCAAAATAAATGCAATATTATATTCAGGACCAATACATACATGTACATCTTTGTGCATGTGATGTACAAATGTACAGAACATATACAATAAGTGAATTACTACTGAAAACCTTAGAAAGTGGTGTTTCCATGGAAATTCCACCCTAACACAGAGATCAAAAATCCAATTTTAAGTCAAAACAGACACATAAACAGGACGAAAAATTTCTAGAAGCACTTCAGGGCTTATATTTAACTCTTAACCCGCTGAGTATTTTCAAGATATTTTTCACCAAATCTAGTGATGGCCGCTATGAAGCAGCCATGACTAGATTTGATGAAAAATTAATCTAAACAGAACACAAGAAATCATTGGTGAAAAAATCCATTCAATTTACAGGGGGGGAAATATGATTAAACATGCCCAAATTATACTTATTTCAATGACAGGGAAAACCCTGACCAGCAGCATGCAAAAGAGTTAATCTAAATTTTGGGAGAATCCATTTGGATTTTCGCAAAAAATGGTTGTGAGAATCCATACCTGCTATGAGCATTCCAGGATCCATGAGGCCACCATGGTTGAACCCTTGTTGTATACTGATAACACATGTTAACCCTTTACCCAACACAGCTTTTTAATTTTTAAAACATAAACTGAATTTGATAATTTTTAAAATAAATAAACACTATTTACCAATAAACCATTACAAATATGGATGTCACTGGAACTGGATTAACACCATGTAACCTTGGATTTGATTTGAAGAAACATGAATCTCAACACACTAAATATGTCAATACTATGTAACAAAAAAATCTGACTTGTGAGTTTAAAAGTTAAAAGTTGGGATCCCACAGCAAGCCCAAATATGATCCAACAGACTTGATTTTGACAAAATGAAATCTGAATCTCCTGAGGTTGATGCCTATCAAATATCAAAAGATTTGGACTGGCGGATCTGCAGGAGATTTTTAAAGGAATTTCCCAACATTGCACGAAAATAAAATTTAGGTCGCCAAAGGGAGACCAAATATCAGGCACGCAGATTTCTGAAATTCCTGGGGGGGTGGGGGTGGGGGTGGGGGGGGGGGGGTGGGGGGGGCCTTCCCTGGAAAAATTCTTCAATATTTGATATTAGCAGTGATCATCAAAGATTTCATGCTGAGTGAAAGTGAATCAAATTCAACGTAAACATGTATCAGATTGCTGTGGAGAATATCGGCTGTGGACCTTTGGGATTTGGGGGGGGGGGGGTCACCCTCCCTGGCTACACCCTTGTATTCTTATCTTGACTTATGGTTTTAAGACCTGCAAACGTTTAAGAAGGACCTAGAATATGAAGTGGATTGCTATAGATGAGAGTGTGAATATAATTGATGAAATAAAAAATAAGAGGTGCGCATCAGAGATGCAGGCGTTGAGCTGTGGCTACTTTCTTCATGCACTCTCTATAGAAAATCAGAAATGTCATCAAGTTGAGCTCAAAACTCGTAAAATTTGACAAGCTCAAAATTTGTAAAAATGGACTAATTAAGACCCATAGCTCTGTAACGAGAAAGCAGACCGGGCAAGTGATCGAACTCTCTCTGAGATATTATTTTATAAGACCTGTATAGCACATATTAGTCATATCAGAGAATATTTGTTCAAGTTATTGCACAAAGTTAAAATTCCTCGAAGAGTCCAAATATGAACCTGGGGACTTGATTAAAATAAACTTGAATATGAATCTCTAAAGGATGCTGCATATCATGTATCAAAAGATTCTGGACAGCAGATCTTAAGATGATTTTTAAACAAGAGGGGGCCATGCATACCCCCCACGGTGCATAGTGCATACCACCAAACAATGACAAGAGAAGAAATGAACCATGATACTGTGAAAGCTATTCCCATGAACAATCTTCATTCCAAATTTCAATGAGAGTCACTAACCCCAAATCAGAGATACGAGGTGAACGGACAAAAAATTGACTTTTATGAGGCAAGAGGCAAAAATATTGTCTTTGTTTTACAGCAAGGTAATTGTGAAGGCCAGAAACACCTGTTACTGAAGTCTAGTGATGATCAGACCATCCACATAAGAGATGTAGAACAAAGACATAATGCCACATGTGGGGAGGTGATTTGCATGTATTTTCTTTGCTTTACTGCAGGGACATGACTCATTTGAAAGCCTTTCCCATAAACAATCTTCATTCCTAATTTCATTGAAATCTGAAAACCCAAACCTTATAGAACAAAGACATAATGCCACATGCGGGGGAGGTGATTTGCATGTATTTTCTTTGTTTTACTGCAGGGACATGACTCATTTGAAAGCCTTTCCCATAAACAGTCTTCATTCCAAATTTAATTGAAATCTGATAACCCAAACTTGAAATATGAGGCAAAAAGACAAAAACATTGGCTATGTCATGAGGCAAACAGCGAATTTTCTAAGTTAAAAAGGGAAAAGGGGGATAAGTCTAAAAAGTGAAAAGTAAGAAATATTATTACAGACTCATTTGAAAGCATATCTCATAAACAATCTACATTCCAAATTTTATTGAGATCCAATACGCCAAACCTGAGATACGAGGCAAACAGACAAAAAATAACGTATTTTTGTGTATTTAAAGGGCCATAACTCACAGAAAAAATATTCCAACAGCAAAACGGCTGATGCTACTTAAAGATCTCATGACAGCGAACATCTCTTTTAAATTTCATCGAAATCTGAGCAGTAATGTTGAAGTTATAACGCGAACAGACATCTGAGAGCAGATGCACAGTCGCACGTATGCACAGGCACATGGACAGCGCAATCCAGTATACCCCACATTTGGAAATAAAGTGGGGGTATAATAATATTCCTCATAATACACTATGTTAAAGTTTGAGTTCTCAGAGGGGGTCCAAATATGACCCCTGGACTTGATTTGAACACACCTGAATCTGCCCCTCTTAGGATGCTCTATATCAATCATCAAAAGATTTTGACTGGTGGATCAGATGATGATTTTTTTTTTTAAAGTTTGTTATATTGGACTGAGTTGAAATTTTGGTTCCCATAGGGAGCCCAAATATGAACCCAGATACTTGAATTGAACAAACTTGAATCTCACCTGACTAAGAATGCTACATAACAAACAGCAATTTTAAGATTCTGACTGATGGATCTGAAAAAGATTTTTAAAGAATATTCCTCAAATTACACGTTAAAATTCAGGCCTCCCACACTGACAAGCAACCCAAATAATATGATTCATGGGGCTTGATTTGAAAAACTTCAAGGTGACCCCCCACCCCCACCTGAAGATGCAGTATACAGACTATCAAGAGTTCTGGCTTGGAAGATCATATTCAAACAAGTTAAATTTGAGGTTCCATAGGGAGCCCAAATATGAACCCAGAGACTTCTTTTGAACAAGCCAGAATCTGAACCATTGAGCAAAGTAATTCTGGAGAATATTTTTTTTTTTTAATTTAGTGAGATGCTAACATAATTATGCACCCCGTGGTGCCCCCTGTGGGCATGGCAACTTTTTTATATCGTAAGGAACATGCATATCAAATTTGGTTAAACTCAGCCTGGTGGTTTATGAGAAGTCAATAAAGTAATGTTCACGCCAGATGGACGGATGGACAGGCCAGGTCTGCAGAGACAAGTATTTGGCAAGTTTGGTTCTTAAAACACTGAAATGTCTTCCACAAGAGTCATCCATGATAAACGTGGCAGGCACTGGGTCCCTACACAGTGGTGGCACCAGGATTTTCTCAACAAGAGGGATCGTGTTTGGAGGGGGGGGGGGGGGGTGGAGGGGGGATAAAGGACATTTACCTCACAGACCTCCCCAACAGGAAGGCTAACACTCCCACCCACACCACAGCATCTCCTCTGCCCATACATGTTTTTTCATGCATTTCACTTCGGTACAGATTCCTACTTGTTGATCCATTTGTTTAGGAGTGCACAGGGAAAAAGAAAGGACAAAACTTTCTGGGAATAGATGCCCCAACTATGAATCAGTACAACAGAATAAAAAGTTGTGTTTGCATCTGTCCAAATTTTGTTTAATATAGAGGCAATATTTGCAAAACTCATTATTTGTATGAAGTAAAACAATATTGTATTGGCAGTGGTAGACTAACATATATTAATGCCACCCAGGGCCAAATTCGGTCGCTGCTCTATCCCCATGTATCACTAAGTATCTTTTGGGGGATTTCATAGTTTTATTGACATATTTTGCTGCCACCAAGATGTACCACTGTGGGCAGTCCTCACACCCACCTAATAAGTGCCAGGCCCTTTCAGTTAAGAAAATCAAGGAGTGCAAAACAATTGCCCTCCTTAGATTGCTTGGGAGCGCAATTGCACCTGGAATTTTCAATACTTGTATGCTATTTTGGTTATGGTACATGGAGAGTGGACTGTCAACCAGTCACCCATGGAGTGGAGGTATCACCCAAGGTACTACTCTCAAACTTCATACAGAAACACAAGAAGCACAAGCCAAAGTTTCAACCAATGGACCTCCGGGTTTAACCCAGAGATCCATTGGCTGAAACTTTGCTTCTGCTAATTACACTTTGCATCAAATTAGCATTCATTGCTTGAGAGAAATCATCATTCCACAGGTGATTTATTGACAATACATTATGTACTGTATATTCACATAAAGGTATTACTATTGTGACTGACAAATTGTTCTACGTTCAGCTACATAATGGAAAATTGACACACACATATTCTCATTATTCAAAATGTTGCATTCAATTATTATGTGATTGTCTTCAACACTCAAAATGTATTGAAATGCTGCACAGAATAGGTCATGAATTATTGCGAATCAACACAACATTGACAAATGATAATAGATTTTAAAGGCAGTCCCAAACAAGTCTGGCATTCCAGAAGATCAAGGGGTGCAAAAAATTGCCCTCCTCAATATTTTCTAGGCATGCAGCACACCTGCACTCCAAAAGAATGCCAGGCCTGAAGTGCCACTGTGTCTTGGTTAACAACTATCAAATCCCTCAATCCACCTAAGCAAAAATTAAAAATCTATACATGGGCAATGGTCTGTATTCCTACCAAACTGTGGATGAGATTCAGAATGCCAAGGTGGTAACCTGATGAGTATTTTTTACCTAACTGAGTGCTACATTAGTTTTCAAAGGTGATCTCAAACATGAGTATTTTATTTAAAAGAATCCATGTAACCAATAAGGGAAGCCTTAGTTTAGAGAGATCTTGTTCAGGAACAATTGTTTTGTTATAATTTATTGGAAAATGCCAGTTGGCACTCTCCAATACATTGTAACAAAACAATTTTATATAAAAATTTATTTATCCTAAGAAAACAAGCCTATGCAAAACAGTGTAAAGTCACTAAATTGGCTTTCAGCACTTTTCAATAGAGCCATGACAGTGGTTTCTAGCACTAAACCAGTGAACATGTGCCTATTCGAGCCCAGTCATAAGGAAACTTTGATTGCATTTTTCAAAACCTAATCTGAAGACACATACATGTACTGGTCATAAAGTTTATTCAATTTTCACAGAAAAGTTGGTTGAAAGTGCCCCAATTATACATGTACCAGTGACAAGAAAGTTACTGCCTTGGGTGTGAAAATCCATCAGTCTTATGAAAGGAATAAATCGCAAAGACAAATACTCTACTAGAAGATCTACTGTTAACTTACTGTTAACTGGTTGAGGGCTAGATTATTTTTGGTGGTCTAAATTTGTTATTCAAAATTTGTTTTATTACTGCAGGACAACTTTTGCTCTTGTACCCTTTATAGTGGCTTGTAGCACTCCGCCAGTTAAGATGTCAAATGTGAAAATCTATAATTTTACAGGGTATTTTTTGTTTTTAAAAATTTGATTAGCAGTTTTTATTGCTGTCCTGGAAAATTGATTAGCAATTTCAACTTCAGCCCCCCCCCCCCCCCCCCCAAACAATTCCCAATTTCTATCACATACTGCACTGCCTGGTTACTCATGTCCGAGCTCATACTCTATCCTAACCCCATCCCTAATTTTATGAGTTACCAAGTGGCTCCTCTAAGTCTAAGCACACCCTTCCATATGTACTTTTCAGTTTTCGAATAAAGACGCTTTTAGTCACAGTAAATGGTAATTACGACGAAAATAGGTAAGTAGTCATCTGATGATCGCGACAACTAACCTTACCAAATACATAAAAAGCTTGAGAACCCTGGTTGAGTGGGTTGGCAAAGAAAAATAAATACATCGGTGACTGAAAAAACCTTTGCAGTTCATGATTCGACTTCCACGTTGCAATTTCAAATCGATCCACCCAAACGAAAAAAAAAAGTCGTGAAAGATGATTTCACATCAAGGGAGCTAATTTATAGGCACCGACATCATTGAAAACACTAGTGCAGTTTTGACAACTGATTTGAAAACACCCGTAAAATGATAGTTAAATTTATCGTTTCGCATGACCATATAAATTGGTGTATTATTACAACTTACACTGTTTATCTGTAGTTTTACCATTTTTGAATTGGAATATTGGATGAGTACATAAAATTTTTAATCGCACAATGTAAACAAAATTTCAGTGATTGGATTGCACATGGGAGATCTTGCTTCACAAACTGCAATGAAAACCCAAACAAAAAATACCCTGATCAATCTGCAGTACATGTACCATAAGAAAAGAAGTTACTTTCCAGTAATCAATGTTGTGCAATGGTATGATCAAGGTTAGGAAGTAGAAAAACAGACATCTAACTAGTTTTAGACTGGAAGCAGGTGAATGTAGATACTTTTCGAAAAAATAAAATACATGTAAACTGGTTTTTGATGGAAATATATTTCATTACTAAGTGGGGACTCTTATTATGTGACTTCACCCTGATTGCCTACATGGGGGCACGATGACGCTGTGTACTGAGGCGTACTGCACGTCGATGGTGCGCATGTCTTCAACCAATCTAACCCTGCCTGTGCTGCAGTGCAGAGTTCAGAGTTACGATGTTGGAGAGCTGACATCTGCTCGTCGTTGCTCGGTGGTTCTCTCTGGGTACTCCGGCTTCCTCCACCCGTAAAACTGTCACGGTCACGATTAGCCATTGTGCATAAGTATGTGACCTTAAACACCAATAAATAAATAAATAAATAAATAAATATTATGTAAGTGATAGTGCAGCTCCACAACCACAGGAAGAAGTACAGTACGTGGAGAGTGGATTGTAACTAAATCACCCGCGGAGTGGAGTTATCACCCAAGCTATAATTTTCAAATTTTATACATATCGACAAAAAACAAAAGCAATGTTTCAGCCAATGGACCTCCGGGTTTAACCCGGAGGTCCATTGGCTGAAACTTTGTTTGTGCTGGTTATGCTTTGCCACAAATTTGCAATTATTGCTTGGGTGGAATCTCCACTCTGTGGGTGATTTAGTGATAATACACTCTCCACGTACTGTACGCCCCTGGTGAGGCAAACACAGAGCATAAACAGGATTATGCCATAGGTGATAGGTACACTTTTAATCAGTCCGTAATAACTTTTAAATTTTATTATTTTTTATAATTTAATTTATAATAAATACAAATACATGACAATGACTAGTATTAACCACAATAAATTGAATAATAATATTAATAATTAATATTCAATTCAAAAGTGGCTGAAGCTTGCTCATGACAATTCAAAATGTGATGTTTGGGCTTTTGCGCACTTTAAATTTTGCATGATTTAATTGCATCATGTGTGTTGCACGTGTCAAATAAGCGCCACAATTGAGGAGTGACAATGAAAACCAGGAAGTTTCGTTTGATTCTGATCTGTCGGTGTTGTGGGTTCGTGTTGACGAAAAGTGTGTTCTCATTAACGTCATCCTCGCAGTTCTCGGTTCATAATTTTTCCATGCGAGTGCAAAAGTACTCGCTTCGCTCCGAAGATTTGAATTGGTTCTATTGTTATACCTTCTGGAGCATCATTTCTATGCATGACCTGATTAGCTCTCTTGGAAAGTATTTCGAAATTTAAAAGGTGAAGGCATCATGAAATAAGTTTCTAAATTTCGGGGTGTTCAAGTTTCTAAATATTGCAGACATGCCGGTATATCCCAGAAATGGTTCAATTGTATCGCCCAATTTGATTGGACCAAAACTGCCGAGCCTCCAGTCTACAGTCCAATCAACACTTCATTTTGAACAACACAGATATTTCTATTACTACATAGTGCGATAAAAATTGCCGACAAATCATTTTTAATAAAATAATCAACTCTGATACTTCATTTTCGACAAGCAATAATGTTAAAACTCACCTTGTATGAACGTGTCACTCAAAATAAATGAAGTAACTAGCTGTTTTTCATTTGAAAATCATGTAAAATGTAGCAGAACACACTTATCCACGACTCAGACCGTTCAAGAATAACAACCTAGTGCCATTTTGTGACGTCAAGTATTGGCGTGATTAGCATGCGGTTTCTGAAATACTACATTCGCAAATGGGTCAAGTACAGTTAAAAAAAGATATTCAGTGGGTCGAAAAGATGGGTCAAATATAGTCTGTTTCGGCGTGTTCTATACCCTCTCCCTCCATCAAGCACAAATTAAACACGTTGCGACTTATCTAAAGAGTAAGGTTTTTTTAGGCCTATAAGAAAATAAAATGTCATTTTAGGCTATATTTAGGTGGTGGTTGGAACCGTTGGGTATTTTTTTAGCTTAAGATATTGCCTTCCTCAAAGCTTCCTTTGGATGTTTGGACCTGGGAGCTTGGTCTCTTTATTTTGGATTAACTAGTCATATTTCCCTCACCCTCCGATTCACCCCCAAAGAACAGCAATAAGATTTTTTCGGGGTGGGGGGGGGGAGGGGTTAGACACAGTGCGAAAGTTGGACCTAGTTACTTGGGGGATGTCAGTCTCACCCCCCCCCCCCCCCCCGCCCCCCCCCCCCCTCCCAAATCGAATGTGCAGGGCTGTCCAGTAGCAGTGGGAAGGTTGCGGGTGGAAATTGGGGAAAGATTGTTTGCAAAAAAAATCCGGAGATAGGGTTGCCAGGGTTAGTAGGTGTGTCGTGTGTGCATTTTCAGTGATTTTGGTTCAGCGAAAACCCTATTTTCTCGTAATTGCTGTTAATTTTTGCAATAGGCCAATTTGAGCTGTTCACTGGATAGTCCTTATATGTTGGCCTAAACAAAGGCACCTATTGCGTGACATGTTAAATCCAGGGAAGTGTAGGCGTAGCCAAATAGGCCCTATGTAAGAAATAATTGTACAGACCTTCAGTGGCGTGATAGGCTAAACTGTCCCATATCTAAGGGAACCATATTTTGATGCCAGGCCTATCCCAGGTGCAGGCTGTATACATGTTTACGCTCGAACCATAACCCATACCAGTCGGCCTACTCTTTGAACAAATTACTTTGAACTGTACGAATACAGGCATAATAATGTGATAAGATACCACTTAAAAGAATGTGCGTACTAAACAGTGCCCACAATTTCTTATACAAGCGGGGCCTACTTTCAAAAGATGGTCAACAAGAGCTTGATGCGGCGGCTTAGCCAGGCTAATTGCAGTGTTTGTGTGTGTCAGTGTGTGTGTGTGGGAGGGTACTTTTCTGCTGCCAATGGTGGCTGAAAAATACCACCTACTTCCTTTCACCTCGCGCTGGGTTAGAAGTTTGTACCCCCCCCCCCCACCATAGCTGAAGGTCCAGGCTCTTCCCTAAGGGTGGATAATAAACTGTTGATGCCACATGAAGCGCCCTGAGTACCAATGACGGCTCAGGTAAGCCTACCCACAATATGGATGTATAGCTATAGCAGAATGACCTAATAAATATCAGCCATATGATCCAGTTTTAGGGATTTCAGATATAAATGTATATAAGGTGGCTTTTTATGAAAGCCCCCCACCCCCACCCCACACACTCACACCCATGGTTAGCCTACACATCTGGCTTGATGAGGAACTCATTTTAATTCAGTAATGTTCAATCGGATGGATGACTATTGAGATTGAAAAATTGAACTTACAAGTAACAACCTCTAACCCATTGGTCTCTTATATTTTACATTAAAAGTTAAAACCACTTTTACTCGAAAACAGTTCACAGCTCTGCCAGGACAGGAACTAGTATTCAAATAGCCCGCTGTTATTTGGGAACACTACAGAATAACCGGGAATAAACAGACGGCAGTTTAGTAAAATATTAAATAAAAGAAGTTCCACTGATTTCCAGGTGCTGCACGGGTCCACAAAATCGTCTGGACGTTTTTTTTTTTTTTTTATTTGTATAGGCATATACAAAATGGGTGCGTAAGAAGCCCCACGGGGGTGTTCTTTCCGGCATCAAAAAAAGTCGGACCGATGGTCTTCAATAATTATTGATTGGCCAAGAAAACAAAAGAAGGAAAAAAATAAATAAACATAAAAAAATTCTCACTGTACGAAATCTACAGGGGAAGGCGTGTGTTTGGATTCACCCAACATGGTCACACCCAGGCGTAATTATCGGAAACAACGCGTACAGTTTTGATACCTTTCCCTGGTTTGCACCCATTTTTTTTTAATGTTAATCGATGGCATAAACGGAATTTGTTCCGAAAACAAAACCCGTATAAACAGTCCGGAGTGTCATGGCGCGAAAAATAATTCAAACAAATGATTTCATTTAAACTGGAGAATTACTTCGTATAAAAGTTGATCAGAAGAAAAAATGAACATCACTCTGTGTGGAAAGCTGTCGTTCTCACACTTGGCTGTGTCGTATACTTGTGTGAATAAAACTCCTCTGAAGCCAATCTCCAAACGCATAGCCAGTTGAGGTGCGACGGGTGTGACACCCCCCCCCCCCCCCCAATATTGGAGGGATTATCTCCCATTTGTGAGTTGAAAATTTTGTTAACAGGGGGCGACCTCACTTACCAGGATACATCGTATACTCTTTGTGGCTTGTAATACTGAAAATCCCCATAGGGTCTTGAATTTGGCATGAAAATTGACGTAAAAGGAAACGGGCGTAAAAATTTAACACTGAAAATTCCCATAGACATTTTTTCGCCAGAGTGCCATCAAAATGTCTATGGGAATTTTCAGTGTTAAATTTTTACGCCCGTTTCCTTCGAGACGAAAATTTGCTCTGGCGAACCAATGTCTATGGAGATTTCAGTGTTAATTGTTTACGTCCAAGTGCCTTCCCTCAATGCATTCATGTCCTCAGTAGATGGCAGTTTGGATTCTCTCTCTGTTACGGTTTGGATAGGCAACTAAGTCCTCATTCCTACATATATTGTTTTAATATGGTCAACGAACCTAAAAACGGCCATCCTGCCACTAATAACAAAATAAATTAATTGGCAAAAACGTTCTTTCAAAGTTTATACAGGGACGTGGCGACGGGAGGGGGGGATCACCCCCCCCCCCCCCCCCCCCAATCCTGGCCAAAAGTTCCTGTAGTTGGAAATTCGGAGGGCAAGTCATGAGTAGTTGGAAATTCCATCTATCTGGACTTTAGAGCTTCTTTGGCGATGCTGATGTCTCCTTTACTTCCCGAAATTCCAACTCGGTTTCAAATCTGCAAAAATTCTAACTGTTACTGTACTATTCAAAAAAATGTAGGGGATATTTGATAAAAGTGCGATATATGAAAAAATGCATTTATATTTTCATCAAAAAGACAGTTGAGGCAGTTGTTATTCCATTCTTCCTGCAGTGCAGAGGCGCGTTCCCGGACATTGGTAGGGGCCGTTGGCGTTGTCGTACGCGCCTGCCAAGCTTATCCCAGATGTGCTCGATTGGTGAAAGATCTGGACTTAGTGCTGGCCAAGGCAGTGTAGTTTATTCACAAAAGGGGGAAAAATACGTTTTGGATAACTATCGAGGGATCTCTATCAGTATCAACATTGGAAAGGTTTTCTGTAAAGTCCTTTATGGGAGACTACAGGAGGTGATTGAAGAGAATGGTTTTTGGGAGAAATCCAGAATGGCTTCAGGAAGGGAAGGAGAGTAACTGACCATCTTTTCACGCTATCCCAGCCAAAACCAAATGAAACTTATAGGGAGAAACAGTTTCAATAAGGTTTTCGTGGGGAAAACCATTTGGGAAATGGTGGGGCTGCAAAGTATAACATACGATACGAAAGTGGTACCCTTAAACCAGACGGCCGTAAAAGGCTTGGAAATCTTGCAGAACGATGCAGGACGATGGATAACGGGGTCGAGTAATGCCGCGGCGCTAGAAGCAATCAGGGGTGAGCTTGGGTGATGAGGATCAAGGACAGGATAGACCTGTTGAAACTCGGTTATCTTAATTATTTGGTAAATCTCCCCGACAGCCGATGGTGTAGAGTAATGTTCCTGAAAATTTTCAACTCAAATATCAAAAAGGGGTGGATGGTCCAAGTGAGGGAGCTAGTAGAGAACTACTCATTGGAGATCTCGGACCGGGACGTTGGGGCAAACCAGGGTAAACAAATCGTCAGAGAAAGGGTCATGGAGGATTGTAACCGTAATTGGCGAGAGGGGGTCAAATCAAAGAGGTCTTTGGGTCGTCTGCGTGATAAAGAGAGGCCAGGTTTTGAAGAGTACCTTGATGGCACCTTTGGGGGGTCACTGTTGTTCAAGCTGAAGTCGCGATCCCTGGAGCTGAGGGGAAAAATTGGGAAAGACGGTGAAAGGGAGTGCCAGATGTGTAACTTGGGCATGGTGGAGACCCTGGAACACTTTCTTCTAGAATGCCCAAAGTATCTGTCTAAAAGAATGAGATTCACTGGGAGTATAATGGGGAAGTGGGATGGGAGAATGAAGGACATGTGGTTAGGGGGAGACTCAAAGGAGAGGGTTAATATGCTAATCGGAGAGATTGGGAAGAATGGGGAAAGGGATGTCATCAAGCAGTTCGTCTCCGAGTGTTGGGAGGAGAGGAGAAGCGTGGGAATAGGGAGGCAGTTGGGAGTTCAGGGGTAACCATGGCCTTCTCGTCCGAGAACCGCGACAAATCAGCGGCTGGCCAAAGTGTTATTATTATTAGTGATGTTCTGCTCCTGGGGGAACTCTGTAGCCATAGGCGTACGGGAGGTAGAATTTTTTGGGGGTTAATACAGAATTTCCCGAAAAACTGGCAACGAGATGCCGAAGGCATCTCCCGACAGCTCGAGATGGGGGTAGGCATGAGAGAGGGTGTCCCCTTCCATTGGTGCGGGTTCGGGTAGGGCGGGGGGGGGGGGGGTCCCCCGGTAAAATTATGAAAAAATCGTGGCACTGAGGGCAATTTTGAGGCTTCCTAAGTACTCAGTCAAGGCATTTTCAGAAGCGGCACATGGCCTTATTTTTAACAGAAAATTTCTTAATACATATCTATTGAATTAAATTCTACTCTTCAGACCCGTGCATGTGCATGTCCAACCACTTGGCGAGGATTCTTTCAGAGGAAAGTAAAATTTCCATCTTTGTCTGATGGCGTGGCGTGGTTGTCGTTACTGCCAGCTGTGTCTTGAGATACTATCGTGAGTTCTGAACTGAGGTGCGGATTAGAACTCACGATAGTATCGCAAGACACAACTGACAATAACGACATCCACGTCACGCCATCAAATGAAGGTGAAAAATTTTACGTTCGGCTTGAAATCTTTTTCAACAATAGCAGTGCAGCTGGAACTATCAGTGTATTTTTTCTTGACTATCAACAATACCAAATTGCTTTTCATTCTTTTCCAGAACGCGAATTAATTTTATGTGTACATCGGAATGGCCATCATTTTCTTAATATGTTTGCTTTCGCTGTCCGATTTTTTCCTCTTGCTTTGCCCGAATTTTTCCCACTACTTTGCCCGCATTTGGGAGGGCAGTTCCCCCCCCCCCCCGACCCCTGGCTCGTACGCACATGTCTGCAGAGAAACGGATCCTGTGTGCTCTTGCATTGTCATCTTGGAAAATGAATCGACGGCCGTGACGTTACGTAAATGGCACCACATGAGCTGCTAACATGTTGTCACGGTAGTACTGCCCTGTGAGATGCCCTTGGATGGCATGTAATGCTGTTCTGCTTGTCATGGTTATGCCTCCCCACACCATAACCGATCCACCACCAAAACGATCGCGCTGCCTAACGGTTACGTCATGGTATCGTTCGTTCCGCCGCCACCACAATCTGTTTCGCCTGTCATGGAAGTCGAGCGTGAACCTCGATCCATCGGAAAACATGACGTTGCTCCACCGACGATTGTCCCAGCGCTGTCGTGCAGCACACCAATTACGCCTTGCTGCGATGTGACGTTCAGTCATACGTGGAATTATTCAAGGTCGTCGAGCGTACAACTTCCAGCTGTGCAGGCGATTTCGGATAGTCTGACCACTGACTCGCAATCTGTCGTTCGGTGCAGCTGCTGTCTAAATTCCGAGGCACTTTCATGGCGGTTACGTTATGTTGTGGTTCGGATGAAACGATCCTGGTTAGCAGTTGTCGCCCATGGACGACCTGACCGACGTCTGTCATCAACATTGCCTGTCTGACGGTAGCGTGACTACAACCTGCTATCACCGATTGAGTAACGTTGAGAATTTGAGCCACTGCAGTCTGTCTGTTGCCAGCTTCCAACATGCCAACGTCACGTAAACGTTTGTCACGTGTCAATCTGCGCATACCTCAAAAGTTATGTTTCGACCAGAAACTATTCATGAACATGTTTATACCAAGAAAAGAACGACGAGACCTCCGAAAAAAACCGTCCAGTTCAAATGAAAATTTCAAAACGTACCCCACAGACATTAACGCGGAGATCGTGCGAAAAATCTGCACGAAGTTTTCGTGGGCCGGTGACATTCATGATCCACAGTAGGTAATAATTACCGATTCCAGACCACTTTGTACATGTACCGTACACGTACACGTACACGGACGTTTACCAACATGGGATTCAGTGTTAAATCGCACGGTTGTTCACAAAAATGTCGGGTGGTCCAGAATCGGCTGTTTTTTTTATAGACTTCTAGATCGCACTTTTAACGTTCAAATACCCGTTGGCGAACGTCGAATGTACACGTTTTTTAAAAAAAGTTAAAAATGTATGAAATTGTACATTTTTCCCTTTTTTTTTACTTAAAATTTTTTGTCGACGTACCCATCGCGGATTAGACCTTCAATCTATCGTTGGTGAACGCGAAAAAAAAACTTTGCCGATTCTGGACCAGCATCAAAAAAGGTGGTTTGCCGATTCTGGACCAGTGGTCCAGAATCGGCAAACGGTTTTTGAGGCTCTGAAGGTGGTCACGTGACCTGCTAATTAACCAATCAGATTGCTTGATTCTCATAAACTTAATCATACAAAATTATTCCCCTCGTCGTGGGGGTGGGGGGTCACACCCATCAGAAAAATCGAAGTTTCGAGAAGGTGGTCACGTGACCTAGCAAATTGAAGGTTTCGACGAGTGGATTAAGAAGATCGTAATTTTAACCCTCGTCGTGGGGTGGGGTCACGGCCAGAGCCGAAAAACGACTTCCTTTTTACAAATCCAGGCATGTGAGGTATTAATATGAAGGGCTCGATGAATACATTACAAAAATGACGTTTTTTAATTTTATGTGGGGGTGGGGGTCACGCTCATCAGAAAAATCGAAGTTTCGAGAAGGTGGTCACGTGACCTATCAAATTGAAGGTCTCGACGAGTGGATTAAGAAGATCGTAATTTTAACCCTCGTCGTGGGGTGGGGTCACGTCCAGAGCCGAAAAACGTCTTCCTTTTTACAAAGCCAGGCATGTGAGGTATTAATATGAAGGGCTCGATGAATACATTACGAAAATGACGTTTTCATTTTATGTGGGGGTGGGGGTCACGCCCATCAGAAAAATCGAAGTTTCGAGAAGGTGGTCAGGTGACCTATCAAATTGAAGGTCTCGACGAGTGGATTAAGAAGATCGTAATTTTAACCCTCGTCGTGGGGTGGGGTCACGACCAGAGCCGAAAAACGACTTCCTTTTTACAAAGCCAGGCATGTGAGGTATTAATATGAAGGGCTCGATGAATACATTACGAAAATTACGTTTTCATTTTATGTGGGGGTGGGGGTCACGCCCATCAGAAAAATCGAAGTTTCGAGAAGGTGGTCACGTGACCTATCAAATTGAAGGTCTCGACGAGTGGATTAAGAAGATCGTAATTTTAACCCTCGTCGTGGGGTCACGACCAGAGCCGAAAAACGACTTCCTTTTTACATATCCAGGCATGTGAGGTATTAATATGAAGGGCTCGTTGAATACATTACAAAAATGACGTTTTTCATTTTATATAGGGGTGGGGGTCACGCCCATCAGAAAAATCGAAGTTTCGAGAAGGTGGTCACGTGACCTATCAAATTGAAGGTCTCGACGAGTGGATTAAGAAGATCGTAATTTTAACCCTCGTCGTGGGGTGAGGTCACGACCAGAGCCGAAAAACGACTTCCTTTTTACATATCCAGGCATGTGAGGTATTAATATGAAGGGCTCGATGAATACATTACAAAAATGACGTTTTTTTCCATTTTATGTGGGGGTGGGGGTCACGCCCATCAGAAAAATCGAAGTTTCGAGAAGGTGGTCACGTGACCTGTCAAATTGAAGGGCTCGACGAGTGGATTAAGAAGATCGTAATTTTAACCCTCATCGTGGGGTGGGGTCACGACCAGAGCCGAAAAACGTCGTTCTTTATACAAAATCAGGCATGTGAGGTACTGATATGAAGGCTCGATGAATACATTACAAAAATGACATTTTTCATTTTATGTGGGGGTGGGGTCACGACCAGAGACGAAAAACGTCTTCCTTTTTACAAATCCAAGCATGTGAGGTACTGATATGAAGGGATTGATGAATACATTACAAAAATGACATTTTCCACCATCGCCGTGGGGATGGGGTTAACATCGATCAGAAAATCAAAAGTTTCGAGAAGATAGTCGTGTGACCTATCAAATTAAAGCTATCGACAAGGATATTATGAAAATCATAATATTTCACTTCTTATAACGGTGGAGTTGGAACCATCTTGAAATCGAAAGTATTAAGAAAAGGTAGTTATGGAACATATTAAACTGAAAACACAACAAGTTGAATCTGATGCATCATTCATTTTTGATACCTGTGTTAAAAACGTGAAGTATGTTTTCAAAAAAATATATATGATTGTTATGCAAATTAGAGATGCACTCGCTTATTAACAAGTCACGCCTTAAGATGTTTCCTTCAATAATAACTCTGTTTACTGAACCATAGATTTGTCAATAAAAAAATTATAAGTTGATCTTCTAACGTTTCTACATATTGAGGATAGCCTATTTCACCATTTCCGAACAGTGTCAATCCAAACTATTTTTTTTTTTAGGAAAAAATGCCCACGTCGAGAAGACATTACAAACTAAACCAGTATAATCTTGACTAAATTCAAATAATACCATTTGTCACGTGTTAGAAAAGATTTGTAAACAGTCTAAACGCACGTGTGGAAAAGTTGTTTTGTTTTGTTTTTCACAACAGGAGTTAAAATATTTTAAGATAGGTGGCGTTATATAAATACAGCAACAACAAAAAGCAGTGTTTACAGTGTGTCAGCGTATGACTGAATGAAAATGAGAAAAAGCTCTTTTTCTAACCACTTGATAGCGAAGCATTACATCAGTTGTCGCGATATTTGATGTCATCCAACAGCAGCCAAGACATTAAGCTTTTTACGTCGACATACCACTTGTTCAAAACAATTCACTTTTAACCCTAAACGGGTGAAATACATCTCGGTAACGACTCCCTTTTTTTTCTTGATCAGACACAGTTGTTGGTGGAAAGTTGACTGGAGGGTCGTTCAAAACAATTGATCAAATATATCGAACGAAAACGACTCATTTTCTAACTACGATTGTCGCCGTATTCTAACGTCACCACACTAATCATACAATACGATATTGGAACTGCACTACCTATTGAATATTACAAATTTACGATTTGTATTGTCTTCAACACAAATCGTAAATTCCTTCCCGCATCACCATACTTATACTATACCGCATCGAATTTGACATCGTCATCATCCCCTTGCTAGATAAACTTGAACTCGTCATCCGAATGGTATTGCGAAATGAGCCTATAGGGGTTAATTAAGCTCGCAAGCTCTGTAAGAGCTCGAGCTCTTGAGTTTTTATTTTGAGGATTCAGTGGACTCATGTTTATTCAATGAGCCTGATATCGTTTGGTAAGGGAACACAAAATTCCAGAGCTGGTGAGGCCTCACAGAACTGCCAGTTATCACAACGTTTATAGTTCGATCTTACGATCTCTGATCGATAAATTTTCCCTAACATTCCGTAACAATGGTCGATAATAGAAATTAGTATAGAAAATCGTGTGAATTGTTCTCTGAAAATTGCATTCGCTTGTATAGAATTTCTGATTTTTTACAGATTGCGTTCACGGTTTAGTTTAAAAAAAAACCTTGTCAAATGGTTAGGTTCAAGGGAAGTAACTCTGCTAGGTTCAAAAGGAAGTAACTCTGTCATCCGTAGGTAGAGGTTTATTATGAGGTCATAAGAGGTCATAATACAGGTTTGGTTCATGGAAGTAACTCCGTTCATTCGTAGGTAGAGGTTTATTATGAGATCATCAAGGGTCGTGATACAGGTTAGGTTCAAGGGAAGTAACTCGGTAACAACCCATCTCAAAGTAGAGGTTTATTATGAGTATATCAGAGGTGATGATACAGGTTAGGTTCAAGGGAAGTAACTTCGTAACAACTCATCCGTCAAACGGTTATGTTCGAGGGAAGTAACTCTGTAACACCTCATCCATAGGTAGAGGTTTATTATGAGGTCCTCGGGAGTCATGATACAGGTTAGGTTCATTAAATGATTAGGTTCAAGGGAAGTAACTATGTAACAACTCATTCATCCAAACAAAATTAAAATTCGATGCACCATACTAAGAAGTGCTTGAAAAAAAAAACATTTTTAGGTTAGGTTCGAGGGAAGTAACTCTAACAACTCATCCGTTCAAACAAAAATTAAAATTCGATTCACCATATTAAGAAGTGCTTGGGAAAACCTCCAGGTTGTAGGTTATGTTCAAGGAAGTAACTCTTTAACAACTCATACGTTCAAATGGTTAGGTTCGAGGGAAGGAACTCTGTATAACAACTCATCCGAGGTTTATTATGAGGTCATCAGGGGTTATGATACTGGTTAAGTTCAAGGGAGGTAACTCTGTCATCCATAGGTTCAAGGAAGTAACACAATAACACCAAGGTATATTATTAGGTCATCAGGAGTCATAATACAGGTGAGGTTTAAGGGAAGTAACGCTATCATCCGCAGATTCGGGGAAGTAACAATCAACTCACCCGTCAAATGATTAGGTTCGAGGGAAGTAACTCTGTAACAACTCATCCGTAGGTTCGAGAGAAGTAACTCTGTAACACCATAGGTAGAGGTTTATTATGCGGTCATCAGAGGTCATGATATGGGTTAAGTTCAAGGGAAGTAACTCTTGTCATCCGTCAAAATAATTCGGTTCAAGTGAAGTAACTTTGTAACGCCGTAGGTAGAGGTGAATTATGAGTACAGCAAAGGTCATGATGAGTACATTAGAGACCACGTTGAGACCATCAGGAGCCAAGATACCGGGGTTACAATACGGGTTAGGTTCGAGGAAAAAGTAACTCTGAACAAAACAAATAAATATTATAAAGTATAATTCGTTGCAGTTTTTTGTTCCTTTTCCATAAAGAAAAATTATATATATTAAAAAATCGATAATAGAAAAAATTAATAAGACCTTACAAAGTTGATTGTCTGTTTCTCAAACCATTTTTTTCCAAAAAAGCATTCGAGCGGGCGGTCTTTTTTTTTCCCCCTGAGAGGTTGTTTATGGTAATTCAACCCCCACCCAAACGCCGGGTGGATCACGCAAAGTTCCCAAAATATATTGATTATTCACCGTAGGGGTGTTGGGCCAGAAATGAAGTGAGGTTTGAATGATTGTTTTTAAGTGAAACGTGAAAATTATGACTCAGGACGAAACGCCTCATGGGTGAAAACGTCTCAGGATGAAAAGTCTCTGGGACAAATCAAATGTCGAAGCGTCAACTTTCACAGATTTATTTTACCAATGATAAAAAAAAATCCTTTCACAACCTGCCTAATAAAATCGTGAATCACAATTTTTCCCTCATTATATTCAAAATTATCACAACCCATTTGAACGGGTAGTTCATCTATAAATCATATTTTTTTGAAATCTGAAAATGAAATACAAAACGAATGTTTGCGTGTTTTTTATTAACCACATAAAAATTGTTTAATTTCATTGAAAAAAACAACAATTTTTTTTAATTCCTTCAAAAAAATTTTTTTTTTTTTGGAAGGAATTAAAACATAAGGAACATAAACAAGAAAATACAGCAGTGCTGTGCAAAAAAAAAGGACGATGATAATATGTCAATGCAGTTTTACTGAAAAGACCATCTTTAAAATAATAAGACTATCACAACTTATAGTTATGTAGCTTCAAGTAAAACATTATGCTGAGGAAAAATCTGAGAAATAATTAATTTAAACATAAACAGAATAATTTGAAAACAAATCAAAATATATTTGATTCTCGATCAATATATTGCGGAAACAATGAAGATGGGGGTTTTATTTTCTTATTTTTAACATTTTTGAGTATCTTTCTTCAGTAAATATGCAGTTTTCAGAAACTTGTGCATGAGGAACTTAGAACATTCTAGTGCTCTGGAAACAAAAGTTTTGCTGACAATTGTTAAGCCAGAAATGAAAGGGAAATAAGCCTTTTTTTCAAAGAACGCATCGGAAATTAGAGAAAAAAACATGACATGAAGAGCAAATATTATTATAATATGATTATTTTGTATGCAAATCATGCAAATCACGTAGTTTTGGTGATTTCTTTAAGCACACACCATATTTTTTTTTTCATTCGCTTTTCCAACAGCACTGAACATTCTGAATACGAGTGGCATTTTCCGTAAATACGATCAGTTCTATCTGGGTTTTCTATCAATAACCTGAGAGTACACATCGAACGTAAGAAAATTAACTCGTTACATGGTGTATGGACGATTCGAACCGTGTACGATTCGGATCAGATTTTTATAAAGGACGTTTCAGCCCAAATCTATTGACGATTCGGACCATATTTCTGATCGATTCGGACCAGCTTGTTGGACGATTCGGACCATGTTTGTGGACGATTCCGACCATGTTTCTGGGCGATGTGCCCAACAGACATGCAAACTACACAAGCCAGCACAGACAAACACACTTCACAAGACAGCACAGACTTGTCTTTTGAATTAAATAGGCCTAGAGTTTTATGTGCCAATTTCAATGAGCCATTTTCATTAATTTCACTGAAAAAAATACCGACGTATCGGTATTGTTTGTAGTTATCACAACAGATAATTCTGCGAGTAATTATGAAACAACTAATCCTGTGCTTCTGGGTCATGTCAGGGAAGAGGAAAAAAGACTTGACGTCAACATTGACCTGCCTGTTTTTATTTGCAATGCATTTTGGGTCCGTATTCCAAATTTGGGCAAAACCGGCCCAGTAGTTGGCCCGTTGCTAAGGGGCACTCTCGTTGCTGGGGAAGTCACGTGGCGTCAACATTGACTTGTATGTTTTTATTTGCAATACATTTTGGGTCCGTATAGCGAATTTGGTCAAAATCGGCCTAGTAGTTAGCCCGTTGCTAAGGGGGCGCTCTGGTTGCTAGGGAAGTCAGATGACGTCAACATTGACCTGTCTGTTTTCATTTGCAATGCATTTTGGGTCTTATACCGAATTTTGTCAAAATCGGCCCAGTAGTTAGCCCGTTGCTAAGGGGGCGCTCGGGTTGCTAGGGAAGTCACGAGACGTAAACTTTGATCTGTCTGTTTTCATTTGCAAAGCATTTTGGATCCGTATACTGAATTTGGTCAAAATCGGCCCAGTAGTTAGCCCGTTGCTAAGGGTGTGCTCTGTTTGCTAGGGAAGTCACGAGACGTCAACATTGATCTGTCTGTTTTTATTTGCAATGCATTTTGGGTCCGTATACCGAATTTGGTCAAAATCGGCCCACTAGTTAGCCCGTTGCTAAGGGGATGCTCTGGTTGCTAGGGAAGTCACGTGGTGACACCGTTGACCTGTCTGTTTTCGTTTGCAATGCATGTTGGGTCCATGTATCAAAATTGGCCCAGTAGTTTGCCCGTTGCTAGGGGCGTGCTTTACTTGCTATGGACGTTCTGGTTGCTAGGGAAGTCACGTGACGTCGACATTGATCTGTCTGTTTTCATTTGCAATGCATTTTGGGTCCGTATACCAAATTTGGTCCAAATCGACCGAGTAGTTAGCCCGTTACTAAGGGGACGCTCTGGTTGCTATGGAAGTCACGGGAGATCATGATTGATCTGTCTGTTTTCATTTGCAAAGCATTTTGGGTCCGTATACAGAATTTGGTCCAAATCGGCCCAGTAGTTAGCCCGTTGCTAAGGGTGTGCTCTGTTTGCTAGGGAAGTCACGAGACGTCAACATTGATCTGTCTGTTTTTATTTGCAATGCATTTTGGGTCCGTATACCGAATTTGGTCAAAATCGGCCCACTAGTTAGCCCGTTGCTAAGGGGATGCTCTGGTTGCTAGGGAAGTCACGTGGTGACACCGTTGACCTGTCTGTTTTCGTTTGCAATGCATGTTGGGTCCATGTATCAAAATTGACCCAGTAGTTTGCCCGTTGCTAGGGGCGTGCTTTACTTGCTATGGACGCCACGTGACATAATCAGTGACCCATTAACCTCACCCCCCCCCCCCCCACACACAATATATATTAAGGGTCCCTTGACCCAGTGAGGGTGAAAGCAATGGTGGAGAGCCATCACTTGTTCTAGCGTCCGAGTATCCTTCAAAAAATGTAACCTCATTTGTCCCTGGTTCCTTTAAGAAAAATCCCTAAAAGTTTAATCAGCCAGAGTCATTCTCGTGAAGTCTCATCTCGGTAACTACTTCCTACGTTAAAAAAAGTGTGAAATTAGTATAAAGGACTCACGAGTTTCGACGTCGGCTTCGCCGCCGTCTCAACTCGGGCGCCTCCGGCGCCGTCCTTTATAAAAAATTGATTAATTTCATCAAAAAAAAAATTTTACATTAAAGAAAAATTAAAATTAAAAAAAAAAATCTTTTTTATATATATAAAGAGTAAAAAAAAAAAAAAAATTCGAAAAAAAAAAAATAGGACACAAATTCCCAATGACAGTCATTTACAATACAAATGTTACTAAAATAAATGCCAGGAGACTGTGTTCCATTCAGCATAGAACCTGACTTTGCAGACTTTCTGAAGATGGGTGCGAATCAAACGTGGTGCGAAGGGACCACTCCCCTTTGTGACTGTTTGTTGTCAGACTGAAAGACACCTTCCTTCTTGCTCTCATTATGACTTACCTTTTACAAAATAAAACACTTTCTGTCGTGAATATTGCTGAAACCCACCCACTTTATTAAAGTATGATGTAGAAAAAGCTTGAAGTGTTTATTTAAAAAAAAGAATTTGTCCACTCATCGATAAAGATTTACCTAAATGAGCACAATATCTCATGGTTTTTTTTAAAGATTTTTTGATGACATAAAAAGGTTGCATGCGCAGCAAAAAATAACCAAAAAAAACAGACGTTCTTTTTTATGGTCTAATTTAATTAATAATACATCAATATTTAAAAAAAAAATCAGTTTTTAACTTATAGTAGTGTTGTTGTTATGAGAGAAAGGTTAGGGTTTTATTATGAGTACATCAAGGTGGACAGCTCTATTCCACACCCTCACTCGAGTCCTCGAGCCTGAAAAACAGACGTTCTTTTTTATGGTCCAATTTAATTAATAATACATCAATATTTTTAAAAAAAATCAGTTTTTAACTGATAGTAGTGTTGTTGTTATGAGAGATAGGTTAGGGTTTTATTTCGAGTACATCAAGGTGGACAGCTCTATTCCATTCCCTCACTCGAGTCCCTTCGCGTGAAGACTTCTTTTTTTTTAATTCAATTCAAGAGGTGTTAACCTCATCGAGATTTGGAAACGGTTTTATAACTTCACGAAATATACATTTCTCTTGCTGTTTGCTTAATTTTTTTTATATAAAAATAATGACTAAGAGTTTGTTGAACCTAGAAACGTCTTTTAGATTTTCTCCTTGATAAAACGCGAAACACGATATCAAACGCAGTTTATCTTTCTTGCTTCTCACGTTTTCGAGTTGTAAGAATCGTTTGCTTTTGACCAATCTGTCTTGAAAATTGAATATGTGTTTGGTAAGCGGATCGAACGATTTCTTCACCTTTTTTTTTACCCTCCAGAGGAACTTCGAATTCTCCTCTTTCGCTCACGAAAACCCGTTGATCATTTCCAGGTCCGATCCAGGTGAGCAATATACTGTAACACATCGCGCTATCGTAAGGACAATGCTGCTTTTTGTAAGGATTTTATAACCTACATTAGGTAGGGATACGAGCCCTCTAGAATTTCAAATTCTCGACATTATCCCAGTGGCGGTGAAGGGGATTAGGGGAGGGGAGGAGAGGGGGTAGGGAAGGGGAGGGGAGGGGGATTAGGGAATGGGAGGAGGGAGGAGGGAGGTGTAGGGAAGATGGGAGGGGATTAGGGAAGGGGAGGAAGGGGGGTCAGGGGTAGGGAAGGGTAGGGAGGGGGAATTAGGGAAGGGAAGGGGAGGGAAGGGATTAGGGAAGGGAAGGGAGGGGAGGGGGGCCGGCGGTTAGAGAGATGTACAGGAAATATATATTTTTTTTGTGTTAGACAATTTAGTTGAGGGTTACAATCACAAACAAACATTCAAACCTCACTTCATTTCTGGCCCAACACCCCTACGGTGAATAACCAATATATTTTGGGAACTTTTGCGTGATCCACCAGGCGTTTGGGTGGGGGTTGAATTACCATAAACAACCTCTCAGGGAGAAAAAAAAAAAGAAGACCGCCCGCTCGAATGCTTTTTTTGGAAAAAAATGGGTTGAGAAACAGACAATCAACTTTGTAAGGTCTTATTAATGTTTTCTATTATCGATTTTTTAATATATATAATTTTTCTTTATGGAAAAGGAACAAAAAACTGCAACGAATTATACTTTATAATATTTATTTGTTTTGTTCAGAGTTACTTTTTCCTCGAACCTAACCCGTATTGTAACCCCGGTATCTTGGCCCCTGATGGTCTCAACGTGGTCTCTAATGTACTCATCATGACCTTTGCTGTACTCATAATTCACCTCTACCTACGGCGTTACAAAGTTGCTTCACTTCAACCGAATTATTTTGACGGATGACAAGAGTTACTTCCCTTGAACTTAACCCATATCATGACCTCTGATGACCGCATAATAAACCTCTAACTATGGTGTTACAGAGTTACTTCTCTCGAACCTACGGATGAGTTGTTACAGAGTTACTTCCCTCGAACCTAATCATTTGACGGGTGAGTTGATTGTTACTTCCCCGAATCTACGGATGATAGCGTTACTTCCCTTAAACCTCACCTGTATCATGACTCCTGATGACCTAATAATATACCATAGTGTTATTGTGTTACGTCCTTGAACCTATGGATGACAGAGTTACCTCCTTTGAACTTAACCAGTATCATAACCCCTGGTGACCTCATAATAAACCTCGGATGAGTTGTTATACAGAGTTACTTCCCTCGAACCTAACCATTTGAACGTATGAGTTGTTAAAGAGTTACTTCCTTGAGCATAACCTAAAACCTGGAGGTTTTCTCAAGCACTTCTTAATATGGTGAATCGAATTTTAATTTTTGTTTGAACGGATGAGTTGTTAGAGTTACTTCCCTCGAACCTAACCTAAAAATTTTTTTTTTTCAAGCACTTCTTGGTATGGTGCATCGAATTTTAATTTTGTTTGGATGAATGAGTTGTTACATAGTTACTCTTCCCTTGAACCTAATCATTTGATGAACCTAACCTGTATCGTGACTCCTGGGGACCTCATAATAAACCTCTACCTATGGATGAGGTGTTACAGAGTTACTTCCCTCGAACATAACCGTTTGACGGATGAGTTGTTACGAAGTTACTTCCCTTGAACCTAACCTGTATCATCACCTCTGATATACTCATAATAAACCTCTACTTTGAGATGGGTTGTTACCGAGTTACTTCCCTTGAACCTAACCTGTATCACGACCCTTGATGATCTCATAATAAACCTCTACCTACGAATGAACGGAGTTACTTCCATGAACCAAACCTGTATTATGACCTCTTATGACCTCATAATAAACCTCTACCTACGGATGACAGAGTTACTTCCTTTTGAACCTAGCAGAGTTACTTCCCTTGAACCTAACCATTTGACAAGGTTTTTTTTTTTTAAACTAAACCGTGAACGCAATCTGTAAAAAATCAGAAATTCTATACAAGCGAATGCAATTTTCAGAGAACAATTCACACGATTTTCTATACTAATTTCTATTATCGACCATTGTTACGGAATGTTAGGGAAAATTTATCGATCAGAGATCGTAAGATCGAACTATAAACGTTGTGATAACTGGCAGTTCTGTGAGGTCTCACCAGCTCTGGAATTTTGTATTTCCTTACCAAACGATATCAGGCTCATTGAATAAACAGGAGTCCACTGAATCCTCAAAATAAAAACTCAAGAGCTCGAGCTCTTACAGAGCTTGCGAGCTTAATTAACCCATATAGGCTCACTTCGCAATACCATTCGGATGACGAGTTCAAGTTTATCTAGCAAGGGGATGATGACGATGTCAAATTCGATGCGGTATAGTATAAGTATGGTGATGCGGGAAGGAATTTACGATTTGTGTTGAAGACAATACAAATCGTAAATTTGTAATATTCAAGAGGTAGTGCAGTTCCAATATCGTATTGTATGATTAGTGTGGTGACGTTAGAATACGGCGACTATCGTAGTTAGAAAATGAGTCGTTTTCGTTCGATATATTTGATCAATTGTTTTGAACGACCCTCCAGTCAACTTTCCACCAACAACTGTGTCTGATCAAGAAAAAAAGGGAGTCGTTACCGAGTTGTATTTCAGCCGTTTAGGGTTAAAAGAGAATTGTTTTGGACAAGTGGTATGTCGACGTAAAAAGCTTAATGTCTTGGCTGCTGTTGGATGACATCAAATATCGCGACAACTGATGTAATGCTTCGCTATCAAGTGGTTAGAAAAAGAGCTTTTTCTCATTTTCATTCAGTCATACGCTGACACACTGTAAACACTGCTTTTTGTTGTTGCTGTATTTATATAACGCCACCTATTTTAAAATATTTTAACTCCTGTTGTAAAAAACAAAACAAAACAACTTTTCCACACGTGCGTTTAGACTGTTTACAAATCTTTTCTAACACGTGACAAATGGTATTATTTGAATTTAGTCAAGATTATACTGGTTTAGTTTGTAATGTCTTCTCGACGTGGGCATTGTTTCCTAAAAAAAATAGTTTAGATCGACACGTTTTCGGAAATGGTGAAATAGGCTATCCCCAATATGTAGAAACGTTAGAAGATCAACTTATAATTTTTTTATTGACAAATCTATGGTTCAGTAAACAGAGATATTATTGAAGGAAACATCTTAAGGCGTGACTTGTTAATAAGCGAGTGCATCTCTAATTTGCATAACAATCATATATATTTTTTTGAAAACATACTTCACGTTTTTAACACAGATATCAAAAATGAATGATGCATCAGATTCAACTTGTTGTGTTTTCAATTTAATATGTTCCATAACTACCTTTTCTTAATATTTTCGATTTCAAGATGGTTCCAACTCCACCGTTATAAGAAGGGAAATATTATGATTTTCATAATATCCTTGTCGATCGCTTTAATTTGATAGGTCACACGACTATCTTCTCGAAACTTTTGATTTTCTGATCGGTGTTAACCCCATCCCCACGGCGATGGTGGAAAATGCCATTTTTGTAATGTATTCATCAAGCCCTTCATATCAGTACCTCACATGCTTGGATTTGTAAAAAGGAAGAAGTTTTTCGTCTCTGGTCGTGACCCCACCCCCACAAAAAATGAAAAATGTCATTTTTGTAATGTATTCATCGAGACTTCATACCAGTACCTCACATGCCTGGCTTTGTATAAAGAACGACGTTTTTCGTTTCTGGTCGTGACCCCCACCCCACGACGAGGGTTAAAATTACGATCTTCTTAATCCACTCGTCGAGACCTTCAATTTGATAGGTCACGTGACCACCTTCTCGAAACTTCGATTTTTCTGATGGGCGTGACCCCCACCCCCATATAAAATGAAAAAAACGTCATTTTTGTAATGTATTCATCGAGCCCTTCATATTAATACCTCACATGCCTGGATATGTAAAAAGGAAGTGGTTTTCCGGCTCTGGTCGTGACCCCACCCCACGACGAGGGTTAAAATTACGATCTTCTTAATCCACTCGTCGAGACCTTCAATTTGATAGGTCACGTGACCACCTTCTCGAAACTTCGATTTTTCTGATGGGCGTGACCCCCACCCCCACATAAAATGAAAACGTCATTTTCGTAATGTATTCATCGAGCCCTTCATATTAATACCTCACATGCCTGGCTTTGTAAAAAGGAAGACGTTTTTCGGCTCTGGTCGTGACCCCACCCCACGACGAGGGTTAAAATTACGATCTTCTTAATCCACTCGTCGAGACCTTCAATTTGATAGGTCACGTGACCACCTTCTCGAAACTTCGATTTTTCTGATGGGCGTGACCCCCACCCCCACATAAAATGAAAAAAACGTCATTTTTGTAATGTATTCATCGAGCCCTTCATATTAATACCTCATATGCCTGGATTTTTAAAAAGGAAGTCGTTTTTCGGCTCTGGTCGTGACCCCACCCCACGACGAGGGGTAAAATTACGATCTTCTTAATCCACTCGTCGAGACCTTCAATTTGATAGGTCACGTGACCACCTTCTCGAAACTTTGATTTTTCTGATGGGTGTGACCCCCCCCCCCCCACCCCCACGACGAGGGGAATAACTTTGTATGATTAAGTTTATGAGAATCAAGCAATCTGAGTGGTTAATTAGCAGGTCACGTGACCACCTTCAGAGCCTCAAAAACCGTTTGCCGATTCTGGACCACTGGTCCAGAATTGGCAAACCACCTTTTTTGATGCTGGTCCAGAATCGGCAAAGTTTTCATACATTTTTCACTTTTTAAAAAAAAACGTGTACATTCGACGTTCGCCAACGGGTATTTGAACGTAAAAAGTGCTATCTAGGAGTCTCAAAAAAACAGCCGATTCTGGACCACCCGACATTTTTGTGAACAACCGTGCGATTTAACACTGAATCCCACTTTGGTAAAAGTCCGTGTTCGTGTACGTGTACGATACATGTACAAAGCGGTCTGGAATCGGCAATTATATTACCTACTATCCACACTGAACTTGGTAACATATTGGTGTGTCCAATCACGAGTATCCGATACCTTTTTCCGAAAATATCAACATCAGTTTGGATACCCCCTACTTTTTTTAATAGTATATTTACAACTACAGTGTACACAATCATAAGTATGCATGATGTCAATCGATACGAGATTTCTTTAGTACGTTTAATTATCGTAATAAAAAAAAATCCTCGAAATGCACTTCAAGAAAATCACATCATGTAAAATCGTTATCCTGAGTTAATTCCACCATTCACAGTTACAAAATGATGAAACATTGAAAAATGATCATTCCTGTATAAGATCTGTGTAATGTTAGGACTGCGTAAATTGTTCAAAGTTCTAAGTTTGAGCATTTGTTTAGCACATATTCAATTCCCAGAAGAATACCAAATAATAATAACCTAATAATTCTATCATAAATATGTTGGCATGTTATGCCCCCTTTCATGACTTCATTTTCAAAATCTTTCTCGGTAGTGCATTTCCAACTACGGGGATGGACCGGGAGGGGGTTTCCCCCTCCCGGCCCCTCCCCTAGTTGGAAATTCACTGCCGTACACTCCCCCCCCCAATCGAAAACCTCTAGCCACGTCCCTATCAGTAGACAGCGGTTTGGAATCACAGTAGAGATTACTGATTAACAGTTTGGATTCTCTCCCTGTTACGGTTTGGATAGGCAAAAGTTCTCATTCCTACATATATTGTTTTAATATGGTCAGCAGTAGGAGATGTATGGATCGGCCTCCATTGGCAGGATCTCATGGGGACCCCGCAGGGGGACCGATGAAGAGAGTAGTAGGAGATGTATGGATCGGCCCCCATGGGCAGGATCTCATGGGGACCCCGCAGGGAGGGACCGGTGAAGGGAGTAGTAGGAGATATATGGATCGTGCCCTATTGGCAGGATCTCATGGGGGACCCCGCAGGGGGACCGTTGAGGGAGTAGTAGGAGATGTATGGATCGTGCCTTATTGGCAGGATCTCTTGGGGTACCCCACAAGGGGGACCGATGAAGGGAGTAGTAGGAGATGTATGGATCGTGCCCTATTGGCATGATCTCATGGGGGACCCAGCAGGGGGACCGATGAAGGGAGTAGTAGGGGAGCGATGAAACGGGCCTTATTGGCTGGACCCCGCAGGGTACCGATGAAGGCAGCCAATAAGTTATCGAGCAGTTACTGAAAAGTCATTGCTCGAACGACTCGAATCCCATCGAACAAATAAGCTATCGAGCAATTGCTCGTTTGAGTGACTCGCACATACGACTCTTAGCCTCATTTCGGTATTTGAGGATACCTATGGCCTGGTATTGTATTATTTGAGGATACCTATCGAGGATACCTTTTGGAGAATCCCCTTTTTTGTCGTATGAGGCCATGAGGGCAATGAGAAAGGCCCTCAACGAGGTCTAATATACTATCCCTCTTAACCTCATTTCTTTTGAGGCCATGAGGGCCATGAAAAAATCCCTCAATAAGGCCTCATTTACTATCCCTCTTAGCCTCATTTCGATATTTGAGGATACCTATGACCTGGTATTGAATTATTGATAGGATACCTATCGAGGATATTTTCTGGAGAATCCCCTTTTTTAGTCGTATGAGGCAATGAGGGCTATGAGAAAAGCCCTCATTGAGGTCTAATTTACTATCCCTCTTAACCTCATTCCTTTTAAGGCTATGAGGGCCATAAAAAATCCTTCAATGAGGTCTAATTTACTATCCCTCTTAGCCTCATTTCGGTATTTAAGGATACCTATGACGTGGTATTGTATTATTTGAGGATACCTATACAGGATATTTTCTGGATAATCCCTTTTTTAGTCGTAAGAGGCCATGAGGGCTATGAGAAAAGCCCTCAATGAGGTCTATTCTACTATCCCTCTTAGCCTCATTTCTGTTGAGGTCATGAGGGCCATGAAAAAATCCCCTAATGAGGCCTAATTTACCATCCCTCTTGGGCCTCATCTCGGTATTTAACAGCCATAGCCCCTGGGACCCAAATTTCACCACCCCTTTTTTTAAAACGTTTGGCCTTTTTATTCGTATGAGGCCATGAGGGCTATGTGAAAGGTATGGCGGTCCTATAGCACTTCGTTCTGGACTACTACAAAATATTCTTGAAGAATCCATATCAAATATAGTCGGATTTTTTTTTTTTTGGTGATTTGAGGAGTGGTGGGAACTAGTGGGGTCTAGTGGGGATTATTTTGGACTGGTGAGGACTAGCAGGCTAATTGTCGTAAAAACCCATGGTTTCTACAACCGGATCTCCACATCTTCTACTACTCCCTTCATCGGTCCCCCTGCGGGGTCCCCCATGCGATCCCCCCAAACAGGGACGTTCGGATACATCTTCTACTACTCCCTTTAACGCCCCCCCTGCAGGGTCCCCCATGAGATCCTGCCAATAGGGCACGATCCATCGCTCTCCTACTACTCCCTTCATCGGCCCCCGCGGGGTCCCCCATGAGATCCTGCCAAAGGCACGATCCATACATCTCCTACTACTCCCTTCATCGGTCCCCCTGCGGGGTCCCCATGAGATCCTGCCAATAAGGCACGATCCATACATCTCCTACTACTCCCTTCATCGGTCCCCTGTGGGGTCCCATATGAGATCTTGCCAATAGGGCACGATACATACATCTCCTACTACTCCCTTCATCGGTCCACCTGCGGAGTCCCCCGTGAGATCCTGCCAATGGGGGCCGATCCATACATCTCCTACTACTTTGGTCAACGAACCTAAAAACGGCCATCCTGCCACTAATAACAAAACAAATTAATTGGCAAAAACGTTCTTTCAAAGATCGTAAGGACTAAAACTTAAAAAAGTTTTAAAAAAAGTCTCATCAATGGAATATTTTTTTAAAAAATCACTTTTCAAAGCCCACCGGTTTTTGCATATTATTTCAAATTTTCCAGTTTTTTCCCTTCAAATATGAAGCAATTTGAAAATGCAATCTGTTTCTCAAGTAAATATTCATGACTGACAATTTTCGTATTTAGAAGAAATTTACAGGAAAGTTAGCTCCTCTTAATTTCCTAAAGCTGCCAGTAAATCTAACACTGAGGGTATGGGAATTTCATGTAAAAGTTGGAATTTCGAAATGTTAGCGAGTTTTTAACATCGATGTGTGCATCACTTCAGGAACTTCCGGCATTTTCCAGTTGAGCAATATAAAAACACAGAAACTGGCTTTTTACAATTTTGCCCAATCTGTATGAACAGTTGACTATTATTTTCTGTTGAAAACACTTTTTAAAAATAAAAAAAACGGTATTTTCACCACCTTTTGATGTTCAATGTCTTTATCCTGTTCATTATATCCACAGTGCGCGCATCGTGAAATATATTACAGACACCACCCTTTCCATCAAAATAAAAGCCTAGGAGGTGAGATTTGCATTTTTTTTTTCATGAGAAGAATAAAAACTTGCAAATTAGTGCAAAAACAGATTTGCTACACAAAAATCCGAAATGGACAGATAGCGTCGAAAGGTGTGATACTGATAGATATTCTTAATGCCGGATTATCTTTGAAACTATAGTTGCTTCAAATTAGCTTGCTACAAAAAGTTAAGTTTCATTTGTTGATTTTAATAAACGAAAACAACAGACAGCTCCGTGAGCTGTCTGTTGTTTTCGTTTATTAAAAGCAACCAAAGGAAACTCGGCCTTATTGTCTACTGATGTCAAATGCGTTTTTCCAACTATTACTTGCTCAATTGCATAAGGACCTTTCTCATGCGTCCAATAATTTCAATGGAGATAACTTTATCAAAAGTCCATTTTCATGACGATTACAATTAGGGATGACAACTTTTTACAAACCAACTTTTACAGCTGTAGATCAATGCAAAATAGGAACAAAACTCTTGTTTTAGCGTATTGACCACCACTTCCTACCATTGACCACCACCAACTGTTATGAGGTTTGAGAGATATTTTTGAAAACGTTCGCAGGTGTATATGTCTTACGCGCGTGTGTCGTGAACATTACGATATCATACCTACTACAGGTCAATGCACGAACTGGAAAATTCTTGAAGTTGCTTTGAACCATCTGGGTAAACCTATAGTATTACCCATGCCTTCTAGCCATTTTATGTGCTCCAAGTCAAACTTCGTTAACTCAGGGGCGGACTGGGTCAAGAAAAGTTAACGGGGAAATGCACCGGGGAAGGGGGGGGGGGGGGGGGGGGGGGGCAGACAAAATTTTGATTTTTCGAACTGAACGAACGCGGCTTCCTTGCATCTGAGCGATCAATGGCAGTACACAAAGAGGGCATTTCGAAGGCATTTTTGTATCTCTTCATCGGTCATTCGGAACAAATGGTTCTACTGGAGTGGGGGTGGGGGAGGCATCGGGTAGACCCTAGTTCGGCCCAATCGCAGAGAATTTTGATTTTTGAACTTGAAGGAACGTTGTTTCCTTTCATCTGAGCAATCGATGACAGACAAGGTTGCTGGTATATCATTCGATATACCAACACTCTATGCAATCCGAACCATTTCGCCTCTTGGCCATTTTCACGAAATTCCACGCACCAACAGGTGTTGGGCTGCTTCAATTTTGCTGGTCCCAGGTGGGAACCTAATAGGGGGAATTTTCCCGGTGGACCATACGGATAGTCAGCCTCTAGGCGACGGTGGTGGTTGATGGCGGTGGGGTTGATTGATGGTGACTTGTTAGTTAGCGCCTTGGACTTCAGATCGAAATGTCGTAAGGTGGAGCCTGTCCGCGACATCTGCGTTATGTGCATGGACAAGAAGACATTTGCTTCCATTGCCACAGTGGAGTTGGCATAGTGGCACAATGTGCTAAGATGTACAACAGATTGATGACAAACTTGCCTTCAACTAATGACACCCCCCCCCCCCCTTGTTCCAGGTTAACCCTTAAATCCTTACATTAATTTTACAGTAATATATAGAGATTATTACTTGGTTAGTTTGATATCGGCCGAGATATCAGCCCGAGGTAATTTCATATTATGATGTGAAGTTACCGAGGGCTAATATCTCGGTCGATATCTATCTAACTAAGTAATAACTAAGTCTAACTAAGTAAGTCTTTATTTATTAAACCAAGACAAATAGTTTGAAAGTCTAATTGTTTCTCGTTCTGTTCTCCCACGTTCACAGATCTCCACTTACGACTCCCGGATTGCGTTGAAGTTTCTACACAGTTTCTTCTTCCTTCTCTTCCTTCATCCATCCTACCCTTACTTATTGCCACCCTCATCATACAAAAGACTCGGCTTCAAACCACTTCATTATTCACGGTAACGTCAATTGTTCTGATTGCGTTCGACGAAAGTAGTAAGAGAGGTGGATCGTTCCTCACTGGGGGGGACCTCGGTGGGGACGTCGGAAGTGACGTCATAGTCACGTGACTTGGTTACATCATATTTGGTTACCAGGGTAGCCCACATAAGCGGGATAATGTGACGTCACACCCATAGTGATACGTGGTGTCAGTGCGCATGCGATGTGCGTGTTGTTAGGGTGACACGTGTTTCCGTCGTCCATTTTGTATGCAGGAGGCCGCCATATTGGTTTCTATGGTAGCACGTGGCTGCTGTGTGACCCAAAGGCCTACAATAGGACGGTGGTATATTCTGCGTTCATTTGTATGGGAGTAGTTTTCAGGTTCGGATTTTCTCGAAATTCTCGTTTTCCTCAGAAAATTATCGAAATATAGCCAACATCAAAAACCACCCCAAAACTATCGAAACGGACTATATTTTGTTTAAAGACCCCAGAATCTTCCTTCTTCCAATAACAAGTGCCTTCCTTTGTATAATAATCAATCTAATTACCCAGAATCCTTCGTTACTTCATATTTGCCTAGTTCGAATTCTTTTGGAATCCTCTGTTCTGCTTCTATCTATCTACAAGCTATATTATGACTTCTGATTTTCCCATATGTGTCTGTGTAAAAATCTTTGCACAGTATCTGCAGAACTGAGAATTCCGCATGTCTTCACTCTATGACGGTCAGGAGACAAATGAACTGAAAGCAGATGACATGGTTTCGCGCGCCGAAGGCGCGCAAGGATGTTGTGAGGCAAGCCCCTTTCGGCCCTCTTTAACTGTAGAAGATCTTTTGTAGCGATATGTCCAGGCGCATTGAAGGAGGAAAGGGTCGGATACTCGGCGGATGTCCGTGATTAGGTGTTCTTGGGATCTGTGGCTTGTCTTTTTGATGTTCATTGGTCTGAAGTCTCGGGTGAGGACCAGAGCGAGAGGGGTTCTCTCAGCAAAGGTGCTACCTCTCCCCGAGGGGGCTGTAGTGGTATGTTTAGGCAAGTAAAGTCTGCCACTTATAGAACTGTCATGTTGTGGTGGTAGTGGGCCATCATTGGCAAGTAGAGTCTGCCTCAGGCTATCTATCGTTGGTGGAGTTGGTTTCTTTTATTGTCTTCTTGTTTGAGCACTAAGTTGGTTCGTAGAGAAAAAAAAAACAACAACGGTCACTTTCAGGGACCACCTGCTGAAAGCAAAGCTCACACCCTCTTTTTATACATTTCTCACAGAAGTACCCGGATGTGGCGTGAAGTACCCGGATGTAGCGTGAAGTACCGGATGTAGGAACTACAGATTTCTACTACAAATATCCTCTAAAGGTATCCTCCAAAAGGTATCATCCAATAGATATCCTCCAATAGTACATCACCATGTTATAGGTATCCTCCAATACTCGTATGTGCCGTATGTAATGTGCGCACATTGTGCATTAAACACAAGTACATTCCACCAAACACAAGCCCCAAGTTCGTGTAATTCCTTCTATGGTCTGACTATGCCTATAGAACCCTTTTTTCACCATATGTGTCGTATGTGATGTGCGCACATTGTGCATAGCACACAAGCACGTATTGGCACATCCAGCAGGTGCCTATGTGCTGAATGCGATCTGTACACACTGTTACACGTTGTGTACTAGCACACAGACATATCTGTGACGAATAACTGTGAAGGATTTCGATGTAAACAAATTTGTTGCGGCAAGTAACCCATCAGGTGGGACAACTTCACATTGGTTCATATCAGCCCAGATTGGCATCATATCAGCCATATTTGCCGAGTATGATAATGAACAATTCTAGGAAAGAAAATCATATCTAAAAAATAATACTGTATATACATGAACACAGCTGCAGATGACTTTATACAATGTTTCTACATTATTGTTGTCTGCCTGTAGATGAAGCCAACAATGATGTGAAAGTACTGTGTAAATGTATCGTACTAGTAGAGTTCTCAAGGAAAATACACTTGGGGCAACTTTTTCAGAGCAATATAAAAAGGGCAGTTTGTGGCTCTATGGGGACTTAGCCTTTTGGACCCTGGTGGTATATTTGATGACAGTTTATTGCTATCAAATAGTATGGAGTATACATTCATTTAAGAATTGAATGCAATGTTAATAATCTTTATTGGAGTATGAACGTGTGGGAATGGGTACAAATTATTACACGTTCATACTCCAATAAAGATTATAAAAATTGCATTCAATTCTTATAATTACATTCCGTAACTGTTTAAACTACTTTTTACCAAACAACAAAGCAGAAAGACGAAATAAAACATGTACGAACGAACGAGGCGGAAAAACACCCTCACACAAAAGACAACTCTGATTTTTAATTTTCACAACTTTAGAAATGGAAACGAGTATTTTAGTAACGGGCTTTATGCCACAGTTGGGAAATGTTACCAAAGAAACAGCAGTGGAGTTGATCACTGCGAGAGGCGCTAAAAGTTAAAAACCCATCCAAACACCGCCCGAATTACATTCTGTCAACTGCGCTCTACCGTAAATGCGGGTCAAAGTTCGACCAAAAGTATTCATTGGAAAATGAATTACATTTGGTCGTGACGTTCTCACCCAGCTGACCAATGGGAATTGAGTATTTGGACCCAAAATGTATAACTACATTAACAATGTAATTATTAGTTGGGGGATGACCAATCAATATTGTCAACGTGCGGCTTTGGGCTGCACGTTGAAAATCTTGATTGCTGTACCACACAAACTTACTGAGCAACTATCTACTTTATGAATTAAGGTCACAATCCTACGCGGAAAAGTGGCATTTCGGGTTCAATTCAAAGGGTTAAGGACTGGTTAGCTGAAGTTACTCATCCATTTTTCGGCTGTTCCTTTCTGGGTGCTCTGGCTTCCTGCACCGTTAAACTGTTCAAAGCGATGTTACCCTGGATGTTGAAAGTTAATAAATCCCAAACAAACAAAGATGTTATATTCAAGTATCTGAGGTCAGGGGCAATGAGCTTTCAACAATAAAAGGGGCCTTGTAAGTACCAGAGGCAATTAACCCTTTACCCAACGAATTGGTCACAACCGCCCGCGTAATATGCAAATTGTGCAGATAAAAAAAATTATTTTTCAAAACCATATCATGTGACCACTCTTTGGGACGACCTCTTCGATCACGTTCCAATGAGGGGTCACATGAGATGGCTTTGTTGAGATTTTTTGAGAAATTTAAAAAAAAAAATTACATTAAACTAATAAATTTTGATATCGTCTGCGTTGGGTGAAGGATTAAATAGTAAGAAAAATCGTTGAGTCAGACTTGATATATATATATTCCATTAGGTTTCTAAGTTGGAAAAAATATTTCAACGCCATACTTTATTGCGATTGGGTAGTGAGGTGTACCATTTGAATCAAACGTCTATTTTTATTGCGATGAGATTAAAATACGCATCCAATGTTCACTTTTTAGCGATGTATCTGCATTTTAGCGTTGCAAAACGATTATGGAATGCATGTGCATTTGTAAAAATACAGTTGCATCGCTGTTTTCTGTTGACAGAAAACTCATCGCGATGAAAAAAGCACCTCCAACGATCATCTATACGTCGGACGTATAAAATACAAGTCGGACGTATAAATTGCATGTTTGATGTGGATTATTTTCCAGGTATTTTTTACGGGTGTACCTACATTCGAAAATAGCGTTGCAATGATGAACTCCAGGTGCAACGATAAAAAAAAATGCACGTCAGACGAGTATTTTTGGCTAAAATGCACGTTGGACGTGTATTTTTACTGAAAAAAAAATACAGGTTCAGCGGGCATTTTTCGTCGCTGTGAGATTGAAATACACGACGTGCATTATTGTCCATGCCCATGGATTTTTTAGCATCGCCGCCGTTGCAACGCTATTTTGGAATATAGGGAAACCTGTAAAAAATACAGGTTCATCGCTATTTTCTGTTTAGATAAATCTCATCGCGATGAAAAATGACGTTACAAATTACACGTTGGGTGTGTTTTTTTTCTCCAGGTGCAATCGCTATTTTTTCCAGGAGCACCTACATTCCAAAATAGCGTTGCGACGCTGAAATGCAGGTCGGACGTGTATTTTATTCTCATCGCGACTTTTGATCCAAGCGGTACACCATAGAGGTAGAATAGCATTTTAATGTCTGAGTGGCACATTCGTCTATTGTTATTATTATCTCCTAACAATGATATACTCTCAAATTTTTTTCACCTATTATGTGACAGGCATAGACAATTTATCAGTTCAGCCGACCAAGCTTGTTATCCTTTTGAACTATACGATGCCCCACAGAGTATCGTGTTCTATAGTCCGTTTTATGAAAAGGGGAAATACTACACACTTAATGCCAGTATAGTAGTATTAACCACCTACCTAATTGATTGAATTATTTGCAGCATAAGAATATACAAGATAACAATAAAACAGGTTATAGTTGAACGCGCTGCAAGAAAATGGCATAGCCTGAGAGGCTGTCTTCCTGCCATTCCCTTTTGACGAAAAGTATATTCTTGACAGTAAGATTTGTGTTGATGGCTCATTAGGTTCAGTGATGGGACCTCTTCTTGGAAAGATACTATGGGGTATAGTAAACAGTTTGTGAGAGAAACACTATACCAATGTACGTGTGGGCATATCAACCCCTCGAACATAGAATACAAAAAGCGCCGATGAGCCGTCGGTCCGCGAACCGTTGGATACGACCGAAAACCCATCGCCAGTTCCTGTGGCCTATATTCGCCAGTTATTAGAAACTTGTCGGGTGGAGAATTCACCACTGATACATCTGTAGCGTCCTCCCTCACCACTCTACAAGGATGTAGACAAGGTACACGACTTTTTTGTTTAGTACGATAATTAATACAATAAGTAATACACTAAGCAACAATTCGGTAAGGTCTATACGGTAAGGGCTATAGTTTCTATCATTGGCACATTGGGTTTAGTGATAGAACCTCTTTTGGAATAATATTATGGTGGATAGAAACGGTTTGTGAGAGAAACGCTACCACTGTACGAGAGGGCAAATCAACCCCCCGAACATTGATTACCTAACACAACTTTAGACCGAAAATTTGAAGTTTAAATACATTTCTACAAAGCTGTAAGCAATAAGGGCGCTGGAAGAGGTTCCCCTCTGCTCTAAGCCAAGGGGAGCAGCGCATGTCCCTTTTCGCCAAAAGTGCACTTGTGGTACAATTTTACTTTCCGAGAATTGCAACTGAGAAGAGGGGTGGGAATGGGGATGGTGAGTGTAAAGCTTTATATCGTCCCTTGAGTGGTAATGGGTGCCCTCTGCAATGCTGCAGATGGCAACTTATTCCTCCCAAGGGACGAATCTATACAATACTATTGAGTGTTACATTACAATTTATGATACGTTGTAAAACCTCGGTCTTAATTCATACCCACAGTCGAGTGGCTTTTTTGATTATTTATTTATTTATTTATTTATTGGTGTTTAAGGTCACATACTTATGCACAATGGCTAATCGTGGGGCTTTTTTGATACCCCTGTCCCTCGTTCCCTTGAATGCGTGGGTCGTGCCATCTTAGTGTATAAGAATTTGTTGATAAGTTTTCTGTTTCCAACGTGAAGTTAAACTGTTGAACCTGATGGGTGTTAGTAACTTACGTGGTTGTCATGGTACCTCGAGTGAGTGATTATGTTGTGACGACATTGTTGTGGTGATACATGTTGTCATGTACAACGTGTATTGTCAGGATATTTTATACCGTTGTGTCCATTTTGGTTTATGGAGGTTTCCATGTTGAATATCCGATTCATTCTGAATTCTTCGTTCTATTCTTCTAATTATATTCATTCAGTGCCACACTGTGACTATTTCTCAGATTTTGTAGCTGTTGGTCAAAGTCCACCCTTCCACTGCTTATTCTCTCTAAATCCGGAGACAAGCAGAGTATGTTCCATCGCTCTGTTCTGGAATGAACTCTTTCGGTGGTGTGGGCCTTTTTTTGAAACGCATATTTTGTTCAGGTTACTCGTTTTGAACTTTTTGACCTGTGATGCCTGTTCTACAAACCGGGACCTAGCACCATGTCTTTTCCCCAAAGGCATTAGCTTGCTTCAAATATGATTAAAAGCGGACCTCTTCCCTTAGTCCTTTACCTAACGTAACGTCCAAACCCGGCCAGCGCTATTCACAACTAGAGTGATGTCACGCATGCAGCCCGACTGTCCCAGCAATGGCAATGCTTAGACATAATGGATTTTTAACCACAAACTTTTATGCAAAAATATAAAAATACATTTTTAACGAAAGAAAAAAAAGTGCCTAATTGGCACCCCGGGAGAGGGGGGGAGGGGGGGGGGGGGGGGGTTACGTGAGTTTAAAAAAAAGTTACGCATGTAGTGACTGTAAATAGTTAAAAATGCATATTGGAGGAAAGAAAGAAAAAAATGCCTAATTGGCGGTGGCTGGGCAGGGCAATAACTTCAACAATTTTCATTGGATGATTGTGATCATCAAACTTGACCTAGAGACATGTACTGAAAAGAATTGAAATCCGTTAACTTTTGTTTAAGTTATGGCATAAAGAAAGTTCGGACAGACAGATGGACTGACGAATGGACGGATGGACTGACGGACGGACTGACAGATAGACGGACGGACGGACGGACGGACGGACGGACGGACGGACGGACGGACGGACGGACGGACGGACGGACGGACGGACGGACGGACGGACGGACGGACGGAGCGAGCTCTGTACTATATCCATCCCTTGTGGGAGGGGATAATGAAAGTGTCAATGACACTGTAGCTTAACTTGTCTATGTGTTGTCTTTGATGAAAAGGATAATGTTCAATGTTTATGAAAGGATTATGAAATAAGACAAGAATGGTGATAATTGGGAATATGTTAATTTCTGTTCCCTGTATGCTATGTTTTTAATAAAAATAATATGAGGTGTACACGGTACTAAAGACCTGAGGGGTGGGTTAATATGACCTCACAGTTAATGTTTGTGGCCCTCACAGTTAACGTATGTCAATGAAAGTTACCAAGTTACAGTGAAATTATTTCAAACTGAGTCATCCTATCAAGTTACATTGAAATCCCTTCATAAATATGGCCTGCAGACTGTGCTAAAGGTTTTCGGGCTTCAGGCATGTGTTGCCATGACGGTAGACCGATTGCAACTAAAAGGGAACGTCCTCATATCGACATTATACTGAGTCATTCTACTAAGTTACAATAAAATCCCTTCACAAATACGACCTGTAGTCTGTACTAAAGTTTTTCGTGTTTTGGGCTTGGGAAGCCATCATGGTTGAATGATCGCGACCAAACGTGGGCGTTGTCGTCTGGGCATAATCTGGAGTGATCCTACGTAGTTACAATGAAACCCCTTCATATATATGGCCTGTAGACTGTGCTCAAGGTTTTGGGGCTTCGGGCCCCTGAAGCAATCACAATTGACCAAACACGACCAAAAGGGGATGTCATCATCTAGGCATTATATGGAGTCAACTCAACAAGTTACAATGAAATCCTTCCATAAATATGACCTACAGACTATGCTAAAGGTTTTGGGGTTTTGGGCCCGGGCAGCCATCAAGGCTAAATGATCGCGACCAAAAGGGGATATTCTCATCTAGACATTATTTGGAGTCATCCTACCAAGTTACATTGAAATCCCTTCATAAATATGACCCGTAGAACGTGCTAAAGGTTTTCGGGCTTTGGGCTTCGGGCCCCTGGAGCCGTCACACTTGCCCAATTGGGTCCAAAAGGGGCTGTTCTCATCTAGACATTATATGAAGTCAACCTACCAAGTTACAATGCAATCCCTTCATAAATATGGCCTGAAGACTGTGCTAAAGGTTTTCGGGCTTCGGGCAGCCATCGTGGTTGAATGATCGCAACCAAAAGGTGACATTCTCATCTGGGCATAATCTGGAGTGATCCTACAGAGTTACAATGAAATCCCTTCATAAATATGACCTGTAGACTGTGCTCAATATTTTCGGGCTTCGGGCACCTGTAGCCATCACAGTTGACCAATCAGGACCAAAAGGGGAGCTCATAATCTAGGCATTATATGGAGTGAACCTAACAAGTTACAATGAAATCCTTCAATAAATACGACCTCTAGGCTATGCTAAAGGTTTTTGGGCACGGGCAGCCATCAAGGCTGAATGATCGCAACCAAAAAGGGATATTCTCATCTAGACATTATTCGGAGTCATCCTACCAAGCTATAATGAAATCCCTTCATAATTATGGCCTGTAGACTGTTCTAAGGTTTTCGGGTTTCGGGCCCCTGTTGCCATCACAGTTGCCCAAAAGGGGACGTTCTCATCTAGACATTATATGAAGTCAACCTACCAAGTTACAATAAAATCCCTTCATAAATATGACCTGTAGACTGTGCTAAAGGTTTTCGGGCTTCGGGCTCGGACAGCCATCATGGTTGAATGATCGCAACCAAAAGGGGCCATTCACATCTGGGCATCATGTGGAGTGATCCTACAAAGTTACAATGAAATCGTTTCATAAATATGACCTGTAGACTGTGCTCAGGGGTTTTGGGCTTCGGGCACCAGTAGCCGTCACAGTTGACCAACCACGACCAAAAGAGGATGTCATCATCTAGGCATTATATGGAGTTAACCCAACAAGTTACAATGAAATCCTTCCATAAATATGACCTTTTGACTATGCTAAAGGTTTTTGGGCTCGGGCAGCCATCAAGGCTAAATTATCGCGATCAAAATGGGACGTTCTCGTGCAGACATTATTTGGAGTCATCCTACCAAGTTACAATAAAATCCCTTCATAAATATGATCTGTAGACTGTGCTAAAGTTTTTCTTGCTTTGGGACCCTGTAGCCGTCACAGTTGCCCAATCATGTCCAAAAGGGGACTTTCTCATCTAGACATTATATGAAGTCAACCTATCAAGTTACAATAAAATCCCTTCATAAATATGACCTGTAGACTGTGCTAAAGATTTCCGGGATTCGGGCCCATGTAGCCGTCACAGTTGCCCAATCACGTCCAAAAGGGGGCTTTCTCATCTAGACATTTTTTGAAGTCAACCTATCAAGTTACAATGAAATCCCTCCACAAATATGACCTGTAGACTGTGCTAAAGGTTCTCGGGTTTGGGGCTCGGGCAGTCGTCACGGTTGACAGATCACGCCTAAATGGGGAAATTCTCATCTAGACATCATTCGGAGTCATCCTACCAAGTTACAATGAAATCCCTCCATATTAAACATGACCTGCCGACTGTGCTAAAAGTTTTTGGGTTTCGGGCTTGGGCAGCCATCATGGTTGACAGATCATGCCCAAAAGAGGACGTTCTCATCTAGGCATTATACAGAGGCATCCTACCAAGTTACAATGAAATCCCTTCATAAATACGACCTGTAGACTGTGCTAATGGTTTTCGGGTTTTGGCCTAGTGCAGCAATACCGGTTGACCGATCACGACCAAAAGGGGACATTCTCATGTAGACATGACCTAAAACCTGCATATGAAATTTCGTGACGATCAGACAAGAACTACAGGGTGTAGCCTGTACTTGAAGGTTGAATAAAAAACTTTAACCACAAACTTTAACCAAAACTCCAAATGTCAACTAAACCGGGGTGGGGGGGTGGGGGGGGGGTGGGGGGGTGGGGGCACAAAAAATTTGCAAGACGTGACGTCCTGTTTTTTATTCAGCTCCTTTTTACACCCACCCACCCCTAGGTGCAAATTTTCTACTACCGTTCTCAGACACCCACCCCCCACTCTCCAATTAAAATCCAAAATAAACTTATAAACTCAGTAGGCACAGCTGTCTTTAGGGGGGTTTCATAATGTTCTTAAACTGGTACCACCAATTTAAACCTCTGTGGGCTGCTGTGGGCCCCAGTCTACAAATGACAAGCTGTTCATTATCATGCTTGGCCAGAGCAGGTGTACATATACGGGAACAAATTTTCATTTGAATTGTTCTGTCAGTATTCTCAGGTGTTTGCTACTTTCCTTTTCTATCCATACAAATTCTATTAATAAATAAATAACTTGGGTTGAATTTAGTGCATCAGAGAGAATTTTCCCAAAATATTGTCTGCACATTTTCTACATTTCGAACAAGACACCCACCCCCTACTAACGTGTGACATTTTCCCAGATTAAGCCCAATATTCTTACAAAAAAGCCTCCTGATGTTGTATTTATGTTAAGAGTGTGATGTACAACATCATCTTTAAGGTTTGAAACACAAATGATGGTATATATTAGCTAATATATTGATATATTTTTAAAAAATTAAAAAAATTGCACAAGTTGGAAATGCACATTTTTGGTGCACTCAAGAGACCCACCCACCCCCACGTCACGTCTTGCAAATTTTTGCCCCCCCCCCCCTGACTAAACAGGGAAAAAAAAACAAAAACACTTGAACCTTCAGTTAATCACCATTCAATTTTCATTGTTTTTTTCTCCAATTTTTGTGTCAAAATACAGCTTATGAACCCTCAGTGGGACGAGCACGTTGAGCCCGTTCCAATGAGGGCCAAATGTTTTTAAAAAAAAATGGTTTTCAAGCATTTTGTTTGCAAGTCTCGTTTGCCTTTCGGGTTAGGTAAAGAGTCCAAACACTTAGAAGGATATTTGATACTTGATTGATATGAATATTCACGTTAGTTGGTCGCTGTCAATATTCATGAACTGCCAAGAGTTTGTACGAGAAAGGTTCTATTTTTACCCTCGATCAACATCGGTGTGGATTCTGAAAATCTCATCTAAGGGGCAACATATTTCTCCAACCCAAATCATTTGGATTCGAGGACCAGTCACCAAACGCCAATGTGGCATCATGAGTATTCGACATAGTAAACATTAGCAGACGATTGATCACCCGAAACTGAACTGATTACGAAATAACTTGTTGATAGTTATCAAATGAATTACTGAGTGCCCTTCTTATAGTTGTTTTTTATAGACGTGAGGGCGTGTAGTAAACACAGAACGACAGCTGCGTGTGAATGGGTTAGTCAATATGGCACTTGTGCTATCGCAGAAGGAAAAAACTCGAGGCCTGCGACGATAGCACTCGTGTCATATCGAATAAACCATTCACACGCGCGTGTCATTCTGTGTATGTCGTGGCGTTAAAGCAGTGATAAAAATACCGAGCATATCAACAGAGCTCATCGAGCTATTAGTCCACCAGTCTAATTCCGTGAGAAACTTGGTGTAGTTATGGGTTCTTTGTTCACCACTTTTTGTGGAGTTTGCGCGCAGACTAACATTGGTTTAATGTGATGTCTCTTCATTGACAAAGATATACGGATATCCTTTCGCATTCAAGTTACAGATATTCAAATGAATAAATATTTATTTCGCCTTGAAAATATCAAGATATTAGCATAATTGGTGGCAGAGGAGGCGGAGTCAGGGGGGGGGGGTGGTACAGGGGGCACGTGCTCCTCTAAGATATGCTTCGCAGTTACACGATGAGTTAAAATGGGTACATGCAAACGTGTCAATATGCAGATATTCCTGTAACATTATTTGCAAATCCAAACGACATTTAGCTAAGGAATCCCACTTTCGGTCGCTCTGGTCCATTTCTTCCACTTCAACTATATTCCAACCCTAAGGCTGGCCTTCGGGTTGGAAGATGGTTGAAGTAGAAGAAATGGACAGGACAGTGACCACCTAGCGGCATATTCTTCTACACGAGAGACTGTAACGAGTCACGGTACATTTACCGATATACGATTGTAATTTTTTTCACACTGGGTCGAACCATGGTAGCGTTGTAAATGTGTGCCCCTCCACTTTTATCGAACTTCCGCCACCCCTTTTAGGTGGAACAACGCGGCATAATCCTTAACCTATCTAGCCATGTGAGTCTTCATTCGTAAATCATTCGTAAATATACAGTTTAGAAACATGTCTAACAGTATTGTAACGTCATTAAAAATTCGATAAAATCAATTCTTGATTGAGACACTTTCCTTGTGTTGATTAAGAGAAAACGAATGTATATGGTGCTTTTGGATTCAACTGTCTGGAATATTTCAGTTGATCGGAAACGCGAATAGTTGGTCTGAATTCCTTTTCAAATTTTCTATTTCCTTACGAAATTTGACTGGTGGCTTGACAGCTTTGGAGCTCATGATATTGAACTTTAAATAAGGTGACGTTGTGTTTTCGGTGGTGGTGAGATACGCCTGATGGGATACACCTGGTTAGCTTTCTTACCCTGGTTGGGGTCCCAGCACGACATGCCGTAGGCATGTCCTGGTGGCTGCATGCCTGTGTTCGGGAAGAATCATCCTCTCGATTATGGAGATCAGGTGGACTCCTCCGCGGGAAATTTCAAATTTTTGAATCCCTGAGATGAATTTTGAGGCTTCCTCTGGCTTCAGTATATGGTCATTTTTACCCACAATGAGAATGCATTTCCCCAGGTAGGTCCATGAGTTTTCCCTTACACTGACCAGGCTATACATGGACTATATAGACTGACAGCTATTCAGCCAATACCCACTCCTTCCAACTGACTCCAATTCAACACGCCTAAACCGTTATAGACTAACTTTCTCCCATCTGACGTGACATCATTTGGGTTCGAAGACTGATCATACCCATTCCATCCACCTGATGGTGGGTTAAAATCGGCCGTTGACAACAAACTAATCACCTATCCTTAAAGACCGATAATTACATGTATACTGTAATGTTCTCATAGATGATCTCATGTGAAACAGTTGCGTGACTAGTGACACCATGTTAATTATCATGGCAACATGTATGGGTTGCGTTGTGATGTCATCAGAATGGCGATACGTGGATCATTTTGTTTGCTTAATCTGTGTGAAACACACAGACTATTGTTTTTGTACGGTTTCTTTTTCTTTTCTTTTTTCTTCTTCTTCTTTTCCTGTCTTCGGTCTTCTATGCACTTCCTTGTCCGCACGATAACTCGAAAACGAATTGCCCTATCTCGTTGATTTTTGGCATGCTGATAGACAGTTACAAGTTCTCGGCCACCTAAGTTTTTCAGATTCCTGGGTCATTAGTGGTATCTGTAGGGGTGTTTTTGAAAGTGGGTCACGCCCATATCTCAGGTGTGGTATGACGTATGGACCAAATGAGTCGACACTCGATGGAGGTCACCTAGGGTGTCATTAAGTGCATTTTTCAGAATTCCTGGAAATCACATTTGTTGACCCCCTAAAGCATTCCTGAAGTCCATACATGCATTTTTACGTAAAAAAGAGGGCGTGGCCAAAATTTTTGAAAGTGGGTCACGCTCATATCTCAAGCATGGTATGGCGAATGGACCTGAGACTAACACCAAATGAGTCAACACTCGATGGAGGTTCAAAATATGGGTCAAGGTCACGGAGGTCACCTAGGGGTCATTGAGTGCATTTTTCAGAATTGAAAGAAATCACATTTTTTTACCCCCTAATGCATTCCCAAAGTTCATACATGCATTTTTTACACGAAAAACGTGGGCGTGGTAAAAAATTTTGAAAGTGGGTCACGCTCATATCTCAAGCATGGTATGATGCATGGACCTGGGACCAACACCAAATGAATTGACACTTGATAGAGGTTCAAAATATGAGTCAAGGTCACAGAGGTCATTTTTTAGAATTGCTGGAAATCACATTTTTGACACCCTAAAGTTATATTTATTTATTTATTTATTTATTTATTTATTTATTTATTCGTGTTTAAGGTCACATATTTATGCACAGTGGCTAATCATGACCGTGACAGTTTTACGGTGTACCCAGAAATAACCACTGAGCAACGGCCAGCAACTGTCAGCTCCCTAACATACTAATTCCACACAAGCAGGGTTAGCATTGGTTGAAGACAAGTGCACCATCGACGTGCAGTACGCCTTAGTACACAACGCCACCGTGCCCCCACGCAGGCAATGGAGATGAAGTGTCTTGCCCAAGGACACAACGAGGTTGCCGCAGGTGGGATTCGAACCGAGGACCTCTCGGCTTGCAGCCTGCACCTCTACCGTCTGAGCCACTGCACTCCCCGACACCCTAAAGCATTCCTGAAGTCCATACATGCATTTGTACGAATGGACCTGGGACTAACACCAAATGAGTCGACACTCGATGGAGGTTCAAAATATGGGTCAAGGTCACCTAGGGGTCATTGAGAGCATTTTTCAGAATTGCAGAAAATCACATTTTTTGACCCCTAATGCATTCCCAAAGTTCATACATGCATTTTTTACACGAAAAAAAGTGGGCATGGTCAAAAGTTTTGAAAGTGGGTCACGCTCATATCTTAAGCATGGTATGATGCATAGATCTGGGACCAACACCAAATAATGAATCGACACTTGATAGAGGTTCAAAATATGGGTCAGGTCACAGAGGTCACCTAGAGGTCATTGAGTGAATTTTTCAGAATTGCTGGAAATCACATTTTTGACACCCAAAAACATTCCTGAAGTCCATGCATACATTTTTACGTAAAAAAGCGGGCATGGCCAAAATTTCTGAAAGTGGGTCATGCTCATATTTCAAGCACCGTATGACGAATGGACCTGGGACTAACACCAAATGAGTCGACACTCGATAGTGGTTCAAAATATGGGTCAAGGTCGCGGAGGTCACCTAAGGGTCATTGAGTGCATTTTCCAAAATTGATGAGAATCACATTTTTGAACCCCCTTAATGCATTCCCAAAGTCCATACATGCATTTTTGCGTAAAAATGGGTGTGGCTTAACATCTGGGCAATACAAATGTCTGCTATCATCTACAAATATGGCAGATCCGGAGTTGTTGGAGCCGATTTTTTAGAGTGTTTTACGCTCATACTTCAGGCTTGGCTTGGTATGGCCTATAGACATGGAACCCACACTGAATGAGTTGAAACTTGCTAGAGGTTCAAAATGTGGTCCACCTCAATGTGGTCAACGCAGGTGATTAAGTGAGTATTTTTCAGAACCTTTGGGAATTGCATTTTATAACAACTAATGCAATTCTGAAGATTATGCATGTATCCAGTGGCGTAGATAAAGGGGGGGGGGAGGCCCCCCCCCCCCCCACCAGAAGTTTTGTCGGAAATTTTTTGGAACCATTTTTAGGCGAATGTATGCCTAATAAGATTAAAATGCTGGCTTTGGGGATAAAAAACATGCCATTTGGGGTAAATTTTGCGTAAGAAAGACCAATTTTCAGTACATTTGCAGTAAACTACAGATTCTTTCTGTTTGTTTGGGTTTTTGTTGTTGTTACATTGTCGGAAAATTTTCGGTCTGTCGGAAAATTTTGGGCTTGTCCCTCCGCCAGCGAAAAGCTATCTACGCCCCTGCATGTATCTCTTCATTTAAATAAGTGGCAGAGCTAGTAATGTCAATTTCTGATTCCTTGATCGAACCCTTTAAATGGTGTGCACATATATGCCTTTTCTGATTTCTTAGAAAAATAGTTCTGATTCCTTTATGAATACCTGTAAATACTGTGAACAAAAATCCATTTCTGATTTGTTTAAAAAATATTTTACTCCTGAAAATAAGCCTCCATAAATTCTCTTTCCATAAATTTTTTTCCTGTTACTTTGACCCTTTTCACACAGACTTAAATTTACTGGTGGCAGTAAATTCTGTTTCTCCAGTTTTGAATGATTTTACACATCGGAAAACATCAGCTGCATCATTCTTTTCAGAATACCGATACCCATATACTGGGAAAGAATATTTTGCCAAGTGCGAGTCCCGTAGTGTCCTGTGTTTTGGTATCGTTCCTGTTCTTGTCGCTGTATTAGAATTACTGGGCGATTCACTAATTTCACTGGACTGAGTATCATTCGACTCTCTATTTAAATTTTAACAACGGATTATGCTATATTTTAAACAAACGACCGGCCGGTAGGATTGCAGAATTACAAATGATTTATTTGGAACTATCTGGCATCTGCCAACGGCACAACACTCAAGTCAGTGAACGTTTGCCATGTGACATCGTCGTGATTGAAGATTGTTAGTTTGTTACTTAACCAAGCGCGTTCCAATTAGGGCGTTCTCTGAAGTCGGTGGAATCAAAATACAGAGGCAGTCACCGACATTAAAGAATGCATCTGACAAGCTGTTATAAGATCTCACACCAGATGACCAGACATGTGCGACACTGTGTATTGAGTCTATTGACTGGTGACTGGAGCTTTGGATTTCCGTACCAGATAACCCCAGAGCTAAAGCTAGACATACATATATGTATTTAAGTCAGCGAACCGGTCCAGTAACGGACCGCCATGTGTGGACCAATACAAAGCGGTCCAGTGACGGCGACCCGGTCCGGTCTGCGGTCCGGCCCGGGTTATTTGCGGTTCGGTCCGCATACCTAGTAAACATATTTTTATTATCAGTCTGTTGCACGAATTAAGCATGTTTGCGTGTTTAACCAGCAATATATACCTGGTATTTTAAACAGTTTACATTTAATAATGCCCCCATCCCCCCCCCCCCCCCCCAAAGAAGAAGTAAAAATATAATAATAATAAATAAAAATAAAAAAAAAAAATAAAAAAAAATTGAATTAAATTAAAAATAAAAATAAAAATACACGCATTTCAAAAATTTAACACGTGTGTAAATTATCTGTTGTTTTAGGTATTTAGTTATTAAACATTTGTGTTTTCAAGTTTGTTTATTTTGCACAAGTCGAAGTGGTGGCACGATGGGTTTCTTACTATTAATCTCTAAGTGAAAATTACAAAGGAAATGCCGCTTTCAACACTTTATCTGATATACATGTATAACCAAAAATCTCCATTCAAATTTCTTATTTTTTGAAATTTTATCTCCTAAACATATCTCGTGGCAGCTCATTAGAACGAGCTCGTTTACCTTGTTCCAATGGAGTATCGTCACCGATTTTAACTGATTGAGGGCTAGATTATTTTTGGTGGTCTAAAATTGCTATGCAAAATTTGTTTTATTATAAATTATTCTCCTATAATTTGTAATAGAACAAGCATGTATAAATAAAATATTATTTGCATGTGAATAAACAGGAAACACGTGCAATGCAAACGTTGGCTTTTGCTCTGATATCCTCATTTTTTGAAAGCCCTAATAGTGGCTTCTAGCACTCAGCCAGTTAAGCAAAAATGGAATCTCTTTAGTGTTCAAGAAAATGTGCAAAATTGCCCTTCTAATCTTTTTGAATGAGTGTTTACTGAAATGCATTGATGCAAAAATGGTGAATAGTTTAAGACCAGTTTTATGTGCTTCGGGACGTAAAACACAAGAGACAGAAAATCTCTTTATCCGACAGTATGAATCAGATCGGTGTGATAATCAACACCTCTCTTTAATGGATTTCCTAAAGCCAAATTTAACTTTTAAATGGACTCGGTGATATCCGCAACAGCCACTCACGTGACCCAGTTTCGACTTGATATATCTACTCGTACTCATGTTTTACCAACATGATTTAACACAGAAGTACAGTCGCCATTCATCATGCTCAATACTTGGAGTTCTGGTTCTGCTTATCTCAGATTTCGGGTCGAATCGAATCGCGAATCGAATCAGGAAAATGATTTATAATTCGAATCGAATCTCAAATCGAATTTTCACTGCATTCAAGAAGTCACCTTCTTACAGCCGTGGAATACAGTAAAAATGACAGTCTTCACACAAGTAATGTATTATCAGGTACCAGTCCTGAAAATGAGACGGGTGCGAGTGCAATTGCTCCCGTCAACACCCGTGTTTTATTTTACGGGAGCTAAAAAATGTAGTCGTTGAAAAATATTATGGAGCGCTGATATACTGTGAGGGCATATAAATGTGTATTGTTTTGAGAAAGCAGCACTCTGCAGCCACTGGAAAGTTACTGTTATAATTCAGCAATTCCTTATACATTTAACCCTTTGAAGTGAATCGGCCGCTTTTCTGGCCAGGAACACGATACGCCATAATACAGGATTTTTCATAATCTGCCTCTCTGTAGATGTTAATTGCTTGAATAAATCTGGCCAAATCTAAACGTCATTAAATAGGAAGTCTGTTCAGTAAATGTGTGGGGTAGAGCAATCAATATTTTCAACGTGCAGCCCCGAGGCTGCACGTTAAAAATATTGATTTGTCTACCCCAAATAATGAATATGGACTCTTCTAATTGCTGCCATTGAACTGCATGGAAGATACCACTGGAGTTCAAAGGGTTAAGGTTTCTGGTGTTTGTTGACAGTATTCCCTCGAAATTTCATATACTAACATTTTACTGGTGCAATTTACTCCCGTCTCTTAATTCACTGGAGCTTAAAACTGCACCCGTCAATTTTGTTCATTCCCAGCACTGAGTTACTGGACACAATACATGTTGTATTGGTGTTTTTACGACGCCAAGATCTCTGTTTGGGTGAGTCAATAAAAAATGCGAAAAATTTCGGAAACGGAACAATACAATAGGGCCCTCGAAGCTTCGAGATTCGATTTCGAATCTTAAGTAGATATTCGGTTCGATTCGAAATCGGCTGCCCGATTCGTTTCCTGCCGAATCTTTTTTTCATAATAATATAGCTTGGTGTCAGTCATTTTCACTGTCTTACAAAACATATAGTTCAGATGGAAATCGTACAAAAATGATGTTGAAATAAAAGACTGAGAGTAACTTCCGCTACATAACCATAAATAACATATTTTTCTTATGCCACCAGCCATGCTAATTCCTGTATCTCTAGTCCCTACCACTGTTAAATACAAATTTAAGATTTCCAAGCAATGTCGACGATGAATTATAATCCTTATATAGGGTAATATTCCAACTACATCATCTTGATGATATAGTTGGATTATTTTATCAGTCGGAAATTGAGCCATCATAGTCGGAACAAATCAGGTTTATAGTACCCCAAACCCCATCGGTCATCTTCAAGACGCCACTGATTCGATTCAATTTCGAATAATAGACATGATTCGATTCGAAATTCGACTCGAATCGAAAATGTACGAATCGCAAGGCCCTACAGCACTGTCGGAAACCGAGTGTGTGGTCGTTGCTGGGTGGGCTCACCGTGTCGAACCCGTCCGTGTCGTTTTCGTTGGGGTGGTTCTTATCCTGAAGGGGTCAATGACTTTTCCTCAAAAAGCTTAAATCAACAGGGATTTCTAAAAATGAACAATTTTAATACAAAGAAAAAAAATATAGTAATTTGTAACTTGCATAAAATCCATTGAATAAAACACAAACGTCAATCACGCCCCACCCACAGAGTTTTTGAGTCAGTTTGCGGGCCCGTGTTCTCTGTTGTCGCAGGCTGGTTCTTCCTAGTCGCTGGTGTTTGGTACTTCCTGTTTTTGATCCTACACTTTTCTATTGCCGCCGACTTGTCCCGCCGACTTATCTTCCTACTCTAAATATGAGCTCTGTGGCTTCCCTTAAGTCATAATATGCCTATACTTTCGCACCGATGCGGCCCCTCCTCTAACTTATAGCATGGGAAATCTCCAGCTCCTCGCCTACGACTCACAGTCTTACACGCCTTGAGATTGGAATGAATTTTTCGAGAAAACCCCCGACTCTTATTCGATCGCAAAGACATTAATTCCCATTAATTCCCATTTGATTTACTTCTCTTGAACTTGACCACTATAGATCTGTCTTAATTTAAAATCCTCTTTTAAGTTCCTTTGAAATTCTCGTATTTCGGTAAACACTGACATACGGTGACAGACCAGATTCGTAATATGGGTGTGTGTTCAGAACCTGTAGGATGTACTGTTTTTACGACAATTACCTATTAACTGGACATAATTACATAGATAATGACTGTACGAGACCACTGGTCTTTACTCCTTTAATCTTTTATCAGACAGCTCATGTGGCGTTCAACAGATGCGCGATTTCTGGCTATTAAATTTCATGCTTAATTAGCAGCGCGTGAATTATTTTGCTGGTCTATTTAAGTGACAAATATGTTTTTAGGGTCCGTCATATACCTATCTTTACGTATTATATTTAGCCCGAGTGAGAGAAATTATCAAAACTATATCCACTTTTTAAACCACAAAATCGTAAATTTAAGCTATCCTTGACAAATACAATAAGTGGCAAAGTATGGCCAGTAGTGTAGCGGCCAAAGTTAAAAAGAAGCCTTTAGTTTTCGAGACACCCTTACCGGGGGTATAATAAGCTGAAGCTCCCCATGTAGTTATATGCCATGGGTCGTCAGAAAAGTGATTTTGGAGTTATGGGGTCCGTTCAAAAATATGAAAAAAATGCAATTTCAGTGAAAAATCGCGAAATTTTGGATTTTTTTGTTAGAATTACGGTCGTGTGAACACACAGAGGGGGTAATATTTACCAAAAGAAATTTTTTGGATCTGTTAAGCGGGGTCTGGGAGTCCTGTCCCAGATTTTTTTTTTAAATTATTGCTAGGAGAAGAATTTTCCTGCATTTTCTTGACAATATCTACTTAATTATTTCCTTACAATTTGATTAATTTATCACTATGGTGCCTTTTTTCTCCAAAGATAATCATGACCGCCACAATGCAGGAAAGACCGGTGGAAAACCAACAAACTGGAACAAGTGGGTTTGTTTTATTTGAATGGAACCTATACAGGAATGCAATTACGTACTCTTACCACCTCCCCCAGCGTCGGAGGCCCGTACCAAAAGCCTGCCACGACTGTCAACGCAGACGTATCGATAGGTCTACCTACACTTTTTAAAAACTCTCCAAACCTTGGGCCCTGGGGCAGTTGCCCCCTTACCCCCACCCCCTATCGGCGCTAGTGAACATTTATAACTTGTATGGGTGTAGGTTAAATATGACTGGTCTACCTTAAAAACTGACTCTTATCAATCAAGGTATCATTCGAGAGGAACGAGACCATTTGCAGAAGCAGGAATTGTAGGACTCAATATGTCTGTCTATTCTGAAGAAACCTGTTTGTACTTGTGAACTTCACTATTAGTTACCACAGGCCTGGAAATAAAGAACTTTCATCGTAATCCGTTAACACATTACGCTATATAATATGCTGGTAACCTATAGGGAAAAGGAGTTGTGATGCTTTCCCGTCTTCTCTGTTTTTACAATGCCAGGCATGCTGCTTGCGTTTTAACCCTTTACCTAACATGAAAAGCAGACGTCCCTTGCAAACAAAATTCTTGAATAACTATTTTTTTTTTTCATTTTTGGTATCAAAAACATAGGTTATGACCCCTCATTGGAACGATCTCGACGAGCTCGTTCCGAAGAGTGGTCATAACCTATGTTTTTGAGACAAAAAAAAAATGAAAAAATAATGAAAATTAATTGGCGATTTTTGAGAATAGTGCTGGCCCATTTTCCGTTACGTTGGGTAAAGGGTTAACAGAATGTCCGCCATAATTAATAGCAACAACTATAACGCAGGATCTTGAGATCGCGCGTTTGTTGTTGCTATTATGTGGGCGGAAATTCTATTAAGATCTAAATGGCATGCCACTCTTCAAATGCAGATACAATGAACAACCTTTGCGTCGAGTTAGATTGTCAAATCCGACTGGCAAAACATGCGAGATTGGGAATTTAATTCATGTTGTATTATTTTATCGTTACCTGTAGTGCGTTCACGTATTTTACAATCGCCGTGACGTAAACGATCGTTCTTGGGTTATTTCCATGGATGTTACCATTTGATTAAACAGTAAGCTGCAGGTCATCACAGCAACATTTATTTCAGGACCTAGAAGTAACGAGAATCGATTGCCAATACATTAACCATATTTTAACAGTAATTTTTTACAGTGTACCCAAGAATAAAATTATGACCGTGCATCATACAGCAATGACCTCTAGATTCATTTTAAATATATCCGTCTAGCATCGTGTGAGTTCTAATAGGCCTAGAAGAGATCCTGCCTCTAACTAAAGAGACAGAAGTGGGAAGGACGACAGTGGATAATACACTGTAGAGTGAGCGAGTGCTCTCATTATACTGAAGAGGTAATTTCAAAAGTGAGCGTTTTCAGTTTGTGGTGTTTGCTTGAGAAAACGCTCTCCTCACACACACCCACCCTCGCGCACAAAACCCCACACAAGAGATACACACACCTACTGCCAACCGTTCGCATACATCCCCGTATTCAGTGGCAGACCAGGATTCTGGGTTTGAGTGGGCGCCATATTTCAATCGTGGACCCTGATGCGAAGTTCCAGTAGACGATCGTAGTGGCAAGTTAGGGTCGAAAACGAGGGGTGGTATTCCACTCTTGTCAGTGGGGTCGGTGGAAAATGTTGGAACATGGAAGGTCAGTGTGCCTCCCCACCCCCCACCCCCCACTGGTTTCTTTGCAAATGACCGCAATGTTTTCCAATGAAAATATTCCAGCATTCAAATTTTGAAGAAAAGAAGCCAATTTATATCGGCACACATGAGACCCGCGTAGGAGCTAGACCTATAGCTGTATTGCTGGGGTACGGTATCATCGGCGATAATAAATAGACATCCACAGCCAAAGGTAGTGGATGTCCATGTGTTATGACCGATAATATCGTGTCCCTTGGTATCGGTGCTTGTAAAAAAAATTAAATTACAAAAATAGGTGTTCCCCGTCTGAATCCACCCATGGTATTCGAGATGCACCCCTTCTCTTGTATCTTTCAAGCACCGAATCCATGAGTCAATGCCCCAAAGCCGCAAGACGAGGAAGTCATATCCCGATTAGGGTTTAATCCCGGGAACGGGAATTCCCGTGTTCCCGGTTCCGAAAGCCGGTCCCGATAGTCAGGAAATCTACAGCACGGAACCGAGAATGAAGTGTGACACTGTTTGTTTATTGAAATGAAGTCTTCTGAATTGAAACTTTGTAGGATTTCGTCAGCCCTTCCACAACTGAAATGTTTACAGTCCTGATTCCTGACGAAACATTTTAAAAAAAATCACTGTAGCTCCCAGCCAGGATACCCCCCCCACACACACCCTTCAACAGCAAGATCTTCTTCACCCGCTTCCAAGTTCAAACTCGTCTTCATTTTCAGAATTACTAGTATCACTGTTCACTACTTCCTCCAACATCAACAGCCTCTTCACTGAAGCAGAGGAGACTGGTGACGGCAGTGAAGAGGTGAGTGTTGATTCTGGAGATAATCTGTAAAAACAGTCTCGTAATAATCTGAAGAGGAGAGTGTTGATTCTGGAAATAATCTGTAAAAACATTCTCGTAATAATCTGTAAAGACAGTCTCGTAATAAACTGTAAATACAGTTTACTAAACTGTAAATGCAGTTTATTAATTTGTAAAAGCAGTATCGTAATAAACTGTAAAAACAGTCTCGTAATACTCTGTAAAAACAGTCTCATAATAAATAGTAAATACAGTTTACTAAACTGTAAATATAGTTTATTAATCTGTAAAAACAGTCTCGGAATAAACTGTAAAAACAGTCTCGTAATAATCTGTAAAAACAGTATCGTAACAAACTGTAAATCCAGTTTACTAATCTGTAAATACAGTTTACTTATCTGTAAATACAGTTTATTAATCTGTAAAAACAGTTTATTAATCTGTATAAACAGTTTATTAAATGAAAAGGTCCTGACCCTAATACGCTGCCATAATAATGCAAGTTGTTCTGAAAATAAAGACGAGATTGAAGCGGGTATGGGTTTTCAAACTTATCTTATAGGAAAAGAACTTCTCCGTTTGATGGGAGATTGCCAATAAATAAGCACATTATCATTAAAATAAATGCGGCATGTTGCCCTCGTAAATTTGCTTGATATTACCCGGGAAATTTTCGGAGAGTAATTTCATTCCCGTTCCCGGTTCCTAGAAAAGCAGGGAATATATTAAACCCTAATCCCGATCTTGTACGACAACTGAAGAAATTATTGTCAATACGTTTTCAAAACCAGGATATATTTATACATAGACACTACAGAATTATCCTTACTTTACATATATTGTTTCAAATGTTCTGTAAGATCAATATAATTCCCAACATACACCCAGAACATTATCAATATTCTGCTTCTAAAAATATATACAAAGGTTTTGTTCTCAGTGGTATATTATTGCTCTGCGAATGTTTGCTGAGGCAGCTATCAACACCGTGAAATGTATTTACCATGTATTTACAATACCGACAATGAAATATCATACTCGGCAAAACATGGGATCGATAGATTACCACTATAGTCTACTACTCCCACACAGAACCAGCTGGGTTACATACTCCAAGCTTCTATTCCCCCGCTGAGATCAAAATAGAAGTTCAAACGATCGATTATTTATACGAGATGGAGAAATTATCATTACGATATCATTGCTCAACCAATAAGGGGGCGGGGTGGGGTGGGGGGACTGAACGCTTTGAGGGAGCGTTTTGTTATTTTTTCTGTTTTTATTGTTGTTCAAGTAGAAAATAACACGAGAAACTCTGTATGTAACAACATTTGGAGAGATGATCATCCCTAAACATCCGCGAGGGACTGCCAAACAGGAAATCAACTATCAATTCCACGAAAAGCTAAGTGAGCGAAGGCCAACCAATGCATCTCCGCGGGGCACGGTGGCATATTGGTTAGAGCATTAGAATTCAGATCGCGAGGTCGTAGGTTCGATCTTAACCCTCGTTGTGTCCTTGACCAAGACACTTAATTCCAATTCCCCAAGTGAAGGCAGGCAGGCAGGCGCGTAGCCAGGAATTTTGTTGTTGCGCGTGAAGTTACGATTTACGATCTCTGGCCTGATTTGGCTCGACGGAGAAAATTAAAAATAATCTGTGAATCAATTCGAGATGTGTGGTAGAATCTGATAAAAATATTTTATCATATGACTCGTCCGTTTTGTTCACTTTAAAATATTTGATATTTTGTTTTCATATTAATCAGTGATAAATAAAGCCTTCCGTCAATTTCATTGGTCAGTTCCAAAACTAGACAATTTGATTGGCTGAACAAAATAAAACTGGGCCAGATTTTCATAATTTGCATAATTAGAGTTGGGAGCTTTCATTGGTCAATTTCAAAACTGGACAGTTTGATTGGCTAAACAAAATTCAACTGGGTCACATTTGCATAATTTCAGTGGGGAGAATTTACGTTATTGGTCCTATTTAGGGTGGGTAATATTGTATTAATCTTTTACCTACAAGAAAAACGCCATTCATTTTTTTATATTTTCTCTTTTTTCTTCCAAAACATAGGTTATGGCCCCTCATTGGAACGAGCTCAACGAGCTCGTTCCAATGAGGGGTCATAACCTATGTTTTGGAAGCAAAACATGAAAATTTTTAGTTATACGAGGATGTTTTTTCCAAGTGCCGTCTGCAACTCAAGTTAGGTGATGGGTTAAAAAGTCATACTAATGGCTAATTTGTGCGTGTGTGTGTCATATGATAAATAGAGTATGAAATGAGTGTTTTTCTCATATAATATTTATGAAACTCGTCCGAATTTTCCGTTTGGGCTCGCCAAAACGGAAAATTCTTAGACTCGTTTCATAAATATTATATGAGAAAAACACTCATTCCATATCCTCTATATATGAAATTTAGGATCTAAAATATAAACTTGTACAATTATTATATCCATATATGCATTTCTGTTGATATGCGATTCTGGCAGGAATTAAATAGCGATTAGCTCGGTGTAACATCTATAGGACATTTAACAACAGGACTATGTAATTACTTTTTGAGGGTGCGCGGTGGCTCTATGGTTACGGCGGCATTGGACTTCAAGCTGAAAGGTCCACGGTTAGATCCCCGCCAGAGGTAACTGCGTTAAGTCCTTGGGCATGGCACTTAATCCCGATTGCCCACGTGAGAGCGTTTGGCGCTCTGTACTAAGGCGTGCTGCACGTCGATGGTGCTCTTGTCTTCAATCAATGCTAACCCTGCTTGTGTGGAGTTAGTACGTTGGGGAGTCTGATAGTTGCTCGTCGCTGCTCGGTGGCTCTCTCCGGCTTCCTCCACCTGTAAAACTCTCCCACACGAGGTGGCCCTGGCTGTCGAATGTGTCGTTAAACCACAATAAATAAATTAGTTTTTGCGAAACGCTCAGGTTCTTTGATATTTTTTTATAGCCGATGCTGCAATAAAGTACCAAACAAGTATGAAAGTAGTTCTCGGCGTTTCACAGAAGCTCTATGTAAACGAGAAAATCTGTTTTAGCCCTTTACCCAACGTAACGACCAAAACTGGCCAGCGCTATTCTAAAAAATCTCATTTCTCAAATTTTCATTATTTTTTCATTTTTTGTCTCAAAAACATAGGTTATGACCTCTGGTTGGAACGAGCTCGTTCCAATGAGGGGTCATAACATATGTTTTTGAGACAAAAATGAAAAAAATAGGTTATTCAAGAATTTTTTTCTACAAGTGTCGTCTGCTTTTCATGTTAGGTAAAGGGTTAAAACAACTTACCTCGATACATCGTACACTCTGTGACTAAGCCTCAGAGAGTACGATGTATTCGAGTAAGTCAGGTTGTCCAAAATTATCAAAATTTTCCAATCACATATGGGAGATCATCAATGAAACATCAAGATCTCTCGAGACGGAGTTTCCAGCCAGGCAATAAACTCTTGCATCCCATGCAAAACACTAAGCTGTTCAATCAATGTTTCAACCAATGGAGCTCCGAGTTGAACCCGGTGGTTCAGTGCTTTGCTTGTACTTGCGATGTTTTTTTTCACAGAAAATGATTTATTATGTTGAACTGGGAGGTTTTAATTTTTCAGATTCACTTTCGGTTTCGGTTAGGTTTCAGGAGAGACCTCGGTTTCGGTTCGGTTTTTCTGTGAGTTAAGAACAGATAGTAAATAACACTTCAGGATCCTTAACCTGGAAAACTTGGTGCGACACAACTTACCACAAAAGCTCTGTCTGTAAGTATCTCCATTGGGTTCAGCCTAACTTCCCCTTAATCATTCCCGGGAGTTCTAGGGGAACAGTTGCTAAGCCTATTCAGTCAAAATAACCCATAATTCTGGGTAGCAACTGAATAAAGTTCATCTAATCTATTTTGTATTTTGATTGTCATGTTTTCTACCTTATTGACTTGTCCGGTGGACGAACCAATAAGGGAAAAAACGAGGCAATCAGAACACAACGCCCATTTACCGGAGAGACTATGTGACGAGAGTCTTTGGTGGTCACTAGTTCAGTCCCCCCCCCCCCCCCCCCCCCCCCCAGTAAGATAGTTTGATAAGCTTATGTACACACACAATAAAATCGTTAGGCCGGATTTTTTCTGGGCCTTGCGGTTCGGTTTTCCGGTTTGCTGCACAAACCGCAACCGGACCAGAAAAACCGAAAAACCACACAGTCCTGTTATTATGACAGTTCGTCGAGAATCTCGACCACGTGTTTTGTGTGAAGCTACGAAATTCGATTCGATTCGAAATCGTTCCGACGATTCTATTCGAGTCACGCTGATTCAGAAATTTTCGAAAGATTGAGATGTTCCCCAAATCCTCTATCAAGTGTGTCCTTTTGAACTCCTCTATCCTCGGGTCTTCTGTACGACAGACGAGTTAAGGAGGTTCCGCTTTCGAAACTACTTTGATTCCGTTCTGGAATATTCCGTTTTTTGCTGAAACTGACGAGTTGCAACTGCGTTAAATTATAATATTATAGTCGTGAATATTTAGATCAGGGACGTAGCTAGGATTCCCTGTTGGGGCAGGGTGCATATTTATTTATTTTATTTTTTTTGGGGGGGGGGGGGTGCCAGGTCCATATGCCGTAGGCCTGCGGTAGGGTGGGTATGGCCTTCCCATTGGTGGGGGTTCGACCGCGCCCCCGAACCCCCACCAATGTGAGGGCCATACCTGCCCCCACCTCAGGCCTACGGTATCCACATCATTGGTGGGGGTTCACGGAGGAGTGGCTAGCCTGAGAAAATTCAATGCCCTGAGAGTGAATATAGGGCCCTTTGATGCTTTACTTTTCCCGTTTAGAAAGGGGAGGGTCACTGTAATTTTTAGGAAGGACATTTTTTTCCCAATCAGTTTGAACGTTTGACTATTATTCTTTGTAGAAACACATTTAAAATTAAGAAAACGGCGTTTTCACCATCTTTTGATGTTCTGTAACTTTTTTCCTGTTCATTATCTCAACAGTATGCGCGTCGTGGCATAAAATACAAGCACTGTCTTTTCCCTTAATATAAAAATATAGACGGTGAGATATGCTGATTTTTTGTGGGAAAGAAAAAGCTTGCAAATTATTGTGAAAACACATTCGCTATACAAATAGCCAAAGTGGGTTCTTAGTGTTGGTATGTGTGATACTTACAGATAGTCTTAACCCTTTGAACCCTGGTGGCATCTTCCATATCAGTTCAATGGCAACAACGGGAAGAATCCATATTCTTTATTTGGGGGTAGACCAATTAATATTTTCAACCTGCAGCCTTGGGGCTGCACATTGAAAATATTGATTGGTCTACACCACATCTTCACTCAAAAGTCAATCTACTTAATGAAATTATGAAGAATCGTGTTACTGGGCCGGAACAAACGGCCTCTGGGGCTCAAATGGTTAATGACGGATTATCTGTGAAGTAGTTGCTTCTAATTAATTTTCCATGAAAAGCAAAGTTTCCCTTTGTAACTTTCAATAAAGACCTGTCTTTGTTTTCGTTTATTTAAAGTAACAAGAGGAAACGGCTTTATCGTCTACTTATGCCACAGGTATTTTCTCCACAATTACTTGCTTCTTAATTGGACCTTTCTCGTGCGTCTGATAATTTCAAGAGAAATAACTTTAGAGATAGGATTTTCATGACGATTTAAGTCATGGATGTGAGTTGCATCAGTGTTGTGGGTATAGTGGGGCGGATTGCTATAAAAATAGTTCAGTTTGTGATACAAGCATGAAATTTGGTATGGAAGTCACTTTTGGTATATGGAGTACTTTAGGATAGTTGGCCACGAAATATCTTATTATTTTCAAGATGGCCACCGGAAGTGAAAAAATCTGCACTATTGGTGATGTGAGTGCAGCATATACGAGTGAAACATATAGATAGCATTAAAGCAATTTTTCTGCTGTTATATCATTCCTTTATGCAAACCAAGACTGAATATGAATTGAAATAATGAATAGCAACGACAATTGTGGTTTAAAAGGCTGTGGAAATATTTGGCAAGGGAAATAACTCTGTATGCTCAAATGTGCAGTTACCAGGGATTTGTTTCTTTTTTAAACGCACACGTATTTTCAAAATAAACCTCATAATCTGCAATATCAATGCCAATGTTTTGTATCTCATTCATTTAGAATCGATGCCCGTATATATCACAGGTGCATTTGTTGATACTAACTGCTTTCTTGGCAGTTACAGGAGCAAAGTGCGGTGCATGACAATCCTGTGCGGTAGCATTTGCAATTTCCAGTACATGTTGAACGCTTGCAGCAGCACTTCTGTAGTTCTTGACAGCACTCTGCTATAGCAGAGAGTGTAGTCCAGTGTTGCTCCCACAAACTGTTGTGTTTAAACCAACCCCAGCTGATAGGATCTGGTAACTGTTGCACTGGAGAAGAAGCCTGGCCCCAAACATGACCCGCTTGGAAAACTGCCCTTTTAACATGCTCATATAGGGATGCCCTAGTTGGTGGTATGCCATTGTATGGACGTTGCTTTCGAGCGAACAAATCAAGGCGACATTCGACTACTCTGCATGTTGTGCTTGAACGGTCGTACATGACAACAACAAAATGTTCCAAGATATCCATGTCTGCCTCTGTAACTTCATTCTGTGGTGAACTGAGTCGACAGAAAACCTCTGTTGCAGCCTCATACACATTCCATGCTCGCCAAGCAGATTTCTTTCCTTTTCCCACAAAGGCAGACACTGTATCACACCCTGTAAAAGCATGAAAGAAAGGTAAAGCACTTGACCGAGGTCCAATTGATTTGGTAATGTCGTGTACTGGGAACCAGCTGAAGTGTTGTCCCTTCCTAAAAGCTAACCACATTGAATTAATCTGAAGGTCAGTAAACACGAAGATGGCTATAGCACCAACATCTGTGTCGGAAGTAACAACAGTCATGCTATTAAAACCTGCAACAACAGTCGCATGTTTGGCATGAACAAACATACGGGTGTCTGCCTCTTCATGGTTACAGGGTGACAGCATATCTGTGTTCAGTTCCTTATTACAGGCAACATCATCCCCTTTAGTGACAACTACAAGGCTGTTTGTCTGAGCATTTACAATTCTATCTGCCAAAAATCCAAACAGTTCAGTTTTGTTTTCATCACACCTCAGGAAATTGCTCCACGACTTTGGTACGTTACTCTTACCAACCACTTTTCTTCGAAACCCAGCTCTCCTTTTCTGTCGAGTTCCTGCTTTGAGGCTACTTTCGAGGTATACATCAAAAACAACATCTACTCTTGTACATTTTAGTGCACATCTTACAATGTATGGTATAATAACCTCAGCAGCATAGTCATCAAATGTTTTAGCAGTTCCAGGTGGTTTTGCATTGACCATAGCCGCACCATCTATAATCATAACTTCAGTATGAGGCTCTTCTACTCGAGCAGCTATCTCTGTCTCTAAAATGTCCATCAGCTGTGATTTTACTCCCGAGTTGAGCATACCATCGTGTGATAATGATGGTGGGTACTGTTGGTTTTCATGTTGAAAAACGTTTTGAAGGTCACACTGACGATTTTGGCACGATATAAAAAGTCGTGAAGAAGTTGACAGTCATTTTTCAAACTCTCTATTTTCAGATTCCCCACCGTAGTATGAGGCTTGATTTTTTTGCTGAAACGGGAAAGCTTATATTTTGCCAAGGGTTCATGAAAACTTTCTTGTCCATTAGTTGTCGATTTTTTTTCAGGAATTTATCATACTGTTTTCTGCCAACAGGTAAAAGCTGATCCATCGACTCGTTTACCTTTTTATACGCAACTTCTTTGACATCGAGGGAATAAAGGTCTTGTGAATATTTTGCAAATGGACTGCCATACTCAGATATTGTTGAAATTAGTCTACAGACTTTATCCTGAAAGTCCTTCTGAGCAGCAGGGGTATCGTCAAGGTGTCTTCTGTTTCGTTTCTACTCTGATTTGCCAGCTGCATCTGCAAATTCATCGATAACCCTGCTTATTTCCGGCCCCGCTATCATCCATCGCCTCAGTGCTGCTGGGTCTTCTGTTAACCCAATAGCTACACCGTCACCCCACCCCAATGCGAAATTTAGCAGGGGAGACATCTCTCTTTAAACTGACACCTTTGTTGCAAATTTCCTTCAAGTAGAGCCTGATATCAAGTCACCACGGCCAGACTATAAAGCCCTGACAAAACTTCATTGACAAAAACATTATGGCCGCCCATCTATTTTTAGAAATGTCGGCCATCTTGAAAATGGCATAATTTTCAGTGGCCAACTATCTCAGGTTTTTCTACTATATCTAAAGAACACATGGTGAAAATTTCATGCTTGTATCATCAAGTGAACTATTTTCATAAAAAATCGCACTAATCCGCTCCACTAGTATGACGAGTGTATGAAGTTTATTTTCTGGTAGCCCAAGACGAAATCCCTCGGAGTGTATTGTTCAAGACACCTATATAAGGAAGCCTGAGTACCCGAAGAGAACCACCGAGCAACTGTCAGACTCGTCAACTTACTAGCACGGCTTAAGCAGAGTTAGAAGCGGTTAAAGACTAGTGCGCGCCTCAGTACACACTACACAGCGCCACCGTGTCCGCACGTGGGTAATCAGGTTTAAGTCTCTTGCGGCTCTTGAGCCGTCGAGCTTCTTGTTGAAGTTCGACTGTTTTCACTATCAATTCATTGAGTACTGTCAACATATGTTTTAAGGTGTTTTAGGATTTCCGATAAGTTCCTGGGCGTGTTCTTCTGACAGAGCAACCGGCCTATAAAAATTAAAATAGTTCTTCCTCACAGAGATGTATATCAGCATCTGTTGACTCCATAGTAAACAAAATGTTCCGTGTGAGAAACACTTACAGATAATCACTCACTTAACCCTTTGAACGGGGCGCGGTGGCGTTGTGGTAACCGGTTCTCGTCAGATCACCGAAGTTAAGCAAGGTCGAGCTCGGTTAGTCCTCGGATGGATGACCGTCTGAGCGATCGATTCGGACTCCCGCGTTGTGTCCTTGGGCAAGGCACTTAACCCCGATTGTCCACATGGGGGCACGATGATGCCGTGTACTAAGGCGTACTGCACGTCGATGGCGCGCATGTCTTCAACCAATCTAAGCCTTCCTGTGCTGCAGTGCGGAGTTACGATGTTGGGGAGCGCTGGCAGCTGCTCGTCGTTGCTCGGTGGTTCTCTCCGGGTACTCCGGCTTCCTCCACCCGTAAAACTGTCACGGTCATGATTAGCCATTGTGCATAAGTATGTGACCTTAAACACCAATAAATAAAAAACCCTTTGAACACTTGTGGTATAGATCTTCCATGGCAGCAATTGGAAGAGTCCATATTCATTATTTGGGGGAAGGCCAACTAATATTTTCAACGTGCAGCCCCAGGGCTGCACGTTGACAATATTCATTGGTCTTCCATACACATTCCCCGAGCAGCCATCCTACTTGATGAAATTATGAAGTATCATGTTCTTAGGCCAAAAAACGGCATCTCGGGTTCAAAGTGTTAATTGTTTAACGGTGACATTTGATAGCACATCTTCTCTTCTTGTGCCCATTTGAGGACCACCGTGTCACACAACGATGCCCATGAGACAAGAAAGAAACTATTGGCTTCTCTTGTGTGCTAGACGTATGGGTGGCCTACGTCTCGTTTTCGACTTTCAACAAATGGGTTAACAAGGACGCGGCAAGTTCAGAATGCAACTGACTAAACCATTCACCACAATCCATTGATCACTTTATTGACCCAAATGACCCAACTTCTTCCCAACAATAGATATAGGTTATTGCCACCAAGTGGATTTCCGAGATGGTGTACTGAAGTCGAGCCCTCGTCTATAGGCATATATCGAGGAGTCCGTTTGGACGAGTCGCTATATGACCCAGAAGTGAAGTCGAGACTTCAATACATCATCTTAGAAATCCACTTGGTGGTAAAAAACAATTTATCTTACACTGTTCCTCCCTTTCTTGGCTTGTTCGCATGTATTCTGACAATCATTCAGCGTCTATGGAATGATTGGTGTAACCCTTTACCCAACGCAGACGATATCAAAATTTATTATTTTAAATATAATTTTTTAAAAAAAAATTTCAACAAAACCATATCATGTGACCCCTCATTGGAACGAGCTCAATGAGCTCGTTCCAATGAGGGGTCACATGATATGGTTTTGTTGAAATATGTTGAAAAATAAAATTTTTTCAACTGCTCAATTTGCATATTACGCGGGCGGATGCGGGCGATTCGTTAGGTAAAGGGTTAAGAGTAAAGACCATGACACCATGGTGTTGCGTTCTTGTGCTGTGCATGACGTAATCCTTTTTTTAGTTTTTCATTTTTTAACGCACGGTAAGCCTTTTTATAAAAAATATCATCATGGCAAAAAATTACCTGGTCTAATTTATTTCGTTGAGCTGGTGATGTATTTATCATTTAATTACTGTTATCAAAAATTATACCCTCGACATGTGTAATAATCGATACCAGCTGACTGCAGATAAACATCGTTCTATTTCTGAATCGAATGATCGCACTTGGGTGGTTGCTACCCTCAATACAAATTTATATGTTGCCTGGACGCTTGTACTTGTATCGGGGTAGATATGTTCCTGTCATTTAAAGGCTGTTTTGCGCTGTTACAATTATTGTTCCTGTAACTCGTCACCTCACACGACCAGGAGATTTAGGTCTATTTAAGAAAAAAACTTCTTGACTAACTAAAAACTAAAATTTGGCCAAAAACATAGCTTATGACCCCTTAGTGAAACGGACTGAACGAGCTCTTTTTTCTTGTAACTCTGCTGTCAGATAAACCTTTTGTTGCTTTTCACAACGCCCAATTTTATTCCAATTAGAAATTTTTTCACAAGAATCATTCGATTAAACAGTGAACTTCCTAAAAGTTCCCGAAAGTTCGTAAAAGGAAGTTCTGTCACAAGGCGTTATAATGGTGTGCACAGTGCCCGAAGCTGGGATCTCAAAAACTTCCGATATGGTGCGGAGAGAGTTGAATTGTTCCTACAATGTTCCCGGATCGTTGAACATCGGTTCGAGCTTGAAACCGAACTCAGTATACTTCTTTAACCCTTTACCCAATGTAACGGCCAAAACCGTTATTCTAAAAAATCGTCAGTTAATTTTCATTATTTTTTCATTTTGTTGTCTCAAAAACATAGGTTATGACCCCTCATTGGAACGAGCTCGTCGAGCTCGTTCCAATGAGGGGGCCATAACCTATGTTTTTGAGACAAAAAAATGAAATAAAATAGTTGTTCGAGAATTTATTTTGCAAGTGTCGTCTGCTTTTCATGTTAGGTAAAGGGTTAAAACAATAAGAAATGGAACAGACCCGAAACGTTCGTTTATTATTATTATTTTAAAGAATTACTTTCGTTTAACGAAAGTAATTTTTTAAAATAATAACACACGAAAGTCTGTATTGTGCACATGATTACACGATTATCTTATACTAATAACGAGCGCTTTGATACAAAGGGTATAATAAACATATACATTTATTTATTGGGGTTTAACGAAACTTTCGACAGCCATGGTCACCCCGTGTCGGTCAATTTTACGGGTGGAGGAAGCTGGAGTACCCGGAGAGAACCACCGAGCAACCTCCAGCAATTGTCAGACTCCCCAACATACTAACTCCACACAAGCAGGGTTAGCATTCCGAAACATATACATAGCGGTGTTTTTGCCAAATGGAAATTGTGGTTTTGTAAATGATCAACTTTTTCAAATTTGTGGCTTTCAGAGAAAATGTTCACAGTCAGGCGACCTATAGTTTTTTTCCGACCGATGAGGTAATGGAGAGGGCTCCGCGCTGAAGACACCCTTCTAGCTTCGAGAGTGGTACCTTACAACAGGGTAATGCCCCCCCCCTCCCCCGCTAACCCTATACCCACCGTACGGCAACCAACGACCGACGTTGAAGAAAATGCGGTTGTTCACCAAACAACAAAATGAACAACAAATACTAACGCTTTACCCAAAGTTACCTATAACTGGACACAGTGGCGTAGGGGATGGGCCCGCAGGGCCCGCATTGCGGGGGATCCCCGGCTAGAAGGGGGGGGGGGCATCTTGAAGGACGTCCCAACGCTGGAAGAAAGAGGGAAAGAGAGAGAGAGAGAGAGAGAGAGAGAGAGAGAGAGAGAGAGAGAGAGAGAGAGAGCGAGACTGTGTTCCAAATACACATAGTTTCAAACTCTCACTTCCACACGACGTACTCTTTGTATTATTCTTTTAACCCTTTAGCTAACGTAACGGCCAAAACCGGCCACAGCTATTCTCAAAAATCTCCAATTAATTTTCATTATTTTTTTCATTTTTTGTCTCAAAAACATAGGTTATGACACCTCGTTGGAACGAGCTCGTCGAGCTCGTTCCAACGAGGGGTCATAACCCATGTTTTTGAGACAAAAAATGAAAAAAATTAGTTATTCAAGAATTATTTTTGCAAGTGTCGTCTCCTTTTCAGGTTAGGTAAAGGGTTAAGTGAACGCTACATCATTGTAACTGATAGGGGTGAGAAATGAACAATATACATACATGGTGCCTCTCAAGTCACACATGTTGGGCGTGCATGTGTGTATCGTTGGATGGTGGGGGTGAAACTTAAAACATGCAATGAAAAAATGTACAAAGTCGTACTTTTAGAATCGATCCTATAGGCTATACCTTCATTTAATTTATGGCGTATGTACTTCGTGATATCCTGTATGCTGTGCACGGTAACAACACTAAATTTGCTTCCGTTTTAAGGCAACCACCATTACGAAAGGGCCCCCGTCTCTATCTCGCGGGGGGGGGGGGGGGGGGGGGCAAGATTTTCCGCTACGCCACTGACTGGACAGGTTTTTTCATAAAAACGTGTCATTCAAAAGTACATCTGTTTCAATTTTTGCCGAAAAAACATAGTTTATGACCCATCACTGGCACGAGCTCGCTCCAATGATGGGTGCAACCTATGTTTTGGGGGCAAAAAAATAAAACTTGTAGTTAGGCCCCACAAAGTATAGATCTTATGTTTCTGGGGGCATTTTTTGTAAAATGTTTAGTAAAATTGCATGTGGATGGGTGGTTTTTTATTTTATTTTTTATTTTTGTTATTATTTCTTTGCCATCGAAAGTTCCTGTTCTTGGTTTGTTGTATGTTTTAGGCCTCGCAATCGACAGAATAGCATGGGAGGTGGTGTATTTCGTCCCTTGAATGCAAGAAGGCTTTGCAATGCTAAAGCATTGAAAAAAGCCTTGTTGCATGCACTGTAGTGACAACTTTATCAATTTTATTAACTTGGGTAAAATATCAGACATAAAACATTTTATTTTTATTTTTCTGTTAAGTTTGCATTGGTTATAAAAAGAGAGCACGTGGCAGCCAAAGGAACCACGTGGGAGGGCCTGAGAAACCGACTTTTCAATTTTTTAGGTCTTATTCAAAACTTTTTTTCTAGTATCGTCCAAGTTACAGCGAATGGGTCAACTGAACCTTTAATTGTCCGCATGAACTTTTCATGAATATAGGTTATATGCGCCATACAATAATATATTGGAAATTTAAAGCCTTCGTCACCCCTGGGCATGTGTATATCTGTTACAGACCTGACCCCCGTTTCAGTATAACGTTTATCACTTTAAATGCGTTTTAATGAAACATTATCTGCACGTTTTCAGTGTTGTTTGTCACGGAAATATTGCTTTATACCTTAAATCGCCCAAGTGTTACTAATTGCCAGAACAGACACTCTAAGTATGGTATCGGGTCTCAACGAGTCGAAATTTTCACTTCACGTGTATCACTTTTAAAATAAACACATTTTTCACTTTTTTGACCACGAGAAATTTACTTTAACCAATACCCTCGGATAAATATCACGTTTTAGTGCTGAATGTCACCACTCACTGAACACTATTAAGTCCACATATTTAATTACCCGGTTAATTAACAGAGGGGACGCCCATTCCGAGCTGGGGCGTCGCGCCTCATGCCATTTGACTGCGCGGACAAAAAAGCGGAGACAGAAAAGTGTCCTCGTGATACGAGATAACAAAAGGACACAAACATATTCACATACGGACTTGGTCAAACAGCTCATTGCTAAAAAGGGTGATCTCGTGTCAGTCCAGAACAACGCAGTAATCATCATTACACCCTTGCTCTCTTGTCTTTTCGGTGTATGCAAATAACCCGAAATACCTGATAGAACAATAGCAATGTGTTCAAGTGACGTCACTGAAATACCTTTGGGCCGGTGAGTATACCTGTGTCTGTACGTTTTCTTGAGTGAACAAAGGACAGGGTGTAAGTTAGTTACCAACCTCGCTGAGGGGGCGCGGTGGCACAGTTGATAGAGGTGCAGGCTGCAAGCCGAGAGGTCCTCGGTTCGAATCCCACCTGCGGCAACCGCTTGATACTTCACCACCCATTGCCCACGTGCATGTATAGTAAGGCGTACTGATGCACCTGTCTTCAACTAATGCTAACCCTTCTTGTGTGGAGTTAGGATGTTGGGGAGCTGACAGTTGCTCGCCGTTTGTCAGGGACACCTAAGGCCCCGTAAGGCCTGGGCTGACGTGGGGTTATTTAGTCCCGCTGATGAAGTTGCGGGAAAATTAGACCAACGTGGAGGGTCGGAATCCAAGTGTCACGAACTCGGCGCAGGGAGCTGAGTTAGACCGACGCCGTGATTCCTTCTCTGCCAAGTTGGCCTGAAATAGGTTCGATTTCCGTTAGGTGTGATTCCTGATCACTTCAGGCTGTATAATGGAAAGAATGATTTAAAGTAACAACGATTCTTTTATTTACACATAAAAATAAATCCGTTTCAATATTTCAACAATCAACAATTCAATTCTTTTCACAGAAAATGGGTCACTACGGTTAAATAATTCTAAACAATCATATAGTCATTCTATAGCCCTGTACTGGCACTATAGTCTACACACTGGAAATGTTACTACCGTGAGCTCGCCATAAGAACTTCACAAATCTGAAATGTTATTACTGTGAGCTCGCCATAAGAGCTTCACCCGCTTAGGCTCAAATGTCAACGTCTGCGCGTAACTGTACCTCTGGCTGTCGGAGGGTTCCGACCAGCAATGTTCGTCATGTTTAAACCACCGTACTTCTGATTTGGGTCAGATATTGTCTACTCATACCTTATGTGCCTTTTGAAAGTCCTCCGTGAAAGTCCTATTGAAATATCCACCGTTCCTGGTTGAATTCACGATTCACAAATGCCCCTTTTTGTGCTAGGGCGAAATTGTCACTCACACCGATCTCCAGTCGGTATTACGATGTTCCGACAGCAAAATAAACTACTCAGAACGCAATCAGTCTGACGCTTCAAAGGGTTAATACGCACAATACAATTAACCTACACTTCTGACTATTGCAGGCCGATACCTGCTACTCGACAATCTAAACTTTAACGTTCCACCTGGGGTGTTCCTTCTCACGAATTCGGCCCCGTAGCCGCCTATCAACGTTAAGCTAAATCAATCATGGAATGCCCTCTCTGGCGATTCCAGCCGTTTCAGGGTCCTGTGATCGAAGGTACCCTTATGCCAGGAAACAGAGTCCGCCTGTCCTGGACTTCACCAACGCGTGTGTGACCCCAAGTGTGTGTCTAATGCTCTGCTCTTCCAGGTATATATATACTTTTTACCCTAAACTGTCAGGTGGACCGACGCTCATCTGTCCACCTGTCAAAACGGTGGGAGATGACGTATATCGAGGCAGAATCAATACAAGTCATCTCGCGCGTGACTTTAACGGTGATTTGTTCCTGCCACGCATTGCTATAACTAATGATCAGGTGACGATACGATAGACATTTCTATCGTTTTCAAATCTCGTTTCTTAATTGACCGTGACGATAAATGAGATTACACCTTATCTAACATACCGTTTCTCCCCTGGGTCCCTGCGCTAAAGCTGGATATACACCACGTGTGTTTTTCCAGCTTTGCAGAGAAGTGAAATTCATGTAGGTTTTTCGCCTTGATGCGGAATATATTTTGAACTTACAATATCTTTAAATATGAGGCCCCTTGCCCCTATATTTAGGCTGGCTTTGCCCTGACAACTCCCTTCCCGAGAGAAACACCCTGTGTATCTCTTAAAACGCAAGGGGCAAAGCCACGCACGCTCGCCTCTCACACCTTTTTACGATCTACCATCATGTTCTAGACTACAAAACTGTACCCTAGTGGTCGTGGGGTTCATGACCGGGCTCATGCGTCGGCCATACCGATTCCCACGACACACACGCTACCACATGCTCCCGTCTTGCGGGTTTACATATGATATGGGGAGTAGCCTTATCCTCAGATTTGCAGCACTCTCTCTCTCTCTGTAATACTATATATTTACACCTAAACATACACATTTTTATACACGTTCGCCCATTTTGCAAACAGTTCACTTGGCACTCACTCCGACGAGTAACACCGTCCGTGCCTTTGCGTCAGACGGGTTAATTCCAACGGAGTGTAACTTCGCCTCCCGTTCCCCTATGTCTTGTGAAGGGGCAAACGACCCCTGCATTATGTTGAGCCTCACCCTCGCAAAGCTCAACCAGGGGATTAAAATTGTGCCTCACACACTCACACATTCAACACACAGATTTCCCGACCGCGCCTTTGCGACAGACGGGGTGAGTGTGCCTCACACTCACAACAAACTCTCGTCAATAAAAACAAGCGCGGTTTCCCCCGGGCCTTAACACCGGGTTTGTGCATCCCATACTTACAAAACTCGACACACAGGCTCCCCGTCCACGCACACGCGACAGACGGGGCAGTGTATCTCACATTCGCACTCACAACCAACTCTAGTCAGCAGTCAGAGCAATAATAATACTAAAATAAGAAAATTTCTCCGGGTCTTGACACCGAGTTTACGAAGCCCATCACCTCACCCACAAAAATATTTGCGACTGGAGCCCCCGTCCCAGACACCAGGCCCACAGCCACCCAACTATTGCTTCTTTATAACCACCGACCATGGGTAGGGGCCCGGTTCGCAGTATCCCCTTGGGTAACCTTTGACACACCCCTACTTCTCGCCCCGTTATTTCTACGGGTATTCCACCAGGGTCCCCAAACCCTGTCTTTGTCGCATTCCCAAGAGCTTCCCTTGGCGCTATATCCCCCAGGCTCACTTGTCCCGGCGATTACCTTCGTTCGAACGACACTGGCCGTCCTTGGCCCTTGTGCCGTCGACTCCCCGGTCCATTGCGACGACTTCTTGAGCACATTGGGCGCTGTGCGCCCCCGGCACTCTCTACGTGGTCTCCGCCACCTAGGATGCTTCTCCTTTGATTTGTGGGCCCTTTTCTCGGTCCCCTGGGCGCCCACCTTAGCGGTCCCATCCACTTTAACATACTCAACTTGTGTTGACCCGTGCCCTCTCAATTCTGGGACAGTTTGCCCAGCCATTTGCGTGGGTCTGGCCTCCCCTCTCCACACGGGTGACACTGACTTCTTGGGGCGCTCAACTCCCCCACATAAATTTGCTTGAGGGTCTTTCCCCAATGATCCCATTGGGTTCCCTCGCTGTTTGGCGTTTCGCCTGGACCGCCTGCGGCCCCTTCTCCCTAATTGGACAGGAGTCGTCCCTCCTGAAACTTCCCGACATTTCGTCGTGTAGGGGCCATCCCCTGGACCGTCGGATTGGTTCCCCCTGGGAACCTTCCCTTCCTTACTCGTTGGGCCCTCACTTGGCCCCCTATCCCTGGACCATAACTCATCAGGGCTTGCCCTCACCCCTGGGATATTACCTATGACCAGGTCATACACAGGTGATTCAATGCACATGGCTTCCACTTCGCCACAATAAAATGGGGTGTCCACAGTTATCCTCGCGATGGGGAACCTTCTAACGGTCCCATCTATCAAAATACACAAATGGTCGCGCCCCAACAATTGCTTGTCGTCAACCAGTTGCTTTCTAACCGCTGCAGAGGAGCACCCAGAATCTCGGAGCAGACGGATCTCCCTTTGTCCCACATACCCTGGGTACACTGGCATATCAACCTTCTCCTGCGAAGTTGTGAGCCTCTCACACATGCCACTTATTATCGGGACAACCTTCCCGCCTTCCAGCCTTAATTCCCCCTCTTGTATACATTCCCGGAGGGGACTGTGTTCTGGACCGATAGTTTGACAGAACGCTGCCGTCTGTCTACTGGGCCCTGGATCTACGCGGTCACCTTGCTTCCAACCCCTTGGCGCTGCGTTCTTGGCCCCCTGCTGAGGTGGTCTAATGTTCCCAGTGGTCCTTACCTGCTTCTGCCAGCAGTCCCTGGCAATATGACCCCGCTTGTTGCAGATAAAACAAGTGGTGTCCTTGGGAGCGCCCCCCTTCCGGCTGGTCTTCGACGCAGGAGAATCGGGGTGGTGTTGCCTTACGGGTGCCATTGCCAACCCGTTTGCCCCACCCCTAGCCGATTTGGGTGCGTTTACACTCCCACCGTGGGCCTCGATGTAGCGTTCTGCCACAGTTGCCATCTCATCATAGGTGGGCGGACCCCTTTCCTTGATGAACAGGCCCAACTCCTTGGAGCATGTAGTTAAAATCTGCTCCCGGAGAAATAGATCTCGCAGGGCTCCATATGACTCATTCACTTCTGCGAGATCAGTCCAGCGGTCAAAGTACCGTCTAGCTCGGGCAAAATACTGAGGTACTGTTTCTCCCTTCTCCTGCTTAATTTCTCGGAACTTGGTCCGGAATCCTTCTTCAGTGAGCTGGTATCTCCGAAGGATGGCATTCTTCAGTTCACTGTAGTCGTTAAGAAGTGCAGGAGGCATACTGGTATAAGCCTCGAGGGCTTTACCTGACAACAAAGGGCTCAAGCACATAGCCCATGTGTCTTCTGGCCACATTTGACTGGAGGCAAAACGCTCGAACCTCTCCAAGTACGAGTCCAAGTCATCTGTGTTTTCATTGAAATGAGCGAGATGGGGGCGTGGGGCATGAATTGCTACCCCTGCACTCCCATCCCCTGAGCGCCGACTTTCATTCTCCACATCGGCCCTTGCTCTGAGGAGCTCTAATTCTCTCTCGTGCCTCTGTTGTTCGAGCTCCCGTTCTGCCTCCCTTGCCTCCCTTGCTAATTGGGCTTCCCTCTCTCTCGCCTCATTTGCTAATTGAATCTCTCTCTCTTTCGCCTCTCTTGCGTCTTTCTCACGCTCTCGTTCTAATTGGGCTTCTCTCTCCCTCGCCTCGTTTGTTAATTGAATCTCTCTCTCTTTCGCCTCTCTTGCGTCTTTCTCACGCTCTCGTTCTAATTGGGCTTCTCTCTCCCTCGCCTCGTTTGTTAATTGAATCTCTCTCTCTTTCGCCTCTCTTGCGTCTTTCTCACGCTCTCGTTCTAATTGGGCTTCTCTCTCCCTCGCCTCGTTGCGTAAGGCAATCTCCTTGGCCTCACGTTTCTGCTCATCTTTAACGAACTTCTGAAGTTCAGCTCCCTCAAGGCCCATTTCCTTGCCTAATGATACCAGTTGGGCGAGGGGTGTAACAACATCCATTTTGATTTTTTCTTTCTATCTTCAACACTCGTCAGAAAGAATGAAGAAGGAAAAGAAAGAAAGAAAAAAAAATATGGCAATTGATCCTAATTTACCTCTGTAATTTAACGTAATTAAACGCACCAAATATTCTGAAACCTACCGCAGTTATAGTGGCTATTAAGTATCCTTTTGGGGACTACTGTATTGCGATATTAAACCCTTGAACGGCATCAACTGACCGAACGCGTCAAAACCTAAACAGAACCGCCGTTAAAATAAAACAAAATTTCCATATAGCCATTTTTTACCTTTTAGAAATATCCTGGTAGCGCTCGCCAATCAATGTCATGGACACCTGAGGCCCCGTAAGGCCTGGGCTGACGTGGGGTTATTTAGTCCCGCTGATGAAGTTGCGGGAAAATTAGACCAACGTGGAGGGTCGGAATCCAAGTGTCACGAACTCGGCGCAGGGAGCTGAGTTAGACCGACGCCGTGATTCCTTCTCTGCCAAGTTGGCCTGAAATAGGTTCGATTTCCGTTAGGTGTGATTCCTGATCACTTCAGGCTGTATAATGGAAAGAATGATTTAAAGTAACAACGATTCTTTTATTTACACATAAAAATAAATCCGTTTCAATATTTCAACAATCAACAATTCAATTCTTTTCACAGAAAATGGGTCACTACGGTTAAATAATTCTAAACAATCATATAGTCATTCTATAGCCCTGTACTGGCACTATAGTCTACACACTGGAAATGTTACTACCGTGAGCTCGCCATAAGAACTTCACAAATCTGAAATGTTATTACTGTGAGCTCGCCATAAGAGCTTCACCCGCTTAGGCTCAAATGTCAACGTCTGCGCGTAACTGTACCTCTGGCTGTCGGAGGGTTCCGACCAGCAATGTTCGTCATGTTTAAACCACCGTACTTCTGATTTGGGTCAGATATTGTCTACTCATACCTTATGTGCCTTTTGAAAGTCCTCCGTGAAAGTCCTATTGAAATATCCACCGTTCCTGGTTGAATTCACGATTCACAAATGCCCCTTTTTGTGCTAGGGCGAAATTGTCACTCACACCGATCTCCAGTCGGTATTACGATGTTCCGACAGCAAAATAAACTACTCAGAACGCAATCAGTCTGACGCTTCAAAGGGTTAATACGCACAATACAATTAACCTACACTTCTGACTATTGCAGGCCGATACCTGCTACTCGACAATCTAAACTTTAACGTTCCACCTGGGGTGTTCCTTCTCACGAATTCGGCCCCGTAGCCGCCTATCAACGTTAAGCTAAATCAATCATGGAATGCCCTCTCTGGCGATTCCAGCCGTTTCAGGGTCCTGTGATCGAAGGTACCCTTATGCCAGGAAACAGAGTCCGCCTGTCCTGGACTTCACCAACGCGTGTGTGACCCCAAGTGTGTGTCTAATGCTCTGCTCTTCCAGGTATATATATACTTTTTACCCTAAACTGTCAGGTGGACCGACGCTCATCTGTCCACCTGTCAAAACGGTGGGAGATGACGTATATCGAGGCAGAATCAATACAAGTCATCTCGCGCGTGACTTTAACGGTGATTTGTTCCTGCCACGCATTGCTATAACTAATGATCAGGTGACGATACGATAGACATTTCTATCGTTTTCAAATCTCGTTTCTTAATTGACCGTGACGATAAATGAGATTACACCTTATCTAACATACCGTTTCTCCCCTGGGTCCCTGCGCTAAAGCTGGATATACACCACGTGTGTTTTTCCAGCTTTGCAGAGAAGTGAAATTCATGTAGGTTTTTCGCCTTGATGCGGAATATATTTTGAACTTACAATATCTTTAAATATGAGGCCCCTTGCCCCTATATTTAGGCTGGCTTTGCCCTGACACCGTTGCTCAGTGGTTCTCGCCGGTATCCCGGCTTCCTCCACACGTAAAACTCTCGCGTCATGATTAGCCATTGTGCAGAAATATGTGGCCTTAAACACCAGTAAATAAATATACCCACCTCGCTGTTGGTTTTTCATGTTTGAACAACCTGTCCCGTGTTGTTATATTTCGTCGTGGATCGGTGTCACTCAACGCGCAAGATAAGTTGTTCAAATTGTAGTTCTATTAAACCGCAAATTTCGCCACATTAATTGAAATTTGGATGTTTATGATATTAGTTTTGATGAATATGCGCCAGACATCTTTTAAAACACATCTATAAATTCGTCAGGCGAAATCTGAGTTTAATGTCATTGAGCTTTTCAAATTCACGAAATACCGACAGCTCGATCGTAACTATTACAAATTAGAACTGGTAGGTTTTGATTTTTCAGATTCAGTTTCGGTTTCGTTTAGGTTTCAGGAGTGACCTCGGTTTCAGTTCGGTTTTTCTGTGTGTTAAGAACAGATAGTAAATAAAACTTCAGGCTCCTAAACCTGGAATATTAGTTTTGCGCGTTTCGGTAGAATAGCGCTAAACTTTTGTCTGGGCGGCAGGTAAAAATCATTAAGGGCAGGTAAAAGTGTTCAGGTATGAACATTTCATAATTTTAATTGGCGTTTAAACCAATCAAGTGTGAAGGGCAAGTATGGTTGGAGTGAAGCATGTTTTTAATTATCACTTTAGCCAGCTTTATCAGCAGGTCAATACGTTCAATTTCCGAGTAATATTGCAAAGATCATATTTTTTCGTCAGTTGTGGGATATCCACATATTCTTACGCTCTTATTCTGAAATCCATTAATTGTATTTAAGCATTGGCCCCATTGCTTACCCTGCAGTTGATATTAGCAACAGGCTTTGGTGTGCAGGTTTTCCATAGTTTTTTTCGCCGGAAATTTTTATCTATGTTTTTTTCCTGTCCGGCTCTTATCGACGGTACTAGGGGTGTAAGTTGACGTCGTGTAACCCATAGGATTTCTTATGTTCATAATAAACCTGCTTTAGCGGCACCTGGCTAATTGCAAAAAGCAGTTAATGACTTTTTATTGAAGCTTAGACAAGTTTGTATCACACAAGTTACCACAAAAGCTTTGTCTGTAAGTATCTCCATTGGGTACAGTCTAACTTCCCCTTAATCATTCTCAGGGGTCCTAGTGGATAAGTTGCTTGGCCTCTTCAGTAATCCACCCCCCCCCCCCTAAACCGGTCTAACAAATGAATAAAGTTCATCAAATCTATTTTGTATTCCGATTGTCACATATTCTCTCTTATTGACTCGTCCACCGGACGAGTCCATAAGGGAGAAAACATGACAATCAGAACACAACAAATTCGTCCATTTACCGGAGAGAATGAGTGGCAAGAGACCATAGTGGTCCCTAGTTCAGTTCCCTCCAAGTAAGATAGTTTGATCAACTTACGTACAAACGCAATAAAACCATTACACCGGTTTGTGCTGGATCTTGCGGATCGATTTTCCGGTTTGCTACAAAAGCCGCAGCCAAACCAGAAAACCGAAAACCGCCCAGACCTATACTATTCAGATTCATGAAATGTCGACAGCTCGATTGTGACTATTACAAATGCGTATTATCCAATTTCATGTACTTCATACCATAGGGCCCTGCAAATCTCAAATTTCGGATAGAATCGAATCATGCAGAAGATTTTGAATCGAATCGAATTTCACCTCTCTTCGGGCTGCAGACATTGTTGCATCTTAATTTGACCATAAATATTGTCTCCGCTTAAGTAATGTATGTCAAGGGTATGTGCAAACTGCAAGGGATCAGCATAGCGAGGCAAAGCTGAGCAAAGCAAATAAGGGCGAGCAAATGTTCCTGCTGGAAAATTAAGCGCTGAGGCAGGCTGAGGTCTCAATTTTCGGCGCAGAGATGTATGGGTACATGAAATAAATACTTGCAGGGAAGAATATCGTCATTTAATGCCACAGCTACGAAATGACGAGCGAAAGTTTCAGGACTATTTAAGAATGAAACCTTTGTGTGTTTCCTGTCCTTTGAATCCTGTATAGCAGGGCGTTTAACCACAGTAGTAATCAGTGCATCAATATCCATTGCTTTTCTGAGTACGCTGCAGGTATCGCTGAACTAAATATTCGAATTACAGTTACCCGCCTTAAAATCTTGCACATCGGAAATGATGTAGTCTCTAAAAATAAACAGCCTTGGGGAAATATACTGTTTCAATAAACATTTGAAACATTCTATTGACATCTTGCATTATTGTTGAATATTCCCGATAAAAAAGGGTGATTTGATGACTTTTGGACGTAAAACATACAATTTACCTTTTGTGTGTTTTTATAGGAAATCCCCTCAAAAAATATGTGCACATGATCGGTTCTTCCCTTCGTGTCATTTTTTCTCTCTTATTTGTTGCATGACCCCCGGTTTTCGGGTTAGAAAAAGTTGTCTGAAGGGCTATACTTGACAAAGATATTTGAATGCCAAAATTAGTTATGCGATCATGTATTGTAATAGACTATCTATACCGTTAAATAAAATAATCTAATCTAATCTAATCTAAATCTAATCATATTTGTTTTCGCCTGAACGTTATAATGGTGGCCTATGGGAAAATATTTAGTTCTGTGATACCTATAGTTCCTGTGTGTTTTCAAAACTAGGATTCCAACCACAAACTTCAGTAGAGTATATCGCGTTGCTATGTCAATTCGCTCGTGTTCAGGCGACCAAATCTACATAAATCTTTTCGCCGAAATCGTCTAGTCCGCTTCGCTTCGCTGATTGTTTGCAGTTTCCATGTACCCTAAGGCAACTCATCTGTTTGGGCACATCAATAAAAAAAGCGGAATATTCCAAAACGGAATGAAAGTAATTTCGGCACCGGAACCTCCTTGAACTCCTCTTCTATCATCAGGTCTCCTAGGAGACCTGATGATAGAGGAAGAGTTCAAGAGGATACGCTTGGTAGGATTTTTAAGACTAATATCGAATCGGATCATCGGAACCATTTCGAATTGAATCAGGTTTTGGAGCTTCATAACACTTCGGGTGTATTTTTGTACAGTGCGTCAACAGCAGCTTTGACATTTATGATGTCGCAGCACTAAGGCGGGAACCCAGCGAAGTTAGTGTGCTTGTTTACTGTGGTAAACAAGCTCTGTTTTACTGGTAAAGTATTACTCAGGCACCAATGGACGAGGTTAAGTCAATTATATTGAAAGCCTCCTCCACATCTTGTTCTCTCGACCCACTGCCAACATAGTTTCTGAAAAACAGCTCTGTTTTAGACCACTTACTTCCCACCATTACTAGTATATTTCCTCATCTCTGGCTCTTGGAACTGTACCAACAGAATTTAAGCATGCCCATGTTATTCCACTCCTGAAGAAACCAAGCCTAGATGTCAACGTTCTAAAAAACTACAGACCAGTGTCTAACCTTCCTTTTCTGTCTAAATGTCTTGAAAAGGTTATTGCCTCAAGAATTATTCAGCATATTTTAGATAATAACAATCTGGAAATATTTCAATCTGCATACAGACCCGGGCACAGCACTGAAACAGCCTTAATTCGTGTCAGCTCCGATGTGCTGAATTCGATGGACGATCGTAGGCTAACATCATTCGTGCTGCTCGACCTGTCTGCTGCATTTGATACGATTGACCACCGAGCTCTTTTGTCGCCTCAAAATACGCACATCTGCCCTTGAGTGGGTACGTTCCTATTTAAGTGACCGAACGCAATCTGTGAAAATATGCGATACTCTATCAGAGCCCGTCGAGCTAAAATATGGCGTCCCCCAAGGCTCAGTACTCGGACCCTTACTGTTCACAGTTCACACCCTACTACTTGGAGATCTCATAAGGACACACTCTGTAAATTTTCACCTGTACGCAGACGATACCCAGCTGTATCTGTCTGCTGACCTTTCCAATATGAATGACTCTTTAACAACACTGGAGTCATGCATTGAGGATATTCGACAGTGGATGGGGAGAAACTTTCTGAAATTAAATGATGATAAAACAGAATTTGTACAGTTAGGCGCCAAACATCAGCTAGACAAAGTTCCAATTAACTGCTTGAAAATAGGCGATAGCGCTGTTAGCTCAAGTAAAACTGCCCAAAACCTCGGTTTCACTTTTAATGATTGCTTTGATCTGCATAACCAACTCACAAAAGTGAGCAAAAGCTGCTTCCTCCAAATAAGAAACATCCACAAAATCAGAAAGCTACTTGACCAAAACACTCTGAAAACTGTTATACAGTCTTTGGTCCTGTCCCGTTTGGACTATTGCAACTCTCTCTCTATTTCGGCCTTCCTCTGAAATCAATGTACCTGCTTCAGCGTATTCAAAACACAGCAGCTAAGATCATTACCGGTGCGAAAAAATATGACAACATTACACCAATCCTGAAATCTCTGCATTGGCTACCAGTTGAGTCGCATTAAGTATAAGGTATTGGCGGTGACACACAACATCTTACATAGCGACAAAGCACCAATCTACCTTACACAGGTCATCAAAGTACACACACCGTCGAGGAATCTCAGATCAGCTTCTGAGAGTCTCCTTGTCGTACCGCGAATTCGATCAACGGCATGGAAGAGATCATTCACTTTCGCAGATCCCTCACTCTGGAACGCCCTCCCTCAGAACCTTAGAAAAGCCCTAAATGCAGATCACTTCAAGAAAGCTCTGAAAACCCATCTCTTTCAAGCAGCCTTCGGCCGTTGATTATACCATTGTCACCGTCACCTATGTTTTCAGCGCTTTTGAGCAGCGTTTCGCTGAGAAAAGTGCTATATAAATAAATTATTATTATTATTACTGTTGAGTTAAAAAAGTAGACAGCCGTTTTTCGAGTTATCACAATTTTTGGCGTTTTTACGTCGCTTCAGACTTGGGTAATGTTTTAAATATTTATTAATAGATTAAGCTCTTCCGCTGGTTAAAAGCGTTTTAAGGGGTTCAAAATGGTATGATTGTGTTCAGCAGAATTCCTAAAAATAACAATGAAAATTTTAAGAAGCTGCTCGCATAAGATTGGCAATAGATGTCAACTGTCAACAGATGGCACTGTTATTCCACTGTGAAATACGTCCAGCCTTCAAGAGACAGGGAGCGACGTGGGACGCGTTATCAAGTGGATTTGTACGTTAAAAGACCACCGAACCTTCTCCTTGTTGTTGGGCGATTCAGCGTTGGCGGTGCTTCGTTGGATAACTTAAGGAAATTCGCTTTGCGATTTCAAAACCATCTCGTTGAGTTTGGGTTCTTCCAGCGTTTTCTTTATAATAGTAACACTCGGGGACGCGGCTTGAGGCGTCCTAATGAATTTCCAACTAGGGGAGTGACCGTGAGGGGGGTTACCCCCACCCGGTCCCTCCCCTAGTTGGAAATTCACTACAGAGAAAAGTTTAGAAAATGAAGCCATGAAAGGGGACATAAAATTGATTCAAGTAACTGAAATGCCAACACATTTTTGATAGATTTATCAGGTTGTTATTATTGGGTATTATTCTAATTGAATATGTGCTAAACAAATGCTCAAGCTGTGAACTTTGAGCAATTCACACTGTCCTAACATTAAATCAGATCTTATGCAGGAATGATCTATTTTCGATGTTTCATCATTTTGTAACTGTGAATGATAGAATTAACTCAAGCTAACGATTTTACATGATGTGATTTTCTTGAAGTGCATTTCGAGGATTTTTTTTATTACGATAAGTAAACGTATTATAGAAATCTCGTACCGATTGACATCATGTATACTTACGAAGCTCGATATTACGTACACTATAGTTGTAAATAGTAACAGTTAGAATTTTTGCCGATTTGAAACCGAGTTGGAATTTTAGGAAGTAGAGGAGACATCACTAAGAAGCTCTAAAACCCAGATAAATTGAATTTCCAACTACTCATGCATGACTTGCCCTCCGAGTTTCCAACTATAGGAAATTTTGGCCAGGATTGGGGGGGGGGGGGTGTGACACCCCCTGACGCCACTTTCCTGGTAGCACGCAAGTCTATAAGACCCTAAAAGTGCATTCGTTTGATAATCAAAATCCTCGTTTTTTGCCTATCCCGATCTATTCTGTAGCTTAGGAATCTAATGGGGGCGCGGTGGCATCGCAGTAACCGGTTCTCTTCAGATCCCCGAAGTTAAGCAACGTCGAGCGCGGTTAGTAGTTGGATGGGCGACCATTTCAGCGACTGATTCGCGCTCCCGCGTTGTGTCCTTGGGCAAGGCACTTAACCCCGACTGCCTACATGAGGGCACGATGACGCTGTGTACTAGGGCGTACTGCACGTCGATGGTGCGCATGTCTTCAACCAATCTAACCCTGGCTGTGCCGTGGTGCAGTGTTCAAAGTTACGATGTTGGAGAGCCGACAGCTGCTCGTCGTTGCTCGGTGGTTATCTCCGGGTACTCTGGCTTCCTCCACCCGTAAAACTGTCACGGTCACGATTAGCCATCGTGCATAAGTAGTGACCTTAAACACCAATAAATAAACAAATAAATAAATAAATAAATAAATAGGGATCTATTATGTGCATGTGTGCTAGTGTACAACGTTCACACAATACATACGAATATTATTCTCATCTCGGAAAAAGGGATTCTATAACCACAGACGTTTTCCCAAATGGGATTCCGTTAGTGGGGTTCCGTATAAAGGATTCCCTAAGTGTAGGCCTGACAATCTAGAAAATCAAGGCGTGCAAAACAGTTGACCTCCTTAGATTGCTTGGGAGTGGAATTGCAACTAAAATTGTTAATGCAAAAACTTGTGTGCTATTTCGTTTATATTCACTTCAAGGTATTAATATTGTGACTGAAAAATTGTACTACATTCTGCTTCATAGTGGAAAAAATGGTACACACATCTCACATTATTCAAAATGTTGTATTCAATTCTTATGTGACTGTCTTCTCCACTCAAAATCTATCGAAATGCGACACAGAATGGGTCATGAATTATTGCGAATCAATGCAACATTGACAAATCGTCCCATGAGTTCCAACACACTAAAAACTAAAATGTTAAAACTGACACTTTCAAGGTGTTAAACCCATTCTAACTCTTAGGATTTGATTTTAACACTCAAAGTGCAATGCTTTAAGCACTTAGACATTACAATCGTCCGACATCTGAAACTTGAATGGGTGGCACTTCCCATGTGTCTAGCATTGGTAGTTCTTCGAGAATCGTCCATAATTTGATTTGCGCTTGGTGGGTATATAATTAAAGGGACACAACGCAGATGACGCGGATCAGGCTCGAGAGTTCGAGCCTGATCCGCGTCATCAGTGTTGTTTCCTTTTAAGCGCGACATTACACTTGCCAAGTGGTATTATTGTAACACCTGTCAAGTTCTGGGATATCTACACTTGAACAAAGTGCTAGTTCATCACTTAGTAAGTGTTAAATACAGCACTTCAGATGTAGTTTTTAACACTTTAGTTTTTAGCGTGAATATGGAACTCGGGGGACGAAGTGATAATATTGGAACTCGGGGGACGAAGTGATAATAGATTTTAAAGGCAGTCCCAAACAGGTCTGGCATTCCAGAAAATAATCAAGGGGTGCAAAAAATTGCCCTCCTCAATTTTTTCTAGGCGTGCAGCACTCCTAAAGAATGCCAGGCCTGTAAGTGGGATTTCAAGCCCCTATACAGCTCCTGGTAGTCTTATCATTGGCTTCCGCATTACCCTCACCTATATGTCCTATGATCAGGTTCCACTAAACTTACCCAACACTACTAGATTCTTCCGCTACTGATGGTTTGTACCATGGCTACTAGTTTCTAAAGCGTCCACTTCCGATGACTTGTAGCACAACTGCAAGATTTGTAGCTATCCATCATTCTGTCTCGACTCTGCCCTCGGTCATATCTTTCACTCCATTCATCTAAACCAGTCTGTCAGACTTTAAATTCACTTGACCTTATGCATACTAGGATGCCTTAGTTATAATAGACTGTCTGTTGATTGTACCGAGACGTGCTTGTGTGCTAGTACACAATGTGCAACAATGTGTGCATTCACTCGCGGCACATGGGCAGTATTGGGCACATGCTAGGTGTGCCGATATGTGCTCATGTATAAATGTGAAAATGCACAATGTGTGCACAACGCATACAACTCATAGGAGTACACGACGAAAAGGGATTCCAGAAGCATAGTTGGATACTAGGACGGGATTTCACGGAACGTGGGGCTGGTGTTTGGTGGAATGTATCTGTGTGCCAGTGCACAGTGTGTTACAATGTGAACACATCGCATGCAGCACATAGGAACAAGCTTGGTGTGCCAATACATGCCTACGTGCCAGTGTACAATGAGCGTTCAGGGCATGTAACACATGGGCACATGCTGGATGTGCCAATATGTGCTTGTATGCTAGTACAGCACAAAGGCGCATACAATGGCAAAGGGATTCTCTAGAAATAGACATACTATAGAAGGGATTTCGTTATTAGGATGCCTAGCCAATTTGCTCCATATAATGTGGGGACAGAAAAGGGCCATGACAATGTCACTCCAGGAAATCAATCCCAAACGTGTTGTTACTGATGTTGAAACGTATACTACTCAAAGTTTGCTAAGCACCAAGTATATCCAACTACCTGTTTTACGTTTTAGTTGAAATATTGTACTGAAAAGTGTATCTATTATTTATTTAATTATTTAATTATATCTTTAATGATTTAAGTACAGAAATTAAGATTTTATTTGTGTTTGACATTATTTTTTAGCATTTGAATACGATAACCATGGAAAATGGATATTTTTGGTAAAAATTTGACGGAGCGAACTGGTATAGCTTCAGTATTGAGTATGAGACCCATTACTGTTAATTACAGCTTGACAACGCCTTCTCATGCTCCCAATCAGGTTCCTGGTGGTCCTTTGTGGGATGTTGTCAGTAGTATATAAGGGGCTTTTCGTGCCTGATTACCCGGAGCTTTGGGGGAGCAGCTAGTGTTAAATTCCCATAGGAACCGGAGCCGTTTGGGGGAGCAACTTTGGGGGAGCAAAAATACGGCTCTTTGCAGCAAGATCCGCCAAATGGTGTAGGTACTGTATATATAGTATGCTATGGCATGTATAATGATACATGTACGCATGGGGCTATAGGTATATATTATGGGTAAGTGGTGGAAAGATGATGGGAAAATTGGGTTTTCTTGAAAGTTTTTTCCCGCGAAACGGTTGACGTTGCTATTGACGTCGTGACGTCATGATACGCACGCGACGTCATAGAGATGCTGACCGCTGTTATTGTCTAGTATACAATCTGACATAACGTAATTCGGGTCAGGGTATGTCGGGCTTCTCTTATGGGTGTGGTGATATGGTAGTAGTGGTATATATCCATGTTGGTATATTATTAGCCCTTGGGTCTTCATATTATGCTATGTCTGCAATAGCCAGGTCAAGCAGTATTGTGGGCATGGGGGTCATGTATGTTCGGGCCAGTGCGGTATTGCAAGATAGTCCTTGGTGGTTTAAATTGGACAGTATGGGATGAATGATCTGTTAGCCTATTACCCCCTTAGTACTATTAACCTACCTACCGAATCCTTTGTATTATCTTATGGATGGTATTGGTAGTTTAGTGTTAGGGCGGGCAGTATTATAATCGTTTGTTTAGAAGTGGGATATAGGATGCATTGTATATACCACTGTAGGTCTCCTGTTAGTCCTCGGTATTATTAACAAACCCATTGCTTTGTATTATTCTATGGCTGGTATAGGTAGTACGTTATGGCAGGTCAAGTGGAATTTTGGAGTGGGGGTGGGGGTAATGTCTGGCAGTATAGAACGGCAGTATAATATGGACGATATATAACTCTGTGGGCCCCTACATGGACCATGTTAGCCCTTAGTACTATTAATCCACCTGATGCTTCATGTTATCCTATGACTGGTATAGGTAGTATGCAATGCTAGGCATAGGGGTATTGTGGGTAGGGGTACTGCCTGGTAGTTTAGAACGGTACTATAGTATGGCGGCATATACACCCTGTTAGTGCTTTGTACTATTAACCGACCGATTGCTTTGTTTTATTATATGGCTGGTATATGTAGCACGTTATGGTAGACCTAGTGATTTTGTGGGGGTGGGGGTAGCGCTTGGTAGTTTAGAACGGTAGTATAGCATAGGTTGTACATATCCCTGTAGGTCTCTTGCTGGCCCTTGGTACTACTGATCCACCAGGTTCTTCATATTATTGAGCGGTATTCTGGGGTGGGGTCAATGCCTGTAATACAGAACGGCAGCAGAGTATGGTTGGTATATTCCCCTGTAGGTTCCATCCTAACCGTTGATAGTATTAACCTACCAAATGCTTTGTATCACCCTGTTACTGGTAAGGTGGTACGTAATACCAGTAGTTCTGACCCTATTCCAAGTACTCTTGTTGTTCCATTTATCTAGATCATTTATCTAGATAATAACTAACCAATCAGACTGCTTGATTTCCCATAACCTGTATACAGAGTTATCTCCCCTGTGTATAATAAAAGCCTATATCCAATGGCCATATCCCATGGAATCCCTTTTTTGAAAACACCTGTGGCTATGGAATCCCTTTTTTGTCATATGTGCTTATGTGAAAAAGCACAATGTGACACAATGTGCCCTAGCACAAAGGCACATGCTTTATGTGCCGATATGTGCTAATGTGAAAAGGCACAATGTGACACAATGTGCCCTAGCACATAGGCACATACGGGTATTTGAGGATACCTATGTCCTGGTATTGTATTATTCGAGGATATCTACTAGAGAATCCCTTTTTTGTCATATGTGCTTATGTGAAAAAGCACAATGTGACACAATGTGCCTTTTCACATAAGCACATATAAGCACATAAAGCATGTGCCTCTGTGCTAGGGCACACTGTGTCACATTGTGCTTTTTCACATAAGCACATATGACAAAAAAGGGATTCTCTAGTAGATATCCTCGAATAATACAATACCAGGACATAGGTATCCTCAAATACCCGTATGTGCCTATGTGCTAGGGCACATTGTGTCACATTGTGCCTTTTCACATAAGCACATATCGGCACATAAAGTATGTGCCTTTGTGCTAGGGCACATTGTGTCACATTGTGCTTTTTCACATAAGCACATATGACAAAAAAAGGGATTCCATATCCACAGGTGTTTTCAAAAAAGGGATTCCATGGGATATGGCCATTGGATATAGGCTTTTATTATACACAGGGGAGATAACTCTGTATACAGGTTATGGAAAATCAAGCAGTCTGATTGGTTAGTTATTATCTAGATAAATGATCTAGATAAATGGAACAACAAGAGTACTTGGAATAGGGTCAGAACTACTGGTATTACGTACCACCTTACCAGTAACAGGGTGATACAAAGCATTTGGTAGGTTAATACTATCAACGGTTAGGATGGAACCTACAGGGGAATATACCAACCATACTCTGCTGCCGTTCTGTATTACAGGCATTGACCCCACCCCAGAATACCGCTCAATAATATGAAGAACCTGGTGGATCAGTAGTACCAAGGGCCAGCAAGAGACCTACAGGGATATGTACAACCTATGCTATACTACCGTTCTAAACTACCAAGCGTTACCCCCACCCCCACAAAATCACTAGGTGTACCATAACGTGCTACATATACCAGCCATATAATAAAACAAAGCAATCGGTCGGTTAATAGTACAAAGCATCAACAGGGTGTATATACCGCCATACTATAGTACCGTTCTAAACTACCAGGCAGTACCCCTACCCACAATACCCCTATGCCTAGCATTGCATACTATCTATACCAGTCATAGGATAACATGAAGCATCAGGTGGATTAATAGTACTAAGGGCTAACATGGTCCATGTAGGGGCCCACAGAGTTATATATCGTCCATATTATACTGCCGTTCTATACTGCCAGACATTACCCCCACCCCCACTCCAAAATTCCACTTGACCTGCCATAACGTACTACCTATACCAGCCATAGAATAATACAAAGCAATGGGTTTGTTAATAATACCGAGGACTAACAGGGGACCTACAGCGGTATATACAATGCATCCTATATCCTACTTCTAAACAAACGATTATAATACTGCCCGCCCTAACACTAAACTACCAATACCATCCATAAGATAATACAAAGGATTCGGTAGGTAGGTTAATAGTACTAAGGGGGTAATAGGCTAACAGATCATTCATCCCATACTGTCCAATTTAAACCACCAAGGACTATCTTGCAATACCGCACTGGCCCGAACATACATGACCCCCATGCCCACAATACTGCTTGACCTGACTATTGCAGACATAGCATAATATGAAGACCCAAGGGCTAATAATATACCAACATGGATATATACCACTACTACCATATCACCACACCCATAAGAGAAGCCCGACATACCCTGACCCGAATTACGTTATGTCAGATTGTATACTGGACAATAACAGCGGTCAGCATCTCTATGACGTCGCGTGCGTATCATGACGTCACGACGTCAATAGCAACGTCAACCGTTTCGCGGGAAAAAACTTTCAAGAAAACCCAATTTTCCCATCATCTTTCCACCACTTACCCATAATATATACCTATAGCCCCATGCGTACATATATCATTATACATGCCATAGCATACTATATATACAGTACCTACACCATTTGGCGGATCTTGCTGCAAAGAGCCGTATTTTTGCTCCCCCAAAGTTGCTCCCCCAAACGGCTCCGGTTCTTATGGGAATTTAACACTAGCTGCTCCCCCAAAGCTCCGGGTAATCAGGCACGAAAAGCCCCTTATATACTACTGTTGTCCATTCTTGGACCAGCATGGTTCCAAGCTCCTGGACACTTCTTGGCTGGATTGGACGGGCTGAAATTGCAAGCTGCAACTCATTCCAGACATGTTCGATTGGATTAAGGTCAGTGGATCTTGCTGGCCAGTCCATACGCTCAATCCCCTCCCACTGTCGGTACTCCCCGGCAGCATGGGCAACATGAGGACGGGCATTATCGTCCATCAGAATGAATCTATCACCCACTGCACCTGCATACAATCTGACGTGGACATCCAGGATATCATCGATATACCGTTGTGCAGTCAATGTACCATGTTCAAGGACACAGAGCTCTGTACGTCCATCCCAGCTGATGCCGCCCCAGACCATTATTGACCCTCCACCATAGCGGTTATACTCAGCAATTTTGGCTGCATGGAAGTACTCTCCTGGTCTTATCCATACCCTAGAACGCCTATCTGTGTGGCCTAGGCAGTACCTTGACTCATCTGTAAAAAGGACAGGTCGCCAATCGACTCTGGTCCATCCAACGTGGTCCATGTCCCATTCATATCGTGCCTGACGGTGATTCTGGGACAGCGGAATGCGAATACATGGTCTTCTCGATCGGAGACCACCTTCGTGTAACCTTGCCCGGATAGTCTGCGTCGAAACATTTACCCCGGATGTATTCTGAAGGTCACTGCGAAGCTGGGTTGCTGTGGCAAATCGGTTCCTACGGGCCTGAATTTTCAAAAACCGGTCTTCAGCTGCAGATGTTGCCCTGTCTCTGCCACCACCATGCCGTCTTACTGGTGGACATACCGCTGAAATCTTGCCCAGGCTCTGGTAATCACCTTATGGTGCACACTAAGGGCTTGGGCCGCCACATTTCTGCTTCAGACAAATGTCTTCTTACATTTTCATTTGCCATATTCAATCATTAAATCACAAATGTGTGTGCTGAAATGAAGACTGAATACCCTACACATCACATGTACATATGGACAGTACACGAAAACATCATGAAAGTCAAAGGGTACATGCTTTCCATGACTGTCACGAAAAGTCTGCCTGTCAAGAGAGCTAATGTAAACACCGGGGACCATCTCAATACATTCCCCAATCATATCCACCAAAAATATCACAAATATGTCACAAGCAAATTTCACAATGATGTGTCAAATATTTAGTGCTGAGCAAACTTTTCAGCGGGTGGAAGAGGAATTTGAAGTAAGGGAAATAACTCTAGTTATAAACAAACGCGTCCGCACAAGGAAACCCTTTTTTCTTGTCTCGTGAAACTCAGTAAACAAGATACAAAGATAACATTCTATTTTAGCTGAAGGAATGTCTTATCGTAAAGATCGAGTTTATCTGTGCCATCATCATCATTCTTCTGCTTATACTTTCACTCTAATCATCAATCATAGTTGGCTCAAATAGCATTTTGTGTCTAACGTAGTTTCATTCAAGTGATTACAATATGTCAAGAGTCAAACTCGAGGAGCGACCACGGAGAGGGTGGGTGGGGGTGGTCGTCTGAGGAAAACGAATGCGCTTAGATACAACAGAAAATTCATGACTGAAATCAGACAAAATAGCTCTCTTTATTGTTATCCAGGGCGCTCTAATTACAGGGACATTATTGAGGGGTCCCTGGTGAGGGGGGTGTCCACCTCTACACTTCCAATTGCACCCCTCCTGCCGGGAGCCAAGTTCTGTCTACCACTACATAATTTCCAACAAGTGGGAAATCCGCCCCCCCCCCCGCCCCCCCCCCACACACACACTTGAGTAACAGTTTTCCCACTGCAGGTTTTAAGATGCAGAAATCCATTTGTATACACCCCCCCCCCCCCCACCCGACTGTAAAGTTTCCAACTGAGTATATCGGTAGTCACAAATTCCAACTATCGAACTTGAAGCTGAAGGGCACGTTGATTTTTTTACCGTGTTCAGACAGTATGATGGAATAATGTGTATTCAATCGAGAAGCTTCCAATTTCTATTAATTGTAGTCCACTTTTGTTTTTGTTTACAATTTGTTCACAATGTTTTTTCAGGTAGCAGACGAACTTGTAATTAGGGCAGCCAGTACTTGATTGTGGACGTAACCGTAACTATAAATAGCGCCCTTCACATTATTGACACTCTAGGAATTTCTATAATATCAATTAATGTAAATAATTACAAACTACTTCCTTCAAAACCTTTTGTAGACTACATAAGTTTTTGAACGAAGTAGTTTGTAATTATTTCTTTATTTCAGCTAAATAAACATAAAGTTTACATGTTTATACTTATAGAAAATATTTCATATTATTTCGATAAAATATCATTTGCTCCTTCAAGTTCAACGAAGAATTCAAACCTGCATTATGAAGATTGTGAATGAAAATGGAATCGAACGAGGTCAAAGGTCGTTCGCATAAATTATAATTATATAGTATATACAACGGGTGTTATACTCTATGGTTATCAGATAAAATATGATATATAGATTTCTTCTTTTTCTTGAAAACTTTCCCCGCGAAATGGTTAACGTTACTAATGACGACGTGGCTTCATGGTGCATATGCGAAGTTAGGGAAACGTTGACGGCTTTTGATGTCCACTATACACCCCGACATTACGTTTATGGGTCATGGTGTGTCAGACGTCTCGTACAGGAGTGATATGGCAGTATAGTGTAGGCGGTCTACAGTTAGTCTACTGTTAGCCCTGATGATACTAGCCCCAAACCTGAATTCTTCATCCTATTCCATATTTGGTGATTGGTATTGCATAATGACAGTTCACATGGTGGGAACGCGGTGGCTCAATAGGTAGAGGTGAGTAGTATGTCATGTACCCGGACACCCCCCATTTGGGGGATCTCATCGGGGGATCTCATGTGACGTCATAGTCACGTAACCTAGTGGCGCCATGTTGTGTTGTCATAACAACCCGCGTGAGCGGCCATGCTGTGACGTCATCCCCATAGTGATACGTGGTGTGAGTGCGCATGCGCGGCGCGTGTTAGGGTGATACGTGTTTCCGTGGTCCATTTTGTACACTGGAGGCTGCCATCTTGGTTTCTATGGTAGCACGTGATTGCTATGTTACCAATGGCTTCTAACAAGACAGGGGCATGTTCGGGGGTGTGTTCCTTTGTAGAAGAGTGAATCTGATTACCACAAACAACCCGACAATCCCTCCAAATCACCAAAATCCACCCAAAATCACCGAAATTGACTTCATTTCCCCAATCTATCGGCTTAGCACGTAGTGCTATAGTACTAAGGGGGTACAAAGGGGTGCGTTCGATTGAACAGGAGTAATGTTCTGGCTTAGAATTCTCCCAGAATCCCTTTTTGGATCCCTATCCCACGACGTTTTATTTCCCTATTAAGAATAGCACGTAGTGCTATAGGACAAATTTACCCAGAATTCTCTGCTTCTATCTATATATGCAATAGTTTACGTCTATCTGGCCATGTTCCTTTGTTCTAGAGTATACTCCAGTAGCGTAGAAGAGCCTATAAGTTGGAACAGCTTTGCTTATTGTTACTATATTTAGCTATTTCTGGTCTATTCTTGTTAGTTCTGACCCTATTCTAAGTACTCTTGTTGTTTCATTTATCTAGATCATTTATATAAATTATAATTAACCAATCAGATTGCTTGATTTCCCATAATCTGTATGCAGGGTTATCTCCCTTCTGTATAACAAAAGACTATATCCAATGGCCATATCCCATGGAAACCCATTTTTTGCAAAACACCTGTGGCTATGGAATCCCTTTTTTTGTCATATGAGGCCATGAGGGCTATGTAAAAGCCCTCAGTGAGTCCTCATTTATTATCCCTCATACCCTCATTGAATTTTGAGGTTATGAGGACCTTGAAAAATCCCTCAATGAGGTATAATTTACTACGACTCGTATCCTCATTTCAGTATTTAACAGGTATATCCTATGGAATCCCATTTTGGAAAACGCCCGTGGAATCCCTTTTTGTCGTATGAGGCCATGAGGGCTATGTAAAAGCCCTCAATGAGTCCTCATTTACTATCCCTCATAGCCTCATTGAATTTTGAGGTTATGAGGACCATTAAAAATCCCTCAATGAGGCACAATTTACTACGACTCTTAGCCTCATCTCGGTATTTGAGGATACCCATGGCCTGGTATTGTATTATTCGAGGATACCTATCGAGGATACCTTTTATAGGATACTTATCTGAGGATACTATATAGGCTGTTCATATCCCTATAGGTCTCTTGCTGGCCCTTAGTACTATTAATCCACCTGATGCTTTATGTTATCCTATGACCGGTATAGGTAGTATGCAATGCTAGGCATAGGGGTATTGTGGGTAGGGGTACTGCTTGGTAGTTTAGAACGGTACTATAGTATGGGCGGTATATACACTTATAGGCCCCTGTTAGTGCTTGGTACTATTAACCAACCGATTGCTTTGTTTTATTATATGGCTGGTATATGTAGTACGTTATGGTAGACCTAGTGATTTTGTGGGGTGGGGGTAACGCTTGGTAGTTTAGAACGGTACTATAGCATAGGCTGTACATATCCCTGTAGGTCTCTTGCTGGCCCTTGGTACTACTGATCCACCGGATGCTTCAAATTATTGATAGCGGATATTGATGAGGATAAGAGTCGTATTAAAAATCCCTCATTGTGTCTAATTTACTACGACTCTTATCCTCATTTCAGAAAAAAGGGGTGCCGAAGGTCATATGTTTTTTCAAAAAAGGGGTGCCGAAATTGGGGTGCCGGGGATATTGCCATTGATATAGGTTTTTTTGTTATACAGAAGGGAGATAACTCTGTACGATTAAGTACAGGTTATGGGAAATCAAGCAATCTAACTGGTTAATTATAATTTATATAAATGATCTTGATAAATGAAACAACAAGAGTACTCGGAATAAGGTAGGAACTACTGGTATTACGTACCTCCTTACCAGTAACAGGATAATACAAAGCATTTGGTAGGTTAATACTATCAACGGTTAGGATGGGACCTATAGGGGAATATACCAACCATACTCTGCTGCCGTTCTGTATTACCAGGCATTGACCCCCACCCCAGAATACCGCACAATAATTTGAAGCATATGGTGGATCAGTAGTACCAAGGGCCAGCAAGAGACCTAGAGGGATATGTACAGCCTATGCTATACTACCGTTCTAAACTACCAAGCATTACCCCCACCCCACAAAATCACTAGGTCTACCATAACGTACTACATATACCAGCCATATAATAAAACAAAGCAATCGGTTGGTTAATAGTACCAAGCACTAACAGGGGCCTATAAGTGTATATACCGCCCATACTATAGTACCGTTCTAAACTACCAGGCAGTACCCCTACCCACAATACCCCTATGCCTAGCATTGCATACTACCTATACCGGTCATAGGATAACATAAAGCGTCAGGTGGATTAATAGTACTAAGAGCCAGCAAGAGACCTATAGGGATATGAACAGCCTATATAGTATCCTCAGATAAGTATCCTATAAAAGGTATCCTCGATAGGTATCCTCGAATAATACAATATCAGGCCATGGGTATCCTCAAATACCGAGATGAGGCTAAGAGTCGTAGTAAATTATGCCTCATTGAGGGATTTTTAATGGTCCTCATAACCTCAAAATTCAATGAGGCTATGAGGGATAGTAAATGAGGACTCATTGAGGGCTTTTACATAGCCCTCATGGCCTCATACGACAAAAAGGGATTCCACGGGCGTTTTCCAAAATGGGATTCCATAGGATATACCTGTTAAATACTGAAATGAGGATAAGAGTCATAGTAAATTATACCTCATTGAGGGATTTTTCAAGGTCCTCATAACCTCAGAATTCAATGAGGGTATGAGGGATAATAAATGAGGACTCATTGAGGGCTTTTACATAGCCCTCATGGCCTCATACGACAAAAAAGGGATTCCATAGCCACAGGTGTTTTGCAAAAATGGGATTCCATGGGATATGGCCATTGGATATAGTCTTTTGTTATACAGAAGGGAGATAACCCTGCATACAGATTATGGGAAATCAAGCAATCTGATTGGTTAATTATAATTTATATAAATGATCTAGATAGATGAAACAACAAGAGTACTTAGAATAGGGTCAGAACTAACAAGAATAGACCAGAAATAGCTAAATATAGTAACAATAAGCAAAGCTGTTCCAACTGATAGGCTCTTCTACGCTACTGGAGTATACTCTAGAACAAAGGAACATGGCCAGATAGACGTAAACTATTGCATATATAGATAGAAGCAGAGAATTCTGGGTAAATTTGTCCTATAGCACTACGTGCTATTCTTAATAGGGAAATAAAACGTCGTGGGATAGGGATCCAAAAAGGGATTCTGGGAGAATTCTAAGCCAGAACATTACTCCTGTTCAATCGAACGCACCCCTTTGTACCCCCTTAGTACTATAGCACTACGTGCTAAGCCGATAAATTGGGGAAATGAAGTCAATTTCGGTGATTTTGGGTGGATTTTGGTGATTTGGAGGGATTGTCGGGTTGTTTGTGGTAATCAGATTTACTCTTCTACAAAGGAACACACCCCCGAACATACCCCTGTCTTGTTAGAAGCCATTGGTAACATAGCAATCACGTGCTACCTTAGAAACCAAGATGGCAGCCTCCAGTGTACAAAATGGACCACGGAAACACGTATCACCCTAACAACACGCGCTGCGCATGTGCACTCACACCACGTATCACTATGGGGATGACGTCGCAACATGGCCGCTCACGCGGGTTACCATGACAACACAACATGGCGCCACTAGGTCACGTGACTATGACGTCACATGAGATCCCCCGATGAGATCCTCCATGAGGTGCAAGCTGAGAGGTCCTCGGTTCGAATCCCATCTGCGGCAACCGCGCTGAGTCCTTTGCAAGGCACTTCATCTCCATTGCCTGAATGGGGGCACGGTGGCGTTGTGTACTAAGGTGTACTGCACGTCGATGGTGCACTTGTCTTCAACCAATGTTAACCCTGCCTGTGTGGAGTTAGTATGTTTTGGAGTTGGCAGTTGCTCGCCGTTGCTCGGTGGTTCTCTCCGGGTACTCCGGCTTCCTCCGCCCATAAAACTGTCACGGTCATGCTTAGCCATTGTGCAGAAATATGTGACCTTAAACACCAATAAATAAATAATATAAATAGTTCACACACGCTAAAAACTAAAGTGTTAAAAACTACACTTGAAGTGCTGTATTTAACACTTACTAAATGCTATCCCAGAACTTGACATGTGTTACAATAATACCACTTGACAAGTGTAATGTCGCGACACTTAAAAGGAAACAACGCGGATGACGCGGATCAGGCTCGAACTCTCGAGCCTGATCCGCGTCATCTGCGTTGTGTCCTTTTAATTATGTACCCACCAAGCGCAAATCAAATTATGTACGATTCTGGAAGAACCACCAATGCTAGACACATGGGAAGTGCCATCCATTCAAGTTTCAGATGTCGGACGATTGTAATGTCTAAGTGCTTAAAGCATTGCACTTTGAGTGTTGAAATCAAACCCTAAGAGTTAGAATGGGTTTAACATCTTGAAAGTGTCAGTTTTAATACTTTAGTTTTTAGTGTGCATGGTATTTGGGAGTCCTCAGTCGTGTATGAGGCGTTGGGTCAGTACCCCTGTTGGTCTATTATACCCTTAGTTCTACTAACCCATCGAATACGTTCTATTAGCCTGTGTCTGCCACACGTGGTGTGAAATATGGACTTGTAAGGACCTTTGCGAGCTGTTGTGTGGGATTTGTGCACTGATGGGGACTAATTTGGCACTATGGACGGTTTGGGGACTATTGTGGATAGTAAGAGAGATGACACCTGATTTCACGATTTTCTTTTTAGTAAAAAGATTTGTTGGTATTTTTTGAATGTGCTTCTTGCGAATAGAACTGTCTGCCTTTGGTCGCTATACTGCCATTTTTCATCTTTTTTGGGGAAAGGATTTTTTCACATTTTGATGAAAACAGTTTTCTGTGAATACCAGGCGGAAAAACTGTTTAATATACACGAAAATTACTCGTGATTGTGTCCATTGCGTATCTCTATAGCAATAGTGAATATTCCCTTAACATTCATGGGCCGTGACGTTATCAGATGACGTTAGGCAAAATTCCTTCGTCGATGCAGCCAAACACTCGCATTTGAGTGACTGTGGCGATAAATGTGTACAACTTACGCATGCCATTTATGAAATAACAACTGCACCAACCTACTAGGTTCATTTTGAGACAAAGAATATCAGGATGGTCCCAGCAGTTATCGAGTAGTCGCGATTTAGCTCCCCCACCCCCTATTCTGAAGCAAGTTCCAAGTGGTTTTAGTAAGATCATAAGTCGACGTCTGATGTTTAGCGTGGTGATGGAAGAATTTTCAAAAGATGTTAGAAACTTTTTTTTACTTTTCACATTCACATATGTAGTCAATTTTCTGAGACAAATATTTGAAAATGACTTCGTCCATTTCTTGGGAAAATTAGCAGAAAAATAAAAAAAAGTAAGACTTTTCGAATCTTCACGCACCAAGATCCGAATATTCACGGGAACGTGTTACGCGAAAAAGAAACACATTAATGGGCAGGATCGCATCGACCGCATTTCCCTTTACACTAAGCTAATAATCCTAACACTGTCATTTCTCGAATGGGCGCTAAAACCTTATCACAAAAGTGACATGACGATAGTACGGAATGTATCAATCCCATGTTTCATGTTTTTAGCGAGGTGAAAAGTGTTTTCTTCCGTGTTGAATGGAAACTGTTGTGGAATAGTATCCAATGTGTGAGTGTAAATGTCAAAAAATGCAAATCCTGTCCATTATAAATAATTGCTTGAAATTGGCCGTAAATCAGTCACGTACTTTGGTGGCCACTTTCGAAGACACATCGGATCATTCTGAAGGTATCACAGAACTAAATATTTTCCCATAGCCCACCATTATAACGTTCAGGCGAAAAAAAAAAAATTATGATCGCATCACTTTAATTTTGGCATTCAAATATCTTTGTCAAGTATAGCCCTTCAGACAACTTTTCTGCCCTGAAAACAGGGGGTCATTCAACAAATAAGAAAGAGAAATGGCACGAAGGGAAGTACCGGTCAAGTGCACATATTTTTCAGGGAATTTCCAACAAAAACGCAAAAGAGAGAAATGGCACGAAGGAAAGTAAATTTTTTAGGTCATCAAATCACCCTCTTTTTATCAGGAACATTCAACAATAATACAAGATGTCAATAGAATGTTTCAAACTTTTATTTAACCCTTTACCTGACATGAAAAGCAGACGACACATGCAAACAAAATTCTTGATTAACGAATTTTTTGTCTCAAAAACATAGGTTATGACCCCTAATTGGAACGAGCTCGATGAGCTCGTTCCAAAGAGGGGTCATAATCTATGTTTTTGAGACAAAAAATGAAAACATAATGAAAATTAATTGGCGATTTTTGTGAATAGCGCTGGCTCCTTTTGTTCGTTACGTTGGGTAAAGGGTTAAACAATATATTTTCCCATGGCTGTTTATTTTTAGAGATTGCATCATTTCCGAGTGCAACATTTCAAGGCGGGTGACTCTAATTCAAATATTTAGTTCAGCGATACCTAAAAGAGAGTACTTCAGTTCATCATCACTCTCGTCTTGCTCACAATCATTTTTCATTACGGAACAAAGAGTTTTGGGAACCTGATCCCCCATCAAACCATTTGATTTCATAAGTATCTGCAATAACAACCAACCGTTTCCCAGGGGAACCTAAGAAGTCACACACGACTTGTCAGCGTTCTTCCATAAACAAGAAACAAAGTTAGCTCTTTTTAGCTTTTCAAGTTGAACGGCATCACAACGATGGAATGATCCAGGACCCACACCTTTTACGTTTGTGAATGGTTCGGTCATAACTTTGGGAGCTCAATATTTTGGAAACTCGACTTAAGTTGACCATCCTGTCTTTGGAACGACCATACATGGCGCAAACGAATCGCCCTCTCGTATTCACCATCTCCGTATGTCAAGACACCAGAGGCCCCGTAAGGCCTGGGCTGACGTGGGGTTATTTAGTCCCGCTGATGAAATAGCGGGAACATTAGACCGACGTGGAGAGTCGGAATACTGGTGCCGTGAACTCGGCGCTGGGAGCTGAGTTCGACCGGCGCTGTGATTTCTCCTCTGCCATATTGGCCTAAGATAGGTTCGATTTCCGTTAGGTGTGATTCCTAATCACTTCAGGCTGCGTAATGGAAAAAATGATTTAAAGTAACAACGATTCTTTTATTTACGCATAAAAATAAAGCCGTTTCAATATTTCAACAATCAACAATTCGATTCTTTTCACAGAAAATGGTTTTCTAGGGTTAAATAATTCCCAACAATTATATAGTCATTCTATAGCCCTGTACTGGCACTATAGTCTACACACTGGAAATGTTACTACCGTGAGCTCGCCATAAGAGCTTCACAAATCTGAAATTATGTTACGGAGAGCTCGCCATAAGAGCTTCATAAATCTGAAATGTTATTACCGTGAGCTCGCCATAAGAGCTTCACCCGCTTAGGCTCAAATGTCAACGTCTGCGCGTAACTGTACCTCTGGCTGTCGGAGGGTTCCGACCAGCAATGTTCGTCATCTATAAAGCCACCGTACTTCTGATTTGGGTCAGATATTGTCTACTCATACCTTATGTGCCTTTTGAAAGTCCTCCGTGAAAGTCCTATTGAAATTTTCACTGTTCCTGATTGAATTCACGATTCACAAATGCCCCTTTTTGTGCTAGGGCGAAATTGTCATTCACACCGATCTCCAGTCGGTATTACGATGCTTCGACAGCAAACCAAACTACTCCCAACGCAATCAGTCTGACGCTTCAAAGGGTTAATACGCACAATACAATTAACCTGCACTTCTGACTATTGCAGACTGATACCTGCTACTCGACAATCTAAACTTTAACGTTTCACCTTGGGTTTTCCTTCTCAACGAATTTGGCACTGTAGCCGCCTATCAACCTTAAGCTAAATCAATCGTGGAATGCCCTGTCTGGCGATTCCAGCCGTTTCAGGGTCCTGTGATCGAAGGTACCCCTATGCCAGGAAACAGAGTCCGCCTGTCCTGGACTTCACCAACGTGTGTGTGACCCCAAGTGTGTGTCTAATGCTCTGCTCTTCAAGGTATATATACTTTTTACCCTAAACTGTCAGGTGGACAGGCGCTCATCGCCAAAACGGAGGGAGACGACGTATATCGAGGCAGAATCAATACAAGTCATCTCGCGCGTGACTTAACGGTGATTTCACTTGTCGAGAGAACCGATTCGTTCCTGCCAGTCATTGCAAAACTAATGATCAGGTGACGACACGACAGACATTTCTATCTTTTAGAATCTCGTTTCTCAATTGGCCGTGACGATATCCTGCCACCAACCGATAACGTCTCGTAAGACTCGCGACTACTGTATAACTTAAATGAGATTAGACCTTATCTAACATACCGTTTCTCCCCTGGGTCCCTGCGCTGAAGCTGGATATACACCACGTGTGTTTTTTCCATGTCCAATTTCACATAGAAGCGCAATTCACGTAGGTGTTTCGCCTTGATGCGGAATATCTTTTGAACTTACAATATCTTTATATATGAGGTACCTTGCCCCTATATTTAGGCTGGCTTTGCCCTGACACCGTATCCAACTTTTCAGAAATCCCTAAATCAGCAGAAGCTGAAAGGAATTCATCAGAGTTCTTGAGGATTTTTAGGGGTCCCACTTTTCCTTTCCTCGCAAAACTCATTTCTTCCCGCGAACGCGTGGAACCCAGGAGAGCTTGGCAAAGTTTTTCTCCCAACTCATACCTCAATTTAGATCCATCAATAAAACCCGTCTGATATTATTAACAGATAACCCAACATCCACTCAGATATGGCTCGGGAAGTGTTTAAGATTGGAAATGAGAACAACAAGGACGCCCATGTCCACAAATCTATTCAACTATTTCTCTCATAGATTCGGTGTTGAAGATATTCTTTACGTGGAACGTGATCCGAGTATCGGCTTCCTCGTGATTGCACGATACTTCGAGCACATCTGTTCTTACAACTCTGTCACCGTGAACAGTGAAAAGAAATGCAGTTCTGTCAAGTCCAATATCAACTTCGTGTCCTATGAGAACTCGTGAATAAATAGCCCTCTGGTTGACTATGAGTCTTAGGAGAGCAGTTTTAATGCTCGATGACCACAGAGCTTGTTGGAACTTTCTTCGTATCTTTTGTTCAGGTTCCATAATAACAAATACACTATTTGATGCAGAAGATCCTCGTTTATTGCGTTCAAGATCTTTGCCGGAAGGAGAATGGTAAGTGCCACATATAAAATCAAGACTTTTACCAAGATACGTTAGTTTATTGAGAATCAGATATGCAATTTCACCGAATGAATCAGGCAGCTCCACTCGAGAGTCGTGCACATAGCATCAACCACACATGTGTCACGCCTGTTAGGCTTTGTTGAATATTTTTTCCCTCTGTAGAATGCAACAGCTTCGATTTATCAGTTTTGCTAAAAGATCGATCTGTATGACCAAGTCGATAACGGAATTGGTGTTAACGGATACTGAAATATCTCACCCAAATCTAGGTTGCTATTACAGGCGAGAAACAACATTCGGCCGAAAAAGTCACGGATGCCTTTGAGGTCTCTGATCTGATTATCATTTCCGACACGTTTCACCGATACTGCATCGGGGAGATGTTTTTTGCTTCTCTCCTCTTAATCGGCTGTTCAGCTCGAGGAAGTTTTTTGATACACTCCTTCACGAACTTCGCGCACAACTTATCTCCAATATCTACGCATTTCAAGAGACTATTCCTCACCTCACCCGAAGCTGAGTGAGCTACCAGTAGATAAACAGTATGAACTGTCCTCAGAAACTGATGGATCAAATGGATCCATGGTATCCTTGATGCTAGTAGCCAGTTTATCAACATCATCATTGTCTCTGTTTGCGCGGTGTTTACTCAGTTCGACTGTAGAGTCATCAACCTTCTCCAGGCCAGCAACAGCAAGCAATTTACTGACAACAGAACGCCTTGCCGAAAGTGCAACTATCCATCTTCAATAGAAATTAGTTGTGCAAGCTAAGATTCCAGTCTTCCTGGGTGCAGCATCTGCGCTCACAGTTTGTTCCAAAGTAAGATCTACCGGGGTCCGAGTGAAGCCTTTGTCGCTCTTCGGCAGGGAACGTGAAAACAAGTCCCTGTCTCCGGATTGACAAAGCGCCATTCTCGAATAAGGGACGCAAATCTTGTTTACAAACTTTGCTGTTTTCATGTTTAGCAGACTGAGGTGGTAATGTACCAAGTACCTGGCATAGTTTGGGTGATTGGCTATGACAAATATCGAACACAACTTCCTCGTACAAAAAATGCTTAGTTTCAAATCATTCGTTCTTATTGAACGACTGAACAACAAGAACGAGTTTAACCATCTCAACATATTTAATCCAGAACTCTGCGGTGGCATCGTGATCTCCCGCGCCAGTTTTATCCAGGAAAACAGAGTTAGAGTTTTCCAATAGCTTCAATGAATCGGGAGTTGGGTTTTCATTGAAATCTTTCAAGTCCTCGATGAAGCGTTCCGGAAGCTGGCCGTATTCCGAGATGAATTATTGAAATGGATTTTTTGGGGGTACTTGACAACCATTACTTATTCCAGTTTCTTATTCGACCTTCGTTATCAACCGATAAAATCGGCTCATAACGAACGTCGAATAAGGAACTGGGAATAAGTAACTGTTGTCACGTAAGTGATTTTTTTGACAGCCAACGCAAGCAAAACATGTTGTCTTTTACATCGGTTAAAATGTTTTCCCTTCACAAAACCACCCAAAGACCACGAAGCTAGACCTGTGTGTTTTTTTGGTTTCTTGTTCGGTTGCGGTTTTTGCAGCAAATCGGAAAATCGAACCGAAAGACCCAACAAAAACCGACCTAACGGTTTTATTGTGTTTGTACCTAAGCTGGTCAAACTATGTCACTGGGGGGAATTGAACTAGTGACAACTATGAACTCTCGTCTCTTTGGTAAATGGGCGAATACTTTATTCATTTGTTACCTTGATTTAAGGGTTATTTTGACTTAATAGACTCAGCAACTGATCTCCTAGAGCTCCTGAGAATGATTTAGGGGAAGTTAGGCTAAACCCAAAAGAGATATTTACAGACAAAGCTTGTGTGGTATGCTGTATCTTACAAACTTTTCCAGGTTAAGGAGCCTGAAGTGTTATTTACTATCTGTTCTTAACAGAGAAAAACCGAACCGAAACCGAGGTTTCTCATGAAACCGAAACCGAATCTGAAAAATCAAAACCTCCCAGCTCTACATGTCTTTACCTTGACAGATTTTCTGGGCGTGTGCCTAATACTCTCCCATAAATTGTAACAAAGCAAATGCGCATGGACTAAATAATTTCACTTTGAAGATAATATGAAGCACACTCTTGGAATATGAAGCCTTTAAGTCGCGGTACATATACTTCAGAATATAGCCCAAATTTGGACTTTCAGTATTCAACCAGTTACGAGATTGTGTTGATAAAAGTAATGGCATAAGTCAGTGGTAGTGAGGCTAATGGTAACAAAAATCACAATGGTACGGGATAGTAATGTCCCAGCATCCGGATAAGAATCTGAATGACGACAGGCCTGAGTCATTCGAAACGTTTCTCTTTCTGCTCTTGGCCTAAGACAACAGTCCAGTAGCGTAGCCAGGGGATGGAGTGAGACGGGGAGGCTTTGTACCCTATAATTGTTGCCCCTTGCCCCCCCCCCCCCCCTCCAAAAAAACCCAATGACCTACTGAGTGTATCACATAACATATAGCTCCCAAATGGTCTCCAACCTAAGGCTACACGCGCTACAAATGACCCGGTTAGCTCTTAGTGCACTGAATTATGCAACATTTTTTTATTGGGAGAGGTCCCCAACCATCATGTTTGCCCCCCCCCCCCCCCCACTACACACACACAAAACCCTCCAAAACAACTATACTGTGCACCCGCAAAAGTCTACAAAGCATAACACTAAAAATATAATTTCACAAATGTAGAGCGCAATAACACAAATTTATGTGAAATGTGTCGGCGCGAAAGGCAAACAAAAGGTTACAATTTTATGGGCTAAACCGCCATCTAGCGGTTTTTACCAACATTTAATAGAGCCTAAAATGTAGGAGATTAGCATACTTGCGCAATTTTTATTGATTTTGGAATCCTGTCTGTTTTGGAAAAAGCGTAAAACATTATGAGAATTGAAAAATAAGGTGAGGGGACAAGAAAAATATGCCTTTTCAATTGAGTGCGAAACTGGGAGGTAGTAGAAAAATTTGAACACAAAAAGACACACGGCAACATATATTATTTTTCCTGTTCATTTTTTTAATGAATTGATATACTAAGTGGACACAGAACTGTTTCCGCCAAATGAGTTTGATGGGCCGAAGAAACAGGAAAATATTAACTCCATTGCCAATGCAAATCATTCAGTCTCTTTTAACCAAGACATCTTTTGTTGAAAATCATCAGAGGATTGTCTCCCTTATTGTATCTTATCTGTCACAATAGTTGATTTGGATTGTCCCCCTTGATGTTGAAAAGTTGCATTTGTTTTCGTCACATCTTATATTTGAATGAAGAAAGAGATTCAATCATTTCTGATCTCAACAGCAAACATGTCAGAAGGATCGAAGTCTTTCAGTTTGGTTTATTTATTTTATAACATTTTTTATTTCTACGTACGAAGGGCACACATGACAACAAGTTATATCATTCAAGGTCACCTGTTTCCAGATGCGGTGCGACTTTGAAAGTGAGGGGGCTGAAGTGAGAGAGGGGGTTCAACGAGCTCGTTCCAGTGAGGGGTCATAAACTATGTTTTTGAGACAAAAAATGAAAATTGAATGGCAACGTTAGTGAATAGCGCTGGTTGGTTTTGACCGTTACGGTAGGTAACGGGAGGGTTAAATCCTCAATACCACTCAGATCGCAAAATGGGCCTACACGCTATTGGGGTAGTCACTACTCCACCGCCAATCCCAACTCGGATAATCAACGACTCAAAAGTTCTTTGATATTAAGAATGCCAAGAAGAATAACGAACAGTTAAGCTCATTTTGTTTACAATTTACAAATATTGTGAACATTGTTGGCCAAAAAGGCGAGCGGACCAAAGCCGAATTGGCCAATCCGCCACGGTCTGCTTTCTTTGTTTATTTACCTGCCTAACTTACCAATGTACGCGTTTGAAACATTATTGTGCTTCTAACAACCTATCTCTTCCGTCAACTTGCCATTCACGGCAAAATAATTCCTACTATCACAAATAATATTTTTTCTTCCGTTCCTTGTTTGGTCTTTAATCCGCTACAGGGGCCTCTTTGCCGAATATTGTGTTGAAAATATTTTGGCTCGTCGGAAAATTTTTTTTCGTTGAGCTCGTTCCAATGAGGGGTCATAAGCTATGTTTTTGACGCAAAAAAGTGAAAAAAAGTTATTCAATAATTTTGTTTGCAAGTGTCGTCTGCTTTTCATGTGAGGTAAAACAAAATGCAGAATGGGATCATTCAGCAACAGGAATACCTAAAAGCAAAACAACATGTTGACAGTTCAGTACCATTCTTATTTGAATGCATTGTCTTCGATTGGTGGAAAGCGTTGACAAGTGCACCCCCCTACTCCACTCTTTTGGAGGTGTGGGGGCAACACAGCATTTACTCTCCCACCTCCCGACACACACGCGATTTTTTATTGAATGTAACAAAAAAAAGTTACATTTTATAATCAGCAGAGGTGTAAAAAACTAATTCATTAACAAAATCAAATCTCGAAATTAGCAATCTGTATTTGCATAATGAGGTCCCGAGAGGGTGGATTTTCTCGTTAAAGATGATTGCCAGTAGTGTTGTCGGTTCGTGTTAGGGAATAGCGCATTTTTGAATCCACATTTCGAAAACTTCCCATTTTACAAAAGCTCTCATTGATAGATCTCAAGACAATAAAATTTACGATTAAAATTATCATTATAAAGCATCACCGCGTGCCCCTTGCAGCTTTGCTTTGTTAATTTCGGACGGACCTTTGATGGTCTTGCTTACTAACCATTCTTCTACACAAGCTAAAGAAAACTCTATCGCCGACAGTTTGGACCAAATCTATTAAAGCGAACTCTGTTAATTTATTCATTTATTGGTGTTTAAGGTCACGTATTGCTGCACACTGGCTAATCGTGACTGCAACATGGAGATAAAGTCAACTTTAGCCAACTGTTTACGCCCATGTTGCCCATTTTAGAGGACTTCCATTCGAAACATTTGAGACTGGGTCCCATTTTAACATTGAAACAGAGCTTGTTTAACTCTGTGAACAATTTCATATCACATCATATCATTTGTCATCTCCATCAAACTGTTGGCAATTCAATTCAGTAGATTCTATATGGGTGCACGGTGGCGCCGTGTACCAAGTCATAATGCACGTCGATGGTGCACCTTTCTTTAACCAATGTTAACCCTGCTTGTGTGAAGTTAGTACGTTGTGTGGTGTGACAGTTGCTCGCCGTTGCTCGGTGGTTCTCTCCGGGTACTCCGGCTTCCTCCACCCGTACAACTATCCGACACGTGGTAACCCTGGCTGTCGAAAGTGTCCGTAAACTCCAATAAATAAATAAATAAATTCACTGGACTGAAGACATGGGGAGGCGACAATCGTTACTTTTCCCAGTTCCCTATTCGACATTCGTTATCAACCGATAAATCGGTTGATAGCGAATATCGAATAAGGAACGAGGAATCAGTAACGGTTGTCACGTCCCTTGAAGACATCACGTGCATATTGTGCATATACCATATCCAGTCTTTCCCCACAACTTCTGCTCAAGATTCTTGCAGATTCTAATAGTGTAGTTTTGATTCTTGAATTTACATTGAGCACGTTACAAATTGCTGCGATTTAATTACCCGAGAAAGAATTTTCAAATAAACTCCTTGAATCAATGAGAAATCGAAAAAAAACCGAAATAAATATCCTTCGCGTATGAAGACATCGGAATTGCGTGCCATTGTAAATAAACAAAAGCACGTGTCATTTCATTCATAAACGACATGGAGTTTGTCGAGGCATTAAACACAAACATGCTGTCTTATTTCCATTTACTGGAAAAGTTTCTCGGAGAGCTTTCCAGTAACTGATAATATGTCAAGAAATTGTAAGCTCATCCCCAAATTTGACATCTTACTGAATCAGAAAGGGCGCTGGTGAAAATGGTTCGACAACAAGCTAGCAAATAATATTTTTCTCGCACACCTATCACAGGTATTAGGCCCCAGTAGAGTAGTGTACCATCACCATGTCAAACAAATGTTGTATATTCATCTGCAGGCGTATGAAACTGCACGGCTCTATTGGGGACGTCCATCTGGTAGAAGGTGGGTATTGATTCATTCATACAAGCGTAGAAATATTTTCATGATGAAGAGAAGTTTAGATTTGTAAAATTCAACTTACTTTCTCTTCCTAAACCCAGGGGCGAGTGTGGCAACAAGTAACATTTATAATATGCATATATATGCTAATTGTATATACAGATCTGGTAGTAACCTTGCTTTCTTGTCATTTAATGGAAAATTCTCTAGAAGAGAGTCTTTATGGTGAGGAGTATGCCACGTCTGATCCGCGCTTGTCTCGCGAACCGAGGATGATTTTCGAGGTATTGAGGTCTTGAACTGAATGTGGTAAATTCTCTGACAGACCGCTCATGTCTTCTACAGCTCAGTGCATGGAATGTGTGCTTGTCAGATACCCAACCCTCACTGAAATCATTCACCAGGTGTCAGAGTGCAATGCCTCAACTGTCTTTTTGCTGAAACTATAAATATGTTTCTTCATATATCTCACGTTTATCAAATATCCCTACTTTTTTTAATAGTATTTATCAGAATTACCGTACCATTCTGCTTATTCTTTGTGAAAAAGGTGTTACCGGAAAAGGGAGTTTCCATAAAAAGAAAAGAAATCCCTTTTTCTGGAAGCCTTAACCCTTTACCTAACCTGAAAAGCAGACGACACTTGCAAAAAAAATTCTTGAATAGCTAATTTTTTTCATTTTTTGTCTCAAAAACATAGGTTATGATCCCTCGTTGGAACGAGCTCGACGAGCTCGTTCCAACGAGGGGTCATAACCTATGTTTTTGAGACAAAAAAATGAAAAAAATAATGAAAATTAATTGGCGATTTTTGAGAATAGTGCTGGTCGGTTTTGGCCGTTACGTTAGGTAAAGGGTTAAAGTCTTGATTGTACAGGTTTGTGTTCTGCCAAGGTCTGGAATTATCAAGAAAGTACAAAATTAACAGATATTTTCTTGTAGTTACCCTGCAATATATTCCCCCTCCGACTGTAATTTCTCTTTCAAGTTAAAAAAAATGTCAACACTTACTGTATATAGGCGCAAATGAATGTTTTCACTCTAAATTTGATTTTGTGAAAGAAGAATGATTTCAAGCAATTGTACACCCTAACATCATATATATGTTGTAAGTAAATTCCGGGGGCGCGGTGGCTCATTAGGTAGAGGTGCAGGCTGCAAGCCGAGAGGTCCTCGGTTCGAATCCTACCTGTGGCAACCGCGTTGTGTCCTTGGGCAAGACACTTCACCCCCATTACCCACGTAGGGACTCGGTGGCGTTGTGTACTAAAGCGTACAGCACGTCGATGGTGCGCTTGTCTTCTGCCAATGCTAACCATGCTTGTGTGGAGTTAGTATGTTGGGAAGCTAACAGTTGCTCGCCATTGCTCAGGGTTCTCTCCGGGTACTCTGGCTTCCTCCACCCGTAAAACTGCTGCGGTCATGATTAGCCATTTTTCAGAAATATGTGACCTTAAACGCCAATGAATAAATAAAAAATAATGAGCAAATTCCATATTGAGCTTGAACCTCACTGCTAGTGTTCACTCTGCCAGGTGCCAATTGTAATAAACAAATTCGTTTGGCACCGAAATTGCATTAAAAAACGTTTGGCTCCAAAAAAACCCCAGCATTTGGTATCTAAAATATATTTTTGGTAGGTCTCAAAGATTTTAGGGTTTCTTATTTCAGTGCATCGGTTGCGATAAAATCTCTGTCTGACGATACAGGTGAGACAGAATTCACACCTATCAAGTAATTATAGGTAGCAGTTATAATCATCACTCTTTATTATGGGTGAACTGAATTACCAGTTTATCGATTTAATCTGGTTCTTATCAAACCACTCCTTTGTCATTTAATCTTTTTTTGTCTCGCTTAATCTTTTTTATAATCCTTCTGGAAGATAATAAATTATTTGTTACTATTTTATTTGGAGTGAATAAACAGTGAGTAAATAATGATCATGAAATTATTTTGTAAATGTTAATAAAAGTTTTTTACTTTTTTATAATCTATATTTTTATCATTTATGGATTTTTTGGCTACTAGAATACTTAAACGAGGCAGGTAATATTAAATTAAAATATCGTACCTTGGGTGCAACAAGGCGCCATCTGCAATGCTTTAGCATTGCAGATGGTGCCTTGTTGCACTCAAACGACGATGCATGGTTAATTTGATCTTATTTAAGATCAGATTCGATTTGATCTAAAATCTTTCATTTGGCACAAAAAAAAAAAAAAAAAAAAAAAAAAAAAAATCATTTGGCCCCGAACAAAAAGTCCACGGTGCACCAAACAATTTCAGGCCAGCGTGGGCACTGATCACTGCTGTTTGATGTGAAATTTTCTAACACAGTATATCCCATTAGGTTTATTGTTATGGGGAAAGATACGGCCCATTCGAAACACGATAATCTTTACGAGGCACACCCAAGAAGTGGTTTGCCTCCATCCCATTCACCCCACTCGTAGCACATTGTCCTCCCGCTGTCCCAGTCCTCAACTGAATTGTGCGGTTCTCAAAAATTTTGTCATGGGAAGTGTTACCATTTCTAGAAATTCGACTGACAAAATCATTCTTTGCAAATAGGTTTATCAAACAGAGATAACGATTTTATTCATATCTGCATCGGCAATTAATTATTGATATTGTGTCAAAACAGTCGTGCTGGATAAACTTGGCTTTCAAACAAGTTGCCTCGAACTTAGTCACACTGTGTGCATTAAATATTTTAGATCACCTTCTGACACTGATTATTTATTAACGATATGTAGATGCATCAATTGCTACAGAGATCAAGGAGAATCATAGAATTTAATTTTAAGCTGTGGATGTTTTTTCTGGTTGAGACATACTTGGAATAACACAGGGTTTAGGAATCGGGGAGCACCCCTCCCACACCCACCCACCCCACCCCATCCCCCCACACACGCCCACAGAGCCAGTTTCCGGAGAGAAAAAATCCGACAAATTTTAGAGATTTTTTTTCCCGCCATAACTGATACGTAATTTACTTTTTCCTTACTTTTAAGCCACCCTACCTCGGGAGGAACCACGGGAAGTGAAGCAGTGCTTGTTTACTGTTGTAAACAAGCTCTGTTTTACTGGCAAAATAGAGCCAAGTCACCAATACTTGGCGTGGACGGCCTCTAAAATGGGTAACATGGGTATAAACGATTGACCAAACTAGACTTTATCTCCATGTTACGGTCTTGATTAGCCATTGTGCAGAGATCTGTGACCTTAGCCCATTGGTCCACGTAAGCCCCAAACTGCCTCTTTTATATTGCTTTAAAAGAGATGCCTCCGTGTGTACTGTTCCTTGAGAGCTCAACCCGTGTGGTGCATTTATCTTGGCAATGTTTTTACATCATCGTTGGCTGCCTATGCATGCAACCAACAATGATGTAGGAACATTGTTAAGTCATCTGCATTTGTGTTCAAAATACCTCAACGGAAGCTCTAAAGTGAGGACTGGATCTACATAGTTTGATATCAGTAGCTTTACCGACACCAAAAATCCGCGATGTAGTATCACAACCAGTAAAAGCACGTAGAAAAAGAATATATGCGCATATGTCCCAATGAGACTAAAGTCCTCCTCCTCTGATTGGACGAGAGCTCGCTTAGTATATTCTATGTCTGCGGCTCAAGTGGCAAATGTTACCATCTGACGTCACAGCGTTAATATTTGCAATGACGTCGTCCGTTTCGTAACCGCTTCACCAACGGAGTGACTAGCAAGCCGCTGCATTTTTCTGGATGCTTCACATCAGCTCCCAACCTCGCTGTCAGTATTTCATGAATTTGTACAACCTGTTCCTTGCTTTAACACCTCGCCGCTACGTGGCTCGGTGACACTCAACGCACAGGACACGTTGCTGAAATTCACGAAAAACCTCCAGCTCAGTTGGTAAATATTACTTCTTTGGTCTCACGAGGATATTTAAACATACCGCATTCAGAGGGTTAAACTCGACGTTTGCAGCATTATGCCTACCTGGCTAGAGTTGTCAAGAAGTATTTCAATGCCGTTTGTGCTTTCTGTTTGAAACTTTTATTATTCTGTTGTAATTCGGACCCGTTGTGTCCTTCAGAGGAGGACTGGTCGTATGGTTCACCAGGAAGATTCCAGGAGGGCTCCCTATTGGGTGGACCCTCTGGCCCGAAAAATTGATGCAACCCAACACCCGTTGGTGCCTGAAATTTCGTGAAAACGACCAAGAGGAGAAGTGGATCTGATTGCAAAGAGTGCCGGTATATTGAAATGTTCACCATGTGGACTGTCATAGAGAACATTTCGATGTTCCAGCATTTTAGTCTCCCACTTCTACGGACACTCGGTGGATACACTAGCTACTGACGCCAGATACTGCTATTGTGTTCAGGAGATCACAAGTTACATTTTTTGTCAGTAATTACCGGCATTGTTTTATCATGGACTGTTCCAGCACCATACTTGTCGAGAGAACATTTTCCATTAAAATCATCATTGTGGCGTCTTTCATTTGTCAATAGACCATTCTTTCCGCAAACCATCACTTCTGGCCAACTGAAAGATAGCATGAAAGTAATGACAGTTTCCATTAACACAACTGCGAAAAAAACAGTTGATGCTTAATTAAGTCCCAGGAGTACATGACGGACGTATGAAGCAACGATAGTCTGTGCTCTTGTTTAACATTAAGAAGAATTTGTCCTATATGAATTAAATTCCACGACGTGGACTTTTCTCTCTGGAAACTACTCGACCTATACTTTATGTAAAAATTATTCCATTACGACTCTACACTCGACAAACAACTGACCAAAACTGAAAAAAACGAGTAGAGGTCGATAACAAAACAGTCATTTCAAGAATACTGATTCTGCACCTGCCGTTTATACCGGGCCATTTCCGACCCGGTGTCAGTGGGACTTTCATACTGGGCCCAGACGGAACCCTCCAGTGAAATTCAAAAGAACACTGATTTTCATGTCCAGAGAAAAAGTTTCTGTTCGCGCGATCAATACTTTTTCCGACGGGCAACAAAACCGACATGGTCTCGTCGGGGACGGGGGGAGGGGGGGGGGTGGGGGGGGGGGGGTGGAGGGGGGAGGGGGAGGGGGGGTAGCTTCGGGCAGGTTTAAGTATATTTATATTAAGACAGAAGACAGAGCATAACGAGACAACGAGGGTGGAAACGGGGGAAGGAATCAACGATTCGACGATTCGAGTCGGAGTTTTTCCATGTTTTTCAAATGTTAAATTTTGAAAAACCTCCAACAAGGGTCATCGATTCCTGTCGCCAGTCCACTCTACCTGAGTTGTCTTCTGTATTTTCTGCCACAATTAAAATTAAATTAATCCTTTACCCAAAGCACAGAATATCAAAAATTTTGATTCAAAATTAATTATTTTAATTATTGTTTTTGTTAAATTTAAAAAAAAACAATTCAACAAAACCATATCATGTGACCCCTGATTGGAGCAATGAGCGCGTTCCAATAAGGGGTTCCATGATATGGTTTAGTTGAATATTTTTAAAAAAATTTTTTCTTCTTCTGCTAAATTTGCAAATTGTGTGGGCGGATGCGGCTGATCCGTTAGACAAAGTGTTAAGTGTAAGTAGTATGTAATGTGGTTTTCATCCCATATTTGCCGGATCTCATGCCGGATCTCATGTGACGTCATAGTCACATGACCCAGTGGCTCCATGTTATGTTGTCACGGTAACCCATAACTGTTGTGACGGCATTACCACAGTGATATGTGGTGTTAGTGTGCATGCGCAGCGCGTGTTGTTAGGGTGATACGTGTTTCCGTCGTCCATTTTGTATACTGGAGGCCGCCATCTTGGTTTCTATTGTAGCACGGTGGTTGCTATGTTGCCCAAAGGCTTGTTATATGACTGGGGTATGTTCGGAGGGTATGTTCGATTGAATAGGAGTAAATATAATTACCAAAATAGACCCGACAATCCCTCAAAATCACCAAAAACGACTTTATTTACTACGGTTTTCCCTCAGATTCCCATTTACGGAATCTCTTATATAGCCTGTCTATAGATGTTTTACATTGAACGCTGGTACATGTTGGGGGAATGAAGCAGTCTTATTGAACATCTTGAAGGCCTGAGCGAAGGTATAGCTAGGAAGTAGTGTTACAAGTCAATATTAATGGATGATAGCATAGCCAACAGTACTGGTACAAGGCCGCAATGGCACAAAACTGCTGTAAAAGCTAATGATAGGACAGATAGACCATAGACAAGTAGTGGCCTTGGCGCTTTGGAAATAAGATGGAAGCCGTTGGTAAGACTACCTGTATGGGAGCCATATAGGAGCTGTATAGGAGCTGGGTCATAGGTATCCTTAAATACCAAAATGAGGCTAAGGTTCCGCTCCACAGTTTCGTACTTCTGCACAGTGAATTTTGAAATAAAAGGCCTATCCTGAATCTGACCCCACATAAATTAGGTCTGTATTTTTAGTATTAGGTATTTGAAAGCATGAGACTACTTTTTGGCAAGTAGACTTTAATGTTTTGGTCATTGGATGGAAGCCTGATGCATAGGGTCATAACAGCATGGGATTTCTGTGAAACAGTGGCTCAGAAAATGAGGCCAACTTTTCAGACGTCATTTTTACACGGGATTGTTTACAGGTGTGTAGCCAAAAAATGAGACGGAAACATAGAATTTTTCTTCTCTTTTTGGTGATTGGAGATGATGTGCTCCAAGTCTGGGTAGGTGTTGAAGCTGGGAAAATTCTGCTTTTGTGGCTGCCAAGTGCCCGAAAATGGCTGGTTTGGGCAATTTTTCATTCAAATTTACGGGTCGGGGCTTCATGTTGTACTGGAAGTTATGCCACCCACAATTATATATATCCGTTTTATCTTATCAGGCTGCATTCACTAGGTTCAGCCAATTTAGAAAATGTATACATGTCAGGGGTAATGCAAATGAGTTTGGCTTCATTGGCAGTGGAACAGAACACTTGGCACACCATTTTTGAAAATGCCTTGAAAACTGTGGAGCGGAACCTAAGAGGTATAGTAAATTAGACCTCAATGAGGGCTTTTCTTATAGCCCTCATGGCCTCATACGATTACAAAGGGGTGCCGAAGGCGAGACGTTTTCCAAAAAGAGGTGCTGAAATTGGGGTGCCACGGGATATGGCTGTAAAATACCGAGATGGGGCTAACAGGGATAGTAAATTAGACCTCACTGAGGGATTTTTTCATGGCCCTCATGGCCTCAAACGAAATGAGGCTAAGAGGGGTAGTAAATTAGACCTCAATGAGGGATTTTCTCACGGCCATCATGGCCTCACACGACAAAAAAGGGATTCTCCAAAAGGTATCCTCGATAGGTATCCTCAAATAATACAATACCAGGTCATAGGTATCCTTTAATACCGAAATGGGGCTATAGTCCAGGCACATTAGACATAAAAATGAGAAAGTAAGGAAAAAAATCGGAGAAAGCTGATTTTTTTATATGTTTCCGGGACACACATTGCGGATAAAGTGTGAAAAGTCCGCGCGAATCCGAGTTGAGCTTTTTTAGTTATAGCGTTTTTTTGATGAAAAAAAAAATTTAAAAAAAAATTCGACCCAGCTCCATATTTCTCATTCTTATTCGCCTTAGTAGGGTGAGAATCATAAATATCGTGCTGAATTATATTGAGAATACATATCCCCAACAGAAAATGCCAACTTTGTACCAATCCTCACACTCAATGGTGAAATATTCACGAAAATGTACAAAATTACGAAAATTTTTTTGTTGTTTTCATACACACAACGGTACACAACGTCCATTAAATCAAATCTACGACTACTTTGGGAGTTAAATTATATATCAAAAATTGCAGAAAAGCAGTGGCTTTATAATGATATATAACAATAGTCGTTTATTCCATAATGAACTGGTGAAACGTATGAAATATTAACCATACCCCCTAAACTCAAATTCAAACGGCATCGACTTTTCTCATTCAAATACCGTATTATAGCATCATTGTTTCAATTTCCATGTTCGATTAAATCACATAATGTGGTGTTCGCCTACACTCAAGATGCATTGGCATGTAATGTGTGCACGCCCTTGATGTGTATATATCAAAGCAGTGGAGATTGTGTCTTCGTCAGATAAGTTGACAAAAGTTTTCGTTAGACTCGGCGGCTTCCATATGATTATGTCATATTTAGGGGCAATTCGTTCGATCATGGCTGGTAGCGGCTTGGATGAACTTTGGGGGACTGTTTATGCTGGTGGGTCAATCCATCATTTGATCAGTGGTCATGCATATTCAAGAGCAGTTCGTGCCCATTTGCTAACACAAATTGCCATTACAAAACTTGTGTTTGAAGAAAGCCGAACACTAGATAACATAGACTGCACAGAAGTCAATGAAATATTCTGTGGACTTGCCAGAGGTGACTGTACAACAGCTGACGCTGTCAATCAAGAAAGTGTCAACCATCTACTGTCAAAATTACACGAACTGCTCCAGAATGCGTCCGTAGGACGCACAGGAAAGCTTTGGGTACAATACTACAAGCAAATAGGTCTTCTCCAGTTGTTCTTGAGAGCAGAGCGCACAGGCGACTGGGAACTCCACACATATTGTGTTCGCAATATGATTCCAGTATTTCACGCAGGTGGTCATTTTGCATACGCAAAAAGTTCTCATCTCTATTTGCAGCAGATGAATGAGCTAACAGAAATAATGCAACAGGATGATTTGAAGTTGTTCACTGAGAAAGGTTACTTTACCATAAGGCGCTCAGATAAATTCTGGGACGGGATATATTCTGATCAGACCATAGAGCAGTGTTTAATGAGAATGTTCAAGCTCCCTGGTGGTCTCACACATGGCAGAGGAATAACCGATAGCACTGTTGCGAAATGGGTACATGGACTACCTCTTTGCCTTCCGATATGTAATGCTCTCGAAAATTTTGTTCATGTTCACACTGGTCATGGCGAACAACATCGGGATCTCCGTCAAAGTTCACAATTGACTGATGCCAATGATATCACCAAATTATTGAACTGGCTCAGAGTGCATTCCCCCTTTCAGAATAGAGATCCACTACAATTAGTCTCTATAGCGACCGGGCTTGTGGCCGACGAAACTGTGAACTGTGACCAAGTTCGCAAAATTGGTGAATGTTGCGTATCGAATGTTGTAAGCAAAACGTTCAACAGCATCAAACTACGACGTGTTGACACTGTGAAGTCTTTCGCATCGATGGCAAATAGCATCAAAGTCCGTGGAAGTAAGGTAGTGATTGACCCCACAATTCTGTTCAACCGCATCACATGTGTTATTCAGTCACAAGCAGAGATGGAAGAGTATCTCAAATATGAACTCGCCCCGAAACCACCAGCATTGTTTGATTCTGCTGGAATGAGGAAGACACAGAAAAGCACGCTCGGTAAGATCCTCAAAACATACGGTTCCGAGCAAACTAAAATCCCAGAACATTCTCTGTTTGTTGTAGATGGTGGATTTTTATTGAGGGCAGTTGTATGGCCTAAACAGTCGTCATATAAGGACATATGTACATCATATTCCAATTATCTAGTGAGACATTTTGGGGCGAACGTCGTGGTTGTTTTTGATGGTTATACTTGTACAATGTCGACAAAGGGCATGGAACAAGCCCGTAGATCTAAAGACAGGTATTCCATTGATATCAATATCTCACCCGAGTTACCAGCCACCACACCCCAATCCGATTTCCTTGCAAATGCCAAGAACAAAACCCAACTGATCGATCTTCTAATGCAGGAGCTATCTGCTATCAATATTCAGTCCAAGCAGGCCGAGGATGATGCTGATGTACTGATAGCCGAAACTGCACTTGACATCGCTCAAGATGACAACAATGTTGTCGTTGTGGGAACAGACACAGACTTGTTAGTCATTCTTACCTCTCGAGTTCAACCGGGATGTAATATTCACATGATGTATTCTATTACCCCAAACTTACTAGTTTCAGTTAGTGAAATAGCAACCAAAATGGGTGACCATAGAAGCAACCTCCTTGTAGCACATTCTATAAGTGGTTGTGACACTACTTCTGCACTCTTTCGAGTTGGTAAGAAGAAAGTATTCAGTACAATTGTCTCCGATGTTACTAGCGACTCACAACAGTATATCAACACAATTTTGGCGGATGACAGTACACCAAGTGCAGTAGCCGCTGCCGGGGAACAATTTTTCCTGATCTTATACGGGAGTAAAACTGTTTCCTCTCTCGACCAATATAGATATGTCACTTACAGGCGTTATGTTGCAAAATCTAAACTGAATAAACCCATCGACCTAGCCTCACTCCCACCAAGCAGCGATGCTGCACAACAACATGTCTACAGATGTTATCTCCAGGTCCAACAATGGCTGGGCACTTCGCTTCCTCCGACGGATTGGGGGTGGTCACTAGACAATGGACTTCTTGTACCGACTGCAGCCACAAAGCCATGTGCCCCCGATAACCTACTGAATCTGATCAGTTGTGGTTGCAAGAGTGCTTGTACAAAAAGGTGTGGGTGTAAGAAGGCAGGACTCTCTTGCTCAGGTTTGTGTAATTGCAGTTCGGATTCTTGTAACAACCACAGAAACACTGTCCTGTCGGAAATTTCTGAGTTCGATGAATAATATGTATATAGGTCATGTCATTTCTGTATATAGCGTTGATAATAGTCAGTGTAACTTAATCCATGTTGATTGATTTGTACGTTCTGTAAATATTATTTATTGATTTTTGTACATTCTGTAAATATTATTTATTGATCTAATGCTGCCAGACACAGACGTGTCTGTTCGGTCCCAAGCCCGAAAATAGTTGAGTTCTCATGCTGACGAATTTTATGCCAAAAGGGGAACTCGGCCAGAAGCAGAGGGGGTCTTCCATAATGTCTATTTTGTAAGCAATGATAAAAGTCTTCAAATGGTGGTGGATTTTTTATCGTCTGTCCAACTAACATCCCGTTCTCTACTACGACCCTTTGGGCAAATCCGTTAGGAAAATCGTCATTTTTTGCGTAAATCCGATACTTTTTTGTGAATTTTCAATAATTTTTCGCAGAAATTGTCACAGAATGCACATTTTCCTCTAGGTAAATGTATATTAGACATTATGTAGCTCGAAATACGCGTAAACAAAAAAATACAGTTGGATCAATTCGAGGTTACAAAGTTCGTGCGATTTTTTAAAATTTTTTTCAAACGCGTTTTCGAAAAAAGGCTGTAGAAAAAAAAGCTCAACTGGGATTTTAGGGGACTTTTGTCTAATCGTTCAGTGACATGTACTCGACATTCCCTGAAAAAATCAGCTTTCTCCGATTTTTTTCCCTAGTGAAACCTAATGTTCTTGGGCTACTAAGAGGGATAGTAAATTAGACCTCATTGAGGGATTTTCTCATGGCCCTCATGTGCGAGTCACTCGTTCGAGTAAATACTCTATGGCTTATTTGCTTGATGGGATTCGAGTCGTTCGAGCAATGGCTTATCAGTAACTACTCGATAGATTCTTGGCTTTAGGAATGATATAGGCCTTTGTTATACACAAGGGAGATAACTCTGCATAGAAGTTATGGGAAATCAAACACATGTGATTGTAAGACTTGGACTAGGGAACCGGAGATAGTTGGGACGAGATAGTTAGTGTTAAAGTAGCATCTGTAATGGGCATAAAAATGGGATTCTAGGAAAACGTACTCTAGTTCAATCGAACTGGCTCCCAGATGGGGGGGGGGGGGGGTGGGTCTTGGTACCACGTATAGTGGTCCTAAAAAGGATTCTGGGGGAACCGTAGCATATAAAGTCGTTTTTGGTGGTTTGGAGGGGTTATCGGGTCTATTTGGGTAATTCTACGAATCGGGGAACTACTCTTGTACAAAGGAATATACCCTACGAACATAGCCCTGTCCTATTGTAAGCCTTTGGGTAACATAGCAACCACGTGCTACCATAGAAACCAAGACGTCGGCTTCCAGTATACAAAATGGACGACGGAAACAGGTATCACCCTAACAACGTGCGCTGCGCATGCGCACTAACACCACGTACCACTATGGGGATGACGTCACAAGATGGCCGCTCACGCGTGTTATCATGACAACAACATGGCACCACTGGGTCACGTGACATGACGTCACTTCCAAGGTCCCCCACCGAGGTCCCCCAACCTAGGAGTGAAAACCACATCAATACTACTAGTGTATGAAACTTAGGTTTTAAAGAAAAATATCTTCTTTGGCACTGTTTATTTTCCTGCTGGATACTGCTGTTTTGTACATCAATGAGAATACGCACTGATGCGTAGCGACCAATCAGATGCGTTCTAACATGCTGTAGATCGGATTCCCGTGTGGTTTTCCAAACATATTTCTCAATGCCTGCATTCTATTTGGTAAAGTTGAATGCACACATCAATCGGAGTATGATGTCTATTATCTCAAAATATGATCTTGCGTGTAATCTTACGCCCAGAAATCACAGATGTAGTGCTACATTAAAGCATATGCGAATACGGGGCCAGATGTCTAAAAACCAGCCAGAACAAATACATTTTCAAGTTTGGGCTAAGTGGGTCCCAAAATGGGCCAAACAAAAAATTCACCGTGTGACACAATTTTTCTCCTGACCACCACCCCCGCTCACCCTTCCTGCCCACTATGAAATTTCAAAGCATTGTGAAACCTCAACTTCAAGACTTTAGTAAACCAAACAAAATTATTTTGACTGCACTGAGACAAATGTACAAACTCAACATAAAATCTGTGATTATAATTAGAGATTATAGATTACACTTTAGATGCAGACCAATAGCCTATTGTCTTTGCTCGAAAATGAGGCTCAAATTAGAGGCATCACACTATTTCGATCTTCCAAATAGGGAGAAAACTTAATTATTACTTCATCGCATCTTGCTCAATATTCGCACCAGGTCAAGTGTTCCAAGACCATCAAAGTCGTGTTACAGTGTCATACCCGAAGCTGTGAGGACAGGGCCGGGCCGAGCCGGGCCGGGCCGGGCCGGGGAGAGAGTGAGGGTCCGGGGTAGTAATCCCGGGGCTCGGAACGTCTGGGCCCTGGGTTTCTTATAATAATACACAAACGTGTTGGGCCCGTTTCGTTTATTATTTTCTTAGAGAAACCTATTGAGTTAAGTTTCAAGTTCGTACCGACATCAACCACCCAGGAACACTGCCGAAAAATTTTTAGGTCTCGCCACACCATGTCGGAAATACACAGAACAGCAGAGATTCAAGGAAAATGCGACATTTGGAGTCCAAATTTGAACAATTTCCCCGCAAATATCCCCTGATTAACCTTTTCATACTCTTCACCTCTGAGACGTGTGGTCCGAATATCGAGTGCTTCGAACGAAACCAATTTACCGCTGAGTGCCATTTCCAAAGTTAGTACCATTGTAATCTTATTAACATTAAGTTTTACACAACAGAACTAGCGGGTTTTACTATTAACCCTTTACCTAACATGAAAAGCAGACGACACTTGCAAAAAAAATTCTTGAATAATTATTTTTTTTCATTTTTTGTCTCAAAAACATAGGTTATGACTCCTCGTTGGAACGAGCTCGACGAGCTCGTTCCAACGAGGGGTCATAACCTATGTTTTTGAGATAAAAAATGAAAATATTTTGAAAATTAATTGGCGATTTTTGAGAATAGCGCTGGCCGGTTTTGGCCGTTACGTTGGGTAAAGGGTTAACGAATTCCAATTAAGAACCACCATGCAGTTCTATAGTTGCGTGGCACAAAATGTTAAGAAGGGGGCTGCATCGCGAATGGAGATCCACACTTGTCCAGCGGTTGTAATTTTGGACTGCATGATTCTTGAAGTGATAACTTTATTAAATCTGCTTGACATAATAAGGTTATCACTTCAAGAATTGTTGTGCAGTCAAAAGCTATAAGTCTAGGTTACTAGATACTCACTGATAAACTTGCAAATATGAAAGATGCTTCTAAAAACTTCATTTTAACGGTAAAAAAAATACGATTTTTCATCCTAAAAACTCCCCCCCCCCCAAACTGCCAGAAGTCTCCATCTAATAACTGATTTCAAAACTCCCCAACCCTCTATCTGTGCGAGGGTGGCCATAGAGGGGGGGGGGGGGGGGGAGTCGGTCCTTCCCCATGACCCTGTCCGTTGAAATTTTTATAGTCTGTCAGGAAAATTGTCGGCCGCCCGAACGCCAACATTTTCTCCGAGAGTAGCTAATTTAAAAAACAATTGTTGACCATTTGATGAAACCAGTTTTCGGAGTGCAAAAATACCCTTATGTTTCTTAATTAAATTCTTTGTATGAAAGCACTAGTTCGTTTAATGCAATAATTTTAGAGTACTGCTTTCGTTAAACGAAATCAATTCTTTGAAATAATAATAATAATACACAAGCGTGTTAGGCCTGTTTCGTTTATTAGTGTCTTAGAGAAACCTATTGAGTTAGGTTTCAAGTTCGTACCGACATCATCCACCCGGGAACACTGCCGGAAAATTTTAGATCTCGCCACACCACGTCGGAAATACTCAGAACGACAAGCACGTCACACGCGCGTGTCTTTCTGTGTTTATTACACGCCTGCACGTCTACAAAACAATTATTAGAAGGCAATTCAATGTATCTACAAAAAGAACACAAAACCAAATTTGCGTACTCATACTCTTCTTCTTCTTCTTCTTGATATTCATTATCCCCTTGATATATCGACTCTATTTCTTCTTCGCTATTTTCGTACACATTAAACTCGCCATATACATTTTATTTAGTTATTTCGTTTCATTTCGGATGATCAATCGTCTGCCGTTCGGCACATGTGTGCAGAACGGATTTTCATTTTCTGCATGGTTTAGTGTTGCTGTAGATGGGGATTTCATAGAACAGGCGTGTAATAAATAGGGGATCCGAGCCTCGGGGCTGTACAGCGTGCCTTGATAGGGCAGAAGATTGGAGTGGCGTCAGGTTATTTAATGCAGCTAGGAGTACTTTTTCATTCTCTTGGGGGTCACGAAGGTATCATAACCTCTTCACGCAGGCCAAGATTGAAATACGGGGTAATGAGGGCAGGCACTCTTACCGAAGGATTCCGTATAAGCCACTTGGAGTACATACTGATACAGAGGATTGACTTACGTTGTTTTGCTATTCAACTTGATCATTTTATCCCTCGCCCCAAGAAAAAATTCATTTGTATCTGAACGACTGAACGGCTTCACAAAACCACTGCATTTGTGTATAAAGGATTTAATTTTAACCCTTCACCCAACGTAACGGCATTAATAGGCCAGCGATATTCACAAAAAATCTCCCTTTTAATTCCCCCCCCCCCCCATTTTTGCATATTTATTTATTTATTGGGGTTTAACGGCACTATTGACATCCAGGATTACCTAGTGTCGGTCAGTTTTACGGGTTGAGGAAGCCGGAATACCCGGAGAGAACCATCGATCAGTGCGAACAACTGTCAGACTCCCCAACGTACTAACTCCGCACCTTCAGGGTTACATTGGGTGAAGGCAAGTGCACCATCGATGTGGAGTACACCTTATTACACAGCGCCATCGTGCGGGTAATCGGGATTAAGTGCCTAGATTGCCCAAGGACACAACGCAGTTATCCCTGGCTAGGATCCAACCGTGGAGATCTCTATTTGATTCCGAAACTCTTAACATCTGGGCCACAGCGCTCCCCATTTTGCCTAAAAAACATTGCTTATGCCCCCTCGTTGGAACGAGCTGGTTCGGTTCGTTCCAATGAAGGGTCAAAAACTATGTTTTAAGTCAATTTATTCATTTATTAGGGTTTAACGACACTTTAAGTCAGGGTCATATCATGTCGTTGATAGTTTTACGGGCGGAGGAAGCCAGAGTACCCGGAGAGATACGGGCGGAGGAAGCCAGAGTACCCGGAGAGAACCACCGAGCAACGACGAGCAGCTGTCAGCTCTCCAACATCGTAACTTTGAACTCTGCACCGCGGCACAGGCATGGTTAGATTGGTTGAAGACATGCACACCATCGACGTGCAGTACGCCTTAGTACACAGCGTCATCGTGCCCCCATGTAGGCAATCAGGGTTAAGTGCCTTGCCCAAGGACACAACGCGGGGGCGTAAATCAGTAGCTGAAATGGTCACCCATCCAACTACCAACCGCGCTCGACGTTGCTTAACTTCGATGATCTGACGAGAACCGGTTACCGCGACGCCACCGCGCCCCCTTTTTAAGTCAAATATGAACGTTTGTAGTTGGTCTAGGTTATTCGCGATTTTTTCTTGCAGCTGTTTGCAATTCGGGTTAGATAAAATGTTGAAAAGTTAACGAACGTGGAATGTTGAAATCAATGTCGTGAACAAAATGATAAGAAAACTCGTCTGTGATGTATTGGGTTTAAATAACATAAATATATTTAAATAATAAATAAAATACAAAAAAATGACCGAACTCGTTCTGTCATTTCAATAACACAAATATTTGTTATTTCGAGTGAGCATTTATCAATTACAAACGTATGCATCCAACTTCTAACATTCTAACAATAATACGTCACCGAGTTATATTCATTTCCATTCCGAGTCGACCAATCTGATTACCAAAAATGGTCGCTTTACGATTACAGGTTATTTGAGATCACAATCGGCCGATTCCGATGCCGATTCCAATTGTAATACTGGACAAGTCAAGACTAGAAAGAACTACATTAAATTGAACATATTTCACAGTGTTAAACTCCGTTGAATCAGGTCCAGTAAAATTACCAATCGCGCACACGTGGGCGGTAAACGTGGCTACGTTTACCGCCCACGTGTGCGCGACTGGTAATTTTACTGGACCCGAGTCAATGGAGTGCAACCTTCACTTTCCCTGTATGAACTGGCGATTGCCGCAAGTACGCGCAATTGTAAGCTTTACATATCGTTTAACTTGTATATCCCGTAAAGGGACGTCCAGAGAGATTAAGAACACACATTGTGGTGGTTTTTCAACTACATTAACAATTGAACAATTGCAAACCATTACAAAATGCAGTTTATGAATCATCACAAAATGCTTGGCAACAATCTGTTGAACCGATGTTCCAGGAGCCGTTGCCGTTGTCATCCGATTGCCCACAATCGGCCGATTGTGGGGGCCGGTTCCAATCATCGGGTGAACACTGGACCAAGCATCTCCACTCTGCAAGTAATGACTTGTGCACACATAGGTATGATCTCAAAAATACTCTTGTATTTCAGGTTGGCAGGATAGCACATTGATATTCAACGAGTTTTTCGGTCGCCACCATACATACACTCTATAATCAGTTGTGCTCAAATTCACTCAATCCTGTTAATTTGGGTTGATTTTCAACCCAATTGATTTTAGAGTGTAGATAAGGGCTGGGTGATGGCCTTAACTGTTAGTGCTGTTGTTACGAAACTTAGAAGAGAGTTGTCGGGGTGGAGGAGAGGGTAGTTCCTTGACAAAGTGTTTTTTTTTGAAAGCTCGATAGTCTCTTCTTGAATCCGAGGGTATTTTACAAAGAAAAAATCCAAGGTTAGCGGAAAGGGTACAGATAATTAGCTTTTCTGCTTTAAGACATGATCAAACATCACTGTACTTTTCTTGATCATTACATCATTCTTTTTATTATATTTTTAAGGGTGGAGTGAGTGTCGAGGCGCCTGGAAGCTGGGATATCTTAAATGTGATCGGCTACCATATCGACCAGTTAACCTTTCCCATTCCAATTCTGTTGACTTCCTTGGTACACGGGAACGTAGTTCAACGTACTCTCCAGATAGATAAGCGGTGTCAGCCAGCTTTGCGTGGTACATTCGATTATGTTGCGTATGCAATTCAAATCAATTCCTTTGAAACCATCATAGAAAATGGCATTAAGGTACACAGTAGTCCCGAAGTGTATACTGTTTTTCTCGGGAATCGAGAGCAATATTGATTGGTGTTGTAGTGCGAGCCGAAGTGTGTTTCAAAACCTGTATACATTATTTTTATGTTGAAAACATTTTGGTTGTAGGTTAACAAACAACAGATTGGACCTACTAAATTTAACTGGTTGATGGCTGGATTATTTCTGGTGGACTGAATTTGTCATTCAAAATTTGTTCCATTACAAATTCTTGGAGAGTGCCCACAGGCACTCTCCAATAATTTGTAACAGAACAAATTTATATAAACAAAATATCATTTGCATTTAGCTGAATATTAAACACGAGCAAAGAAAATATTGGCTTCTGATCTGTTGCCCTCATCTTTTTTGAAAGCCCTGATAGTGGCTTCTAGCACTCAACCAGTTAACCCTTTTGCACAGAGTAACGAACATAACCAGCTAGTGCTATTCACAAAATTCGCCATTCAAATTTGATTATTTTTCAAGTTTTTGTCTCAAAAACATAGCTTGACAAACAGGGGTGTCGCAAGATGATCGATTGGAACCTGATTTGTCCCGGCTGTGATAGGTCAAGTCCCGACTGATAAAATATTCCATCTGCATCCCCAAGGCTTGCGTTCGTTGAAGACGATGATGATGTAGTTGGAATATCAGTCAGTCGGGATTATATTTAACCCTTTACCTAACATGAAAAGCAGACGACACTTGCAAAAAAAATTTTTGAATAACTAATTTTTTTTCATTTTTTGTCTCAAAAACATAGGTTATGACCCCTCATTGGAACGAGCGCCGAGCTCGTTCCAAAGAGGGGTCATAACCTATGTTTTTGAGACAAAAAATGAAAATATAATGAAAATTAATTGGCGATTTTTGAGAATAAAGCTTTCCGGTTCGTGCCGTTACGTTGGGTAGAGGGTTAAAATAATTCTTTGAAATTTGTTTTTGCATTTATAAAATAGACATGTAATAGCCGTAACGCGACAACTGTTTTACTCAACACATAACGTACCGGTATTCCAAATTAGTCTTGCTGGGTCCCTCAGCAGCCCAAATTGGGTACTACGTACATCCACTCGTATAGTCTCTCCTGTGAAAGTGTATGATTTTAAGAAAGAGCGAATCCATATCTAAATCTCCAACCCAGATGAAACTTGAAACATTATTTTGGGGGTGTAACTCCCGCCCCATCCCCACTTATCGACGCACACGTAAACATTTTCCAAGACTAAATTTGGATGATAAGATCGTTAGTTGATTTTAGGTATGTGGTACACCCAAGGATGTATCGCACAAAAAATTCTTCACCCTTATTTATTTATTTATTTATTGGTGTTTGAGGTCATATACTTATACACAATGGCTAATAATGACCGTGACGGTGGAGAAAGCCGGAGTACCCGGAAAGAACCACCGAGCAACGACGAGCAGCTACCAGCTCGCCAACATCGTAACTCCGCACTGCAGCACAGGCAAGGTTAGATTGGTTGAAGACATGCTCCATCGACGTACAGAATGCCTTAGTATACATGGTGCCCCCAAGTGGACAATCGGGGTTAAATGCCTTGCCCAAGGACACAACGCGGGAGGGAGTTCGAATTGATCGCTCAGACGATCACCCATCCAATGATTAACTGGGCTCGACGTTGCTTAAATTCGGTGGCTTCACCCTCAAAATTTGCGGCAGTTGTTCCATTAATACTACTGGAAAAGTTATTTTTGTTATGAATGTTTCAGCGTGGATCAGTTTATTTTTACTCAGTTAGTAGGCTGTTTCGGTCGTATTTCACAATCAGAGTAAATTGTCCCACAACGATTGGTAGCAGGGGAATACAGGGACGTGGCGACAGGGTGTGTGTGTGTGTGGGGGGGGGGGGGGGGGGGGGGGGTGTCACCCCAATCCTGGCCAAAATTTCCTATAGTTGGAAATTCGGAGGGCAAGCCACGAGTAGTTGGAAATTCCATCTATCTGGATTTTAGAGCTTCTTTGGTGATGCTGATGTCTCCTTTACTTCCCATAATTCCAACTTGGTTTCAAATCGGCAAAAATTCCAACTGTTAATATTTAAATCTACAGTGTACGCAATATCGAGCTTCATAAATATGCATGATGTCAATCGGTACGAGATTTCTATAGTACGTTTACTTATCGTAATAAAAAAAATCCTCGAAATGCACTTCAAGAAAATCGCATCATGTAAAATCGTTATCCTGAATTAATTCACCATTCACAGTTACAAAATGATGAAACATCGCCTGCATAAAATCTGATTTAATGTTAGACAGTGTGAATTGTTCAAAGTTCTCAGCTTGAGCATTTGTTTAGCACATGTATATTCAATTCCCAGTATAATACCAAATAATAATAACCTGATAATTCTATCATAAATGTGTTGGCATTTCAGTTACTAGAATCAATTTTATGCCCCCCTTTATCTTCAAAATGTTTCTCGGCAGTGAATTTCCAACTACAGAAAGGGACTGGGAGGGGGCCATACACCCCGCAATCGGAAGCCTCTAGTCACGTCCCTGGGAGAATAATCCACGGTGGAGACTACTTTCGAAAGCGGCTACGTTAACACTTTACTCGCCGAATGGACAGCATCAGCCGCGTAATTTATACACATCGCTAGATTGAAAAAAAAGATTATTTTAAAAAAAACCCCAATAAAACCATATCATGTTACCACTGATTGCAACCAGCTCGTCGAGCTTGTTCCAATGAGGGGGTCATATGTTAGGGCTTTAATGAAATTGTATGAAAAAATTGAAAAATAATATTTGAAATAATACATTTTGATACCGTTTGCTCTGGATAGATGGTTAACCCTTTACCTAACATGAAAAGCAGACGACACTTGCAAAAAAAATTCTTGAATAACTAATTTTTTTCATTTTTTGTCTCAAAAACATAGGTTATGACCCCTCGTTGGAACGAGCTCGACGAGCTCGTTCCAACGAGGGGTCATAACCTATGTTTTTGAGACAAAAAATGAAAAAAATAGTGAAAATTAATTGGCGATTTTTGAGAATAGCGCTGGCCGGTTTTGGCCGTTACGTTGGGTAAAGGGTTAAGCTTTTGGTTCGTACACTAACGTATGGAATATTAACTAGAGGACGCTGTTTTAGTGAATATCTGTGAAAAATAATACTTCAGTTCCACACGAATGAGATAATTCCCGATATTCACTAAAACAGCGTAGATTTTCTTTTTATTATATGTTACGTGACATTTTACTGCGCAATATTCAGCCCCCAATTCGACTGCAAACAGTTTCAAGACAATAACAAAAAGCTGCTGATCATTCCTTCAAGGCGACGTCATTTAGGAAGCTACTGAAAAAATTATCGTGTAGACCTGTGGACTCGCAAGCGCGAGTGAAAAATATTTTCATGTCCACACTCAGGAGATAATTCCAGATGCTGACTAAAATAGAGTAGATTTTCTTTTTTATTATATGATACGAGACATTTTAGTGCACAATATTCAGCCCAATTCGACACCAAATGCGCACGTTTCAAAACAACAATAACACAGATCACCTGATCGTTCCTTCAGTGCGACGTGGTGCGGCGTAGTGTTACAACATTTAGGAAGCTACTGAGGGATATTCCTCGTTATCCATCGAGTCGATGGGTATCGAGAAATATGTTTTAGATAATTCGCTATAATTCACAGGCTAGCATATAATAAAAATTAGTATTTCGTTGTTATGTAATAGTATTTCGTTGTGACAGATAAGATGTCCTTTGTTACATATTAACTACGAATTAGCGTATTCTACGTAGCGTTTCAGTGTTTCCGAAGTTTTGACAACATCTTCGTCCTACAAATTCCTGAGAATTCCATTAGGTTTACTAAAACGGTGCATGCAAGCCTCGTGTAAACTATACACGGTGAATAGAAGTCAATATACGGCTGGCCGTCAATGTGATCTCCCCTTTATTTTATTGGAGTTTTAACCCTTTGCCCAACGAATCGACCGCACGTGCCCCTGTAATTTACAAATTAAGCAGTTGAAAAAAAGGTTTCAAAAAATTTCAACAAAACCATACCACGTGACCCCTCATTGGAACTATCTCATCGGGTTCGTTCCAATGAGTGTGCACATGACATGGTTTTGTTGAAAGTTTTTGAAAGATTTAAAAAAAACAATAATTAAAATGATAAATTTTGATATCGCATGCGAGCGTAAAGGGTTAATCACACTTTCAACAGCCAGTGTCACCTCGTATCGGATAGTTTTACGGGTGTATGAAGCCAGGATACTGGAAATAACCACCGAGCAGCGGCGAGCAACTGTTACTCTCCCCAGCGTACTAACTCCACTCGTGCAGGGTTAACATTGGTTGAAGGCAAGAGCACCATTGACGTGCAGTACTCCTCAGTCAACAGCGCCATCGTGCATTCACTTGGGCATTCGGATGAAGTGCCATGCCCAAAAACACAACGCCGTTACCCCTGGCAGGAATCGTACGGTGGACCTTTTGGTTCGAAGTCCAGTGGCGTAACCACTGAGCCACCGCGCACCATCACCTTTATTCAATTCATGTTTAAAATGTTGACAGGCGATACCCGTTCACGTTAAACAAGTAAGAATTCTATCATTAGTTTTCCATTGAGGTTGCCAGTTTAGAATACAGAAAATGTAGTCGACAGGACTCATTCGCAGCACAGTTTGTTAGTGATCTAATATGGTACATATGCTGACAGTTACACCCAAATTGCGCTCGAGTTCCCTCAAGCCCAATATGGAGTTCGCTCGAGCCCAATATGGAGTTCGCTCGAACCCAATATGGAGTTCGCTCGAGCGCAAATATGGAATTGTCTCACACCATATTTACCATATTAGACAACTCGTCCCCTGAGTTTCAATGTGTTCTATGTGCCTATTGGCACATCGAACACATTGGAACTCAAGGGACGAACTGACAAACTGTGTAACTAATAGCATAAGGATACTGTAAAATTGTTTACTAATCAACGAGAGAATCGCGATGTTCATTACCCACATGGACGAATGTTCCAATGAGACTAAAATCCTCATCCTCAGATTGGACGAGAGATCGCTTCGTATATTCTATGTATACGGCTCAAGTAACAAATGTTACCGTCTGACGTCACAACGCGAAATATTTGCAATGACGTCGTCCGTTTCGTAACTGCTTCATCAACGGAGTGACGAGCAAGCCGCTTCATTTTTCTGGATGTTTTCCGTGTGCAGCAAGCGGTGTTCCGGATGAAGTGTTGTTTAAATTACAAACTGATTTACGATTTGAACGAAGATGGAATGAGTTTATCTGGTTTATTGATTATTTATCCAGTGCCGTCGTGGAAACACGGGAGGTTTATTTACGAAACATGTGATCATTAAAAGTTGCCTTGAACAAGGCAACTTTTAACGATCACAAGTTTAGTAAATAAGCCTCTCGTGTTTCACGATGTAGGTTTTGGGCTACGGGTAGTGTCTATTGGAACATATACGTTATTGTGATGAATTGACGGTAACATGGTCTGAAGTTTGCGGCTCGGAGTGTATGTTCAACCTCTACGCTTCGCGTCTCGGTTGAACAAAAGCTCCGAGCCGCAAACCTCAGACCATGTTAGCCTACCGTCAATTCATCACAAGAACTTATATTATTGTGGACGTTGTATCGCGATTTCAACATCCACATCCAACAATTGAGTAGATATTCACAGCACCCTTCCTTTGCTCGTTCATTAGAAACAGACGATATCAAACGAGAAGCCATTCTTTACAAAATGTATGAACAGAGTCGAGAGTTAAATGAATTCAACTCGTGCAGTGCATGGTTAGCCTTTCACATAACATGGCCAGCAGGGAAGGTTTGCACAATTTTTTCTTGATTAAGTACACTTTTTCTTTTTTTCCCTGCAAAACAAAGCTTAAGACATCTCATGGGAAAGAGCTCAACGAGCTCGTTCCCATGAGAGGTCTTTAGCTATTTTTTTAAGGCAAACGTGGAAAAAACCCCAACTTGAATGGTGAATCTTGTGAATAGTGCTTGTCGGACATTCCCGTTATGTTAAATGCTTCACTGAGGGGAGAATCAATTTAGTGGAAGAGGATGTCGAGGTTGCAATCAGAAAATATTGGAAAAGAAGGAATCAATTCCACATTCAAACCTCAGCCTCTACGGACCCGATCGACTTCATATTCGGTAGGTCTGTGTATTTCTATCCTATATAACTAAATTGACACGTTTGGTGGAAATATTTGACTTTATTTACCGAGAATCGGCAATTGAGTCGCGAGATAGGTTTAGTTGAAACACGTTGTGATTCGGAGCGGTCTATGGTATAAGGGAGCTAACTCGAAATGCCACCTATCGAAAAACCATGCGTCGCATGGGTCCATCCACCGTAGAAAGTAAATTAGAACTTCACGGATTACTTTATGAGCTGTAAACGACCTGCTGGTGGTCGCCTCGGTGCTCCCTGGGCTACAAGCAAATTTGATGTTTGGAAAGCGGAGTGATCATTGGTCAAAACTGTGGTCGTAGTGTAAATATCTGACGTAGTTACCTATACCTTTCAATGGTGACAACCGGTGACATGTGCCCTGTTGGTGAAACTTGGCTAGACTTATCACGCACTCATGCGTAATATTTCTTCCTCAGCAGTCATCAGCAACACCAACTACACACAAGTGACTAGCTCCACTCACCTTCTGAGGTTCGAATTTAAAAAATCGCAACAGATCCCACGACACAGTAGTTTAAGCAACGGAATTTACTAAATGCCACTCACGTGGTTGGTGGTGGTAGTTGGGGGACTCGCCCCCAATCCCACCCCCACCCCCACCCGTCACTGTTCTTGGAAAATGTCAGCTTTATATACATAATGTCTAAAATCCCCAAATAGCTTCATTTTGGTGAAGTTATGCCTTCGCTTTGTGGGAACTCAAGCCTTTTTAAAAAGTACACAGGGTACTGAAGTACTCAGGGTTCTCCAGCTGGCATGAAAAGTTAATTTTTGACCCATGAAGGCCTCTGGAGCTTCACCTTTAGTGAAATACACACTCTCGACCCAACTGTTCATGTCGGGAAATAACCCGTGAACAACCGTTTAGGTTACGTGTAGGTTACGTCAGTTGTTTGTGAGTTACACGAACGAACTACAGGTAAGACAAAGTAGTACAACATTACTTAACCCTTTACCCAACGTAACGGCCAAAACCGGCCAGCGCTATTCTCAAAAATCGCCAATTAATTTTCATTATTTTTTTCATTTTTTATCTCAAAAACATAGGTTATGACCCCTCGTTGGAACGAGCTCGTCGACTTCGTTCCAACGAGGGGCCATAACCTATGTTTTTGAGACAAAAAATGAAAATAATTAGTTATTCAAGAATATTTTTTGCAAGTGTCGTCTGCTTTTCATATTATGTAAAGGGTTAATTAAATTACTAATCTCGCATGTCTTAACAAGACTTGACAATCTTTCGGGACTATCTTGACACACAGGTTCAGTACTGAATAGGATGGCATGTTGTTTTTCATCCTAAAAGAATTTCCGCCAGAATAAATAGCAACAACTATAACGTGCGATCTCGCTTCGGCGCGATCGCGCGTTACTTGTTGATATTTATTGCGACGGAAACCCCGTTAAGATGTAAAAAGTCGTGACTGGCGTAGTAAAAAGAAAAGGCGTAGAAGCATCACAACACCCTTTTATCCTATGAGTTACTGCCATGTTATACAGCGTAACCTGCCAACGGGTTACGATATAAGCCCTTTATTGACAGGTTTGCAAAACGAGGTGAAATAAAGTGGGGGAACTATTTTTCTGCTGCTATTGAAAACAGGTGGAAGAGACAAAATATATTTCTGCTGCCAATGCAGGAGAAAAACATTCTGCCCCCCCCCCCCCCTCAAACACACACACACTTCATTTAGTCTGCCTGCGCCCCTCCCCTGCTAAGTGCTCTGGTGGAAATATCTTACAGAGGAAGATTCAGTGAACCAATTTGAATCAAATTCTTGCAATACGGGATTCTAGTGTTTAGTTGTTGCTAAATGGCGCATGGACCCATCAAACAAGGAAACTTTTTTGATTGATTTTCAATGAATGAAAAATTAACCTATTAAGCCAAGAGCACTTATCCTTTATCACATAGGTTATTCATTTCCTGTTCATTTCTTTGCATGTTTTCTGAAAATTTGAGAAAAGGTTCAAGCTTGGACATAGACAATTTATAGGTATCACAGAAGTATTGTGCAATCTCAAGTCTTCTTGCTTCCATTCGTGTAGGATCATCCATGTCAGTCCGTCTACTGCGACGGTGAAATATTTTTTCTTGCGCTGCAGTCATGACGTCATTTCTTATAACGTCACTGGGTACTTCCTCCCATGCAACATCACCGTCAATTTCAAAATCGAAATTTCCTGGAAGGTAAAAACTCTGTAAAAGTTCCGCGTATATTTCGTGAGAATCCTCAAGATCAATTTCCTCCACTGGAATAGACGCCCAAACACCCTCTTCTGGGATATCAGTATTAAACGGCTCCCAGTTCGCTATCCAATCTCTCAACAGAAGGGGGTTGTTTATAACATACATCGGAACTGGGAATGGATTTCTATTAGGATCAACATGATCCAGATATCTTTTTGCACTTGGATTTTTAAAAGCATAATATTCTGACCACCATTTCAGAAAATGTATGTAATCCTGTAGCGCCACGGGAATGTCTTCCCTGTTGTCATATTCATCAATGAGAATCTTACAGAAGTGACGATCAAGCTCGTGGCCTTTTATTCCAACACATTTCTTTTCCTTTTCCGAGTGTTCCGTCAATGTTGAGTGATTCAGAATATGAGCTTGACCTGGGTCGAATTCCACATCAGGAATCACTCGCTTACTCTTTCCACACCCCATGGAGTGGAAGAAGTTCTGAATCTGGAAAATAATAAAAATAATAATGAAATGAGGTATTCCACTTCGCAGACAACTAACTCTCTCTCTCTCTCTCTCTCTCTCTCTCTCTCTCTCTTTCTATATGGTCTATAGAGCGAAAAAAGGGGCGTCGCAAAGTGACCGATTGGTAAGGGTGGGAGCTGATTTGTTCCAACCGTGATGGCTACAGTCCCGGCAGACCAATATTCCAACTACATCATCATAGCAAGCCTTCGTTGAAGTCATCAGGGCCTGCGAATCACCCATTTTCGTATTGAATCGAATCTCGAATAAAATATCGTATCGAGTCTATTATTCGAATTCGAATCGAATCTCGAATCGGATCGGGAGCGTCTTGAAGATTACCGACGGGGGGGGGGGGGGGACAAGGGTGTGGTTCTGTTAACCTCATTTGTTCCGACCAGGCATGTCAAAGTACCGCCGGTACCAAAATAACCGGTACTGGGACGGGACTGAGCCTGTCCCGTCGAAACCGGTACCGGGACAAGTCAACCGTTGGGTATCATCACAATCAGATGGGAGAAATGCGTATTTAAACCGACCCAGTCCCCAAGATCTCAAAGACAAACATGGCATCATACCAATTATTCTGCGGCGACATCAAAGTAATCATGAAGCACGAAAATGATTATTTTGATGTCGCCACAGAATAATTTCTTTGAAGTAGCCGATGACGGTGCTTTCATTGTCTTTGATGCCACGTTTGGAAAGTTAAAATGATCGGCCTTATCCAGCTGGTGGTGCAGACAGAACATGCCTCTTTAGAGCGTTTGGTATGTTCATTCACAAATAAGCTGTCGTGTAAGTGTGCCATACACAATACACAATTCGTCCCCTGAGTTCCAATGTGTTCTATGTGCCAGTAGGCACATAAAACACATTGGAACTCAGGGGACGAATTATTGGCCGGTTTTCGCTCGTTCAATTATGAACAAATGCGGGACAAATGCTTCAGTACCGGTGTCGGTTGGAGCATGAGGAAACCGGCGGTACCGGTATCGGTACAGGTACCGATTGGCATGCTTGGTTCCGACAATGATGGCTTATGTCCCGAATGGTAAAATATTTCAACTACATCACCACGGCATGTCTTTTTTCAAGAAAGAAATTTATTACTTGCAGAGAGTTGATATCTTAGACTTCAGTCGTGACAAAAATGACCCGAATGAAAAAAATATGGGGGAGTGTCATCTATTTACAGTCCTCTTAGCAATGCCAATGCCATGGGCAAAAAAAGAAATTCATCTTGTAGTTTTTCTTCATAAAATGTAAATAACGGTCGCGCGGAGTGTCAACGCCTTCACTCCGCGCCAGATTTGGTTCCAAGTAGAAATAAAACCCGTCGGTGAACCTAAACATACGAGTCTTCGTGTGATCTAAGAAGAACCAGATATTTTCATGTAGTGTTTCCTTGTTTTGTTCATATAAAAAACTGTCGTTGTCGCGTCGCTTAGAGCATGCGAGGTGGAACAATTGAAAACGTGTTTCTGACGTTGCTTCGTCGCCATTTTAAAACTTTAACTCGGCGCGGCTTTAGGTTCCGCTCGACAATTTTCCAGGCATTTCCTAATATGTCATGCCATACACTCTGTTCAAATGCAAATATACTGTTACTTAGTTATCTAACCCACAACATGTATTACATTTCCCAAATCCACTAAAACATATAACACTATCTGACTAAGTAGAAATAAATAATCTGATTGTGGGTGAGATAATTTATTGTCAAAGGCAAGACTTCAATCTTCAAAATTGCATTATAAAATGCTGATACCAGTCATGTTCAGCCGCCCAGCATCCTCAAAAACAGAATGTTCCCACTTTCCCCGCTCACCTAACTAGGGCTGCACGGTATATCGATAAACCGATATATACCGGTATTCAAACCAATATCGATTGAATACCGGTGTAATTACAAAAATATCGGTTTATCGTCATTATTTATTTACCCACAATTTTGATTTTCAAGATGTCTAGAGTTTTTTAATTGTAGCCCCGAATGAATAATATTATCCCTTTATCCAAGAAATCGTCTACTTGTGCCCTCGTAATATACAAATTCAGCAGTTGAAAAAATAATTTTCAAAAATTTCAACAAAACTATATCATGTGACCCCTCATTGGAACGAGCTCGTCGAGCTCGTTCCAATGAGGGGTCACATGATATAGTTTTGTTGAAATCTGGGGAAAATCTGAAAAACTAATTTTGAAAATAATAAATGTTAATATCGTCTGCGTTGGGTAAAGATTTTTCGAACCGCATCATCAAGGCATGCTAATTGGTTCCGACTGTGATGCCTCGAGTCCCGATTGTGGTACTTGTGTTCATATATCTGAACAGTTTTCGATATACCGGTATACCGCGGTATTTTTTTGAATACCGATACCGGTATTCAGTTTTGAATATCGTGCAGCCCTACACCTAACCCTGGGGGCATATAACCCTTGTTTCTAAAATGTGAAAAAAATCCATGTTTCCGTTTCATTTTTTACCACGACAAACAGAAGAACTAGTTTTGGTTCCAGGAGGGACCAAAATTTCTCTGTGTGTTGTTACACTCCTTTATCTAAACAAGACTGAAATCTTCGATTCACACTTAAATGTCTTGATTAACCCTCTTCACATTAATAACAAAACATCCAAATTTCAATGTTCAGTTTTTTTCCCATAATAAAACTAGGATTTTAGCCAATTCATTCTTGTTTGACAGAGCTCACAGAGCTCTGCCAAACAAGATTGAATTGTTAACCCTTTACCCAACGCAGACGATATCAAAATTTATTATTTTAAATATCATTTTTTCAAATTTTTCAAAAACTTTCAACAAAACCATATCATATGACCCCTCGTTGGAACGAGCTCGACGAGCTCGTTCCAACGAGGGATCACATGATATGGTTTTGTTGAAAGTTTTTGAAAAATAATATTTTTTCAACTGCTGAATTTGTATATTACGCGGGCGGATGCGGGCGATTCGTTGGGTAAAGGGTTAAATCCCAGGTGTATTATGGGAAAGATCTGCTGCTTGAAGTTTCAGAATTTTGACCTCAGTGTGGAAAGGGCTAACTAATTATTTTGAAATCGCGATGGCTCAGTGGCCACTGCATTGGACTTCAAACCGAAAGGTCTACGGTTTGACCCAACTTGCTTCGGACCAATAACTTCAAGTGCGAAGAGTCCATACCTCCGTGACATTTTCTGAGGAATAAAGTCAAGATGTCAGGCCACTGGTCTATACTCTTAACGTCACCACGTGTGAATGAGTTCGTGAATACGACACGAGTGCCAGCGCGGAAGGATAGAACGTGGGGCGCAGTCTCGAGTTCTATCCTTTCGCGATGACAAAAGTAGCGTATGACGAATGCATTCACACATCGTGGCGTTCCTTGTTTATTACATGCATCCGTGGCATAGACTCATTAATTCAAAAATTCAAACTTCACACACAGAAAATTTCAATCTTTAAAACTCTTTGTTATTTTTCCGATCGACATTTTGATTGATCGGCAGTCACCGCAGCTTCCGAATTGATCTGGGTCAGAATGCGACGTTTCAATAGCCGATTACGAAAAGGGGCAACGGTTTTTAGTTCTTTTGGTGGACCCATGACGTCAGGTGGAAAAATGGTCCTTCAACGGAAATACGTATGGAACATGTGTTCCGTACGGGTTTAAAAATTTGGAACTGGAGAAAAATAGACGTGTAATGAAATTCTGTTTGAATTTCGACGCTGTTTGCCCACTTTCGTGGAGCTTGTCCGCAGACGACAGTTGATACAATGTGATGTCTCTTCACCCACAAAGATATACTGATAATCTTTCGTCCTCCAGTCATAGATATTCCAATCAATAACTATTTAATTCAGCTTGAAAATATCAAAATATTAAGATAATTAGTGGAACTACGCAGCGTAATCCTAATACTTCAGCGGTGATGAGTCTTCATGCATAATGATAGTCATCAGAGATTCGGTCAAATCAAGTTTGGATTGAGAAACATTTCTTGGTTGATTCAGAGAAAATGAATGTTTATGGTATTTTTAGACTATTGAACCTGAACATGGACGATGAACTTATTAGGGGCTAGACTGGTTCCATGCTGTAACAACGTCGAATTGCTTACAGAATTAGAGGCTTGAGAGCTTTCTACAAAGTGTCGGGAGTTTGTTATGAGTGTGTGATAATTGTTGGAATGTAAATCGACGGAGATGTTTTGTTACGTTTGGCAAGTCAAAATTGACCGTCTGCTTTCAACAATTAGGTTTATATTTGCCGGTGCCGCGATAAGTTAATTCCAGTCGGCTCGATCCAAAGCCTTAACAATCCCCCGTTAAGACTCGGGTGTTAAGTAATTTAAAAAGTGCCTATAATTAGAGAATCTCATCCATATGCCATGTGCAAATGTCGGACTAACGGAAAAGGAAACATGTTTTGCAAATCAGCTCTCTACAACTTATGTGATTTCTTTATAATGTGGAGAAATTTCTACATGTTGCTATAGGTGGATTTTTGCAATTCTTGGGATGACAGATACTTTTATCCCAAGACTTGCAAAAAGCCACCTATAGCAACATGTAGAAATTTCTCCGCTTTATTTTACCCATTTACCCAACCTAACGGGCATATGCGACCAGTGCTGTTCATAAAAATCGCCATTCAAATTTTATTTTTCAAAACTTTTTTGCCTCCTCAACAAAGCTTATGACCCCTAATTGGAACACGATCGTTTCAATGAGGTTTATAAAAACCGTGTTGAGGAGGCAAAAACTAAAATACTTAATTATTCATGAAATGTTGATGTAGGTATCGTCTTTTTGTAGTGTTAGGTAAAGTTTAATTTTATTCCACAGCTCATGACCAATCACTGAAATGAATGAGTTCCTAATTTGTGAATAATCAAAACATAGTGTCTGAGGCCGACTAATAGTTTATCACTTTTATACTCCACAGACACGGCAATTAGGCAAGGAACAGTTTTACATATCGAGGCCATGAGTGATAAACTGCCCCCCCCCCCCCCCCCCCACACACACACAAGTGCCACTTGGGCTTTTTCTATGGGGATCATAGCTGAAGGTTACGGCCCCATCTACCTCGGAAGGCGCGAACCTTTTTATAACTCTTTACCTAACACGAAAAGCAGACGACACTTGTAAACAAAATTCTCGAAAAACTATTTTATTCAGTTTCTGCGCAAAATATAGCTTATGACCCCTCGTTGCAACGAGCTCAACGAGCTCGTTCCAACGAGGGGTCATAAGCTATGGTTTTGAGACAAAAAACGAAAAAAATAATGAAAATTGAATGGTAATTTTTGTATATATAGCGCTGGCCGGTTTTGGCCGTTATGTTGGGTAATGGGTTAAATTTCGAATAGACAACATCATCACGCTCAATTTTGTTTTCAAATTGAGCTTTTCTTTACTGTTAATAAATGAAATAATGGCTGTGTCAGACCTGATATAAATATCCATCAACACTGTTTGTTAACACAACAGGAGTTTATTTTTCAAAATCTTCTTGCCCTTCTCTAAAATCTTTAGTAGGACAAATGACTCTAAAGTCTTACTCGTCCTCCAAGAAAACTGACATACTTGACTAATATCGTCATAAAAAATCGCCTTTCGACAAAGTTATCTCCCTTGAAATTATTAGACGAGCGAGGGAAAGTCCAACTAAGAAGCAAATAATTGTTGAGAAAATACCTCCGATGTTAGTAAAAATATAGCCACGTTTCCTTTCGTTACTTTTAATACAGGAAAACAACAGACAACTTTCGGGGCATTTTTCCTTTGAAATTTTTAAACGTGCGAGGAAGATCCAATTTTTTATTGGGGATTAACGATACTTTTGATAGTCAGGGTTCCCTCGTGTCGGACAATTTTACCGGTGGGAGAAGCCGGCATACCCGGAGAGAACCCCCGAGCAGCAGCGAGCTACTGTCAGACTCCCAAATGTACTAACTCCACACAAGCAGGGTTAGCATTGGTTGAAAACAAATGCACCATCGACGTGCAGTACGTCTTAGTACACAGCGTCACCGTGACCCCACGTGGGTAATCGGGGTTAAGTGCCTTGCACATAGTTGTATAAATAAAGTATCTACCATTTTTGAAAAATCTCGCTGTTTAGTCTTTAGTTAGGAACCTACCATTATTGACGTACATTCCCGTTCAGATCACACCACATGACTGAATTTTGATCAATTACCGGCCTTCGGAGAAAATGTTTGTGTTTAAACGGCCAACGACTTTTCCGATAGACAACCAACATTTTCCGACGGACAAAAAAACGACAACCAACATTTTCCGACGGACAAAAAAACATATTGTATGGGGGGGGGGGGGGGGGGGGGGCGAACCGCCCTTTCCCTTCTAGCTTCGGGCCTAGGCGCGTAGGTTGGATTCTATAATAGGAGGTGCCCTAACCAGTTTTGGGTGATGGGCAAACATGACATTCGGAAAGCCGTGCTGTGGTGGGGGATCCCCTATCCTAACCATGACCCTGCGGCTATTACCCCTCCTCTCAAAGTGGGAGGAGGGGTAATGACCGCAGTGTCATAGTTCAAAATTCAGTGCTCTAAGATCGAGTCTGAGGCATTTGTAGCGTGTATAGCCCATATTGGAGACCATTTTTGGGGGGAGGGGGGGCTCTATGTTATGTAAAACTTGCCTTGGATCAATCTTTTTTTTGGGGGGGGGGGGGCAGCGAAAGGTTTAGGGTTGCGCCCCAGCCCAGCCAGCCCAGCCCCGCCGGGTCACTGCCCCCCCCCCCCCCCCCCCCCCACACACACACACACACACACACACCACGCCAATATTCGGGCTTGGTCAAACCGCATAAGAAGAAATGTTTCCACTCTTCACTGAAGACTGATAGGCCTACATGGAATGCTGATGCTATTCCGTTTTTTTTCTCTCATTAATTCGAGAAAATATTTTCTGACCTTAAAGCAGTCGGAGTCCCGATGTAATTGACCAACATTTTCTAGTTATACACAAGCACATATATACTTAGAAATCAATACATTTATATATATATATACATATCTAGATTCCTCTAAAGGTCTGCTAATGAAAGCTGACATTTCTAATGTTACTTCGAATAATTCCATTGCATCGTTATTGACGGTTTAATTGAAAGAACGCTGGATTGATTGGTAATCAGCATTTGTTCATAAACAATTGTTTTATTATAGTTTGTAGGTTACCACTAGATCACTCGCGGAGTGGAGTTTTTATACAGATAATAAATTTCCAAATATCTGGAAAAGTATAGAAAGAACTACAATAGTTTCAGCCAATAGACCTCCATGAGTGGACACACTGCTTCTGTTTCTTGTGCGCTTTTGGAAGAATTCTGGGTTGTTATTTGGCAGAAACTCCACTCCCTGTGTGGGTTTTTGAAAGTGAATAGCTCTCTCCGTGTATATATAAATCATATTTAAAAAAAAATAGTTTAAGAACATATCATATTGCTAAGGTATTTTTCTCCGTCTCTCGTTAACCTGCTTACCGAACGTTACGGCAATAACACGGTGGATTTTTGATCCAGTTGTGTTAACAACCGAGACCTATGGTTTGGCGACGGTTGGTGTGCATCCGGGCGGGTTGGTGTCCGGGCGTCCTCGCACTGTTAGCGCAATAACTTGAACAAACGTTCTCCGATTTAACTAATATTTGCCATACAAGTCTTTTGCAATAGTATCTCAAGCGAGTTCGAAAACTGGCGCGGCCCGATTTTTCGTTACAGAGTTATGGGCCTTAATTGATCAATTTTTACAAATTTTGAGCTCGTTAGTGGAATAACTTGAACAAACGTTCTCCGATTTGACTAATATTTGCCATACAGGTCTTTTGCAATAGTATCTCAAGCGAGTTCGAAAACTGGCGCGTCCCGATTTTTCGTTACAGAGTTATGGGCCTTAATTGATCAATTTTTACGAATTTTGAGCTCGTTAGTGGAATAACTTGAACAAACGTTCTCCGATTTGACTAATATTTGCCATACAGGTCTTTTGCAATAATATCTCAATCAAGTTCGAAACTGGCCCGGCCCAGTTTTTTATTACAGAGTTATGGGCCCCAATTGGTCAATTTTTACGAATTTTGAGCTCGTTAGCGCAATAACATGAACAAACTTTCTCCGATTTTACTAATATTTGCCAATCAGGTCTTTTGCAATAATATCTCAAGCGAGTTCGAAAACTGCCGCGGCCTGATTTTTCTTTACAGAGTTGTGGGCCTTAATTCGTCAATTTTTACGAAATTTGAGCTCGTCATCGCAATAACCTGAACAAACGTTCTTCGATTTGACTAATATTTGCCATACAGGTCTTTTGCAACAATTCACAGGCGAGTTCGAAAAGTGGCCTGGTCCAAATTTTCGTTACAGAGTTATGGGCCTTAAATAGTCCATTTTTACGAATTTTGAGCTCATTAGCGTCAGTTTTTACGAATTTTGAGCTCAGCGCGTTGACGTTTCTGATTTTCAATAGAGAGTGTATGTAGAAAGTTGCCACAACTCGACGCCTGCATCTCCGATGCGCACCTCTTGTTTAGTATTTTTTTGATGAGCGCCTCAAGAGTTAAACGCTTCTCGGTTAACCCTCAAGTCCCCAAATAGGCCCAAACTGCCACATTTGAACTGCTTTAAAAAAGTACATCCCAAGTGCATTTTTTTGAAAACTCAACCGGTAGGCTACATTTATATATCTTGGCAGTGTATATATTGAAAGTGTTTTTACATCATTGTTGGCTGCCTATACAGGCAGCCAACAATGATGTAGAAACACTATAAAGTCATCTGCAGTTGTGTACATGTTTACATGGTAGTTATTATTATCGTAAAATTAATTTGAGGCTTTACGGGTTAAGGAATAATTTGAAGATCGACAGTTTTCGACTTATTTATTAGGTGATTAAAGATACTTTCAACAGCCAGGATCACCTCATGTTGGGTAGTTTTACGGGTGGAGGAAGCCTGGGAACCCGGAGAGAACTACCGAGCAACAGCGAGCAACTGTCCGACTCCCAACGTACTAACTCCCCACAAGCAGGGTTAGCATTGGTTGAAGACAAGTGCTCCATCGAAGTGCAAAACACCTTAGTGAACGGCGCCACCGTGCACCCACATAGGCAATCGGGATTAACTGTCTTGTCCAAGGACACAGCGCAATTACTCCTGGCGGGGGTCGAATCGTGGACCTTTCGGTTTGAAATCCAATGTCGTAACCACTGAGGCACCACGTTCCCGAGAGTTTGTGATATAAATGTTTAGAACACTGGCGAAGTATATATTTCATTCGACCACATAACTGCTGTAGTGTTAACCCTTTACCTAACACGAAAGCAGACGACACCTGCAAACAAAATTCTTGAATAACTAAATATTTTTATTTTTTGTCTCACAAACATTGCTTATGACCCCTCATTGGAACGAGCTAATCGAGCTCGTTCAAATGAGGGGTCATAAGCTTTGTTTTTGAGACAAAAATAATGAAAATTGAATGGTGAGTTTTGTAAATAGCGCTGGCCGATTTTTGCCGTTACGTTGGGTAAAGAGTTACATGGCAAGTTAGGTGTTTGTATACAAATTTCCCCCACTGAACTTATATGTCGAGTATTGACCCTCTGCAGGACACCACGCCACAAAATTATATATTACGGCCTTGGATCCAAGTGTGGACTAGGTCCATACTTAATGAAAGATAATTTGTAAAACAATTCAAGCAAGTGCACATTCAAATAACAAATCTCTCATTAAAATGAGAATATCGATTTAACTTGGTGATGATATCGCTGAATGGCCAAACGTATACTGGAAACATCGCAGACTTAAATTGTTGGCGGTGTCCACAATAAGATAAATTTAATTGCAATACAACATCCATATGGACAGATTGCATAACAACGATGAACATATACATATAGAAAAGACCATACATATATATGAATTATAATTCAAATATGTAACACGTAAGTCTCAATGTGCAAACAATAATAAAACTGTATGCATTCTAAGAACCTACCGAAGTTAAGCAACGTCGAGCCCGGTTAATCATTGGATGGGTGACAGTCTGAACGATCAATTCGGACTCCCGCGTTCTGTCCTTGGGCAAGGCACTTAACCCCGATTGTCCACATGGGGGCACGACCACGCCGTGTACTAAGGAGTACTGCACGTCGATGGTACGGATGTCTTCAACCAATCTAACCCTGCCTGTGTTGCAGTGCTGAGTTTCGATGTTGGGGAGCTGGCAGCTGCTCGTCGTTGCTCGGTGGCTCTCTCCGGGTACTCCGGCTTCCTCCACCCGTAAAACTGTCACGGCCATGATTAGTCATCGTGCATAAGTATATGACCTTAAACACCAATAAATAAATAAATAATAATTCTTAGAACCCTTTACCTTACGTAACTGCTAAAACCGGCCAGCGCTATTCACAACAATAATCATTCTGTTTTTCATTTTTGGGGCTCAAAAACATAGCTTATGACCCCTCATTGGAACGAGCTCGTTCCAATGAGGGGGCCATAACCTAAGTTTCCGACGCAAAAAAGAAGAAAATTAGTTATTCATTCAAAAATTTTGTTTACAAGTGTCGTCTGCTTTTCGTGAAGGTGAAGGGTTAAGACTCAGTTAGCATCATTCTTTCTCAAATGTATTATATTGTTTGTTTATTGTTTATAGTGGCTTAACGACATTTTCAACAGCCAGGGTCATCTCGTGTAGAACAGTTTTCGGATGGAGGAAGCCGGGGCATTCGGAGAGAACCACGGAGCAGCAGCAAGCCACTTTTAGACAATCCAACTTATAAGCAGAGTTAGCAGCGGTGAAGGCAAGTGCACCATCAACGTGCAATAGGTCTCAGCACGCAGCTCCACCGTCGTGCCCCATATGGGCGATAGGGGTTAAGCGTTTTGACCAAGAACTCAACGCACTAACCAACCCCTGTTCAGGATCGAAACGTCACCCTTTCGGTTTAAAGTCCAATGCACTATCCACTGAGCCACCTTACTCCTCAAAATGCATTGTTTGCCATAGAACTTGTATCAACTAAACTAACCGTAAAGTGTCTCGTCAAATAAATCAATTTGTGTAGGCCTGAATTTCTGTAATTTATGCGCACCTTCATCTTGTCTGAATATTGAAAGTGATTATTTTTTTACTTCACTCTCCTTGTATACATAAAGCAACTTCTAGTTGGATTGATGCATTCATAAATACACGGTTAGTCTTTTTTATACTGATTATTAGCATTGTCATGATTCTGTGTTTAGGCTTGTTCGACAAAAGATAAAGCTATCCAGGATTAATAATGGTTTCTATGTATTTTTATTCATTTGGTTGTAGAATAAAACACAATTGTCTTGATTAAAGAGATCAGTTCAGAGGTGCAATAAACACAACTGAGGATAATTAAAAGTTGAAACAAATCTCAGTCTTGTTTCAACATGATATAGGTTCTAAGTATATTCCTGTATTTTGCACCTGTTTCCAAACTCTTGAGTTCCCAGCTATATCATTGAAAGATGAAACGAAATTTGTGCCCAACCCCTTTTTCAAGAGAGCACATGGGGTGCTTTTCATTTCATAAAATGTTTTCTGGCCCGAAGTTAGTTGGGGGTGCTGGTGGGGGCGGGGAAGGGGGGGGGGGTGGATGAGCGATTCGGGCTCCCCATGACCATGTCTGTCAGGAACTTCTATTGCCTCTCCAAAACATTACGGGTCACTCGCATAGGCCTACCAATATTTTCTCTGAAAGCCGCAAATTTGAAAAAAAATGTTAACCTTTTTAACTCTTTATCCAACGCAACACACGGGACATCAAACTTTGTTGTTTTAATTATTTTTAAACACTTTTTTTAGGAATAAAATAGAAAAAATATAATTTTTATAAACTTAAAAAAAAAATAAACAAAGTAAAAACCAACAAACAAGCAACCCCCAAAAGCCTCAAACAAAAACATCTCCCCCAACAACCCTCAAAGAGTGCACTATGCCAGCAACCAAATGCCAATTTTTGGCCCATGCTTGTTTGGCATATACAGTTTTTTTATCGATGGTTTTGTGTAGTATAGACCTTCCCCTTCAAGATAAGACCTGCTGTGTCGTCACCAGCCGTGGGGAAATTTAAATATTCCCGCTCAAAAAACATGGCCTCCAAACGCACGAAAATTTACTAAAATAATCAAATGAGACCTGAGAAAATACTGCGTAATATTATCAGTTATGATTCCTATAATAGTAAAGGCTGCAGGCCTGAAAATAAGCCGTCTGACATTTGCAGAATGAGGTCCCCAGAGGGTGAGTTTGATGATGATATCCCATACAGTGGACCATTTATCCTCTGGGTACCTCTTTCTGTTTCGTTTTGGGACCCTGATTCAGATTGAGGCTCACAGAGTGTACATTTAGTGATGCTACCCTGCTATGCAGGGTAGCATCACTAAATTCATCCACTTGGGACCTCATTTTGCAGATGTCAGTCTGCTTATTTTCTGGCTTGAAAGGCTATCTTCTTTGAGACGACCATCAAAAGATATGGACATGGCAAACATGGCGTCATTGGTATTACTTTGAAAAACCTTAGACGCCAAAACAAGCATTTGTGCTCTGGCTGCTTGAGTATCGCGGTGAAAGAAAAGAAAAAAAAAAAACAGAAAAAGAAACGGAAAGAAATAAACATTTTTTGCATAGGATAAATAATACCAAGAAAAATGAAACAGTAAAAGTGAAACAGACCAACAATAGTAATAAAATATGGGTGTGAGGTTTCAGTTACAATATTGTTTTCAGTTGTTTTTGTATTTAAATACAAACGTTTATTTCCATAAATTGGCATGAAAATGGTTTAATAAATCATATTCAGTGAAAAATTCGTTTCTTTGCATGTATGAATGGTTTTCCTCAACAGTATCATTTTAATTTTGAATAATAAAATAAAATAATAATAATAAAAATACACAAAGTAAAGCTCCATGGGGGATTTTTCGGTGGTGGTGGGGTGATTAAGATTGCAAACAGAAAATAGGGTGTTTCTTTCTTCCCGTTACTTTTTTCCTGTTACTTTTTTCTGTATCTTTCTTTCCTCTTTCTTTCTTTCGTACATTATTCCAAGCCACCTATCGGCCTATTCACACACAGGAGCCAATACTATAAAAACTTTTGCGATTCAATTCAGAAAACTTCAGTTCAACACACAAACACTGCCAGGCTTGATTCCCGGTTCTGTGCTATAGATTGCCCAGATATCGTCACCCGCATTTCGGAATCCGAATCGATCTCTCAGACGGTCACCAGTCCAAGATCTAATCGGGCTCGACGTTGCTTAACTTCGGGGGTCTGACGAGAACCGGTTACCGCAACGCCACCGCGTCCCCATCTGCTAAAATACTCTGCTTTCATGTATTCCAAATGCATGTATGTTTTGTCAGTCAATCGGTTTAAAATGGAGAGTGCACTGACTTCGAACTATTTTCGGCCCTACTTTGTTGAAAGACGCGGTTAAATTAAAAACAAAGTGGGGAATCTGAAGTTCCGAAAAACAGTAATTTTTCGATTGCATCAGTTCAGTTAGTCGGTACATTGGAGACACTTACAGGTATCACTGAACTAAATATTTGAATTAGAAATACCTGCCTTGAAATGTTGCATCGGAAGTGATGCAATCTCTAAAAATAAACAGCATTGGGGAAATAAATTGTTTCAACAAACGTTTGAAGTAGTCTATTAACATCTTGCATTATTGATGAATATTCAAGATAAAAAAGAGGGTGATTTGATGACTTTTGGACCTAAAAAATACAATTTACATTTGGTGTGTTTTTGTAGGGAATTCCCTGAAAAATATGCGCACGTGACCGGTACTTCTCTTGCTGTAAATTTTTCTTTCTTATTTGTTGCGCGACCCCTTGATTTGGAGTCAGAAAAAGTTGTCTGAAGGGCTATTCTTGACAGATATTTGAATGCCAAAATTAAAGTGATGCGATCATATTTTGGGGGGCCTGAACGTTATAATGGTCGCCTGTGGGAAAATATTTAGTTCCGTGATACCAGCATAAGACACTTTTCGCATAATGCACGTCGACTGATAAAAATTACGAATAGTTGATAGTAGTCGTAAATTTGGCGGATAGTCAAAAAAACAAACTTTTCGCAGAATTGACGACTACGAGTCCGTTCGTGCTTCGCAATTTTCTTGTTTTGCGCGGGGACGAATTACAGTTTAAGGACATTATTTATTTATTTATTGGTGTTTAAGGTCACGTACTTATGCACAATGGCTAATCATGACCGTGACAGTTTTACGGGTGGAGGAAGCCGGAGCACCCGGAGCGAACCACCGAGCAACGACGAGCAGCTGTCAGCTCCCCAACACCGTAACTCCGCACTGCAGCACAGGCAGGGTTATATTGGTTGAAGACATGCGCACCATCGACGTGCAGTACGCCTTAGTACACGGCGTCATCGTGCCCCCATGTGGACAACCAGGATTAAGTGCCTTGCCCAAGGACACGACGCGGGAGTCCGAATCGATCACTCAGACGGTCACCCATCCGAGGACTAACCGGACTCGACATTGCTTAACTTTGGTGACCTGGCGAGAACCGGTTACCAGTTTAAGGACATAATCTTATAGAGCGAACCCCAACATTAAGTGTCGGAGAAACGCTATCAAAACTTTTACAATATGATATATCTGTGTGTTTTAATAAGAAATCGTTATCGTAACTACCGGTATAATATAATAATGGAAAACGACAGTTGACACGAAGAACACAAATTCCAGTGACGTAGTACCCATTCGTAATTCTCATCAGTCGTCGTTAATTATGCGAAAGGTCTCTATTGTACCGATTTCACTAAATCCTACTTTTTGTTTGAATAATCTTCACACAAGAATCTAATCTGTCAACAGTTTTAAAATATATATAAAGTTTTGATAGTCTGATGCTGCTCCCATTATTCTCTGCTCAGAGAGAGAGAGAGAGAGAGAGAGAGAGAGAGAGAGAGATATGAATATATGTAATTATTTTTTTTTAATACTGATAGATTCATTCCATCTTATACCAAATCGGATTTATATGAACCCATAACCTTGACGGTCCTTCATGATTGACTATTTTTGTACGATTTGTTTTATCTTCGTCATTCTTTCCAATTCGTCATAAGGGCGTGCGGCAAGTGTAACAAACATACTCATGTTATCACGTCTTCTGAAGAAAGTTCACACACTGGTAGTTTTGGGGTCATATGTACACTTACACACACACATAGATATCTATGCACGGCTTGGAGTCAACTTCAAACGCGGAGACACAAAATGAAATAATTACTCTCTATGAATAACCACCTTACCCCATACGTAATTTCAATACACCATTCGCTGGTTTAATCTTCCCATCATAATTTCGATTTGACCAGGAGTGAATGGTAGTTGTTAAAAAATTTTGTACTGAGTGAAATACTTATCCACACACAGACCTTCGCATTGCAATAGAGCAATGTTCACGGAGGCCTGAAAATGTTTGGTGTCAAGTAGAATTTTTGTTCGGCGCCAAAAGAATTTTTTTGTGCCAAACGAAAGATTATGGTACCAAATAGAATCTGATCATAAATGAGAACAAATTAACCGCATATTGTTATATGAGTATAAGTAACAAGGCGCCATCAGCAATGCTATAGCATTGCAGATGGTGCCTAGATGGTGCCTTGTTTCACTCAAAGCACGACATATTAGCTTAGTGCTACCAAGCTCTTTTTAAGTACTTTAGTTGTAAAAAAAACCCCACAACTGATAAAAATAAAGATAATAAAAAACACTTGTACACGCCACGACCGACAAAATTCCCACGCCCCCCCCCAAAAAAAAATAATAATAAATGACTGAATAACAAAAATGTTTAATTTATTTTATTTACTCAAACTTTAATATAAATGTGTATATATGTCTTTTGAATCATTGAACAGGTTCCGATGGCATCCATGTTTGTATGACTCCATTCACATATATGAAAAGATCAATCAATAAGAGCAAAGGGGAAATAAAATACAATGAAATACATACATATAGCCCAACAAACTCCTAACACGACCTGGATATGCATTTTGAAGAGGAGGGATTTGTCTATATTAGTAGAAAGTTGGTGGGCGGGGGAGGGGGCGGGGTGTGTGGGGTTGTCGGCAGGGATTTTGTTTGTACCCCGACACGACCATAAGCGGAAAGGAAGAGGATCTTCGTTCGAAGGTTATACGGAAAACGATATGGAGCTCTGCCTCTTAAAACCCCCCTACAACGCATTTTTTGTTTCTCAGTTTTCGCGTGGACAGTTTGGCGTCAAGGATCCAGATCACATTGGTCGAGGTACACCTTCCATTTAGCCCTTTATCCAACGAATCGCTCGCATCCGCCCGCGTAATATGCAAATTCAGTAGCTGAAAAAATATTAATATTATTTTTTCGAAAAGAAAAAATTCAACAAAACTATATCATGTGACCCCTCTTTGGAACGAGCTCGCCGAGCTCGTTCCAATGAGGGGTCACATGATATGGTTTTGTTGAAATTTAAAAAAAAAAACATTTAAAAAATGATTTTTAAAATAATAAGTTTTGATATCGTCTGCGTTGGGTAAAGGGTTAAGCAAGTGGGGATGGGTGTCTTGCTCATGAACATAAAGGAGGCGAGTATATAATAAACCCAAAACCTTTCGATCCCAAATCTAAAGCGCCTACCAACGAGCCACTGCGACGTCTAGACCATGAGCTGGAAATAGTATAATGATTATATACGGGAGACATCGAAGCACACGCCCTAACCGGTTTTCGCCAGATCACCGAAGTTAAACAACGTTGAGCCCGGTTAGTCCTCGGATGGGTGACCGTCTGAGCGATCGATTCGGACTCCCGCGTTGTGTCCTTGGGCAAGGCACTTAACCCCGATTGTCCACACGGAGGGCACGGTGACGCTGTGTACCAAGGCGTACTGCACGTCGATGGTGCGCATGTCTTCAACCAATCTAAGTCTGCCTATGCTGCAGTGCGGAGTTACGATGTTGAGGAGCTGGCAGTTGCGCGGTGGTTCTCTCCGGGTACTCCGGCTTCCTCTACCCGTAAAACTGTCGCGGTCATGATTAGCCATTGTGTATATAAGTATATGTTCTTAAACACCAATAAATAAATAAATGAAGCACACGCCATCACTTTCTTTAATGAGTTCAATTAATTTAGTGACTACTTATTTTTAACAATTACAATTTCCCTCTCCATATCGATTAAAACTAGAGATGATGATAATACCCACATCAGAAACATATATTTGGGAACGTGGCTGGGATTCCCGGTGTTCCCTCCTTGCAGATAACAGTGCTCTCTTCTCCGCCCTTTCGCGGTAACGGTTTATTTAGCACTCTGCGAGGAGAGAAACAACTCGGGTGAATGCTATACATGTGGTTCTTATTCGAGAACACATACTGATCCTAACAGTATATAAGTGGTTCATTCCCACTAGACCAATTCCCTGTAGACCAACTCCCACGAGGCCAATTCACAAAAGACCAATTCCCCTTAGACCAACTGGTGTGTTCTACTTTAAAAATAATTCTATATCAATAATTTGATATATTTATAAATATTTATAAATGTATTTAATGTTATTGATATTCAAGCCTGAAAATAAGCAGTCTGTCATTTGCAGAATGGGGTCCCCAGAGGGTGAATTTTCTGATGCTATCCCATACAGTGGGCCAGTTTATCCTCTGGATATGTTTGAGACCTTGATTCAGGTTGAGGTTCACAGAGGGTAAATTTAGTGATGCTACCCTGCTGTGCAGGGTAGCATCACCAAATTCAACCTCTGGGGACCTAATTTTTCAGATGATAGTCTGCTCATTTTCTGGCCTGTCGATATTTTATAGATGTTGGGCAGATTTTTTATAAATAATTGTTTTACTAATTATCCTTAATCAACCCTTAATCAGAAACACTATGTAGTTGGTCTAAGGGGATTTGGTCTAGTGGGAAGACACCGTATAAGTGTCTACATGCCAAATCATGCATACCTTGAGTTCACACTATTGTGTTCTGTTACTTCTATCACAGACACATGGTCATTGCTCTTATTTATTTATTTATTTATTTATTTATTTATTTATTTATTTATTTATTTATTTATTTATTAAGGTTTAACGATGCATTAACAGCCAAGGTCATATCGTGTCGGTGACAGTTTTATGGGTGGAGGAAGTCGGAGTCCTCGGAGAGAAGCCACCGAGCAACGACGATCAGCTGCCGGCTCCCCAACATCGTAACTCCACACTGCAGCACAGGCAGGGTTAGATTGGTTGAAGACATGCACACCATCGACGTGCAGTACTCCCTAGAGCACGGCGTCATCGTACACCCATGTGGACAATCGGGGCTAAGAGCCTTGTCCAAGGACACAACGTGGGAGTCCGAATCGATCGCTCAGACGGTCACCCATCCAAGGACTAATCGGGGCTCGACGTTGCTTGACGACTTCGGGCCCCCGTCACTGCTCTTAGGAGATAAAGAGAGAACGAGAGAGAGAGAGAGAGAGAGAGAGAGAGAGAGAGAGAGAGAGAGAGAGAGAGAGAGAGAGATCTGGCGATTGCTAATGTTTATTGTGTGTTATTTCTCAATCATTATTTGGTCAGGGGGGGGGGGGGGGGGGACATCCTTTCGTGCATGTTTTGGTATAGAGAATATTTCCCCTTGTACTCAGGTGCGTAGTCGGGGGCTGCAAATGCACCTCCCATTTGTTATTTGACAACCCCTTATCACATGTTACACCGAGCTTATTGCAAAAGTGCTTATATTTAAGATCATATATCACCGCGGGCGGACCACAGTCACCCCTGCGAAAACGGTATTTATTTATTTATTTATTTATTTATTTATTTATTTATTTATTTATTTATTTATTTGTGTTTAAGGTCAAATGCTTATGGACAATAGCTAATCGTGACCGTGACAATTTTACAGGTGGAGGAAGCTCGAGTACCCGGTGAGAACCACTGAGCATCGACGAGCAACTGTCAGCTCCTCCACATTCTAACGCTGTTCAAGCTCCGCTCAAGCAGGGTTACAGCGATTGAAGCCATGTGCACCATCGACGTGCAGTAGGCCTTAGTACACGGTGTCATCGTGCCCCCCCCCCCCCCCCCCCCCCATGTAAGCAACCGGGATAAAGTGCCTTACCCAAGGACACAATGCGGGTCGTCCCGGACAGGGATCGAACTCAGGGTCTCTAGCCCCATGTAAGCAACCGAGATAAAGTGCCTTACCCAAGGACACAATGTGGGTCGTCCCGGACAGGGATCGAACTCGGGGTCTCTAGCATAGACGTCCAACAGTCTATCACTGAGTCACCGCGCTCCCTGCGAAGCGGTAATCATCATACCCAATGTGTAATAACGGTACAACACGCGCACGGCCGAGACCCATCACTTGGTGTAAACTGGCCAAATATTACCCCAAAATGGAAAAACGTAGACGAAAACTATAATCATACCCCCTCCTTCCCTGTGCAGGATCCCGATCGTGCGAGTGCAACTGTGTGTGCAGAACTATTAGCCGCATAAGATGTACGATTAGCTGAATGTCTAACTGGAAACAGCCGAGTATAAGCTTTTATCTTGCTGCTGAATCCATTTCCTTTTTAGTTTTATGCTTTTATTGTATTGTATAAATTGCACTTTCTCATTTTGGAAATAAATACAGTTTAAACTAAACTAATCATCGATCAAAACATGGCCGCCCCCCCCCCCCCCCCCGCCCCCCGAAAAAAGAGAAAACTCCTGATTACGCGCCTGCCCTTTGACAAGGTCTAATATAAACTGCAATATCATGTTAAAAATATCGAAGCCTACCTGATATTGTAAGTTAAATATTATATGAAGAGTTGTGCCAATTTTTATCACTGGCAGAAATCAGCCGATTCAGGTTTAATGAATACCTTTTGAGTTTCTATTCCACGAGATTCACACAGAGATGTAAAAGATTTTCAGCAAGGATAACATGTTTCTTAGAGATACTACGATATCCGGTCTTCGTTGTTGCACAATCCTTTGTACATATTATAAGATATGTTCTTTGATGCATTTCGTCTGTCTTATTGAGATAATTAGGATACGAAATACTCTAACAAGGTTTCATTGTTGACTCTTAAAATATAATTTTCAACAAAGTATTTTGTCCTTGTAGACAATAAATTGTGATTTAACTTGATTGATTGATTGATTGATTTTGATAATACATTTTGATTTAACTTGATTTATTTATTTATTTATTTATTTATTTATTTATTGGGGTTTTAATGGCACTTTCAACAGCCATGGTCACCTCGTGTCGAATAGTTTTTACGGATGGAGAAAGCCGGACTACCCGGAGAGTACCACCGAGCAAGGGCGAGCAACTGTCAGACTCCCCAACATACTAACTCCACATAAGCAGGGTTAGCATTGGTTGAAGTCAAGTGCACCATCGACTTGCAGTACACCTTAGTACACAACGCCATCCTGCCAACACGTGGGCAAACTGGATGAAGTGTCTTGCTCAAGGACACAACGCGGTTGCCGCAGGTGGGATTCAAACCCAGGACATCTCGGCTTGCAGGCCGCATCTCTACCTACTGAGCCACCTAGCTCTCCAATTTAACTTGATACAAATGCGTTAGTCACATTTACTAATTACTCGTGTTGGTTTATTTGTCACCAGTGACTGTGTGACGCAGATGTAGGGGGTGTTGGAGGGGCGGGCGCGCTGTTACAATAATTAGCTTTGTCCGGCACAATCGGGCCTGTCTATTTACAAGGGGTAGGTGACAACCGTTACTTATATTCCCAGTTCCTTATTCGACATTTGTTATCAACCGATAAAATCGGTTGATAACAAATGTCGAATAAGGAACTGGGAATAAGTAACGGTTGTCACCTCCGTCACAAAAAGATCTATCAAAGGTAACACCAACAGCCAATTGCAGTTGACGCAAACAACCTTTTCATGGTAGGGTGGTGGTGGTGGTAGTTGAACCGATAAAACCGGTTGATAACAAATGTCGAATAAGGAACTAGGAATAAGTAACGGTTGTCACCTTAGTCACAAGAGGATCTATCAAAGGTAACACCAACTGCCAATTGCAGTTAACGCAAATAACCTTTTTCATGGTAGGGTGGTGGTGGTGGCAGTTCAACCGAGGCCATGACACTTCTGACATAAAGCCGATGCCAAGTATGTGCACATGCAACAAGTGACTGCACGATAGAGATGCGCAAGTCCGATACGAAGACAAATACAATCCCCTGCAAATCGAAATCCGACTCGGGATTCGTTCGGATTGCCTTGACAGCAATAGCCATCAGATTCGAATTCTTGTGGAAACGCCGGGAAGTGAAGCAGTGCTTAACTGTTTGCACGCATCTTCACTTTGAAAATATTTGAAACATTGATGTCCGACAGACTGAACTGGATGATAGAAGGGATAGGCATTTTCCATATCGATGACATGCGTTCCCCTGACATGACCTTTATTTCCCAAACAAATCACTCTTTTCAAAATATTTGTTGATGACATTTGTGGGATATTTGATGAACCCTGTTCAACAGTTAATGTGAATGAACAACGACTCGATCACCTGCTTTTTGCCGATGACAAAACAAACTTAGTGTCAATATTAAAAAAAACCCACAATACATGATTTTCAAAAATAGAAAAGATTAAAAAGATTCGACGTTTTGTACTGAAACAGCGAAGTCAGATATCGTAGATCAATATAAATATTTTGGTCTTGATTTCACATACAATGGAAACACAAAACAAGTTCAAGAGAATTTAAGTACAAAAGGATCGAAAACAATGTTTTTCCTTGCAAATTCTCTCAGAAAGTCTCTTGACTTAACTCTTGATACGAAATGTAAACTTTTTGATAAATTGATTAAACCCATTTTTTTACATGGTCCCCTGACATTAATACTCCTTTTGCGGACATCACAGCCAGCCTGTGAACAAGTCCACTTGAAATTTTGTAAACAAATATTAATGTTAAATAGAGACGTATCTGATCACGCAGCACGGGGAGAGTTGGGTATATATCCTATTGTGAACGATGCCATCTTACATCTCTATAAATATGTCGATAAATTATCCAAAAGTGCTGCCGATAACATACTCTCCAATTCATTCAAGGAATCGTTCAAATGAATACTGCCGAAAACCTGGATAATTCAGTTATCTTGTTATAATAATAATATTAGAGTTTCCGATTCTAATACGTTAACTAATCGTAATGGAAAGTGCCTGAAAGATGTTCTAGAATCTCAGCATAGAGAAAGAGTTACTAAAGATATGTTTAGTGAAGACAAAATGAAAGTTAGTAATAAGTTACGAACGTATCGATTAGTTAAAATGAATACAAGCTTGAACCTTATCTGAAATTCACCAGATCTCGATAGGCCCGTGAACTGTTTACTAGACTTTGGGTTAGTAATCATAATTTAGAAACAGAAAAGGGTAGACATAAACAACCCCAACGCTCGTTAACGATAGAAGATGCTAGAAAAACGATACCGGTGAAATAGAGAGCGAAAAATATTTTGTTATGGATTCTGACGAAAATGTCAAAATTAGGGAAACGGGGTTCGAAGAAATGATAAAAGAAAACCAAGAATTTAAACAAGTGAATGATTAAGAGAAATACTATTATATATTGAAAAACTGTGATATTAAATCGATTAATATTATTTCTAATATGATCTGGTCATTCTTCCATAAACGAGATCACCTTGTTAAAGAAAAAAGTCATTGGTACTTTATATTATACATCATGTTTATTATGTCTTCTTATTTGCTAGTTCGAATCCCACCTGCGGCAACCGCGTTGTGTCCTTGGGCAAGACACTTCACCCCGATTGCCAACATGGGGGCACGATGACGCTGTGTACTGAGGCGTACTGCACGTCGATGGTGCGCATGTCTTCAACCACTCTAACCCTGCCTGTGCTGCGGTGCAGAGTTCAGAGTTACGATGTTGGAGAGCTGACAGCTGCTCGTCGTTGCTCGGTGGTTCTCTCCGGGTACTCCGGCTTCCTCCACCCGTAAAACTGTCACGGTCACGATTAGCCATTGTGCATAAGTATGTGACCTTAAACACCAATAACTAATAACTCTTATTTGCTATGTTTGTATTGTGCAACTGATATTATGGTGCAATACAATGAACAACTGAACTACGAGGAACATTAGAAGCGCATAATCCTCGTCAGAAAATGGTTAAGTTGAACTCGACTCAAAGTGATATAAAATAAATACTGGTATATTACGCGATTGACCATATGTTTTTAAAAGTAACATTTATAGTAAGTATCAATTGTAATATTAATAATATGGTAAATTTGAGTCCAAAAGGAAACTTTACGTAAAGAACACGTTGAATCTGAATCAAGTTGTGTATTTTCGCTGCTTTGAAAAGCGAAACAACGAACTACCATTACGAAAGTTTAACATTCTAAATGCGACGATAAATATACTCTTAAATCAGTTGGGTTACAAATGAACCTAAATCAACTGGGCTGAGTGAATATGAGCGCAGTTGGGACTGTCGGTGGCCAAGAGGTGTGCGTGGTTTAGCATAGTTTCGCTAGGCGATTGGTGCCGGAGGGGAGGGGACTCTTTCTCTCGGCGTGGGTTCGACCCCAAGCTATGCACGTGGGAAATTTAAAAAAAAAGAGACGTTCTCACTGATTTCCATGTAGTGCAGTACATGTATATATACAAAGTATTACAAATACCAGGGGGCGCGGTGGCTCAGTTGGTATAGGTGCAGGCGGCAAGCCGAGAGGTCCTCGGTTCGAATCCCACCTGCGGCAACCACGTCGTGTCCTTGGGCAAGACACTTCACCCTCATTGCCCACGTGGGAGTACGGTGACATTGTGTACTAAGGCGTACTGCACATCAACGGTGCACCTGTCTTCAACCAATGCTAACCCTGCTTGTGTGGAGTTGGTATGTTGGGGAGCTGACAGTTGCTCGCCGTTGCTCGGTGGTTCTCTCCAGGTACTCCAGCTTCGCCCACCCGTAAAACTGCCACGGTCATGGTTAGCCACTGTGCAGAAATATGTGACCTTAAAACACCAATAAATAAATAAACAAATTTAAACAAGTGAATGATTGAATAAATAAACTAGAACTATCACTGAAGGTGATTAATACCCCCGCTTTGGGTTTTTAGAGGAATGCACTTCTGATCATGTAGGCGAAGGCCATAAGGAAATGTATACATAAAGATCATTTTTTGTTGTTGAAATTTGTATTTGCATGTGGCCTTCCACAGAACAGCACTGAATACTTAAAGAGCCCACACATATATGGTTTACATTTGGAAAAACACATTTACAATGTGCAACATGTATTCAAAATCGGTTCATTAATGAAGGAGGAGTTGCACACACAAGAATCCCATTTGAAAACCCATAATAAATCCAAGTTAAAGGGAGATAACCTGGTTAAAATTGTCGCAGATCAAAAAATTGGGAATATGCGTATGTTCACTTAGTTGTGATAATGTTTGAAAGGTTTCGTCAAAATTGATTGATAAATGTACGAGGAGTTGCACGCACAAGAATTTCATGTAGAAACCCATAATAAATCTAAGTTAAAGGGAGATAACCTAGTTAAAATTGCCACAGCTCAAAAATTTTGGAATATGCGCATGTTTACTTAGTAGTGATGATGTCTGTAAACTTTTGTCCAAATTGATTGATAAATGTTGGAGAAGTTGCGCACACAAGAATTTCATGCAGAAACCCATATTAAATCAAAGTTCAAGAGAGATAACCTGGTTAAAATTGTCGCAGATCAAAAAGTTTGGAATATGCACATGTTCGCTTAGTAGAGATGATGTTTGAAAGGTTTCATCAAAATCGGTTCATTAATGTAGGAGGAGTTGCGCATACAAGAATTTGTTCGAACGGAAAGACATATTAAATCTAAGTCAAAGGGAGATAACCTGGTTAAAATTGTCGCAGATCAAAAATCTTGGAATATGCGCATGTTCACTTAGTAGTGATGATGTCTGAAAAGTTTTGTCCAAATTGATTGATAAATGTAGGAGGAGTTGCACGCACAAGAATTTCATGTAGAAACCCATAATAAATCTAAGTTAAAGGGAGATAACCTAGTTAAAATTGCCACAGCTCAAAAATTTTGGAATATGCGCATGTTCACTTAGTAGTGATGATGTCTGTAAACTTTCGTCCAAATTGATTGATAAATGTAGGAGGAGTTGCGCACACAAGAATTTCATGCAGAAACCCATATTAAATCAAAGTTCAAGAGAGATAACCTGGTTAAAATTGTCGCAGATCAAAAAGTTTGGAATATGCACATGTTCACTTAGTAGAGATGATGTTTGAAAGGTTTCATCAAAATCGGTTCATTAATGTAGGAGGAGTTGCGCACACAAGAATTTGTTCGATCGGAAAGACATAATAAATCTAAGTCAAAGGGAGATAACCTGGTTAAAATTGTCGCAGATCAAAAATCTTGGAATATGCGCATGTTCACTTAGTAGTGATGATGTCTGAAAAGTTTTGTCCAAATTCATTGATAAATGTAGGAGGAGTTGCGCACACAAGAATTTCATGTAGAAACCCATATTAAATCAAAGTTCAAGAGAGATAACCTGGTTAAAATTGTCGCAGATTAAAAAGTTTGGAATATGCACATGTTCACTTAGTAGAGATGATGTTTGAAAGGTTTCATCAAAATCGGTTCATTAATGTAGGAGGAGTTGCACACACAAGAATTTGTTCGGATGGAAAGACACAATAAATCTAAGTCAAAGGGAGAAAACCTGGTTAAAATTGTCGTAGATCAAAAATCTTGGAATATGCGCATGTTCACTTAGTAGTGATGATGTCTGAAAAGTTTTGTTCAAATTGATTGATAAATGTAGGAGGAGTTGCGCACACAAGAATTTCATGTCCGGAAAGACGTACGGACGGACGTACGGACGGACGTACGGACGTACAGGGCGATTCCTATATAGCCCCCACTTCTTCGAAGCGGGGGTATAATAAATACCAATACCATTCATTTAACCCTTAGACCCTATAGTATATTCCATGCCAGTTCAGAACCATCAACTGGAAGAGTCTATATTCATTACTTAGGGGGAGGCCAATCATTGTTTTCGGCGTGCAGTCTTGGAGCTACCACACAAATTCACTGAGCAACTATCTACTCTATGAATTCAGGACAAGCCGCGATCCTGGAGCAGAAAAAGCGGTCTTTCTTGTTTAACCCTTTACCTAACATGAAAAGCAGACGACACTTGCAAAAATAATTCTTGAATAACTAATTTTTTTCATTTTTTGTCTCAAAGACATAGGTTATGACCCTCGTTGGAACGAGCTCGACGAGCTCGTTCCAACGAGGGGTCATAACCTATGATTTTGAAACAAAAAAGGAAAAAAATAATGAAAATTAACTGGCGATTTTTGAGAATAGCGCTGGTCGGTTTTGGCCGTTACGTTAGGTAAAGGGTTAAAGGGTTATGATTTTGCAGAGTCGAGTTAGGAAATGAGTGAAATATGTAGCGATTGACGGTAACCGTCAACGTTATCCCTCCCTTTCGCTTCACACGTGTTTACTGTTTTGTAAATAAAGGTCACGTGAGCGGAAACACGTCATCAGAATGGGAAATGTCTATCAAGTCTTTTGGTACCGTATTTTAAAGTTAACCTTTTACCAACAAGTCGAGTCCGCTATTGATAAAAATCTACTATTATTCTAATTTTGCCTCCAAAACATAGCTTATGACCCCTTATTGAAATAATCAAGCTCGTTCGAGGGCCATAATCTATGTTTTGGAGGCAAAAAATGAAAATGATCAGTTATTCAAGAAAAACATTTTTTTACGTATCGCTTGCAAGTTGTGTTCGGGAAATGGTTAACCATTTGTGCCCTAGAGGCCGCTTTTCCATCCAAGGATTACGATACGTCATAACATCATTAAGTTTGATGGCTTCATGGCGAATATGTTGAGTAGACCAATCAATAAGCACTTTGGAAATTTTAATTGGTGTGCCCCCAAATAATGAATATGGACTCTTCCATTGGGCTGATATTGAACTGACATGGAAGATACCACCACTGGTCGAAGGGTTAAAGAACCATCGCAAAAGCGAAAACTTCGAGGGAACTCTAGATTTCAGACAAAACCCTCGGTGGGGAGGCGCCCGCCCTTCCACCTGTCTCTACTTTGTTGAACAGGAAGATCTACATTGGTCGCTGGGTCAGGTGGGGCGGTCGACCCAGTGATAGGTGAAAATTGTTTACCGAGTTGTCATAAACATTTTTTCGTAACACGGCCATTTACACGGGCGGCTGCTGTTGGCTTTGGGTCACCTGATTTGTCCCGACTGTCATGGCACAAGTCCCGTCTGATAAAACAGTCCAACTACATCACCACAGCATGCTTTATCGAAGTGTGTGACACATACGTTCGAGTATTAACTCCAGTCTCGTAAGAAAGTACTCGGTATACGATTACTCGCAACGGCGAACCAATATCTGAGAATAGAATTCAGACGAAAATATCCCTGGTGGAAAATTGTTTATATTTTTGTACTATTAATCATCGTTAACTGTTGCTTTCTAATAATCGAAGACCAGTTGTGAAATGTTTCATTTCAGGTTCCAAAAAATATGATACCCGCTTCTGCTCGACACTTCGCTAACTCTAATATAAAGGACAAATTTTATTGGGTCATTTCCCTCCAAAATCTCTCTAAATATATACAAACGTTGTATGGGAGAGTCATTTGTGAACGTTAAATCCAGCTCCGAGTATCAATAAACACATTGTGTAAATATTGATATTTTCTGTACCAAGATGAGCAACATGCCATTCGACATTTGGAAAATCAATTACTTCTTTCATCAAGATATTCTGATATGAAGGTCCGAACATGAAACAGTAGTTGGAGAAGACGATATCTTATATTTATGTATTTATTGGTGTTTAAGGTCACATACTTATGCACAATGGCTAATCGTGACCGTGACAGTTTTACGGGTGGAGGAAGCCGGAGTATATCCGGAGAGGACCACCAAGCATCGACGAGCAACTGTCAGCTCCTCAATATTCTAACTCTGTTCATGCTCCGCTCAAGCAGTTGAAGACATGTGCACCATCGACGTGCTGTACGCCTTATAAGTATCGGCGCCATCGTGCCCCCATGTGGGCAACCGGGATAAAGTGCCTTGTCCAAGGACACAACGCGGGTCGTACCGGACAGGAATCGAACTCGGGACCTCTACCATACGATATCTTATATAGCATTACAAACAAATCGAATGTCAGCGAACGGAAATAAATTCTAATGCATTTATTCTCAGCATGTCTGGCCAAAAGAAGACAATAACAGTCCAAGAGATAGGAGGATCAGTGACAATTTAATCCTGTAGGGCTGTAAGTTTAAATTATTACAGACCCCCCCCCCCCCCCCCCCACCTCGCAAAGCAATATAGACGCTCCTAATTCCCTGCATACAGTAGTGCATACATATCGAACGATTTCGTTCAAGGCGTCAGGGTGGAAAGGTTTAAAGATAGAATGACGTGACAAGAAATCGTAAACAAATTGTAAAAGAGAGGCGCGGTAGAAAGTCTTGGGTCGGAAACTGGAGCTTATTGGAGTGGCAATGGAGCCCCGGTATAATCAGGGCCGAGGAGAGGGTGGTGGCCTGATAGTAACGCCAGGGCCCGGAACTTTGGGGGCCCGGGGTAGGCCCAGGAGTTCATGATTCTTGGGTCAGGCCCGTCTCCCCTAATGTTCTGACTCCTGTGCCAAGTCTTCTCCCCCCGATCCCCGAGCGAAAATCAGCAAGATTAGTTGCCCGTCATATATACTGGAATACTAGTTGCCACTTCTGTAAAGAAGGAATGAGAGTGCCCCGTGGAAATTCTCAATCTGTTAACCCTTTCCTTAACATGAAACTCAGACGACACTTGCAAACAAAATTACTGAATATCTATTTTTTTCATTTTTTGCGTCAAAAACATAGCTTATGATCCCCAATTGGAATATAACATATGACCCCTCGAGTCTGTTCCAACGAGGGGTCATATGTTATGTTTTTTAGACAAAAAAAAAAAAATGAAAAAAATAATGAAAATCGAATGGCAATTTTTAGCGCTGGTCGGTTTTGGCAGTAACGTTGAATAAAGGGGTAATAGACGGTTATCTATATTCTATATACATATTCACCAAACCTGGTGCTATCACTTCAAAAATTCTTCACTTCAAAAACTTCGGCATCTGCATCAGTATCCCGACACTTTTGAAAGAAAATTAACCCTGGGGCACGAATTTTCTTTCCCGGCCTTGGGTATAATACAGCAGAGGAAGGGTTTTGAATCACACTCAGCCCTTCGTTAACGGGTATGGGGTTGTCCTCTCTCGTTGGCGGTGGGTTTGGGTGTTCTCGCCGAGAACATAAATTATCAATGCCTAGGATCCGATATGAGAGCTTCCGATGGGAGATACAGGGAAGGCGTTTGCCTTTACATTATTATTGTTTCGCCAACAGAAATACACAAACACACGAGGGAAGTAACGTCGACTTACCAACCGAACAGTAGGACAGGCAAACCTATGCATATAATAAGTTGTTTTGGTTAACTGGTTGAGTGTTGGAACCCACTGTCAAGGCTTTCAGAAAAATGAGGGTACCAGACCAAAAGCCAACATTTGCCTTTTTCATGTTTCATATTCAGTCAAACGCAAATAATTATTTTTTTAATATAAATTTGTTCTATTACGAATCACTGGAGAGTGCCTGTAGGCATAATTTGTAATAAAACAAGTTGTGAATAACAAATAATTCAGTCCACCAACAATAATCTAGCTATCAACCGGTTAAGTTGTCTATCATAAAACGACACAGATGTTTGACGTATGGAACGGGGAGTTGGGGTGTGAGACAATCCCAACATTAATTTTCTAGCCAGGACACTTTCGCCCGAACTGGAGTCTTGGATATCTATTCGCTTTTGTTATTAATCATATACTTTTTTCGAGGCTATAGATTTGGTAGTTCGACTTCAAGTCACACACACAGGCACAATTATAACAAAAATATGGCTATGCAAAGTTGTAGCCAGGAAGGGTCATGGGGGTCGTACGACCCCCCCCCCCCCTCCCCCAATCCCAAAGGTCTGCGGCCGATATTCTCCAAAGCAATCTGATAAATGCCTACGTTAAATTTGATTCACTTTCACTCAGCATGAAATCTTTGATCACTGGTGATATCAATTATTGAAGAATTCGCCCCCCCCGACCACCACCGGCAGCCAAAGGTCAAATTGGAGGAGATTATGGGAGGGGCCACACCTCTCATAATCTCCTCCAACTTGACCTTTGGCCAAGGCTTGGCCTCTGGCCAAGATTTTAGTCTTTTTAGTCACCAGACCTTCTCATCCTTGAGTTGCATTGTGGGCGACCCCCCTAAAAAATTACTGGCTACACCTCTGCTATGGTACCCGATTCGGATAGTAGGGGAGGGGTCCAGCACGACAAATTTGGAATGAGGTACGTGTTAATTAAATAAGAAGTTACGTCACGGCTACTACATGTGTACATTATTTATACGGCTCCTACATGTATACATTATTTATTTATTTATTTATTTATTTATTTATTTATTTATTTATTTATTTATTGGGGTTTTAATGACACATTCGACAGCCAGGGTCATCTGTGTCGGAGTGTTACGATTGGAGGAAGTCGGAGTACCTGGAGAGAACCACCGAGCAACGGCGAGCAACTACCAGACTCCCCAACGTACTATCTCCACACAACCATGGATGGTTAGCATTGGTTGAAGACAGGTGCACAATCATTATCAACGTGCATTACGCCTTACTACACAACGCCGCCGTGCCACCACATTGACAATCGGGATTAAGTGCCTTGCCCAAGGACACAGAGTAGTTACCCCTGGCAGGGATAGAACCGTGAACCTTTGGGTTTGAAGTCCAGGTGGTAAAGGGTTAAATCTAGTCTCATAAGAAAGTGTATAATTTTAAGTAAAAGCGAATCCATATCTAAGATTCCAACCCAGATGAAACTGGAAACATTATTTAGGGGTTGTAACCCCCGCCCCCATCTCCACTTATCGAAGCACCTGCAAGCAAATAATTTCCAAGAATAAATTTGGATCATAAGGTCGTTAGTTCATTTTAGATACGTTGTACATCCAAGAATGTGTCGCTCAAAAAATTAACAAATAGCTTCACCCACCAAATTTGCGGCAGTTGTTCTATAAGTACGACTGGAAAGGTATTTTTGTTTTGAATGTTTCTGCTCGGACTGGTTTGTTTTACTGAGTCAGGGAAAGAACGTAGACCTTTCGGTTTGAAGTCCAATGCTGTAACCACCGAGTACCGTACTCCCAATTATACAGACATAAATTTCCAAGAAGTGCTGGTTTTAAAAAAATTATAATCCCGACTAATTAATATTCCAACTACATCATCAAGGCATGCCTTCAACGAAGGCATGCCTTGATGATGCAGTTGGAATATTTTACTAGTCGGGACGTAGCCTTCACAGTTGGGACAAGTGGGGTTTACACCCCCGGTTGCTGCTGGCTGTATCTATACTTTTACTGATGAAATGCTATTACTTCATTCGGGTTTGGGAAGAGTTCATTCAGACCCCTCCAACAGTGAGTCAGAAAGGAGTATACAATCATCCACAACTGAAGAAATCCCAGCAGTCTGCTACATTTTTCTCTAAACCACTCAACTCGATCAAAGTTTTAAAACATTAAAATATTATTTCATTAGTGGATAAAGAGATCCGAGTCGATACATAAAGAAATGTATATAAATATTTGTATACACGGTTAATGTGTATATATTTTCATCGATTGGAGGGAACCGTTGATAATTCATTCATAATACAGTTCACAAATGACAGAAAAATAAGTAAATAAAATAATTGTTTTAAAATATAAAATTTACCTGTAATAACGACATCATATCAACATCCGAGAATCTTTCGGTATGCATGAGATAATCCGTAGTGGCCTCAGGTAGCCAAATGACGTTAATGATTATCTCACAAGTTGGTTTAAAATTCCTGAATGTAGGTCGACTCATTACTTATCTATTTATTCTTCATCTACGTCATTTCTAAAAATAATGTTGACTCGCACAAAAAACTCACTTCTACCTCATCTTTACACAGCGGTTGGTGATTTTGAATCATGTTTTATCGTTAAGACATCGCGTAAAAGATGAATGCTTCAAACGACAGTTTTTTGTGTGAAGTGGTAAATAGAATTAACCACTACCAGGCGAGTAGACTAAATTTTGTTCGATGTGCTCGGGAGTAATGTTCTCATTTACAGAGCAGGTGTGTTCAGGCGCGTTGCCAGGAATCAATATTAACATTTTATCCAACGTTACGGCCAAAACCGGCCACGCTATTCACACAAATCACTAACCAATTTTCATTATTTTTTCATTTTGTGTTTTGAAAACTTTAGCTATGATACCTCATTGGAACGAGCTCGCCGAGCTCGTTCCAATGAGGGTCATAAGCTATGTTTTTGACGCCAATAATGAAAAAAATAGTTATTTAAGAATATTGTTTGGAAGTGTCGTCTCCCTTTCGTGTTAGGACAAGTGTTAAGGGGGTATTGTAGGAGTTTCGGGCATTTTTGTGTGCCCCTGCATTAAATGTCACAGGCAAATCACGAAGGCCTAAGTGGTAGAAGGGTAAGTTCCACTCTCATTGGTGCGTGAGGCTTCCCAGGGAAATATTTAAAAAAATGGGCCCAAATCTCGCAATGTGGACACTTTGAGATTCGAAAGAACGCCAGTTTTCATCAAATGTCATTTACACAATCTGATTATAATACATTTTGAGCCCCATACTGGCAGTAGAATTCAGGAAATTTAGGAGATAGCGTATAGTTCACCCGTCTCGCCCTCAACTGGGTATACTAGATCGACGTCTCATTTGTAATGAATACTGAGAGACAAATAGAATGTTTTTTTTTATCCGATGAATCGGGAGGGCGGAGGCTCACCGGTTTGCGCATTCGGCTTCAGATCGAAAGGATGTGGGTTCGACCGTGACCCACGTCGCCTGCGTTGTGTCATCGGCAAGATACTTATAAGTCCAACTGTCGAGGCGGTTGATTGGCCACAATGTTGATGTGTGTCGAGGCGTACATCACGCTGGTGGTTCATAAGCCTTCAAGGATCAGAACCTGTGTTGTAATCCAATGGAACCCAATGGATTGAGGCGTGGGGAATTAGTATCAGGACAGTCAACACAAACATTGTTCATTGAATTGTGAAAAAACCCTGATATTTACAGACTCTCGCGGACACGTTCAATCTGTCATCCATGAAATCGTGGAAAAGGCGACTTTAGCGGTTAAAAAATTCGGAAAACCTCTCGGAATGTGACTCGCCGAGCCCGTTCCAATGGGTAGCCAGAAACCATGTTTCGGAAACAACAGATAAAAACGTTTAGATTTTTTTGTTTGAACGTGCAGTGCTATATTAAACCTCTGGTTGTTTTAGAAATGAATTAAACTGTAACAAAACCACAAGGGCGCCGAAAGCAGGTGGGGAGGGGGTGCCTCCTTGCCCTCCTACTCGTCTTCAACAGACGTGTACTAGTGAAAAAGACTTTACTTTCCGAAAACTGTCACTGAGAAACTCTCACGAGTATTCGTTTCTAACGTGTTCTATGTGTGTCACTGACAATGGGACGGGGGGGGGGGGGGGGGGGGGGGGGGGGAATTCAAGTAAAATGACGGAGGCTGGTCTACTACAGGACGAGTTCTAAACCTTTAAATCGTCTCTTGAGTGCAACAACGCGCCATCTTCAATGCAAAAGCAAGATAACGCCTTGTTGTATTTAAGTGGAAGAGAGGTAAATTTTTTTGGGCCATCAAATCTTGTGCCCATGTCTTTGCCTTGTTAAAATTTAAGGAAGCACTCTCCCATATATTGTAGGCAAGCCCTTACTGACTAAATAATATCACTTCAAAGATAATACAAAGTACATGCACTGAATATGAGCCTTCAAGCTGTGGTACCTGCACTTCAGATAAAGTCCAAATATAGGCTTCCAGCACTCTACCAGTTAAGAGGCGATATATATATATAATGGTCAATACTGTTGAGTGTCGTCACATTACAATTTATGACACGTTGTAAACACTCGGTCGTAACCCATTCCCAGCGTCGAGTGCCCCCTTTGATACCCTCCCCATGCCCTTGCATGTTCCCGGAGCCATTGTTAGAATATACGAATGCTTTTTTTTCAAATAACCAAATATATGGGCGAAGAAATCACAATTTACTAGATCCATTTTATTAGTTATCGATTTGTTTTACCGTCCTATCGGATTAATGTTATACAGCTGACAAGCTTGTAAGTTTCGTACTGTAGCAATGTCAGTCTTAATAACTTTAACTTCTTAACCATATACATACAACCTACACAAGATTAAAAACTGTCTGAGTGTTATTGGAAATCAGTGGCGTGTGGGAGGGGGGGGGGGGGGCATCGGCCTCCTAAATGTGTCGCTGCACCCCCCCCCCCCCCAAAAAAAACCAAACCACAAACCACAATGTAGAGCTCCAAAATGGTTGCAAATATAGGGCCTATATTACAAATGCCTCAGATGTGCACTTAGAGCACTCTTGCCAAAGTTGGTCGGATGTGTGTGGTGGGGGTGGGTTAGTCCTATCTGGGACCCTTCGCTCGTTGCTCCTTTCTCACACTTCCTTTCAGGAGGAGTGGGTAACGACCGGAGGATCATAGTTTGGACTAGGGGAGTCCCCTAAAACCCCACTCAACGGCCTTTCAAATATCTTCGTTGCACCCCCTCCTCCAAAAAACAAACAAAAATTGGAAAGGGCACCCCTATTACAGAATCCTGGCTATGCGCCTGTTGGAATCGATTCTAAAAGCAACAGAAACACCCCATAAAATTGATTAATATACATTGAATGCATTGGACGTTAAAACGTAACCTCGTCTGTTCGATCCTGACTGCTTTGTGTCTTGGGCAAGACATTTAATCCCGATTTCCCATGCGGAGACTTTGTACTAAGATGTATTGCACGCTGATGACTTTCAACTGCCACTAACTCTTCTTGTGCAGAGTAAGTCAGTTGTAGAATCAGACAGTTGCTCGCCGCAGCTCGATGGTACTCTCGGTGTACTCTGGCTTCGTCCTTCTTCCACCCGTAAAATTGTTAGACACGATGTTATCACTAGGCCTACACGGTATATCGGTAAATCGATATATATCGGTATTCTTTTTTTCTTTTTTTTTATTAGGGTTTAACGACATGTTAACAGCTAGGGTCATATCATGTCGGTGACAGTTTTATGGGTGAAGGAAGCCGGAGTACCCGGATAGAACCACCGAGCAACGCCGAGCAGCTGTTAGCTCTCCAACATCGTAACTCAGAACTCTGCACCGCGGCACAGGTAGGGTTAGATTGGTTGAAGTCATGGGCACCATCGACGTGCAGTACGCCTTAGTACACAGTGTCATCGTGCCCCCATGTAGGCAATCGGGGTTAAGTGCCTTGCCCAAGGACACAACGCGAGAGCAGGAATCAGTCGCTGAAATATCGGTATTCAAACCACTATCGACTGGATACCGATGTAATAACAAAATATCGGCCTATCGTCATTATTTATTGATCCACAATTTGATTTTCAAGATATGCTGAGTTTATTTAATTGTAGTCCTGAACGAATAATATTATCCCTTTACAAAACGAATCGATCGCATCTCTCCGTGTAACATACAAATTGAGCAGTAAAAAAAAAAATTGTTTTAAAAAATCAACAAAACCATATCATTTGACCCCGCGTTGGAACGAGCTCAGCGAGCTCGTTCCAGTAAGGGGGTCACCTGATATTGTTTTGTCGAATTGTTTTGAAAAATTCGATAAACTGATATTTAAAATAATTAATTTTGATATCGTCTGCCTTGGGTAATGGATTATTCAAACTGCATCATCAAGGCATGCTGATTCGTTCCGACTGTGATGGATCAAGTCTTATGGTACATGTCGTCCCCTGAGTTCCAATGTGTTCTATGTGCCAGTAAGCTGCCAGTAGGCACATAGAACACATTGGAACTCAGGGGACGATATGTGTAGATATCTGAACAGTCTTTCCATATACCGGTATACCACGGTATTTGACCGATTCCCTATACCGGTATCGTGTTTCGAATACCATGCTGTCCTAATGTTATCCTGGCTGTGAAACTGCCATTGAACACCAATAAACAAACAAATAAACAATGTTTTGAATGTATCATCAGCTATAGAGATGAGTGTAAAAAAGAAATTCTTTTGCATAACACTTTTCCTTAAAGCGAGATTTGCTCCAGAAGACAGATGGTGTGTGTGTGTGTTTGAGGTTATAAATTCACACTGACACAGACATTTCCTACTGAAACGTTGTTTTCTTTTAATGCCTACGTTCTCGTCCTTCGAACTCGCACGTTTTCTGCGACTCACTGGCATATCGATTTTGTTTTTCACGGTCTGCTGGGGGCGGGGGGGGGGGGGGGGTCTACTGGAATTATACAGCCAGGCAAAAGAAAAGTTACAAAAACACACCCAAGACTACAGACTATGAGCCAGTATATGCTCACGAAAGTACATTCCATCAACCTGGCGACTGGGGCGTTTAGGAGCTACGAGCATTTGATGGATCAGCTTATAAAAACTTGTGTACAAAATTTAGCGAAATAGCATGCAATGTTTCATAAACAGAACTAAACTTTGAAAGACGTTACCAAACATAATTGACCAGATTATCTTAGCTATGAATCACAATGTAGACACACCAACTCTACAACTCACTTCTCCAGCCCACATGCTACCCCACTCACCAACAATATCTCACTCAAACCACACCATCATTATTAACACATTTTCAAAAAGTATGTTTTTTGAAAGTCCAACATTCAAATGTTTCAACTGACTGAGGAATTTTTGGTGTTGCTATTCAAAATTTATACTATTATAAATTATTGGAGTGTGCCCAAAGACACTCTTCAATAAATTGTAATAAAACAACATTATATAAACAAAATATATTTGAACTGAGTGTATAAGAAACATGAGCACGGAAAATATTCGCTCTTGCGCTGGTACCCTCATTTTTTGAATGCCCCAATAGTGGCATTCAACCAGTTAAAGCATGTTTTCCAGCTGATGACAACAGTTTTTTTTTATAATTTACAAACATTTCATAGGCCTAATTATAAAACCTCACGTACATTGTTTTTTAAAAAAGGCGTACAAGGTTTTATAAGCAAGCTGCAAATTTGAATTAGTTAAATTGACCATATCATCAATGATTCAATGCTATATTTTTAGAGCCCAATTCCCAACGTCTCAAACCTCAACCACTGCAAAACATCCCACAAACACACATAAACACACCCAAACACGACCTACCCACATCATACAGCATCCCATTTTTGTTGTATGGGCTACATGTGTTGTGCGCACATTATGTATTAGCCCATAAGCACATTTTTGCACATCCATCATGTGATGGGTGAGTGTCTTCCCACTAGACCAATTCCCCTTAGACCAACTACATAGTGTTCCTGATTAAGGGTTGATTAAGGATAATGAGGAAAATTATTATTTATAAAAATCTGCCCAAAATCTATAAAATATCGACAAGCCAGAAAATGAGCAGACTATCATCTGAAAAATGAGGTCCCCAGAGGGTGAATTTGGTGATGCTACCCGGCACAGCAGGTTAGCATCACTAAATTTACCCGCTCTGAAGCATTCTGCAAATGACAGACTGCTTATTTTCAGGCTTGAATATCAATAACATTAAATACATTTATAAATATTTATAAATATATCAAATTATTGATGTAGAATTATTTTTAAAGTAGAGCATCCAGTTGGTCTAAGGGGAATTGGTCTTTTGTGAATTGGCCTCGTGAGAGTTGGTCTACAGGGAATTGGTCTAGTGGGAATGAACCGATGGGTGTACACAATGTGACACATTGTGCACAAGCACACAAGTACATTCAATAAACCACCAGACGACCCACGTTCCGTGGAATCTTTCTAGTATCCGACTATAGCTCTAAAATCCCTCTTCATCATATGTGCCTGTATGTGGCATGTTTTGTGTCCACACTAGGCATAAGCAAACAACTACAAATCCGTGCTACATGAGTAGTAGTGTATGTTCTCCTTCACCCCACATTTGGGGGATCTCATCGGGGGATCTCATGTGACGTCATAGTCACGTGACCTAGTGGCGCCATGTTGTGTTGTCATGGTAACCCGCGTGAGCGGCCATGTTGTGACGTCATCCCCATAGTGATACGTGGTGTTAGTGCGCATGCGCAGCGCGTGTTGTTAGGGTGATACGTGTTTCCGTCGTCCATTTTGTATACTGGAGGCCGCCATCTTGGTTTCTATGGTAGCACGTGATTGCTATGTTATACAATTTTTCTGCAATAAGACGGGGTATGTTTTAAGGGTGTGTTCCTTTGTAGAAGAGTAAATCTAATTACCACAAACAACCCGACAATCCCTCCAAATCACCAAAATCTATCCCAACTTTTACTATTTCGAATTCTTTCAGAATTCTCTGCTTCTTTCTATATATGCAGTAGTTTTCGTCTATCTAGCCATGTTCCTTTTTTCTGGTGTATACTCCAGTAGCGTAGAAGAGCCTATTAGTTGGAACAGTTTACCTTATTATTAATATATTTAGCAATTTCTAGTCTATTCTTGTTAGTTCTGACCCTATTCTAAGTACTCTTGTTGTTTCATTTGTCTAGATCATTTATAACCAATCAGATTGCTTGATTTCCCATAATCTGTATGCAGGGTTATCTCCCTTGTGTATAACAAAAGCATTCCAAAAAAACCAATAAGCAATCGAGCAGTTACTGATAAACCATTGCTCGAATGACTCGAATCCCATCGAGCAAATGAGCTTTAGAGAAATTGCAAGATCGAGTGACTCGGCATATTGCTCGAACGACTCGAATCCCAGCGAGCAAATGAGCCAACGAGCAATTGCTCGTTCGAGTGACTCCTCGAACGACTCTTCGACTCATTTCAGTATTTGAGGATACATATGGCCCAGGTATTGTATTATTTGAGGATACCTATCGAGGATACCTTTTAGAGGATACTTATCTGAGGATACTATTACCTGTACCACAAGACATACCTATCCCAAATATCCCTTATAAGCCATCGAGCAGTTACTGAAAAGTCATTGCTCGAACGACTCGAATCCCATCGAGCAAATGAGCCAATGAGCAATTGCTCGTTCGAGTGAATCCTCGAACGACTCTTCGACTCATTTCAGTATTTGAGGATACCTATGACATGGTTACGTATTTCGGCACCCCTTTTTGGAAAACATATGGTCTTCGGCACCCCTTTTTCTGAAATGAGGATAAGAGTCGTAGTAAAATCCCTCAATGAGGTATAATTTACTACGACTCTTATCTTCATTTCAGAAAAAAGGGATTCTCCAGAAGGCACCCCAATTTCGGCACCCCTTTTTGGAAAACATATGGCCTTCGGCACCCCTTTTTTCTGAAATGAGGATAAGAGCCGTAGTAAAAATCTCTCAATGAGGTATAATTTACTACGACTCTTATCCTCATTTCAGAAAAAGGGGTGCCGAAGGCCATATGTTTTTCAAAAAAGGGGTGCCGAAATTGGGGTGCCCGGGGATATGGCCATTGGACATAGGCTTTTATTATACACAAGGGAGATAACTCTGCATACAGATTATGGGAAATCAAGCAATCTGATTGCTTAGTTATAATTTATATAAATGATCTAGATAAATGAAACAACAAGAATACTTGGAATAACTACTGCTATTACGTACGACCTTACCAGTAACAGGATGATACAAAGCATTTGGTAGGTTAATGCTATCAACGGTTAGGATGGAACCTACAGGGGAATATAGCAACCATATTCTGCTGCCGTTCTGTATTACCAGGCATTGACCCCAACCCCAGAATATCGCTCAATAATATGAAGCACCTGGTGGATCAGTAGTACCAAGGGCCAGCAAGAGACCTACAGGGATATGTACAGCTAATACTATACTACCGTTCTAAACTACCAAGCATTACCCCCACCCCCACAAAATCAATAGGTCTACCATAACGTACTACATATACCAGACATATAATAAAACAAAGCAATCCTATGAGATAGGTATAGCTAGGAAGTAATGGATGAGATATGGGGCAGAATAACAGAAGTACACAGATGTAAGGTTTCTACAACAGGTATCCTCCAACAATACCAGGCCATATGTATCCTCAATTTAGTATCCTCAAAAGGTATCCTCATCTGATACGTAGCCATGTCATAGGTATCCTCAAATACTGAAATGAGTCGAAGAGTCGTTCGAGGAGTCACTCGAACGAGCAATTGCTCGTTGGCTCATTTGCTCGATGGGATTCGAGTCGTTCGAGCAATGACTTTTCAGTAACTGCTCGATGGCTTATAAGGGATATTTGGGATAGGTATGTCTTGTGGTACAGGTAATAGTATCCTCAGATAAGTATCCTCTAAAAGGTATCCTCGATAGGTATCCTCAAATAATACAATACCTGGGCCACAGGTATCCTCAAATACTGAAATGAGTCGAAGAGTCGTTCGAGGAGTCACTCGAACGAGCAATTGCTCATTGGCTCATTTGCTCGCTGGGATTCGAGTCGTTCGAGCAATATGCCGAGTCACTCGATCGAGCAGTTACTCTAAAGCTCATTTGACGATGGGATTCGAGTCATTCGAGCAATGGTTTATCAGTAACTGCTCGATTGCTTATTGGGTTTTTGGGAATGCTTTTGCTATACACAAGGGAGATAACCCTGCATACAGATTATGGGAAATCAAGCAATCTGGTTGGTTATAAATGATCTAGACAAATGAAACAACAAGAGTACTTAGAATAGGGTCAGAACTAACAAGAATAGACCAGAAATTGCTAAATATAGTAATAATAAGGTAAACAAACTATTCCAACTAATAGGCTCTTCTACGCTACTGGAGTATACACCAGAACAAAGGAACATGGCTAGATAGACGAAAACTATTGCATACATAGAAAGAAGCAGAGAATTCTGAAAGAATTCGAAATAGTAAAAGTTGGGATAGATTTTGGTGATTTGGAGGGAATGTCGGGTTGTTTATGGTAATTAGATTTACTCTTCTACAAAGGAACACACCCTCAAAACATACCCCGTCTTATTGCAGAAAAATTGGGTAACATAGCAATCACGTGCTACCATAGAAGCCAAGATGGCGGCATCCAGTATACAAAATGGACGACGGAAACACGTATCACCCTGACAACATGCGCTGCGCATGCGCACTAACACCACGTAACACTATGGGGATGACGTCACAACATGGCCGCTCACGCGGGCTACCATGACAACACAACATGGCGCCACTAGGTCACATGACTATGACGTCACATGAGATCCCCCGATGAGATCCCCCAAATGTGGGGTGAAGGGGAACATACACTACTACTTACATGCAATACACACAAATTGTTATACAATGTTCATTAACATATAAACACATCTCGGCATGATCAATATACAGTTTCTTATTTGCAAAGTACCCTAGCTTGCACGAGGTCTAGATATTGTAGAAACTGATAAGGCCTAGATGAATAGGGCAATCTGATTGTGCCTAAAGACCCGACCCAGGACAAAGTCGAAACAGGGTCAGGCATAGCTAGGAAGTATGGCATTGTGCTGCAAGTCAATAGGAATGGTACAAAGCTGTACGAGTGGTAGAGGACTACAGTATTGGGTGACTACAACAGAGGCAAATCATAGGACAGATAGTTGAAGGCAAGATGGAATCCAATGGTTAGATTACCTGGAGCTGCATGGGAGCTTGGAATCCCACATATGGAATTCCACTTATGGAGTCCCTTCTCCAGAATCCAGCGGTGTAGGAAGCTTATAATATGGGGGGGGGGGGGGGGGGGGTATGGCTCTGCGTATCCAAACCCGGGGGAAAGTGTAGGAGGGGATACCAGGAACATTTGTGAAATATGAACTACGAGAGCTCATTTCCTCGCTTCTCAAGTGAAAAAATCAAGGTATCGTTGCTGTTAATTTTTGGTGTTTATCCCTTTACCTAACATGAAAAGCAGACGACACTTGCAAAAACAATTCTTGAATAACTAATTTTTTTCATTTTTTGTCTCCAAAACATATGTTATGACCCTTCACTGGAACGAGCTCGTTCCAATGAGGGGTCATAACTTATGTTTTTGAGACACAAAATGAAAAAAAAAACCATGAAAATTAATTGGCGATTTTTGAGAATAGCGCTGGCCGGTTTTGGCCATTACGTGGGTAAAGGGTTAAAGGAGGATGTTTGTCAGAGAGGATGATTTTAACCTGTTGAGCGTCAAATCAGTCAGTGACATCGGCTATCAACTTTTCTATGCACTGCAAATGGTGTAGATCATACAGTTTTTATGTGCGCCTGTATGATGTAGAATATGCAGATGTATGTGGTTATTTTCGTGTAGATACTAGATATGACTTACAAAGTTTTGGAATTTTTTTTTTGTTGGGGGGGGGGGGGGGGGGGTGTTCCCCCGGTTCCTACGCCACTGCCAGAATCCCCGTAGAATCCCTTTTATCGAAATGAGTCGAAAAGCAGTATGAGGAGTCACTCGTTCAAATAACCGCTCGATTAGCTCATCTGTTCGATAAGATTCGAGGCAATCGAGCAAGCAGTAGTGGAATTCAACTATGATTGTGATATGAATTGGGGCCCGCGGTGGGTGGCAGTAGAGTACTAAGAGCTGTATAGTACCTAGGGCTTCACTGTATTTCGATATTTCACAGAAACTCTGTATTTTTTTTCAATATCGATATCGTACCGAGCCAATTTCAACTCACTCGATATACCGACCTCCACGATATTGTCGATTAGCAATGTCGATATTCTCAAACTAATGATAAACGGCGCTTTTTAGACTTGAACTTCATCTAAATTCATCACGCACTCACTATAAACTACCATACTTTTATTTAATTTAGATATAGTTCCAAGCCAGAAAATAAGCAGACTGTCATCTGCGAAATGAGGTTCCCAGATGTGAATTTAGTGATGTTACCCTGCACTGCAGGGTAGCATCACTAAATTTACTCCCTGTGAACCTCAATCAGAATCAGGGTCTCAAAACTAAAAAGAAAGAGGTACCCAGAGGATAAACTGGCCCACTGTACGGGATAGCATCATCAAATTCACCCTCTGGGGACCTTATTCTGCAAATGTCAGTATTTATTTATTTATTGGTGGTTAAGGTCACATATTTCTGCACAATGGCTATCCATGACCGTGACAGTTTTATGGGTGGGGGAAGCCGGAGTACCAGGAGAGAACCACCGAGCAAAGGCGAGCAACTGTCAGCTCCTTAACATACCAACTCCACACAAGCAGGGTTAGCATTGGTTGAAGACAGGTGCACCATCGACGTGCAGTACGCCTTAGTACACAGCGTCTCCGTACCTCCAAGTGGGCAATGGGGGTGAAGTGTCTTGCCCAAGGACACAACGCGGTTGCCGCAGGTGGGATTCGAACCGAGGACCTCTCGGCTTGCAGTCTGCACCTCTACCAACTGAGCCACCTGCAAATGTCAGACTGCTTATTTTCAGGCCTGTATGGTTCCTTTGCAAAATCAAATACACGTGGTGCTATTCGTTCCAAGCAAGAACTATCGCAAAGTACGAGCAGTACTGCTTGCGTTTGGAATTCTGCATGGTCATATCAAACAAGGATTGTCAGTTCTCAAATACTCGATATTTACTCATGTCGCGGTATTTAAAAAAATACCGCAGTCGGCAGGGGGGGGGGGGTCGGCAAATTTTTTCCAACCCCAAGGCGGGGGTGGGTGGGTACCCTGTGAAGGGCCGAAACGCGTTTTTTCCACATGGCAATATTTTTTTCCTGGCATAACTTTTCTTACAAATCAAGCCTGCATACTCATTAGAATGATACTTTGAGCTATTAAAACAATCAATGAACCCCTCTAGACCTATATTCCTACCAGGAGCAGTCATCGTTTTGTGTCCGCTCTGTACGTGAACAGTGGTTGCTCTGCTGCTAAGGTTGTCACATTGACAAAGTCATAAAAAATCCTATAAGCATAAATCATAGAATTGTCAATACATCACCATTCGTCTCCTGAGTGCACCTGAAGGTATAAATGTCCCGAGAGTAGCCTGCTGCTGACTGCATACTCATGTAATTACGAGTATTGTTGTTCCCCACTTAAAGATTTCCTCTAGACACTCCATTTGTTTCGCATTCAGCTGAGACTGGAAACAAAGAGTCACAGTTGACAAATGAAAACTAACAATACACATTTATTTCACTTCACTAACAATAGCCCAAAAAATGTGTAATTATTGAGAAAACCGGTACTTTCATACAGAAGGCCCTTCTGTTCGTGAGGACTGTGAAAATGGTGTTTATTCGTTCTGAGAAAATGGGTATGCTTTACTGGTGGGAATACTGTGGGATAGGCTTCTGTTACTTGAGGTTTATAAAAATGCATCTGATAATAATTAGAGAATCCCCAAATGACTTAATAGCAAAAGGGGGCAATTAGTGTTTTTTTAATTTATTATCAGTCATAAAAATAGTCAAATTTCATGATAGGAGCAGCCACCCCGATTTTGGACGAAGCTGCCTATTACTTAATTGTAAAAAATTACATTTGGCACTGGGGTGGCGCTCCTTCCCACATATCCTTTTTCATAGAGTGCTTAATACGTTTCTCCAAACTTATTCAGAGCAACTTGGGTGCACGGTGATGCTGTGTGCTGAAACGTACTGGGCGTCGAAATGCACCTGTTCTCAACCTCTCCTACCCGCTGGAAATAATGACGTTCGGGAGCTGGCGAATGCCCGTCACTGCTCAGTGGTTCCACATTTGGGTATTCAGAAATAAATCGATAAATAAATATATACTCCAAAGCATGGCGAACATGAAACAAAACACAAAAAATGAAGCAAATAATTTTGCAATTTGGGTACCATGACTGCATAAAGAAGAGGCCCAAATGGAAAGGCCAAAATGCGTAGACCATTGTAGCCAAGAGCAAAGTCCAATGCATTCAATGCCATGCTGATCTACTTTGCTTATAATTTATGACAAATAGCAATATATCTTCCCCAATGGTGTTTTAAATGTAAGAACTAACGCACTGACAACGTTCGCCGAGGACCTTGTGACGTTTAAGGTGTTATAAATTAGTTTAAAAACCTCGTGACAATCTTTACGTGAATTAAACCCGCTCATCCTTCGGACTCGCGACTTTAATTCACGGAATGATTGACATTCGGTTTATAACCTACATTTAAGGTATCGTCGTTACAACTAGTAAGATGTAAATCTCATAAACAGTACTCAGTTATAGTTGAGAACTTATTGAGGGTCAATCCAGGTTGATCACGGTTGATTGCATCAGTGATTGCATGCAAAGAAAAAAACCTTTTCGGTTTCTCACTCCAAAGGTTATATGAACCAATGTTAACTATAACTACTCATTTAACTACCCTCGTGCAGTGGTGTATCTACCAACCAATAAAGCAATTTGCTTATTCACATGAAGACTAGTGGTAAAAAGCTCAGAATGTTCGCATCAGCCTTTGGCTTGATTGAGCGATTTAACATATAAAAAAAAATAGCACCTGAAATCGAAACAAACAGAATGATTCTCCTTGTAAGTAAACTTAAGGTATAATCAGGTATAATCGTTACAACTAGTAAGATGTAAATCTCACACACAGTACTGAGTGGTACTCGAGAACTAATTGAGGGTCAATCCAGGTTGATCACAGTTGATTGCATCATTGATCGCATGCAAAAAAAAAACCTTTGGGTTTCTCACTCCAAAGGTGATATGAATAAATGCTAAGTATAACTACTCCTTTAACCCTTTACCCAACAAACCGCCCACAACTGCCCACAAATTAACCTAGGCAAAGTTTTCACAGCACAAAATACCTTGACTGTTTTGCCACTAAACCATGCAAATATGGGTATCATTGGAATCAGCTGAACAAGCCAATTCCAATGATATCCATATTTGCATAACTCCCCTGAGTTATATTCGTGAATATTTTGTTGGAATATGAGGTTTCTTTTTTCAAAAAGCTCTGTTGGGTAGAGGGTTAACTATCCTCATGTAGTGGTGTACTGTATCTACCAACCAATAAAGCAATCCGCTTATTCACATGAAGATATTTGGATGAGGAAATTGGAATAAAAACACAAAATGGTCTTAGAGGCCTGATATCTATGGAACTCGCAATCTTAACTGCCTGTAAAGATTACTGGTTATCTTGGACTACAGCATTGAGTAGAACAAGATCTGAAGCTTAACCCATGACCCAACAAATTGCCCAAATCCTCCCAGAAATTAACCTGTGACAGGCTTCCACAGCATTGGACTCTTGACTGTACTGCAAGAAAGTCATGCAAATATGGGTACCACTGGAATTGGCTGTTGAAGCCGATTCCGATGGTACCCATATTTGCATGATTCCCTTGAGTTGTACAGATGAAAATTTTGTGAGAATATGAGATTCTGCTTATTTTTTCAGAAAGCGTTGTTGGGTGAAAGGTTAATGCACTTGAAGACTCCCTAGCCTAGCCTAACAACTTAATCATTCTGTTCTTCTCAATTTCAGAGACTGCAGCATCCACCGGGCAAGTTTTGCCTTGATGCTTCAAGTTGTAATGGCTCTCAATATGATAAGACCAATAGACCACATCACATAATGGGCATCTGTATGGTCTGTTCGTACATGGAGACTTCTCCTTAGACTTCTCTGCAGGTTTCAAGCTAAATTTGACATACATCCTGCAGTTTGATACAGGCTTGAACGTGTTGTGAGAGGTACGCTGAAGATCAACCGAACAGTCTTTTCTCCCACAGAATCCACACACAATATCAGCAAGCTCTTTTTTAATGATATGAGCACCGATATGAAGCCTACTCATTTTCACAGACACAATTTTCTTGCAGGCAGGGCACTGACACTCTCCCTCATTAAGATCGTGAACATCCTGCATTTCTTCTGTTTGAATGAAGAATATCGGATCACCGTTCAACTTCATGTACGGCAGCATACTTGATATTGGAGGCTGTGGTTGCTTTTTGAGATCAGAGAATACACCATCGAGATAACTTTCCGTGAAGGTGTATACAACAACATCATTTGCTCTTTCCATTTCCATGGTCAAAAGCACACAGTACTTCAACTCCACAGACACATTATCAGCAGAACTTGGTTGCCTGAATTCACCAGGTTGCCATACGAATAACCCTTTATCATTTTGCTTGAGTTTGAGGATTCTTCCGCTTAATACAGCATCTTCACAAGCTTCAACATAGCTAACCCTTTTTCCATTGGAAGATTTTATATCATTACAAACAAATACACAAAGACTGTCGCCTCTGTAATTGGATTTTGTCATTGAGATACATCCGAGAATATCTTTAATAGATATGAACTGTTGATCGGTTTGTTCACTTCCAAATGTATCAGAATCTCTTGCTGATGAGGGGTACTTTGTAACACCTTGTACTCGCCTCAGACGATCTGCCGATTTCTTCGATCCAACATTACTGGTCATAATTTTTGTCAAGATGCTTGTTTTGTAGACTGGTTTTCCGTCAATCATGATCGTGGGTGAACTTCCAGTTGATGTATCTTCATTCAGTGAGTCCTCGAAATCGACTAAAGCGGCATTGTTCTCAGGCGTATCATCAGTAGTTCCACCTTCATCATGGGTTATCATAACACTTGGATTCGAGGAGACACCAACAATTTGTCCAAGTGGATGAAGAATGTCACAATCATCATCTTCTATGTTTTTAATTGTAGTTGGGAGTGAGTTACGAGAAATGTGGTGGCCAGTTTCCCAGGTGCTTTTGAGATCTATTTGACCACATTTAAGATTCGATGACCAATGTGATGTTGAAGTGTGGTCTACAGGCCCTGATAGTCTACTTGTCTTTTGTTTCCATTCCGGATGTTTTGCATAAAAAGATTCAAGGATCTCTGCTCTTTGGAGTCGTGATTCCAATTGATAAACATCACATGACCGGTCGTGGGTCTGCGTGCGCACTGTGGCGAATAATTGTTCCACCTGGTCGCTCCCCAACTGATAGAAATACAGGGGTCTGTTTGGGAAGTTGGTTTTGTACTTGGCGGCAACAAAATACAAGTCCTTAACTGTTGATTGTATATCGTGATACAGTACGTTTGGCATAACTTTGGTGTCATGTCTGTATAAATATAGTAGAACATGTGACATTGAACTGACTTCTGTAAGTACTTCCTCCATTGACATGGTCGGTCTAGCAAAGAATGACAGAACCCCTGAACAAATAACCTTCAGTGCCTTAAAACTTGGTAACATGTCAATCATTCCAGGCGTAAAGTTTTTTGTATCCCATTCATCGAAGTTTGCCATGCATTCAAGGAGATTTACGGCAGCTGGCACATTTTGCTTGTCTCTCGGACTCAATGTGTTGTGGATCTCCGATTGCTTCCACCCAAGCTTTGACAGGAGAGGAGATAAAACATGAGAATCAATTTTGGAATTCAGTATATTCAGTCCACCTCCAATTAAATGATTCCTGAGTCTCTTTGCCATGTGTTTTGGATCAAAGTTCACAGTCAGGTCCATCTGGCCAACACTGTAATCCATGAATTTCAAGTCCTTCAACTCTTTGTGAATAGTCGAACTTTCCGAAAGCTTATTATCGCATAGTGCATGTAACACCTTCCTCCTGACACTGTCACCGTCTGTTCCAACATTCAACAAAAATCCAACGTCTGTGTTCCAGTTTTCAATCAATGAGTTAAACACAACATTTTGCTCAGCGTATGTTGAATGATCACAAATTGGTAGAATAAGCAGAGGTCTTCCATGATATTTTTGATCACCAACACATGAAATTGCCACAACACATGCTTCTGTTGCAAGGTGTAATGATCCATCTGTCAGTTTGTCCTCCAATGATTGAACTGTGTGGAAGCTATTGAACACAATGTCACTTTTCGAAGTATGTGACACACATAGACCAACAATTTCATTAGAATTATGAAGATACCGAAGACGCTTCTCAATGGCGATTTCATCTATCTTTATGGACCATCCTGTTTGGAAGCTTGCACTGCCTACCACTGATTTCAAATTGGTTTCCAGTTGAACTGGTATGTCGGTGATGCAGGTAACGATCAACTTGAGATCATGCATCTTATATTCTTGACCTAACATTCTGTAGGTATGGCCTATGCTTGGCATTCCTGATGTCTGATGCAAAATGTGCAGAAGTCTTGGGCCACCAATGAGTAGTACCATGCCAGCTAGTTCAAAGTCTTTTTCACAATATCCTTTTGGTGAATAGAGTCCCTTTATAGCTTTGCTCAGCTGTGAAACAATAAAAGTGACACTCCTCTTCTGTCTAACACATACTGCTAGTATCTGTTTCAAGCGAGGAATATCGTTGTTTGCCAGTAAAGAGATGAGTTTTTTGTATAGGCCAAACTTTTCCTGTAAATGAATCATCGTCTTGGCAGAAGAAAGCTTGTTCAACTTCTCATTCTGAATTGTTTGAGTTTTATAGTCAAGTTTTTGAGTAAGTTGATCATAATTGAGATGGATATTATTCAAAAACTTTAATTCATCAGCTGATTGGTCACTTCTCTTGGTGATTGATCTAAGCTTGTTGTCATACTTAAGTTGCTCACAGTCCTGACATGTGTCAGTGTCATTTTTATTTGAAGAGTCACCTGGAACTCTGAAACCCCTTTTCACACAGTTTGTTGAATATACAGAACCATTGAACGGTACAAAACCCAACTTATCGGTTTGAGAATGTTCTTGAAAAGGATATTTTCTGTAAAATTGTTCTTCAGTGAATAGCTTTAAACCAGTACAGAATTTCGCTTCAGACTCAGATGTCTCTTTATCTTCCGTCAGTGTTGGCAAACTTTGTGGGTTGTTCTCAGGATTAGATATTGTCGCAACGGCTGCAAGTCCACTTGTAGTTCCTGGACGATCACTTTCGTCAACAGTGGTTATTTCTGTTGAGTCATCTTCAGTAGTTGTTTTTTCTAGCTTTTGGTGTTTGCTGCTGGAAAAGTAATCAGTTAGAGTTTTTGTCTTCGGAGGTGGCCTCTTGCGACATGTTGTGACATGTTTCTCAAAATTGTGCAAGTTATCTTTAGAGAAATCTCTTCTGCAGTAGGTGCAGACTTTAGCTCCAGCTGCTGTACCTTCAGATCCTGATTGAGACATCTTCAAAATGGTGAATCTGAAAAATTAGTAAGACATTTTGAAAACAGAGTAATTTGTCTGTCCAACGTGAACCCTACACTCTGGTTTAATATATGCTGTATACTTCAACAAGTTGAAAATGGTTTATACCACTCTGCAGAACTTCATGGAATATAACATTTTCAACTCATCGATGTGTATAGCACACATCAAAACACATTGTAGTGATTATTGCATAGATCTAGAAGAAGAGGTATAATCTACTGATTCATTCAATTTGATTCTCAAAAAGATTTTGTTAAAACTGGATTAGATTTGGTTCAAGTTCCATCTGTTAATTACCAATGGCAATCTCAACCCACGAATACTAGTACAAATACTGTCCGACTATGCGGCACATATGATATACAATGACTCAACATTTAGCCCACACTGATTCACATTATTGAATTACTGAGACACCCAGCTGAGACACCCGAAGAAACTGGCAAACTCTTATACTTCATTCCAATTAATATGGGTACATGTAGAAAAGGGTTTGTAGTGTTGATTACCGTACTCACCTGAAGCATCTTTGATCCCTCAAAAATAAACAAAAGCGGTTCCTCCGCTCTGATGGCAGGTCAAATATCTCGCGTCCAACATGGTCAAATGTGACTTTCTAGTAAAGAATGAACTAAACAAAACAAACAGAAGATAAATTATAATTAAGAACAGAAAGCAAAATAGAAATAATAAACAAAACTGAGTCAAATGAGAGGAAGAAAAAACAGCGGTATCTCCGCTGGAGAAATAAAAAAGAAAATGTGAATAATGAACTCACGTCCTTGCCCACTTCAGAAATACAAACCTCATTGACCTGTTTCCTATGACGCAGGGACCTTACCCTGTTGTCCGCTAGTATACGGGCCTTGGCCATAAAAGATAGATGAAAATCAGATATGTCTTACTACATGATCATGTCGCATGAGTAGGCTTATCTAATCCTTATCAGTTATCAGCTTATCTTCATCCATCGTAGCCAAGTCTGTAAACTAGTGATTATATTACCTTTGGCTTAGGTGATAGCCTACTAGTATTTTATAGGTCCCCTATACCACCCCAGACCTCCCCAGACAAGAGGTAGTGTTGTTTCAACCCACAGCTCTACAACCATCCCCTCCCCCATCTTTATGATAGTGCATTGATGATCATCCACCTTAAACTAACTCAAACTAAGCTAAGAACCCAGCAGACCAAAGCAGGTTTCAACTCACCAAGTTATAAGTTGAAAACAAGGCACACTTATTATGGATTAATATTGGTCAGTACATCTGCTCAATACATCAACATGTTAATTCAAAGTTATGATTTTCTCAGCCACAAAGCTGGCCAGCATGGTTTTGTTTACAACTGGACATTTTGTTACTTTAATAGGACAGAAGATCATTTCATGGAAAACGACTCTATACAGAGAGTAGAAGATGTAAATGACACTGTAGCAGGCTAGGTATAATTGCACATCCCTGTATTACAGAAATCAAGTACACCAGGCTCTACAAGTCTTGTTGAGATAGGTGTATACTTCACTTTTGGGCTGTTTTGAGTCTTTATTTTGGAAATGAATAACACTTAATCAATACATAGCACTAATGTATATATGTCATTTTAAGCACTAACTGAACTAGCAGTGTGTATAAAGCTGTGTTTCCAGTCAGGTTCGCTCAGTATGCCTTTTTGATGATTTTTGGGGGTGGGTCCCTTGGCGGAAAATGGAAAAAAAATTTTTTCCTTCAAAAAAGGGGTGGGTGGGTGGCTGAGGGGTGGAAAAAAAATTTTTCAGCCTTGGGTCCGGCAATTTTTTTCCGACCCCCCCCTGCAGTCGGTATTAAAAATTGGAATACCGTGAAGCCCTAATAGTACCACAAGTTGGTAATGATTGAGACAGCCCAGGACAGAAGAGACGACCGCATTTCTGGTAGAACACCATACTAAAGATGAATACAAGACAGACTGAACATAGAACAGATGGTGGTGACTATGGCCAAGTCGGCAGCAGTTTTCTTGAAGCTACCAAAGTTATGGGGTGGTTTTAACGCCAGGAGCTGAACTGGGTTAGGAGCTATAACTGTCTTCAGATAAATATCCTGCAGAAGGTATTCTTCAGTTTAAGGTATCATCAACAGGTATCCTCAAAAGGTGTCACCATGTATGTATCCGCACATACCAGTATGTACTGCATGTGATGTGCACACATTGTGCACTAGCACACCAGCACATATCGGCACACCCAGCATGTGCTTATGTGCTACATGTAATGTGTACACATTGTGCGCTGGCACACAAACACATCTAGGAAAGTCAGAATAATTTATAGAGAGAGTGGGGAATTCATAACATAGGCAGTACAGACCAAGGAATGGAGAGAATAATAAGCCATGGAAAAGACTAGGATAGGCAGTAGCAGGGGGATTCCGAAGGAATCTGAACTAGTAAGCCAGTTGTCGGATTGTTTGTGGTAACTCTGTGTAATTAAATTGACTCTTATACAAAGAAACGCACCTTATACCACAACATGCTAGTTTTATAAGGCTCCAGGTGATATTAGAAGCCTTTATGGTGCTACAGCATTGTGTGCTAATATGATAATTCGCAAGGCATAAGGAGGAACTCCAAAGCATGTAACCACAGTAACTTGGAAGCTAATATTAGTATTGAGCAATAGTCAGTAATAAATAACATAATACGCACACACACCCTCCTAATATAATAAACACAGTGTTCCTGTGATGCAACATATTAAAATATTTCATATTACAACCATTCACTAGAATGTGTAATTTCATCCATACATTTGGGTATCACAGTACTAAATCTGTTCCCATAGGCGACCATCAGGGGTAAAGCTAGGTTTTCAATGGGGGTGTGGGTGTGGAACTATGAACATTCCAATTACAGATGAATACTTTAATGGGGTATATCCCCCTTCCTCGGAAAGAGGAGTTATTTTTCAATTTCTTTTATTCTGGGTGACTGTAGCGGTAGGTTTCGCCGCATTCTGAAAATATTTCCAATCTCTTTAAAAGGCTGGAGCTAAATATCTATATAATTTGAGGTTTCAAGACAGCACAAAATAACAATTTCTTGTGGTATTGTAGTCTGTTCGTGGAAGTATGCCCTATCTCCCTATTTGAGGTGAAAGTGTCAATGGCACTGTAGCTTAACTTGACTGTGTGCAATGTTGGATGAAAAGGATAATGTTCAATGTTTATGAAAGGACTGTGAAATAAAACAAGAATTGTGATAATTGAGAATATGTTAATTTCTGTTCCCTACATGCTACGTTTTCAATAAGAATAATAAACTATATAAGAATTGAGACCTGTGTTGATGTGGCCTTCACGGCTAACGTATCTCAACCAAAGTTACGAAGTTACAGTAAAATTTCCAAAACGAGCTGGTCCTACCAAGTTGCAATGATCATAATCCTTTCATAAATATGACTCGTAAACATTGCTAAAAACAAATCTGTCACGGTTGACTGATCGTGGCTAAAATGGGACGTTCTCATCTAGACATTATACCGAGTCATCCTACCAATTTTCAATGAAATCACTTCATAAATGCAACCTTTAGACTGTGCTAAATGAATCTAGGTAACGTGCCCGTGGCCGTCATGATCGACTGAACCCAACCAACCAATGTACGACGTTCTCATCTAGACGTTATACGGACTCACCCTACAACGTTACGATGAAATCGCTTCATAAATGCATCCTGTGGACTGTGCTAATAGCTTTCGGGTTTCGAGCCCACCCAGCCGTCACGGCTGACCGGTCGCGACCCAAATGAGGCCTTTTCATTTAGACATGACCTCGAACCTGCATAAGAAATTTTGTGATGATCGGACAAGAACTTCAGGGTGTAGCTGGTTCTAACGCAAATGTGAACAGACTAACAGACTTCTGCAGGCGTGATGCCAATAGCTTAACATGGCTTTGTCAAGCTGAGCTAAATGAAAGTGTCAGTGACACTGTAGCTTAACTTGCCTGTGTGTAGTGGTTGATGAAAAGGATAATGTTCAATGTTTATGAAAGGATTATAAAATAAGACAAGTATTGTGATAAAAGAGAAAAAGTTATTTTCTGTTCCCTACATACTAGTTTTTCAAAGAAGAAAAATTTGAGGTGTGAACTGTACTAAAGAGGTGAGGCCTGGCTTAATGTGGCCTTCATAGTTAATGTCTGTCGGTCAAAGTTACCAAGTTACAGTAAAATTATTCCAAACCAAGTAATCCTACCAAGACTCAATGACACTCGTAGACTCTGCTGTAGGAATCTAGGTCATGTGATGGTCCGGTGGTCACCATTGACAAACCATGACCAAAACGGGATAGTATCATCTGATATCATACCAAGTTATCCTACCAAGTTACAATCAAATCCTTTCATAAAAACAACATGTAGATGGCGCTAAAGGCATCTAGGTCACGTGATCAGGCGGCGGTCGCGGCTATCCGATCGTGACCAAAATAGGTCAGTCTTATCTAGACATCATCCAGACTTACCCTTCGAAGTTATAATGAAATCGCTTCATAAATGTAAACTGTAGGCTGTGCTAAACAAATCTAGGTCACATGGATGTGCGGCCGTCACGCTTAGCCGATCACGGGCAAAATAGGGTGTTCTCATGTAGACATTATACCGAGCCATCCTACCAATTTACAATGAAATTCTTTAAAAAATGCAAGCTGTAGACTGTGCTAAAAGAATCTCGCTTGACTGAACCTACCAAAATAGGACATTCTCATCATTACACAGAATCACCCTTTCAAGTTACAATGAGACCCTTCACAAATACGACCTGTAGACTGTGCTAAAGGTTTTCGAGTTTCAGGCCCACGCAGCAGTCATGGTTGACCGATCGCGACCAAAATGGGGACGTTTTCATCTTGACATTATACAGAGTCATCCTACCAAGTTACAATGAAGTCCCTACATGAATACGAACAACCTGTACTGTAGACTGTGCTGAAGGTTTTCAGGTTTCGGGCTCACGTAGCCGTCACGGTTGACCGATCGCGACCAAAAGCGGATGTTTTCATTCTGAGGTGTAGACTGTACTAAGGAAATGAGGGTTGTGTTAATGTGGCCCTCACAGTTAATGTATGTCAACCAAAGTTACCAAGTTACAGTATTCCCAAACGAGTCATCCTATCGAGTTACAATGAAATCCCTTCATAAATATAACTCATAGACTTTGCCAAAGAAATCTTGATGTTAGTGTAGTTTGGGATATACTGGCGTTTGAAATATTTTCTATTTTTAGCTCCTGTGGTTCCTACGGGCATTTTGAAATGTTTTGTGTGCATAAATCAAGTACTTATGACTCATTAATACTTCATATAAAATTTGGTTCAAATCGGCCTCTCAGTTTGAAAAATAGAAATTTTGGGCGGGGCAAACATTTTTGTCCTTCCCATAACAACGACAAATATTGCCACTCGAACTTCTCGACAAACTTGAGTCTACACTTCAAAAGGAAGCTATATACCAATATCAATTCTCTGCTACAGCTGGCTCATGAGAAGATTTTTAAAACAATTGAGGCATTTTGGCCCCACCCCCTCCTCAATGGAGCAGAAATCCAAGTTGAAGATGAAAATGCCAACGACACTGTATCTTAACGTATCGGTGTGTTGTGTTTGATGAAAAGGATAATGTTCAATGTTTATGAAAGGATTATGAAATAAGACAAGAATTGTGATAATTGGGAATATGTTAATTTCTGTTCCCTGTATGCTATGTTTATAATAAAAATAATATGAGGCGTAGACTGTACTAAAGAACCGAGGGGTGGGTTAAAGTGGACCTCACAGTTAATGTATGTGTCCCTCGCAGTTAACGTATGTCAATGAAAGTTACCAAGTTACAGTGAAATTATTCCAAAACGAGTCACAGTTGACTAATCGCGACCAAAAGGGGATGTCATCATCTAGGCATTATATGGAGTCAACCTAACAAGTTAACAATAAAATCCCTCCATAAATGCGACCTATAGTCTATGCTAAAGGTTTTTGGTTTTGGGGCTCAGGCAGCCATCAAGGTTGAATGAAAGGGAACGTTCTCATCTAGACATTATTTGGAGTCATCCTACCAAGTTACAATGAAATCCCTTCATAAATATGACATGTAGACTGTGCTAAAGGTTTTCAGGCTTCGGGCCCCTGTAGCCGTCACAGTTGCCCAGTCTCGTCCAAAAGAGGACGTTCTCGTCTAGAGTATTCTAGACATTATATGAAGCCAACCTACCAAGTTACAATGAAATCCTTCCATAAATATTACCTGTAGACTGTGCTAAAGGTTTTCGGGTTTGGGGCTCGGGCAGTCGTCACAGCAGACAGATCGCGACCAAATGGGGAAGTTCTCATCTTGACATCATACGGAGTCATCCTACCAAGTTACAATGAAATCCCTCCATATTAAATATGACCTGCAGACTGTGCTAAACGTTTTTGGGTTTCGGGCTTGGGCAACCATCACGGTTGACAGATCATGACCAAAAGGGGACGTTCTCATCTAGACATTATACAGAGGCACCCTACCGAGTTACAATGAAATCCCTTCATAAATACGACATGTAGACAGTGCTAATGGTTTTCGGGTTTTGGGCAGCCATACCGGTTGACCGGCCGCGACCAAAAGGGGACATTCTCATCTAGGCATGACACCAAACCTGCATATGAAATTTCGTGACGATCAGACAAGACCTACGGGGTGTAGTCTGTTCTAAAGGGAAATGTGAACAGACTCACAGACTAACAGACTTCCGCACGCGTGATGGTAAAAGCTTATCTTGACTTTGTCAAGTTAACCCTTTATCAACGTAACGGCCAAAACCGGCCAGCGCTATTCTCAAAAATCGCCTATTAATTTTAATTATTTTTTCATTTTTTGTCTCAAAAACATAGGTTATGACCCCTCATTGGAACGAGCTCGTCGAGCTTGTTCCAATGAGAGGTCATAACCTGTTTTTGAGACAAAAAATGAAAAAAAATAGTTATTCAAGAATTTTTTTGGCAAGTGTCGTCTGCTTTTCATGTTAGGTAAAGGGTTAAGCTAAAAACCCAAATGCCCCTATATAACCACTACTCAAGTGAAATTTCATTAAAATGTGGCCAGTGGTTTGGGAGAAAAAGACCCAAACACCACCTTCACGACGTACGATGAACGACGGACAAAAAGTGATCAGAAGAGCTTACCCTGACGTTCAGTCAGGTGATCTTATCAACTGTAGACTGTGCTAAACAAATCTTGGTCACAGGCATGTGCGACATTACGGTTGGCCGATCACTGCCAAAATAGGACGTCCTCATCTAGACATTATACAGAGTCTTCCTTTCAAGTTAGTAACATGAAATACCTTCATAAATACGACATGTAGACCATGCTAAAAGTGTTACGGGTTTCAAGCCTGCGCAGCCATCATGGTTGACCGATCGTGACCAAAAGGAGACGTTCTCATCCTGACATTATACAGAGTCGTCCTACCAAGTTACAATGAAATCCTTTCATAAATACAACCTATAGACTGTGGCAAAAGGTTTAGGGTCGCTCAGCCGTCGCGGTTGACCGATCGCGACCAAAAGGGGATGTTCTCATCCAGACATGACCTCGAAACCGCATATGAAATTTGGCGATGATCAGACAAGAACTTCGGGGTACTGCCTGTGCTGAAGAAAAAATTGTGAACAGACTCACTGACTTCTGCACGCGTGATTTATATAGCTTATTTTGACCTATCGCACATCACAATATGAGGTGTGTGTGTGGGGGGGGGGGGGGGGGGGGTGTTGTTTAGGGGTCACCCAAAAATTTTCAGACACAAGGGGGTGAGTGGGTGAGTGGTGCAGGTCTGGAAAAAATGCGTAAATGACAAAAATGCTATTTTTTTCATCCACATAAAATCACTAAGTTCTGTGCTTGTTTAAACTTTTAAAATCAAGTATATGGCCGATAGGGCCATTTAAACATATAAACTATCATGTTAGGGTGCAGGTAAGTCCAAATCCACATACATTTCATGTGGTACCTGCCGCCAATGCTGTTCGCATGGTTATAGAGAAGTTAATGGGAATATTGCATCCGGCAAATTGAATTACATGGCAAGTATTTTTAAATATAAACTTGAAACGACTTGAAATTATGATTTAATCCGTCTGATTTAGTGTGCAATACTGTTTGATGGATGTATAGGCATGGGCTTGCATCTAAGCTTCCAAATATTATCTGACCATTGCATGTTAATTGAAGGAGAAAACAGTCCAGAATAATTTCATAAAGTTTATACAGTGGAATCCTCTTAACTGAATATCCATTTTGCCAGTGAAAATTATTCAATTAACAGGAGTATACAATTAACAGGGATTTGGTCAGTTTCCTGTGTTCTGGAGGTAAACTGAGCATTTATTCTATTATATCTTGTTTGACAGAGCTCATAGAGCTTTGTCAAACAAGATATAATAGAATAAATTTCTGTAGGGGATGGAGTGAGGCCAAAAAGGTTGATAAATAAGGGGAATTTGGTGCGTGTCACAGCAATTTTTTCGACATATTACAAAATTTATATACAATTAACAGGAGTTTACTCTACAACCCATATGCAATTAACAGATCAAATTTGTTCTGAAGGTATGGTAAATGGTTTTGTGATTGAAAATTATGTTCGATTAACAGGGATATACAAATAAGAGATATCCAATTAAGTGGGCTCCACTGTATAAACAAAAATCATAATTACACCTGATACCACCGGTGTAAAACAATAAAACAAAACAGAGGCCAGTTTCAGAGGCCAACTGAACAAAGATGACTGCTGTGCAGTATGAAACAACTTTCACACCTCTCCCCCAGCAAGATATACAGACATTTAGACTATGAGTGTGACTTCCCTCATGCCACAAGTACATACCACAGAACTAGGGAAGTTGAATTTTTGCTATCCTTACTGTTCCAAACTGAGGAATGAAGAGTGTTCTCAATTTAGTGGAATGAGGTAGAATTGCCAAATAATCTAATACAGACTAGGGCATAAGGGAATGTACGTGTATTTTGAAGGCTTTAAAATTTACGGACACACAGGAATGTTTTGTGTGCTTAACATTTCCCAACTAGAATGTGTTCCAGTTAGCAACTAAACGGATTATTTTTAGAACACTGTTCCCTGTCGGTTGTTGCGCACGCGTAATCAACACGCACCCGTGGCCAGAACAATCACCATAAAATTGTCATTGTTCGCGTGTCTTTGTTGTTACCGCTACAATTCATGAGTCCATTCAGGCTTTTATAACATATGGTTAATCCGACCCTGAACACAGCCGCACAGGGCCACATTTTGAGTCCGAATTCAAACTGCAGTCCGTGAGTGCATGCATTACACATAAAAGAGAACAAAATGCGTTACACGACCACGGTCGTGGTTTTAACCTTGGAGCCCCTGAGAGAGTAGTCGGAAAAACTTGCGTCGTTCGATCAAAATTCTTTCTGTTGGTGTCGGCGGTTGGAATTTTCACGGAAATGTATAATACCATATTCGAAAAAAAAACTCTGGTACCACAATGCTTCGAGTTTCCAACTGTTGGAATTTTTGCCTGAAATATGTCCAACTACCTTGATTTTTGACAAATATTGCACCCCCTCCCCCCACCACCACCTAGTTCAGCGATCGGAACATAGCGACTACCCCTTCCCCCCCCCCCCCCTTCTCTCAGATTCCTCCCATTCAAAACCATTGTAAAATTCCTCGACCAGTTTGGTCGGGAACTCAAAACACGAATATGGGAATATATATCAAACTTTCGTCTTTATTGCCATCTGCATTCGATTGAACACGTACTTCTTTACATTTGTGCAGGGGCTTTTGATCCAAACTGTGTTTTATCCTTCCCTTATCGAGATTTGAACGCGGGTGAAGCGGCGCCGATCGCTTCGATATGGCCCATGTTTTCGTGCGCTTATAAAACAATAACCCGGTATTACGCCGAAGCTAAGGCCTGTGATAGTCGACGGATTTTTTTTTGACGCGTCGAATCTGATACCAGAGCAAAAAATGAATTAAATTCGTCGGTGATGCGTCGACTATTTCAATTAGATGCGAGTAAGGCCTGAAATAGGTGACGGATTTTTGACGCGTCGAATCTAATACCAGAGCAAAAAAAAAATGAATTAAATTCTTCGGTGATGCGTCGACAATTTCAATTAGATGCGAGTAAGACGCATCACCGACGAATCTCCGTCCAACTGAGACGAATCTCCGTTGGTGATGCGTCTGAAATACGTGTTTGAAAGAGTCAACGGATTTTTGACGCGTCGAATCAAATACAAAATGCGGAAACAAACGTGCGCTACCGTCAGAGAATACAAATCATGGTAATGAGGAAAGCAGATGTCAGTCACAGAAAATACCCATCTTACGTCATTTCAGTTCTGACAGGAGTAAATCTAAGTACCACAAACAACCCGACAGGTTGTACTATTTCGAATTCTACAAGAATCCTATTTAGGACCACCATACCATGGTACCGAGAGGTCCCCGGTACCGAGGGGGACAACGGGATACGTTCGATTGAACTAGAGTAGTTTTTCTGGTTCGTATTTCCCCCAGAATCCTTTTTAGGACCGCCTTACCATGGCTTATAGCCTAATAGTAGCACGTAGTGCTATAGGGAATTACGTGTATTACTGAGAGGCCCCTTTCGATTAAAGCCATCTGATAGACATCCTTCATGAAAACCTATATCATTCCTAAAGCCAAGAATCTATTGAGTAGTTATTGATAAGTCATTGCTCGAACGACTCGAATCCCATCGAGCAAATAAGCCATAGAGAATTTACTCGAACGAGTGACTCGCACATACAACTCTTAGCCTCATTTCGGTATTTGAAGATACCCATGGCCTGGTATTGTATTATTTGACGATACCTATCGAGGATATTTTCTGGAGAATACCTTTTTTGCCGTATGAGGCCATGAACAAATCCCTCAGTGAGGTCTAATTTACCATCCCTCTTAACCTCATTTCTTTTGAGGGCATGAGGGCCTTGAAAAAATCCCTCAATGAGGCCTAATTTACTATCCCTCTTAGCCTCATTTCGGTATCTGAGGATACATATGGCATGGTATTGTATTATTTGAGGATACCTTTTGGAGAATCCCTTTTTTGTCGTATGATGCTATGAAGGCCATGAGAAATCCCTCAATGGGGTCTAATTTACCAGCTATCTTAGCCTCATTTACCACCAAATAGAATCCGAATAAATTCTAAAATTCTAAAATATTGTAACCGATTCCTTGCAACAACATGGAAAAATAGCAACTAACAGGTGAACTATTTGGTGCAGCGCCATTTCAGTATTGAGTACGATGGTTTCCTGTATGGTTGTAAACACAACACACGTGGGCACACACTAAAGTGCACTCAAATATTGTCGGAGGCATGTGAAGTTTCGAATGAATTGGAAAAAAATAACCACGCAAGATATAAAATATGTAAGAATTATTTTCCACAGGTGTACGAAGTATCTGTGTTTTAATATTTTGTTGTGAGAATTGACGTGATATGCAAGTGAAACTGTGTTGAACAGAAGGCAGAAATATTTGGAAATCCAGATGCTAATTTAACGTTCCCTTTCATGTATAAATTTGCTATTATGCACCCCCTCCACTCAAACATTTTACAAGTAGAAATATCTAGATTGCTAAATTTTCTTGCGTGGTGTTCCCTATATCAGCCATATGGATTAACATGGTGTGTGTGTGTGCGGTGGGGGGGGGGGGGGGGGTCCAGGTCCACAGGGTCATGGTTGCAGTGTGTTGAGGCGTATACCACATCGACGGTACATACGCCTTCAACCATTGCTAACCCTGCTTATACCGATGTTGGGAGCTCTGACAGTAACTCGCTCCGATCAGTGTTTCTCCAGGGTTTTCCGGCCTCACCCGTAAAACTGTTTGACACTCGCTTTCCAAATCCTGGGTGCAAAAAACAAAATGACCGAAGGAACCTAAAGTATGCCGATCGACCATGATTGGCTATCAATTGGATTCGACGCGACGGTGATGCGTCTGTATATTTCAAAACCTCTCCGCGTCGCATCAGCGACGGATTTAATACAAATAGATTCGACGCGTCAAAAATCCGTCGACTATTTCAGGCCTTTAAGATGCGAGTAAGACGCATCAGCGACGAATTCTGTCCATCTGAGACGAATTTCCGTCGGAGATGCGTCTGAAATATGTGTTTGAAATTGTCAACGGATTTTTGACGCGTCGAATCTAATACAAAATGCGGAAACAAACGAGCCCTACCGATCAGCCGAATGTAAATCACACGGTACAATGAGGAAAGCACATGTCAGTCGCTGGAAATACCCAGTGGCGGTGCCAGAGTTACAAAAGTGAGTGGGTGCAGTTGGGGATTGTGCAGCGCCAAGCTGGGATGGGTTTCGGGGAGGAGGGGGGTCCTCTCCCTAAGTTGAGTAAATGTTTAACTGTGTTGCAACAAAATAATGCGAATATGGATATCATTGGAACCGGCTGAACAAGCCGGTTCCAATGATATTCATATTTGCATGATTTCACTGAGTTATACCTTTGAGAATTTTTCTAAAATATTAAATTTTATTTATTTTTTAAAATTGATGGAGGCTGAATTCCAAACGGTTGCCTTGCACGCTCTCGATTCTAGCATTCGTCGAATACTCTTGAGCACTATGTTTCAGTCCGTTTAAACGCGGCATGCCTTGTTGTAATTTGGACCCTAGACTCTTGTTTGTTGTTTGCAGCTAGCGTGTGTGTGGGGACGTGTGGGGGGGGGGGGGGGGGGGGGGGCGCAAACATGATTTCAAAACTTCTCTGATTTAGTGCACTTGGGAATATGGGATTAAGCATACCGACAATTACACCGCAACGTTCAATACAACAAAAATTAAAATGATAGTATTGTTTTACTACGCTTGGCGAAAAAAGTGGAGGGGTAAGTACCCCAACATACCCCTCCATGGCGCCGCCACTGGTAATACCCATCTTTCGTCAGTTCAGTGTTGACTGATCGATGGCTTGATTCGAGATTTTTCAAAATGACTGAAACATAACACGAACATCAATTTTTCAAAATGACTGATTAAGAAGTTGGTGGTGAATGCGAAAATCAGTTTTAAGGGCCTATATAAGTAATGGAATTTTGTTTATTTTGAAAGTCTCACTTCTCATATTCCTTAAATTCAGATTACATATACACAAATATACATCAAAATAAAGGTTGGGATGTATAGAACACGAAACACATATGCAATCAACTCATAGAGTTGACAGCAGGCACCACTGGTTCCTGGAAGTCTGCTATCGTATTCGCACCAGAACTGTTAATAAGATAATATTTCGCAAGAACAACCCGTGGCCGAATGTGCTTCAGATATTCAATAACAAAGCTAGGCATTCAAAACGCGTTCGAGTGCAGCGATAGGAATGCATTTTGGAAAAGGACAACACTGTCCGCATTTTTTTTTATTGAAGATCGTTTCCATGTTCGACAGATATGCGCAAATCACTCGATACCACGAATTTCCATCGAAAAAACAAAATCGTAATTCTAAGAAATTTCAACAGGTATCATGACACCTTGCACTGAATATGGCAACTGTGCAATCTCTATCTAATAACAGTGTACAGAATGAAGGCGATCTTTTTCATTATTTGATTTTAGACGGCGTTGTTTTTACATGATTTTTCCATCCGATAGTAGTAGGAGAAGGATGAAACGTGCCATATTGGCAGGATCTCATGTGACGTCATAGTCACGTGACCCAGTGGCGCCATGTTGTGTTATCATGGTAACCGTGTGAGCGGCCATCTTTTGAGGTCATCTCCATGGTGATATGTGGTGTGAGTGCGCATGCGCAGCGCGTGTTGTAAGGGTGATACGCGTTTCCGGATCTCATATGACGTCATAGTCACGTGACCTGGTGGCGCCATGTTTGGTGGTCATGGTAACCCGCGTGAGCGGCCATCTTGTGACGTCATATCCGTTTGATACATGGTGTGAGTGCGCATGCGCAGCGCGTGTTGTTAGGGTGATACGTGTTTACGTCGTCCATTTTGTATACTGGAGGCCGCCATCTTGGTTATTATGGCAGCACGTGGTTGCTATGTGTCCCAAAGGCTTACAACAAGACAGGGGTATGTTCGGAGGGTATGTTCCTTTGAACAGGAGTAATTTTCCGATTCGTAGAATTACCATAAACAACCCGACAATCCCTCCAAATCACCGAAATTTACTTTATTTCCCCAGTTTATCAGCTTAGCACATAGTGCTATAGTACCAAAAAGGTACCGGGGTGTGTTCGATTGAATAGGAGTACTTTTTGGCTTAGAATTCTCCCAGAATCCTCGTTTAATTACCGAAATAAACCCCAACAAGTTGTATTATTTCGAATTCTTTCAGAATTATCTGCTTCTATCTATATATGCAATAGTTTTCCTCTACCTGACCATGTTCCTTTGTTCCGGAGTATACTCCAGTAGCGTAGAAAAGCCTATCAGTTGGAACAGCTTTGCTTATAAAAAACTATATTTAGCTATTCTGGTCTGTTCTTGTTAGTTCTTGAGTCACTTTAGTCAGCTGAAACCAGATATATATGGATGGAACATTCACATCTCTCCTGTTCTTTGGAATCAAGTTTACATTATACATGCACGTACTGGTTCAACCACATATCCACTTGTATTTGCTCTGCTACCAGATCGACAGGCAACAACATATGAAAGACTTCGAAAATCATTTAGGTCGTTTGAAGGAGCAGTTAAATAGAGGAACAAAGACAAACTTAGAATTTTTAGATGCTGTAGGTCATCTTCTGAGATGAGGTTGAGATTGACCCTTTACCTAAACCTAAAAAAAACCCATTTTTTTGTACTAAATCAACTGTTATATCTTTTGTTATAACTCCATTGTTATATTTATTAGGAACTAAATGTATTTAATTTTATGTCAAAAATCAAAACTACTTATATCCTGTATTTAATTTTGTGTCAAAAATCAAAACTACTTCTATTTATTATGAACTACCTGTATTTAATTATATGCGCCTAATCATGACATATGACAAAAATCGAAACTACTTCTATTTATTATGAACTACTTGTATTTAATTTTGTATCAAAAATCAAAACAACTTTTAATTTATATGCGCCTTATCATAAAATTAATAATAGACAACCCATTTTTCACCTACTGTGTTTTTATTTAACTGGACAATCCCATTCACAAGTTAAGGTAACATGCACAATATTAATCATAACTTGGACCCTGAAATGTGTTGTTTTAGACTGTAGAAGTTTTGGCTGTGGAAGTTCCGGGAGGTTACCGACAAGATATTTTTGTTATGACTGTTTCGGCTTGGATCTGTTTGTTTTCACTGAGTCAGTTGGCTGTTTCGGTCGTATTACACAATCAGGGTAAATTGCCCCACGACGAATGGTAGCAGGAGAATAATCCACGGTGGAGAGTACTTTCGAAAAGCGGCTACTTTAACACTTTAAGTACCGAATGGGAAGCATCCGCCGCGTAATTTACACATTGAGCAATTGAAAAAAAAAGATTAACCCTTTAACCAACGAGTCGCCCGCATCCCCCCGCGTAATATCCAAATTCAGCAGTTGAAAAAATATTATTTTTCAAAAAATTTCAACAAAACCATATCATGTGACCTCTCGTTGGAACGAGCTCGTCGAGCTCGTTCCAACGAGGGGTCACATGATATGGTTTTGGTGAAATTTTTTGAAAAATTTTAAAAAAAGTATTTTTAAAATAATAAATTTTGGTATCGTCTGCGTTGTGTAAAGGGTTAATAAAACAAATTCAATAAAACCATATCAATGCAATCAGCTCGTCCAGCTTGTCCCAATAAGGGGTCATATGAGAGGGTTTTAATGAAATTTTATGAAAAAAAAAAAACGAAAAATAATATTTGAAATAATAAATTTTTATATCGTTAACCCTGGATAGATGGTTAAGTCTTTGGTTAGTACACTAACGTATGGAATATTACCCAGAGGAACGATATGTACGCTGTTTCAGTGAATATCTGTGAAAAATAATACTTTCAGTTCCACACGAATGAGACAAGAGGCCCCACGGGGCCTGAGGGCGCTCACCTGATACTGGCCGAGTCATATCACCAAAATAGCAAGGGATTCTGCCTTGTGGTTATTATCAGTTTTTCAACATAAAAGTGTTTTCTCTACTTAGTAACCCAGAGTGTTCATATGTTAGATCCCCATATTGGGTACTCAATAATTTATCTATTTATTTATTGGAATTTAAGGTCACTTTCTAAGGCTACATCATTACAGAGGCATAATTATAATATCAGGTTTGGTCAATCGTTTATGCCTATTACTGCCCACTTTACAGGGCTTTCAACGCAGGAATTGGTTACTGGGCCCAATTTTATCAATAAACCAGAACTTGAACAAATTTCAATTTGCCGCTTCTAAGAAAACTAAAAATCAAATATCAAAAGATTCTGAGAGGAGTATCAGAAAAAAAAGATTTTTTAAGAATATTTCTCATACTGAATTAAGTTATACATTGGGCTCCCATAGGGAACCCAAAAACAAAAGCTTCTGAAGCAGTGGTTTGGGAGAAGAAGATTATTCAACGTTATTCCCATTACCTACAGTGTTAAAAAATGATGACTCGGCACTTTTAGTCCTGGAAAAGTACTTATGATAAAACCAATGGCATTTTTTTCACCATTCCTTTCTCCCGGCCCTAAGGAAGCTTCACATTGTATAAAAATTCTCAGTGCCATGTAGTTCTGGAGATATGGGCATTTAAAAAGAAAAAAATTTTTTAGCTCCTGCAGTTCCCGTGGGGGACAGGAAAACAATTTTCGGCATAAATTAGGTACTTATGACCCAATAAGCCCTCATATCAAATTTGGTTCAAATCGACTTTTTGGTTTGGAAAATAAAAATTTTGGTATAATTTGGGCTCCCACAGTGAGCCCAAATATGAACCCAGGTACTTGGCTTTACCAAACTTCACTCTCAGCCCCTAAGAATGCTGTACATCAAATATCAAAACATTTTGACTGGTGGATCTGAAAAAAAAATTTTTTTTAAAGAATATTCCTCATATTGAACTAAGTTATAATTTGGGCTCCCACAGGGAGACCAAATATGAGCCGAAGGACTTGACTTGAACAAACTTGAATCTCACCTCCCTAAGCATACTGTATACCAAATATCAAAAGATTCTGACCGGTGGATGCGAAGAAGAAGATTTTAAAAGAATATACCTCGTATTGCACTAAGTTACAATTTGGGTTCCCAAAGGGAGTCCAAATATGAACTCAGGGACTTGGCTTGAACAAACATCAATCTCACCCCCCTAAGGATGATGCATAGCAAATATCAAAAGATTCTGATTTGTGGATCCGAAGAAGAAGATTTTTAAAATATATCCCTCATATTGCACTAATTTGAACATTTGGGTTCCCATAGGGAACCCAAATATGGACCGAGGAATTTGATTTCTACAAATATGTGAATCAATGTTCCAAAGATGTTATATGTAAAATATGAAAGCTTTTAGAGCAGTGGTTTGGAAGAAAACAATTCTTTATTTTTTTCCCATTGCCTACTGTGTTAAAAAATACTGACTCAGCACTTTTTCAGAGTCCCGAAAAAGTACCCTATGATAAAACCGATAGCAATTTTTTTTTACCAATCCTTTCTGTTGGTCCCAAGAAAGCTTCACACCAAATAAAAATTCTCACTGCCGTGCAGTTTTTGAGATATAGGCGTTTTAATTTTTTTCTATTTTTAGCTCCTGTGGTTCCCACGGGGCTACAGGAAAAAAAATTTCTGCATAAATTAGGTACTTATGACCCAATAAGCCCTCACATAAAATTTGGTTCAAATTGGCCTCTCGGTTTAAAAAATAGAAATTTGGGGTGGGGCCAAATTTTTTGCTCCTCCCATAACATCGCCAAGTATAGACCTACAAACTTCTCTTGAACAAACTTGAGTCTACACCTCAAAAGGAAGCTGCATACCAAATATCAAGTCTCTGCTATTGCTGGTTCTTGAGAAGAAGATTTTTTAAGAATTGGAGCATTTTTGCCCCACCCCTCTGCTCAATATGAGCCGAAACCTAATTTGCCCAAAAATCAAAATGCCGCTATATAACCCCTACTCACATGAAATTTCATTAACATGCGGCCAGTGGTTTGGAAGAAAAAGACCCAAACACCACCTTCACGCCGGACGACGGACGACGGACGAAAAGTGATCAGAAAAGCTCACCCTGACTTTCAGTCAGGTGAGCTAATAATTCCCGATATTCACTAAAACAGCGTAGATATTCTTTTTATTATATGCTACGTGACATTTTACTGTGCAACATTCAGCTCAATTCGACTGCAAACAGTTTCACGACCAAAACAAAAAGCTGCAGATTGTTACTTCAGGGCGACGTTCAAAGCGACGCCATGCAAGGAAGCGTAACGTCATTTAGAAAGCTACTGAAAATAAAACTTTCAGGTCCACACTCTTGAGATAATTCCAGATACTGACTAAAATAGAGAAGATTTTCTTTTTTATTATATGATACGAGACATTTTATTGCACAATATTCAGCCCAATTCGACACCAAATTCGTACGTTTGAAAACAATAACAAAGATCAGCTGATCGTTCCTTTAAGGTGACGAGATGCGGCGCAGCGTGACGTCATTTAGGAAGCTACTGAGGGATATTCCTCTATATCCACCGAGTCGATAGATATAAAAAAAATCTTTTAGATAATTTACGATAATTCACGGGCTAGCATATAATTAAAAGTTGTAGTTCGTTGTTATTTCGTTATAACGGATTAGATTTCCTTTGTTTCATATTAATTATGAATTAGCGCATTTTACGTAGCGTATCTTCGTTTCCGAAGTTTTGACTACATCTTCCCCCTACAATTTCCTGAGAATTTCACTAGGTTTAGGCGTTGCTTGCAAGCCTCGTGCAAACTATACACTGTAAATCGAAGTTAATATACGGCTGACCGTGATTGTGATCTGAATTTTATTTTATTGGAGCTTTAACCGTTTGCCTAACGAATCGACCACACGTGTCCCTGTAATTTACAAATTAAGCAGTTGAAAAAAAAGTTTTCAAAAAATTTCAACAAAACCATATCACGTGAGCCCCATTGCCCTCATCGAGTTCGTTCGTCCCAATGTGTGTGCACATGAGTTCAAAAAACAATAATTAAAATGCTTAATTTTGATATCGCGTGCGCGCGTGAAGGGTTTACAACACTTTCAACATCCAGGGTCACCTCGTATCGGATAGTTTCGCGGATGTTGGACGCTGCGATACCGAAATGAACTACCGAGCAGCGGCGAGCAACTATCACTCTCCCCAGCGTACAAACTCCGAACATGCAGGGTTAACAGTATTAGAAAGCAAGTGCACCATTGACGTTGTTACTCCTCAGTACACAGCGGCGTCATCGTGCCCTCACTTGGGCATTCTAGATTAAGTGCCATGCCCAAAGACACAACGCAGTTACCCCTGGCGGGGACCGTACTGTGGACCTTTCGGTTTAAAGTCCAGTGGCGTAACCATTGAGCCACCGCGCCCCGTCACCTTTATTCAATTCATGTTTAAAATGTTGACAGGCGATAACCGCTTCACGTTACACAAGTAAAAAATTCTATCATTACTTATCCATTGAGGTTGCCAGTTTAGTATAGAGAAAAAGTAGTCGACTGGGCACATTCGTAACAAAGTTTATTAGTGATCTAATATGGTACATACGATGTCAGTTATTTCCAAGTTGTGCTCGAGTTCTCTGAAGCCCAACATGGAGTTCGCTCGAGCGCAATATCCCGTTCCCTCGAGCCCAATATGGAGTTCGCTCGAGCACAAGTATGGATTTTGCCTGACACCGTATTTACCATATTAGACAACGACAAACTGCGTAATTAACCATCTACCTAACATGAAAAGCAGACGACACTTGCAAAAGAAATTCTTGAATAACTATTTTTTTTTCATTTTTTGTCTCAAAAACATAGGTTATGATCCCTCGTTGGAACGAGCTCGTTCCAACGAGGGGTCATAACCTATGTTTTGAGGCAAAAAAATTTAAAAAATAATGAAAATTAATTGGAGATTTTTGAGAATAGCCCTGGCCGGTTTTGGCTGTTGCGTTGGGTAAAGGATTGAATTGTGAAACTAATAATATAAGGATATTGTAAAATTGTTTACTAATCAATGAGAAAATCGCGATTTTCGATACCCACATGGACGATTATTGTGGCGGTTGTATGACGATGTAAACACCCAGATCTAACCATTGAGTTATTACATGGCTAGCAGGGAAGATGTGCACACTACACTCTTTCATTTTCTTTGCCCCCTCAAACAAAGCTTAAGACATCTAATGGGAATGATCTCAACGAGCTCGTCCCTATGAGAGGTCAGTATCTATTTGTTGAAGGCAAACGTGAAAAAAAACAAAAACAAAACAAACTTGAATGGCGCATCTTATGAATAGCGGTTGTCGAATTATCCCCGTTATGTTAGGTAAATGCTTAACCGAGGGTAGAATCAATTTAGTAGAAGAGGTACATAAATTCTATACATACTCGCGACGAATTTGATATCATTTGTATCACATAACCGCGCTGTTGAAAGGTTGTCGAGGATCAGTCAATATTGGAAAGAGGGAACCAATTCCACATTAAAACTATACGTCAATACACGTGATCGTATAACACGTGTTGTTTGCGTGTAACGTTTGGATAGTTAACTGGTAATATTGAGAACATTTATTTATATATTTATTAGGATTTAACGACACTTTAACAGCCAGGGTCATATCATGTCGGCGACAGTTTTACGAGTGGAGGAAGCCGGAGTACCCGGAGAGAACCACCGGGCAACGACGAGCAGCTGTCGTAACTCTGCACAGGCAGGGTTAGATTGGTTGAAGACATACGCACCAACGACGTGCAGTACACCTTAGTACACAGCGTCATCGCGCCGTCATGTAGGCAATTGGGGTTAAGTGCTTTGTCCACTGAAGGGCACAACGCGGGAGCGCGAATCAGTCGCTGAAATGGTCACCCATCCAACTACTAACCGCGCTCGACGTTGCTTAACTTCGGTGATCCGAAGAGAACCGGCTACCTCGACGCCACCGCGCCCCATTGAGGACATCTACCTATACGTTGAGCTATTCTGTTTGCCGTTCCTGTTTGTCGTTACGTTCCCCATCTCCTCAGCCTCTATGGGTCCGATCGACTTCAGACTCGGCAAGTCTATGCATTTCTATCCGATATAACAAAATTGACAGGGCTGGTGCAGGCATGTCAACCGGTACCAGTACCGGTACCGCCGGTTCCTCGAATGCCAACCGGCACCGGTACTGAAGCTTCTTGTCCCGTCGGTACCGGGACGAAATTATTTTATGGGAAAGTCTTAACTGAACGAGGGTAAACGGGATGATAATTATATATGGCACACTGACACGACATACTTTCAGCATATTTGTGAATGAGCATATCAAAACATTCTAAAGGGGCATGTTCTGTCTGCACCACCGCCTCGATAAGGCCGATCATTTTATCTTTCCAAACCTGGCATCAAAGAGAATGAAAAGACCGTCATCGGCTACTTGGAAGAAAGTATTCTTTGGCGACATCAAAGTAATCATAAAGCACGATTTTCATGCTTTATGATTACTTTGATGTCGCCGCAGAATAATTGGTACGATGTCATGTTTATCTTTGCGATCTTGGGGACTAGGTCGGTTTAAATGCGAATTTCTCCCATCTGGCTGTGATGTCACCCAAGTGTTGACTTTTTCCGGTACAGGTACCGGTTTCGACGGGAAAGGATCTGTCCCACTCCGCTACCGGTTATATTGGTACCGACGGTACTTTGACATGCATGGTCTGGTGGCAATATTCTGCAATATGTTCCGAGAATCGGCAATTATGTCGCAAGATAGGTGTGAGTAAAACAGTTCATGATACGCTGTGGTTTATGTCATAAGGGCAAACTCGAAATGTCACCTACCGAAAAACCATGCGCAGCATGGGTCCATCCACTAGTTGTAAGTAAATTTGCATTTCACGGACAACTCTATGAGCTGCAAACAACCTGGTTATATACTCGGTGCTCTCTGGGCTACAAATTTAATTTTTGGAAAGCGGAGTGATCATCGGTCAAAACGGTGACCTTTGTGTAAGCTGCAAACAACCTGGTTATATACTCGGTGCTTTCTGGGCTACAGACAAATTTGATTTTTGGAAAGCGGAGTGATCATCGGTCAAAACGGTGACCTTTGTGTAAGTATCTGACGAAGTTACCCTTATCCTTTCAATGGTGACATGCTCTGACATATGCCCTATAGATGAAACTTTGCTAGAATTATCGTGAGTAGTAGTGTATGTACCCTATCGTCCCCCATTACCCGGAGCAGCTAGTGTTAAATTCCCATAGGAACTGGAGCCCTTTGCCGGAGCAACTTTGGGGGAGGAGAGGGGGGGGGGGGGGCAAAAGTACGGCTCCTTGAAGCTAGATCCGACAAGTGGTGTACGTACTGCATATATAGTATGCTATGGTATGTATAGTGATACAGGTAAACACATGGCTATATCATGGGTATGTGATGGAAAATTAATGGTGAAGATGGATTTTCTTGAAAGTTTTTCCCACGAAACGGTTGATGTTGCTTTTGACGTCATGATACGCGCGCGACGTCATAGAGATGCTGACCGCTGTTATTGTCCAGTATACAATCTGACATAACGTTATTCGAGTCAGTGGATGTCGGACCTCTCGTATGGGGTGGGGAGTTATGGTAGTAGTGGTATATTCCCATGTTGGTATACTATTAGCCCTTTGGGTCTTCATATTATGCTATGTCTGCTATAACTAGGCCAAGCAGTATTGTGGGCATGGGGTCATGTATGACCGACCAGTGCGGTATTGCAAGATAGTCCTTGGTGGTTTAAATTTGGACAGTATAGGATGAATGGTCTGTTGGCCTATTACCCCCTTAGTACTATGAACCTTCCGAATCCTTTGTATTATCTTATGGCTGGTATTGGTAGTTCGTAATGCTAGGTCAGGCAGTACTATAATCGTTTGTTTAGAAGTGGGGTATAGGATGCATTGTACATACCGGTGTACGTCACAAGTTAGTCCTCGGTGTTCTTAACCAACCGATTGCTTTGTATTATTCTATGATTGGTATAGGCAGTACGTTATAGCAGGTCAAGTGGTATTTTGGAGTGGGGGTGGGGATAATGCCTGGCAGTATAGAACAGCAGTATAGTATGGACGATATATACCTCTGTGGGCCCCTGCAGGTCCCATGTTAGCCCTTAGTACTATTAATCCACCTGATGCTTCATGTTATCCTATGGCTGGTATAGATAGTATGCAATGCTAGGCATAGGGGTATTGTGGGTAGGGGTACTGCCTAGTAGTTTAGAACGGTACTATAGTATGGGCGGTATATACACCTATAGGCCCACTGTTAGTGCTTGATACTACTAACCAATAGATTGCTTTTTTATTATATGGCTGGTATATGTAGCACGTTATGGTAGATCTAGTGATTTTGTAGGGGGGGGGGGGGGGGTAATGCTTGGTAGTTTAGAACGGTAGTATAGCATAGGCTGTACATATCCCTGTAGGTCTCTTGCTGGCCCTTGATACTACTGATCCACCAGGTGCTTCATATTATTGAGCGGTATTCTGGGGTGGGGTCAATGCCTGGTAATACAGAACGGCAGCAGAGTATGCTTGGCATATTCCCCTGTAGGTCCCATCCTACCCGTTGATAGTATTAATCTACCAAATGCTTTGTATCATCCTGTTACTGGTAAGGTGGTATGTAATACCAGTAGTTCCTACCCTATTCCGAGTACCCTTGTTGTTTCATTTATCTAGATCATTTGTATAGATTATAACTAACCAATTAGATAGCTTGATTTCCCGTAACCTGTATGCAGAGTTATCTCCCTTCTGTATAAGAAAAGCCAATATCAATGGCAATATCCCCGGCACCCCAATTTCGGCACCCCTTTTTGAAAAACATATGGCCTTCGGCACCCCTTTTTTCTGAAATGAGGCTAAGAGTCGTACAGCGGTATATACAATGCATCCTATACCCCACTTCTAAACAAACGATTATAGTACTGCCTGATCTAGCATTACGAACTACCAATACCAGCCATAAGATAATACAAAGGATTCGGTAGGTTAATAGTACTAAGGGGGGGTAATAGGCCAACAGACCATTCATCCTATACTGTCCAATTTGAACCACCAAGGACTATCTTGCAATACCACACTGGTCGGCCATACATGACCCCATGCCCACAATACTGCTTGACCTAGTTATAGCAGACATAGCATAATATGAAGACCCAAAGGGCTAATAGTATACCAACATGGATATATACCACTACTACCATAACTCCCCACCCATACGAGAGGTCCGACATCCACTGACTCGAATAACGTTATGTCAGATTGTATACTGGACAATAACAGCATGACCCCATGCCCACAATATTGTTTGACCTAGCTATAGCAGACATAGCATAATATGAAGACCCAAGGGCTAATAGTACACCAACATGGATATATACCACTACTACCATATCACCCCACCCCATACCAGAAGTGCGACATCCACTGACCCGAATAACGTTACGTCAGATTGTATACTGGACAATAACAGAGGTCAGCATCTCTATGACGTCGCGCGCGTATCATGACGTCACGACGTAAATAGCAACGTCAACCGTTTCGCAGGAAAAACTTTCAAAAAAATCCATCTTCACCATTAATTTTCCATCACATACCCATAATATATACCTATAGCCATGTGTTTACCTATATCACTATACATACCATAGCATACTATATATGCAGTACGTACACCACTTGTCGGATCTAGCTTCAAGGAGCCGTACTTTTGCCCCCCCCCCCCTCCTCCCCCAAAGTTGCTCCGGCAAAGGGCTCCAGTTCCTATGGGAATTTAACACTAGCTGCTCCGGCAAAGCTCCGGGTAATGGGGGGCGATCGGGTACATACACTACTACTATCGTGCATTCATGCCCAATATGTTTCCTCAGCAGTCAACAACAACAATGAAAGTGTCATTGACACTGTAGCTCAACTTGTGTTAGACAGGTAAATGTATTGTATGTGACACAGCAACGACCGATAACAAAGGTGCATGTACAGTGTTGTAAAGGTTTGTACATAAATACTGACCATAGACTGTTACAAATGTACAGGTAAAGTATGACTAAACTAAGTTCTAAGAACGTTGGCAGCGGCAACATTTTTTGACGGAAATTGAAGAAAATCGATAGCTCCCATCTAGAGGTCACCACAAACAAGCATGCCGGGTTTCAAAGCAATCCGATCATAAATGTGCAGTGTAGGATGTGCCAAAGAGAAATATTGAGGTCTTCTGACTAAACTAAGTTCTAAGAACATTGGCTGCGGCAACATTTTTTGACGGAAATGGAAAAAAATCAATAGCTCCCATCTAGAGGTAACCCCAAACAAGCATACCAGGTTTCAAAGCAATCCAATCATAAATGTGCCCTGTAGGGTGTGCCAAAGGGAAATATTGTGGTCTGACTAATCTAAGTTCTAAGAACGTTGGCCACGGCAACATTTTTTGACGGAAATTGAAGAAAATCGATAGCTCCCATCTAGAGGTCTCCCCAAACAAGGATATCAGGATTCAAAGCAATCCGATCATAAATGTGCCCTGTAGGGTGTGTCAAAGGGAAATATTGAGGTCTGACTAAACTAAGTTCTAAGAACGTTGGCCGTGGCAACATTTTTTGACGGAAATTGAAGAAAATCGATAGCTCCCATCTAGAGGTCATCATCCTAAACAAGCATACCAGGTTTCAAAGCAATCCAACCATAAATGTGCCCTGTAGGGTGCGCCAAAGGGAAATATTGTGGCCTGACTAAACTGAGTTCTAAGAACGTTGGCCGCGGCAACATTTTTTTACGGAAATTGAAAAAAATCGATAGCTCCCATCTAGAGGTCACTCCAAACAAGCATACCAAGTTTCAAAGTGATCTGATCATAAATACGACCTGTGAGGTGCGCCAAAGGAAATTGTGGACGTACGTACTAACGTACGTACGTACGCCGACGGTCGAGAAGTGATGGCAATAACTCAGCTTGACTTTGTCAAGTTGAGCTAAAAACTATACTTACTACTGACGAGCCCACTCACCTACTGAAATTCTAAGTTTAAAAAATCGCAACCGACCCTGCAACACGGTACTTTAAGCTATGGAGTTAACTAAGTGCCAACCAGGGGGTGGGGTCGTTGGTGGACTTGCCCCAATCCCAGCTCCACCAGCGAATTTTTTTGGAAAATGTCAACCTTATATTGTAAGGAAACATCGTTTCAGTAAGTTTGCACACCGCTAAGAGTGCTGCATTTCGCTCACAACCGTATTTAGATCAGTGCAGTGCGAATCATTACACCCTCAGTAACGAAGCCAGAGGTTTGCGCACGTCACTTAAAACAATATTAATTGAACTTTCTCTCACCTCCAGTACCTGCCTTAACCCAGCTTATTTCCAACACAATGGTAATATATTTGGCACACGGTTCGCAAATTCCACACGACCCGGGACAGTCACTTTATTGCGCATTAAGTTTCCAGCCTTCACTGCATCAACACGCTCAAGCCCTGTGCTCTCCAGATTATTCAAAGTGCGCTGTTCTGCTGCAATTATGTGACGCTTCCTTGTGCTCGTACTCAGTATCCCTCTCGTCCAGGGATTGACATTGTTATTTATGTGCTTCTCCAAACAAGCCTTCCAGACTGTGTGTTTTCTTTTGTGTCTATATTTTCACCATGGATCACGATTCAGACGATTTAGTTGGACGACATGTTCTGGTCGAAACCGTGAAAGTGTTCTTCGGCATTCCAGCTGCATACCACCTACCGCTTCAGGAGTTTTCTAGACTTTTACGCTACATGTTGCTCGAACCGTTCCCTCAAGTTGCCAGGTCTCTTGACTGTGACACTCGTTGCCTGTGCACCTGTTATTTCTGTGCGCAACTCGATTAAATCGAACCACCCGGCCACCCAGTGCTATTATGACTCTCTATCATGACACCACAGAGATCTGTTTTCAGGACGACTTGATTCGGCTTCACTAATGGATTCGCAAACCCCCCATGTGGACCCTCAATCCGCTCAATGCACGGCAAGTGGAACCATGAACACTACAACTCGCACAGGTGACGACCCGACCAGGGAACCTGGACCAAGCTTCCCAGTGGACATTTCCGCAGCTGCGGACACGCACAACAAGCCTCGCACACTCACAGTGCCCTATTTACCTACGTCGCCAGCCACGCGTGGCCATAGCCTACAGCCATCGGAACTTCACTTCCGGTCGCCTTTCCTAAATCAACATCCGCCCCATGTGTTTTGGATGATATTCACTCGGAACATTCTCGCAGGCGCCGCCAGACAACTACTGACGTTCCCGCAACCGAACGCACTGCTCTATGGGATCCTGCTAACCCCAAAAACTGGACAGTGCCGCGCTTGAGGCAGGAACTGAATAAACTGGGGATTCGTACGCAGCATTCCACCAGGAAGACATTTCTCCTGCAATTGTACCTGGACAACAGACAGTCGTTTCGCCCGGTTCTGTCTTCATCTCCGGTGCCCACTGCCTCCAGCCACTTGTCACCGGCTCTGCAAACCGCACCTGTATCTGCACCCAGTGTAACTTTTGCTCAACATTTTCGCGGAACTGACGATTCAACCACTTCACTCCCCGCAGTTAACCCAGTGCCTGTGGACACCTGCTCCCCCCTTCAGACTCAGTATTCTCATTCCCAACAGGACACTACTACTACAGACGATTCCTTTTTTCATGGACTGTCAGCTTCGCAACATCGTCCGTCCACACCTTTGCTGGACGAGGAGACCACCAGACCACCCACCACAGACTCGCAGAGACCTGCTCCTGCCACAAACTCTTATGCTTATAACGATGGGGGTGGGTTTTTCTCTCCGCCTACTCACAATTCTCATCTGTTTTCATCTATCCTGGAGCAGTTGCAGGCGCAACAAAATCAACTTTCCGCTCTCCATAAATCCTTGGCAATACTGCACGCACGACTGCCAGATAGTCAACCTTCTATGCAAGGCCTTAACCCTCAACTTGACACGCCGGTTCTGTCACATGCTATTCCTGCTTCAGACTTTCCAGGTACGGACTCCTTTTCACATTTACTTAGGACTCCCGGCACAGCCCTTTCCGATTTACCGGACATAGACACCAACGTTGGGGCAGCCCTCCGGGCCGACATTGTAGCCGGCAGGGATGTCAACTTAGCAAAGTTGCTCATGCCGTCCGGCGACAATGCGGCCAAACACGCAGACAAGCACGATCCCCGGTTATCCAAGGCCTTATCTTTACCAGAATTTGTCCGCGCCTTTAGCAAATTTCGAAACATTATGTGCGAGGCCTATCCCCATCGACGACTCGAGTTGGATACTTACCAGGCAGACATTATTGCTATTGCTTCACAGTATGGGGACACCTTTTACCAGTACCACCTTGCTTTTTCGGCCAAAGCAGCTGCCTGGCTTCACCGTGGGGTTAAAGTCGATTGGTCAATTAGGGACAACAAGCTGTTTTGTTCAATTTTTGCCGGTCACAAGGCCCAGTCATGTTTTCTCTGTCATGGTCAGGACCATTTGTCAAAATTTTGTCCCCTCAGCTCAGATAAGCCCGCTTCGACCAATGTGCGCCCCTTTTCGGCCTCTCCTGACAGAAAACAGACCATCCTCTCCTCATCGGAACCTTGTTTAAAATTTAATTCGGTGAAAGGCTGCCACTTTGGTCCATCTTGTAAATTCCGCCACGTCTGCACCATCTGCTCGAGTCCTCACCCACGGACCCTGTGCCCCAAGTCGCCTCACCGTCCACCTGCTAATGTCCCACCTTTAAAGTGACTATCATGTTCTCCATCATTACAAGCCTTGCCACCCACCGCATCAACTCCCATTTGCATTGATAATCTACAGCAGGCGCTGTTACAACACCCGGACCGCAATTTTGTTACCAGCCTTATCGAGGGTTTGCGACAGGGGTTCCACACTGGCGTATGCGCGCCCCCAACTGACACATTGGAGCTAAAAAATCTTCGCTCTGCCTTAGCCGAACCCGACACCGTTCGTACACTGCTTATGTCCGAGGTGTCTAATGGTTTTCTCCTTGGACCCTTCACAGTGCCACCTTTTCCATCCTTTCGCGTCAGTCCTTTGGGTTTAGTCACAAAGAAATTTTCTGGTAAATCACGCCTCATAGTAGATCTTTCGGCTCCGCACTGCTCCACCTCTTCTTTTTCCATTAATTCCTTAATAGATAAGACCGAGTTTTCTCTCTCATACTTAACTGTCGATCACGCAGTTCAAATTATCCAACGACTCGGCCAAAATGCATGGCTTCACAAAACTGACGTACGAAATGCATTCAAATTAATCCCAATTCACCCGAGTTTGTGGCATCTATACGGTATCAAATGGGAAAACTCATACTACTTCCATAGTCGGCTCGCTTTCGGATGCCGTTCGAGCCCAAAAATCTTTGATTTATTGTCCACCGCCATTTGCTGGATTGCCCAAAACCTATACGGCGTACACAATATTCTGCACTTATTGGATGACTTTCTTGCCATTAGCCCCGCTGACTCGGACCCCACAGACACACAACACTCCTTTCTTTCCCTTTTTCAAACCCTTGGTGTGCCTTTATCCCTAGAAAAAACGGAAGGGCCGACTCATTGCCTTCAATACCTCGGAATTATCCTCGATACAGAAAAGATGGAAATGCGCTTACCTCATGAAAAGCGAGTGGTTATCTTACAACAAATCAAAAAATTCTTACATAAAAAATCAGCTACAAAACGTCAGCTCCTCAGTCTCCTGGGCTATCTGTGTTTCGCCTGTCGCGTTGTTGTGCCAGGGCGTTCTTTCGTATCCCATCTTATCACCCTTTCCTGTTCAGTCTCAGAACTTTGGCATCATGTCTCAATCTCCGCTGCTTGCCGTAGGGATTTGGGAATGTGGCATCAGTTCCTATCCTCTTGGAATGGTGTTTCTCTGTTTTTAGAACCTTTTTCCACTTTGGCGTCTGACTTGGAGTTATTCACGGATGCCAGCTCAACCAAGGGTTTTGGGGGGTATTTTCAGGGGAGATGGTTTCAGGGTACCTGGCCCCTTGTTTTACAGCCTAGTCGCCATCGTCGTTGGTCCATGGCTCTCCTCGAACTTTATCCAATCACCGTCGCGTCTGTGCTTTGGGGTCACCTTTGGGCTACTAAACGCATTGTCCTTTCCTGCGATAATGAGGCTACAGTCCATATCATCCAGAAGGGGCGTTCTCCAATTCCGCCTATCATGAAACTCATGCGCCGCCTCACCTTTTCTGCCCTACAGAATAATTTCACTTTTTCTGCCCGCCACATTCCAGGTAAAACAAATATAATTGCTGATTCTATCTCTCGATTTCAGGATTTCCGTCACCTAGTTCCAGACGCGGAGCTGCAGCAATACCTTTGTCCCGCAGCATCACAAGTTCTCATGGACTAGATCAGGTTGTGGACTTCCTTTGGTGCAACTCCATCAGTGCGGCCACGCGCCGGTCCTACAACACCGGTTTTTCCTGCTTCCGACGGTTCCTTTTGTTACACTGTTCAGACGATCTCCAATCTACTTCCCATCGTTTACCCGTTGTAACCGAGGACTTACTGCTACAGTTCATTGCTTACAGCTTCAGCATGTTGCACCTGTCTCATTCAACCATTAAATTGTACCTGGCAGGCGTTCGTTTCCACTACCTTGCTTCTGGTTTGCCCGACCCTTTGCAGTCTCCTTCGGGTATCGCTTGGCCGCGCCTCCAGCCTATCCTAAAAGCGCTCAAAAAACAAACACCGTCTTCTCATCTAGTCCGGCTCCCTATCACAAGTGACATACTGACTCGTCTGGTGCATCTCCTCGCATCTGGCCCTTTTTCACCACATACCAACCTTCTTATGCAAACAGTTTTAACCACAGCCTTTTTTGGCTTCCTACGCTGTGGCGAATTTACCACTGCTACTAATGCATTCGATAGCTCTTGTCACTTGTGTATGGAAGACCTTTCCTTTTCTTCAGATAACTCTAAAGCATTCCTCCGTCTCAAATCTTCCAAGACCGACCCCTTTCGTACAGGGGTAATAATCCGCCTTTTTTCGATCAACAACCCACTGTGTCCAGTCTCATTTCTCCTCCGCCTTGCCAAGTCCCGCCGTCGTGCGGGAGCACTCCCGTCGGATCCCCTCTTTCTCACGGAAAACCAGCACCCTCTCACCCGTGCTTGTTTCATCTCCCTGCTTCGTACCTTGCTTGGTATGCTAGGTCTAGCGCCTCATCAATTTTCCGGTCACAGCTTTCGTATCGGTGCTGCCACAGCTGCGTGCACTGCCCGTCTCGAAGATCATTTAATTCGCACCCTGGGACGGTGGTCCTCGGACAGTTATCAACGGTATATACGCACTCCCGATCGCGTTATACAACAGGCCCAAATTTCTTTGTGTCAACCCAACCTCCCCTCTGGTGACCCATCATCGACACGCGTCACACCCTTCAACGCCGTTCGTCACCGTTGACAGGTCAGGTGCAATATGCTTTCTCTGTACACTTGCTGCCTTCAGCAACTTTCATCATGCGTGCGCTCTCGCATTCTGGCGCATTCCATTGTCTGGCTCATTATTTTGTATATATGTATATAGTTTTCAGTGCATGTTCTCCCAAACTCCTCTGACCGGCGTCAGAACTCGCATATGTTTCACATCTCGCGGCTTTGCTAGCCGGCGCTGGCACCTCAACCATTTAAGTCGGTGCAGTCCCCCTCTTGTTCTGTCACCTGGTCCTCGCGTCCCGCAGCCTCTTGGCACGGCAAGCCGACTGTTGGCTGTGCCTTAACTTCTATCGTCTTGTGTCGTCCAGCTGCACGTAGCTTTTTTTTTTTTTTTTTTTTTTTTTTTTTCGGCTTCGCTAGCTAGCGCTAGCAGTTCACAATACATGATTAGGATGTCTTTTGCCTCTGCCCAAACAAGTCTCCCAATCTTTAGGCTTGACCAGCGGATGTCGGGCGTGCCCAGTACTACACCTCCGTTTTCCCATAGTCCTGTTACATTTCATCAGTACCTCGCATCGCACTCCATGTTTCATACCACAGCGACATGCTGCCTCCAGCACCCTTCGCTTTTCCTTCTGCACCTACGTTATGCCCTGTTAACTTCCTCCACCCCGCGGCTTCCCTAGCTGGCGCTAGCCTGTTCGCCCTTGTTCGGTCACTTTAAAAACCGCGCCCCAGAGCCTCTCGGTGCAGCCGGCGGTGTGCAAAACGTGCCGCTGCAGTATGCCATAGTCTCCTTTCAATTAGGTAACATTCCTTTTTGCACCCAACTCCTCGCTGCTTCGCTAGCTGGCGCTAGCAATCCATCCACCGTTGGTCTTACCTGCCTACCAGTAGTGTTGCCTGAATAACGGTGATCGTCAGGCTTTTCCGTTGCAGTTCAATTTACTTCACATTTCCCCAACTACTAAGCATTCTTTTCTATTGCTATGGCAGCTCTTGACCAGCGTCAAGGCCATTTCATTTCTCTCACGTATAATTTTTTTTTTTTGCAATGTATCATTATCTTCGTATTTAGTTACATATACACCATTTTTTTCCATCTCCACTTCCTATCTTTCCTTCCGTGCCTTTTCCGGTGGTGGTCGCGCCTTCATGGGGGCTCTCAACTGGTGTGGCTACCAGCTTCGTTTGGAGCCTATGTTATCACATATTTCCCCCATTCAGTCTCGACTTAGCCATATACAGGCCTGCACACACGCCAAGCTGACGTGTACAGCCATCCCACAACCACTGGTCTTGGGATGACTATGACATTGCTAGGCTTGCCTGTTGGCACCCTTCGTCTCATTCAGGTCGAGTTGTTAATTGCAGCCATTGTTGGGCATGAGAGAACTATAGACAGACTTGCATGCCCAACGCTGGCAGCCTCCCAAGTCGTCAGAGGGCCCCCATGATTTTGCCCAATTTTATCATCACAATTGTTTTCTGCATATGTACATTAATACCAAAACTTGTCACGGCGTGCAATAAATCATTATGCTCAAAACATGTGTTATTCCCTCTTTGTGGTGTGTAAATTGTAAGGAAACATCGTTTCAGTAAGTTTGCACACCGCTAAGAGTGCTGCATTTCGCTCACAACCGTATTTAGATCAGTGCAGTGCGAATCATTACACCCTCAGTAACGAAGCCAGAGGTTTGCGCACGTCACTTAAAACAATATTAATTGAACTTTCTCTCACCTCCAGTACCTGCCTTAACCCAGCTTATTTCCAACACAATGGTAATATATTTGGCACACGGTTCGCAAATTCCACACGACCCGGGACAGTCACTTTATTGCGCATTAAGTTTCCAGCCTTCACTGCATCAACACGCTCAAGCCCTGTGCTCTCCAGATTACCCACCACCACCCCAAGCACCACCGGTAAGGCACCTAAATCGTGGGGGCCCAGGAGCCTGTGTTATCACATATTTCCCCCATTCAGTCTCGACTTAGCCATATACAGGCCTGCACACACGCCAAGCTGACGTGTACAGCCATCCCACAACCACTGGTCTTGGGATGACTATGACATTGCTAGGCTTGCCTGTTGGCACCCTTCGTCTCATTCAGGTCGAGTTGTTAATTGCAGCCATTGTTGGGCATGAGAGAACTATAGACAGACTTGCATGCCCAACGCTGGCAGCCTCCCAAGTCGTCAGAGGGCCCCCATGATTTTGCCCAATTTTATCATCACAATTGTTTTCTGCATATGTACATTAATACCAAAACTTGTCACGGCGTGCAATAAATCATTATGCTCAAAACATGTGTTATTCCCTCTTTGTGGTGTGTAAATACACAGGTGTCTAAAATCCCCAAACAGCTTCATTTTGCTGAAGCTATGTCTTCGCTTTCTGGATATTCAAGCCTTTTAAAAAAGTACTCCGGATACTAAAGTCTTCAGGGTACCATTTATTTATTTATTTATTGGTGTTTAAGGCCACATACTTATGGCTAATCGTGACCGTGACAGTTTTACGGGTGGAGGAAGCCGGTAGAGAACCACCGAGCATCGACGAGCAGCTGTCAGCTCCTCAACATTCTAACTCTGTTCAAGCTCCGCTCAAGCAGGGTTACAGAGGTTGAAGACATGTGCACCATCGACGTGTGGTACGCCTTAGTACACAGCGGCATTGTGCCCCCATGTAGGCAACCGGGATAATATTAGTTACCTCGTGTCTGGTCACGTGGTACGGATTTTTACCTATCCGAAGCCAACCGTATCGGCCGAATGGGATACAGCTGGCTTCGGGTAGGTAAAAACCCGTATCACGTGATCAGACACGGGGTAACGAATTTATCTATTGACTTTCCGTTTTAGAAGTACAATCTATTTCATGTGTGAACACACACAGCATGAGATCTTTTATCTTCCATTGTTGAGCCATACAGGTTTCTGTGGAATTTTTGTGCAAAAGAGTTTTTGTGAAAATATGCCGATTTGACAAGTATAAAAAATTATTGAATTTCTTTTTTTCTTTTTTGTCTCAAAAACATAGCTTATGAACCCCACATTGGAGGGTACTCGACAAGCTCATTCCAATAAAGGGTCATGAGCTATATTTTAGAGATAAAAAATTAAAATATAATACATGTACATTGTAAAACTGAATTGACGATTTTTTGCGAGTAGTGCAGGCCGTGATCAGACATAGGATAACAAATTTACATGTATCTATTGACTTTGAAGTATTTCATTTATGTGAACACGCAAGGCGGGAGAACTTTATCTTCGACTATTGAGCCACACTGTTTCTTTTTTTTTGGGAGGGGGGGGGGGGGGATTTTTTGTGCTTTTCAACTATATTCTGGTATGGTACGATCATACAAACATTCTTCAGTGCTTAAAAATGTTCATTTTTGTCTCAAAAACATAGTTTATGACCCCCCGCCCCCTCCCCCATTGGAACAAGCGTACATGTAACAACCTCGTTCCACTGAGGGGTCATAAACTATGTTTTTGAGTCACAAAATGAAAGCATAATAAAATTGTAATGGCGATTTTTGTGAATTCACTGTCCTTGATAATGTCAACAAGAATACATATACCAGTTACAGGATAACACATTTTTCAACATGTATTGACTTTCCGTTTCAGAAATATTTCATACATATGTACATGTATGTGAACACACATGGTGTGTGAACTTTATTTTGCATTGTTCAGCCACACAGTTTTGGGAGCTTAAAAGCACTTCTGACAATATCTCGGTCACTCAGTGTGACTATAAAAATATTCCAAAAAAATTATAATTTTCATTTTAGTCTCAAAAATAATATCTTATGATCCCACACTGGAATGAGCATGGCGAACTCATTCCAATGACAGATCATAAACTATTTTTTTGACACAAAAATGAAAGCAATAAAATTGGAATGACGATTTTGGGGGAATAGCGCTGACCGGATTTGTGCGTTGCATTGGATAAAGGATTAATTAATGTACATGTATACTTGCATTGGTCAGAAATGCTCACTTTTGGGCAGAAATTGCAACAACTGTGCTATATCCCAATAGCCGACCCTAAATAGTTAATAGAGACAATAGTTGAACAAAAACTTTTTTGGGAGGGTTAAATGGCTAAATCAACAAGAATAATATTAAAACAATTAATTCAAAGATCACAGTTGATGTATCACAGTTTACGTCGACCACAGTTGTAGCACGCCATCACTCCTCACCCTTCTTCGACCCTTGATGAATACGAATGTTAAAATTCTCAATCTTCCAGCCGTAAAATGTTGGCAGTACTTGCTTTGGGGATCTCTTTAAGGTTGTAGAAGTGTTTGAAATTACGTTACTATTGCTACATGTGTTCGAAGAAATGTCCTGAATCACTCGGTTTGTTGAACATGAACAATCAGTCCACTGCATATCGGTAGTAAGTAATTCATTAATGTAATCTCTATCAAAATTAGGTAACAATGGAGAATTTGTTGAGTTTACTTGATCACACTCTGCGACACTTCCTGGCAATACCGCTTCAAAAGCAGAATTTGTTGTGATGGAGTCCGACGATAATGATGTACTTGGATTATTAACACTATCAGACCTGACACCGGTAATAGTATTTGCAGATTCTTGCAATCCCAAAACAGAATTCATTCTAACAGAGTTCACATGCTGAGATTCATTAAGTATAGGTATATCATCCATGGAGTTTTGATTGTTACATGTACTGGTCCAAGGGACAAGGATATTTGAAGTGAGGCCCATTGCTTTATTCAAGGCATTTCCCATTTCTATCTTTTCTTGACCGGATACACGCTGGTAAATAACCAAGGAAGACACTGATTTATGACCCGTTACTGACATTATCTGCTTATTACCTAACTGGTTCTTGCTCAAAATAGTTGCTCCAGTAACACGGATAAAATGGTTTGTGTACAGTCTGGAAAGTTCACATTTTTCACTGAGATCTTTCATAAATTTGCTCAGTTTGTCTGCTCCTGCTGCTTTGTTGTAGAACCACACAGCACTTTCCGCAGGTATTTTGTCCAACGGGATTTGCCACAATGAATCAATTGCTGGGTGAAGATGTTGAATGTAACTTTCAAATGATGCAACAGGACATAGGGGATTTCCCGGACACTCCGGCATGTATCCTGAATATCCTTCTCGGCCATTCTCATTATGGTTTTTGTTTAATTCGTCGACAGTTTTTGTTGCATATTTCAGGCCGGTTTCCACATTTTTCACAACAGAGAAGGTGTTTTTTTTTTTTCATCGATTGCATATTTTCAGAACCTCGGCGAAAAAAGTAAAGTCTAATGTCAAACTGCACCTTCTGAAACAGTTTCTTCGGAGTATTCGTCGTCATGTAACTGCTGATTTTCTGGAGGTCAGTCGGGCTAATTTCTGGGTGGTGATTCACTTCCCCTTTACCTCAGCTCTTCAGTTCACGCATTGCCGACTTGAATGATTCATTTGTTGATCTGAATTCACTGTCTTTGATAATGTCAACAAGAATACCCTCACTCTTAAGATACCTGTTAATACTGTGACGAAAAGTTTCAAGCGAATTAGTCGTGTATAATTCTACCTTTGTTGTCCCGGCGCAGAAATAAAACTTGCCAAGAACAGAGTCTAATTTTTCGGCAGAAAAAGTCAGAAAATCATCATCGTTTCCCCTAGATTCGGAAAGAAACGCTCGCAAAGCACGCGCCGCCTTCTGGTTAGCTTTGATGGTGGAAACAGGCGTGCAAGCTCTTTTTTTCGCTTCAATTTCCTCGGCTGAAAACTGTGCAAACCGCTTCAACGACATTTTTGTTTGCAGTGCCGTCTGACTTCCGCCTTCCAGTTATCGGTAAATTGATTCCGATGAACGCGTCTTCCACGGGGTATGGACAATTTGTAGTCGATTTCGGAACGAGGCTTCCACTGGGTATGGGAAATTTGTCAGTGGCTGGGCGGACGTATCGTGGGTTTCAATGAATGTGGTCTCCTATCACGTATCTATCAACCAATCAAATCAAAAAATTCACTTTAGGCAGCAGATAAAGTGCCTTGCCCAAGGACACAACGCGGGTCGTTATGGACAGGGATCGAACTCGGGACCTCCAACAGTCTAGCACTGAGCCACCGTGCTCCCTACTCAGGGTACTCCAGTTGGCACGAGCATTTAATTTTTGTCCCCAGGAAAGCTTCTGGGGATTCACCATTAGTGAAATACACACCCTTGACTCAAAAGTCCAGGCCCGAAAATAACCCATCAACAACCATTTAAGTTACGTGTGGGTTACGTCAATTGTACAATACACGAACGAATACAACATAACTTCATTAAATTACTAATCTCGCACGTTTTGCCAGAAAGACTTGACAGGTTTCGGGACTGTCTTGACTCAAAGGATGAGTTTTGAACAGAATGCCATGTTGTTTCCATCCTAAATGAACTTCCACCAGAATAAATAGCAAAAACTAACGTGCGATCTCGATTCGGGGTTCTCGTCAGATCACCAAAGCTGAGCAACGTCGAGCCCGGTTCGTCCTCGGATGGCTGACCGTCTGGGCGATCGATTCGGACTCCCGCGTTGTGTCCTTGGGCAAGGCACTTAACCCCGATTGTCCACACGGGGGCACGATGACGCCGTGCGTAACCCCGATTGTCCACACGGGGGCACGATGACGCCGTGCATTGAGGCGTGCTGCACGTCGATGGTGCGCATGTCTTCAACCAATCTAACCCTGCGTGTGCTGCAGTGCAGAGTTACGACGTTGGGGAGCTGGCAGCTGCTCGTCGTTGCTCGGTGGTTCTCTCCGGGTACTCCGGCTTCCCCCACCCGTAAAACGGTCACGGACATGATTAGCCGTTACGCATAAGTAAGTGACTTTAAACACCAATAAATAAATAAATACATAAATATCTCGCTTCGGCGAGATCACGCGTTAGTCGTTGATATTTATATAGGCGGAAATCCCGTTTAGATTTAAAATGGCATGATTGGCGAAGTGAAAGGAGAAGGTGTAGAAGCAGTGGCGGCGCCATTGAGGGGTATGTGGGGGTACTTACCCCTCCACTTTTTTCACCAAGCGTAGTAAAACAATACTATCATTTTAATTTTTGTTGTATAGAACGTTGCGGTGTAATGCTCGGTATGCTTAATCCCATATTCCCAAGTGCACTAAATCAGAGAAGTTTTGAAATTATGTTTGCCCCCCACCCCCAAGCTAGCTGCAAACAACAAACAAGTGTCGAAGGTCCAAACTGCAACAAGGCATGCCGCGTTTAAACGGACTGAAACATAGTGCTTAAGAGTATTCGACGAATGCTGCATTGAATTGAAAGCGTGCAAGGCATACGTTTGGAATTCAGTCTACAGCAATTTTGAAAAATAAATAAAATTTAATATTTTAGAAAAATTCTCAAAGGTATAAGTCAATGAAATCATACAAATATGAATATCATTGGAACCGGCTTGTTCAGCCGGTTCCAATGATATCAATATTCGCATGATTTTGTTGCAAAACAGTTAAAAAATTTTCTCAACTTAGGGAGAAGACCCCCCCCCCCCCCTCCCTCCCCCCCCCGAAACCCACCCAGCTAGGCTCTGCACACTCTCCAACTGTACCGCCTCACTTTTGTAACTCTAACGCCGCCACTGTGTAGAATCATCACAACACCCCTTTTTCCCATGTGATATTGCAATGCTACGTAGCGTAACCTGCCAATAGGGTACGATATAAACCCTTCATTTGCAGGCTTGCAAGACTAGTAAAATGGAGAGGGGAGAAACTGCTGCTATTGAAATGAGGTGGAAGAAACAAAATGTTTTCTACCGCCAATGTAGCAGAAAAATATTTTGCCCCCTCCCCCACACTCCATTTTGGCTGGCTGCGCCAATGCTAAATACACTGGTGGAAATATCTCACAGGGGTAGATTCACTGAACCAATGTGAATCAAATTCTCGCAATACGAGATTTCAGTGTTCAGAAGTTGTTAAAAGGTCCATGGACCCATAAAACAAGGAAACTTTTTTGACTGATTTTCAATAGATGAAAAATTAACCTATTAAGAGCACTTATCCTTTGTCACATAGGTTATTCATTTCCTGTTCATTTCTTTGCATGTTTTCTGAAAATTTGAGAAAAGGTTCAAGCTTGGACATAGACCATTTATAGGTATCACAGAAGTATTGTGCAATCTCAAGTCTTCTTGCTTCCATTCGTGTAGGGTCATTCATGTCAGTCCGTCTACTCCGAATGTGAAATATTTTTTCTTGCGCTGCAGTCATGACGCCATTTCTTATGACGTCTCTGGGTACATCAATTTCCTCCACTGGAATAGACGTCCAAACACCCTCTTCCGGGATATCAGTATCAAACGGCTCCCAGTTCGCTATCCAATCTCTCAACATAAGGGGGTTGTTTATAACATGCATCGGAACTGGGAATGGATTCCTATTAGGATCAACATGATCCAGATATCTCTTTGCAGTTGGAGTTTTGAAAGCATAATTTTCTGACCACCATTTCAGAACACGTATGTAATCCTGTAGCGCCACGGGAATGTCTTTCCTGTTGTCATATTCATCAATGAGAATCTTACAGAAGTGACGATCAAGCTTTTCCTTTTCCGTGTGTGCCGTCATTGTTGAGTGATTCAGAATATGAGCTTGACCTGGGTCGAATTCCACATCGGGAATCACTCGCTTACTCTTTTCACATCCCATGAAGTGGAAGAAGTTCTGAGTCTGGAAAATAATAAAAATAATAATGTTGTGACGTATTCTACTTCACAGACAACTCTCTTTGTCTCTGTATCAGTATGCATCGCGTCTTCTGATTGGTCAACGTGACCGAAACAAATAGCCATGGTATCGGCGGGTCAAGGTAGTTTCGTCCCCGGTACGTTTCGTCCCCTAGTTAGTGGGAAGTTTCGTCCCAGAGAAGTTTCGTCCTCAAACGAGGACCAAACTTCCCACTTGAATGGTAAATTGTTTAGAATTCTGACTATTTTTAATAAAAAATTAATCAAAGACCTGTGTGTATCATGTTCATATATGTTATGTATGCGTGGAATGTTACGCTTCTGACTTCTGAGAGAGAGATTTCCTCATATCTCTCAACATGCCTTACAACCTTAGAGAACCGTCTTCTTCCACAGAATACCCATGTTTAGAATGTGTAAGAAATGTTAGACCAAGACAACAAGCCGTTGATTGTGATGGTTGCGGACGTTGGCAGCATCGAACCTGCAATACCAGCATTCCACAAAGTAAATATTTATATTGTCTTTATATTGACTTATATTTTTTCATTAATAAATTCAGACATTTGATTTTTTGATTCACGCAAGCCCATTGATTTTTATTTTGTGACAATCTATTGGCGAATGGCCACGGGCATTCACTAATAAATTGTCACAAAATAAATTTCATGGAGGCATGAAAAATTAATAATATTTTAGTCGCTAGGGCACTCTTTTCCCGTACATTCGCCACATCATTAATTTATGATCTTTTATAGGGATATACAACAAGGCCAAGATGTATAGTACTGTTAATAACTTCATGCGATCAAATCCCAATTAGTTTCACACTCTTTAGTTCACACATTAGTTTCAAGTTAAATTAGTTTAAAGAATATTTTTATTCAGAATTGAACATGATATAATACATACAGACGATTGATAATGTTACATTAACTGTACAGGATTTATAATAAAAGGTATGCAGTACAGCAAGACATGTAGAAATAGCTGACAATATCAAAGGAGAGGATTCGGCAGAAAGCACTTAGCTTATATAAGCCGTCTGCTGGAACATTTCTAAAATAACAAAGTATATAGGTGGTTGCTAAAAGTGAGTAAAATATTGTTTGAACTCATTGTCGTTGTTGGATAGAAAGAGAAAAGTGAGAGAACTATAGGGAAAAAGACGAAAAAAAAGAAGAAACAACAAGAAAAGCGCAAGAGAGAAAGAAAAAAATTAAAAACAAAAAAGAAAAAAAAAATCAAGAAAGGAAAAGACAAACAGGCTAATGGAAAAAAGACGCATAATAATCTACAGATGAAACCAACTTGAAAGCAGTATTACACACCAGAAACGATCACATGAGTGTAGTCTATGACTCTATTAATGAACAGTACCATCATCGCTAACAGACAAGAGTCAAGAGTCCGCGCCTGGACTGTTCCCACCACTCTTCCAGCTCAGAGGAGTTAAAAATTAATTTCAACAGGATACTATTGGTACGGAGAGACAGTCCAGGGGCGGACTGCGGCCAGTCCGCGGTATACTTCCCCGGGAAGGTTAATGTCCAAAATGTTATTGTGATGTATTTACTGATGCCTATACACCTGTCGATATACCATAATGAAATAAATCTACATGTATACTGCAACTCAGTGAAAGTGCCCACTTTGCATGATATATTCTTGCACGACTCTGAACACAAGATAGTTGTCAGTGATGCTCAGCTGCTCAGACCCATACAGGAGCATAGAAAGATCAAAGGTAAACGGCAATGAATTAATTGTTAGATTACGCACATCTGTATAGTTTGTACAGTACAGAAGAAAGTGTTTAGTTGTTTCTATGCCACCACACTGACACAGAGGTGAAGTCGAGAGGTGATTATCACACAGATGGGCGTTAACACCGCTACAGTGCAGACGCAACCTACAATGATAAATTTGAGCTGCTCGGGATTTGGCCCCGGCATAGAATGTGGGCGGACGTTGATACCCACTATTTAGGAAGCTTCTAAAATTTATGATGGAACAATTTTCCCTAACCGAGACGGGCAACATATTCCACTGTTTGGTAACATCTGGGAGAAAGAAGACTGGTACAAGCCAGTATCACAAAACGGAACTGGGTGGGTTTTATTTGATCGAGTATTGTGGTGAAGACTAATGGACGAAGTAACCGATGTTACTTTGTTTGAAAGGTATGGAGGAACAAGATTATGATATATCTTGAAGAACTGAAATAGTTTGTGCTTTCGGCGCCTTTCCTGCAGTGAATCCCATCGAGTTTCCGCGTAGAGTAAGCTTTTACTGGCGCTAGTTGTAGCACCAGTAACAATTCTCGCTGCAGCTACTTGAATTTTTTCTAGATTCGCAGCCTGTGTACTTGAACAGTTGTACCAAACACAGTCTGCGTATTCCAGGAGAGGCCTAATAAATGCGAAGTATATCTTTTCTAAGACTTTGCGATCAAGAGTGAACTTGTGAGCTCTCAACATGTCTATACGAGTCCAAGCCTTGGCGCAGATATGATCAATATTCTCGTTCCAAGTACAGGATTTATTTAGGGTCACACCCAAATGCTTGTGAGTAGTTACTTCGGTAATTCGAGTTCCACTCAGATATAAAGGTGGGTGCGTAGGAGCATTGATCTTACGCGAAATTAAATAGCCTCTGTTTTTTAGGATTAAACTCAATCAAACATGATTTGGCCCAATGTTCTATCTTGGCCAAATCATGGTTGATTAATGCTGCAGCTTGGTCGGGATTCTCTACAATGAGATAAAGATATGTATCATCAGCAAATAGCCGTATACTACTCTGTAGGTTTTCGGTAATGTCGTTGATGTATATTAAAAATAACAGCGGACCTAGAATGGATCCTCGAGGAACTCCTGTAGTTACTGGTCTCCAAGGAGATGCCTCAGAGGCTGTCAAAACCCGTTGATACCTATTCGAAAGGTAAGACTTTAGGAAGGAAAGCAAGTCGCCTGTTATTCCTATCTTTTCAAGCTTGTGGATAGGACCAGTGTCCAAACCTTATCAAATGCCTTACTCACGTCGCTTAACTTGTGTGTTGTGTTTGATGAAAAGGATAATGTTAAATGTTTATGAAAGGATTATGAAATAAGACAAGAATTGTGATAATTGGGAAAATGTTCATTTCTGTTCCCTGTATCCTATGTTTATGATAAAAATAATATGAGGTGTACACTGTACTAAAGAGCTGAGGGGTGGGTTAATATGACATCACAGTTAATGTATGTGGCCTTCACAGTTGACATATATCAACAAAAGTTACCAAGTTACAGTGAAATTATTCCAAAACGAGTCATCCTATCAAGTTACATTAAAATCCTTTCATAAATATGGCCTGTAGACTGTGCTAAAAGTTTTCAGGCTTCGGGCCCCTGTAGCCGTCAGTTTCCCAATTGCGTTCAAAGGGGACGTTCTCATCTAGACATTATATGAAGTCAACCTACCAAGTTACAATGAAATCCCTTCATAAATATGACCTGTAGACTGTGCTAAAGGTTTTGGGCTTTGGGCTCTGGCAGCCATCATGGTTGAATGATCGCAACCAAAAGGGGACATTCTCATCTGGGCATCATCTGGAGTGATCCCACAAAGTTACAATGAAATCCCTTCATAAATATCACGACCAAAAGGGGATGTCATCATCTAGGCATTATATGGAGTCAAACGTACGGGTAACAATGAAGTCCTTCCATAAATATGACCAATAGACTATGCTAAAGGTTTTGGGTTCGGGCAGCCATTAAGGCTGAATGATCGCGACCAAAAGGGAACATTCTCATCTAGACATTATTTAGAGTCATCCTACCAAGGTACAATGAAATTCCTTCATAAATATCACCTGTAGACTGTGCTAAAGATTTTTGGGCTTTGGACCCCTGTAGACAACACAGTTGCCTAATGGTGTCCAAAAGGGGCTGTTCTCATCTAGACATTACATGAAGTCAACCTACCAAGTTACAATGAAATCCCTTCATAAATATGATCTGAAGACTGTGCTAAAGGTTTTTGGGCTTTAGGCTTGAGCAGCCATCATGGTTGAATGATCGCAACCAAAAGGGGACATTCTCATCTGGACATCATCTGGAGTGATCCTATGAAGTTACAATGAAATCCCTTCATAAATATGACCTGTAGACTGTGCTCAAGATTTTCGGGCTTCAGGCACCTGTAGCCATCACAGTTGACCAACCACGACCAAAAGGGGATGTCATCATCTAGGAATTATATAGAGTCAACCTAACAAGTTACAATGAAATCCTTCCATAAATATGACCTTTTGCCTATGCTAAAGGTTTTTGGGCTCAGGCACCCATCAAGGCTGAATGATCATGACCAAAATGGGACGTTCTCATCTAGACATTATTTGGAGTCATCCTACCAAGTTACAATGAAATCCCTTCATAAATATGGTCTGTAGACTGTGCTAAAGGTTTTTGGGCTTTGGGCCCCTGAAGCCGTCACAGTTGCCCAATCGTGTCCAAAAGGGGACATTCTCATCTAGACATTATATGAAGTCAACCTACCAAGTTACAATGAAATCCCTTCATAAATATGACCTGTAGGCTGTGCTTAAGGTTTTCAGGCTTCGGGCAGCCATCATGGTTGAATGATCGCAACCAAAGGGGACAATCTCATCTGGGCATCATCTGGAGTGATCCTATGAAGTTACAATGAAATCCCTTCATAACTATGACCTGAAGACTGATCTCACGGTTTTCGGGCTTCAGGCACTTGTAGCCATCACAGCTGACCAATCACGACCAAAAGGGGATGTCATAATCTAGGCGTTATATGGAGTCAACCTAATAGGTTACAATGAAATCTTTCCATAAATACGACCTTTTACCTATGCTAAAGGTTTTTGGGCTCGTGCACCCATCAAGGCTGAATGATCATGACCAAAATGGGATGTTCTCATCTCGACATTATTTGGAGTCATCCTACCAAGTTACAATGAAATCCCTTCATAAATATGACCTGTAGACTGTGCTAAAGGTTTTCGGGCTTCGGGCACCTTTAGCCATCAAAGTTGCCCAATCGTGTGCAAAAGGGGACGTTCTCATCTAGACATTATAGGAAGTCAACCTACCAAGTTACAATGAAATCCCTTCATAAATATGACCTGTAGACTGTGCTTAAGGTTTTCGGGCTTCGGGCTCGGGCAGCCATCATGGTTGAATGATCACAACCAAAGGGGACAATCTCATCTGGGCATCATCTGGAGTGATCCTACAAAGTTATAATGAAATCCCTTCATAAATATGACCTGTAGACTGTGCTCAAGGTTTTCGGGCTTCGGGCACTTGTAGCCATCACAGCTGACCAATCACGACAAAAAGGGGATGTCATCATCTAGGCTTTATATGGAGTCAACCTAATAGGTTACAATGAAATCCTTCCATAAATATGACCTTTTACCTATGCTAAAGGTTTTGGGCTCGGGCACCCATAAAGGCTGAATGATCGCGATCAAAATGGGACGTTCTCATCTAGACATTATTTGGAGTCATCCTACCAAGTTATAATGAAATCCCCTCATAAATATGACCTGTAGACTGTGCTAAAGGTTTTTGGGCTTTGGGCACCTTTAGCCATCACAGTTGCCCAATCATGTCCAAAAGGGGACGTTCTCATCTAGACATTATATGAAGTTAACCTACCAAGTTACAATGAAATCCCTTCATAAATATGACCTGTGGACTGTGCTCAAGGTTTTCGGGCTTCGGGCACTTGTAGCCATCACAACTGACCAATCACGACCAAAAGGGCCCGGGGATGTCATCATCTAGGCATTATATGGAGTCAACCTAACAGGTTACAATGAAATCCTTCCATAAATATGACCTTTTGCCTATGCTAAAGGTTTTTGGGCTCGGGCACCCAGCAAGGCTGCATGATCGCAATCAAAATGGGACGTTCTCATCTAGACATTATTTGGAGTCATCCTACCAAGTTACAATGAAATCCCTTAATAAATATGACCTCTGGACTGTGCTAAAGGTTTTTGGGCTTCGGGCCCCTGTAGCCGTCACAGTTGCCCAATCACGTCCAAAAGGGGACTTTCTCATCTAGACATTGTATGAAGTCAACCCACCAAGTTACAATGAAATTCATCAATAAATATGACCTGTAGACTGTGCTAAAGGTTTTCGGGTTTTGGGCTCGGGCAGTCTTCACGGTTGGCAGATCATGCCCAAATGGGGAAATTCTCTTCTAGACATCATAAGGAGTCATCCTACCAAGTTACAATGAAATCCCTCCACATTAAACATGACCTGCAGTCTGTGCTAAAAGTTTTTGGGTTTCGGGCTTGGGCAGCCATCATGGTTGATAGATCAAGCCCAAAAGGGGGCATTCTCATCTAGGCATTATACAGAGGCATCCTACCAAGTTACAATGAAATCCCTTCATAAATACGACCTGTAGACTGTGCTAATGGTTTTTGGGTTTTGGGCTCGGGCAGCCATACCGGTTGCCCGATTGCGACCAAAAGGGGACGTTCTCATCTAGACATGACCCCAAACCTGCATATGAAATTTTGTGACGATCAGACAAGAACTGCGGGATGTAGCCCGTGCTAAAGGAAAATGTGAACAGACATCACAGGCTCACAGACTAACAGACTTCCGCACGCGTGATGGCAATAGCTTATCTTGACTATGTCAAGTTAAGCTAATAATAGAAAATCAGTTTTGGAAGCCCAAAAATGTATTTCCTACAGGCCTGGCTATCACACTATTGAATATTTTCCCATAGGTGACCGTTATAACATTCAAAATGGCCAAAAATTGCATCACTTTAATTTTGGCATTCAGATATCTTTATCAAGTATAGCCCTTCCAACAAATGTTTCTGCAACAAACAATAGGCCCCATGGCCCAGGTCGCTCAGCTGACCATGTTGTTTGAAGGAGGTTTTAATTTGCATCTAAGTCGAGTTAGCACTACAAAGGAACAAGCCAGAAAATAAGCAGACTGACATCTGCAAAATGAGGTCCCCAGAGGGTGAATTTAGTGATGCTACCATGCACAGCAGGGTAGCATCCCTAAATTTACCCTTTGTGAATCTGAATCAGGGTCCCAAAACAAAACAGAAGGAGGTACCCAGAGGACAAAATGGCCCATTGTATGGGATAGCATCATCAAATTCACCCACTGGGGACCTCATTCTACAAATGTCAGGCTGCTTATTTTCTGGCCTGCAAAGGAAAGAAGTTATTCAATTTTATAATTCTGTTATTCATACCAGATGATTTTTTTCTAGTATTGGGATGCTAGCACAGAAATAATGCCGAGATTTTCTGAAATGCAATAACAAGGGAGTCCAAATATCAACCTACTGCTAGGGACTTAACTTGAACAAGAGCGCACGTATCGCTGAAGCAATACAATGTCCCCTACCAGACTAATGAGCATTAATAATTATACAAATGTTATAACCTAGAAATAATGCAGTCAGCATGAAACTCAAACTTGATCTGTAAGTCATCGTTCTATAGTAGGTTACCAAGAATGAAATCATTCGGTTGAAGCATTTCCAAAAAAAGTCCGGAAAACTAAAGTATGACTGACTGACAGACTGAATGACAGACTGACGGATGGACAGAGTACAAATGAAACTTGATCTGTAAGTCATCGTTCTATAGTAGGTTACCAAAAATGAAATCATTCCGTTGAAGCATTTCCAAAAAAAGTCCGGAAAACTAAAGTATGACCGACAAACTGACTGACAGATGAATGGATGGACAGAGTGTAAATGAAACTTGATCTGTAAGTCATCGTTCTATAGTAGGTCACCAAAAATGAAATCATTCCGTTGAAGCGTTTCCAAAAAAAAGTCCGGAAAACTAAAGTATGACCAACAGACTGACTGACAGACTGACGGATGGATGGACAGAGTGTAAATGAAACGTGATCTGTAAGTCATCGTTCTATAGTAGGTTACCAAAAATGAAATCATTCCGTTGAAGCGTTTCCAGAAAAAGTCTGGAAAACTGATATTTTGGCGCTTTTCCATATTTCCAAGGGCAATAACTCAAACAAGAATAAGGCAACCAGCATGAACCTCAAACTTGATCTGTAAGTCACCGTTCTATAGTGGGTTACCAAAAATGAAATCATTCCGTTGAAGCGTTTCCAAAAAAAGTCCGAAAAACTGATATTTTGGCGCTTTTCCATATTTCCAAGGGCCATAACTCACACAAGAATAATGCAATCAGCATGAAACTCAAATTTGATCTGTAAGTCATCATTCTATAGTAGTTTACCATAAATGAAATCATTCCGTTGAAGCGTTTCCAAAAAAACTCAGGAAAACTGATATTTTGGTGCTTTTCCATATTTCCAAGGGCCGTAACTCACACAAGAATAATGCAATCAGCATGAAACTCAAACTTGATCTGTAAGTCATCATTCTATAGTAGTTTACCAATTTTACCATTCCGTTGAAGCGTTTCCAAAAAAACTCCGGAAAACTAAAGTGTGACTGACAGACTGACGGATGGACGGAGTGAAAACCTATAGTCCCCTCCGGCGATGCCGGTAGGGGACTAACAAATGTAAAGGATGCTGTATACCAAATATCAAAAGATTCTGACTGGTGGTTCTGGAGAGGAAGATTTTGAGATTATTAGCAATTTTGGCATTATTTTGCACTATGTTGAAATTTGCCCTACCCTCTTCAATAGGGAACACAAATATAAACCCTGGGAATTTATTTGAACAAATAGAATCTGAACCCTCTAAGGATGTTGCATACCAAATATCTCAAGAAGCAGATTTTTAAATATTATTCCTCATATTGAACCAAGTTAAGATTTAGGCTCTACTAGGGAGCCCAAATATCTACCCAAAGACTTGATTTGAACAAACTTGGATGTGTCATCCCCAAGTACACTGTATACCAAATGCCAAAAGATTCAGACTGGTGGATCTGAAGATTTTTAAAGAATTTTTTCTCATATTGCACCAAGTGAAAATTCGGGCTCCCTTACAGAGACCAATTATTAACCAATGGACTTGAGTTGAACAAACTGAATCCGACTCCAGTAATGTTTCTGAACGCCATATATTAAATGATTCTGATTGCTGTTTTGGGAGAAAAATTTTCAAAAAATCTGGGATCCAATAGGGAGCTCAAATATGAACCCAAAGACATGATTTGAACAAACTTAGATCTGACTTCGCTACGGATGTTGTATATCAAAGATCAAAAGATTCTGACTGGTTGAGCTAAAGGAAGATTTTCAAAGATTATTCCTCATACTGCACTAAATTAAAATTTGGGTCCCCTCAGAGAGCCCATGGATGTGAGTTGATTCAGTTGAACAAAATGAATCCAACCCGTCAAGATTCTGTATGCCATGCATTAAATGATTCTGACCAGTGTTTGTGGACACCCGATGGCCAGAGTTTTTTTTTACCATTCCATTCTACTGGTCATAAGGATGCTTCATACCAAATAACAGTTCTCTGTTCCATGGAGGTTTGGTTGGGGTAAATATGTGACCTTAAACACCATTAAATAATACTACTACTACTAATAATAATAATCATAATAATAATGGGAAATATGGTCATTTGAAAATACTTATATCTTTAGCTCCTGGGGTTCCCAAGGGGACACATGAATTTTTTTTGTATGAATCACTTACTTACGACTCAACAATGCCACATACGGTACCAAATTTGGTTCAAATCAGACCATCGGTTCAGAAAATAAAAGTTTTGCGCAGGGCCAAAAAATTTGCCCCTCCCATTTCAAAGGCAAATTTTTGCTCCACAAATTTTTTTTCAACAAACTTGATTCTCCATCTCAGACGGAAGCTCCATACCAAATATCAAGTCATTGTACATGTACCTACTGGTTCACGAGAAGATTTTAAAAGACATTTGGGAGCATTTTACTCCACCCCATCACCAGAATATTGGTTTGAACAAAAACACAATGCCCTTCACACAAACTTTCACTTGGATTGGCCCAGTGGTTTTGGAGAAGACTCAAACACAACTTAACATGCACAACAGAAGACAGACAACAGACAAAATGTGATGGCAATACATGTACTCCATCCTCATTTTCAGTCAGGGGAGCTAATAAGAGAGAACAACCGACCTTAATCGCTCTCCTGATAAAATGGTTTAAAGATGTAATTTGAGTCACATGCAGTTAGCCATGGTTCATCAACATTACAGAGGAATGAGATCATGAAATTATTCCTAACTCTAGTTTTCATGTCAGATGATTATGATAGGTCTTCCTGACTGCTTCCAATTCTATCCAAGAGAGAGCCCAAATATTATTCCAGGGATATGATTTAACAAAATTGAATCTGACCTCCAAAGAGATGTTGTGTACCAAATACGAAAGGATCCTAACTGGTGGATTTTTAGAGAAATTTCCTCATATCGTACTACATGTAAGTTAAAGTTCAGGCTCCAAAAGAGAGACCAAAAATTAACCCAGGAATTCAATTTCAACACACTTGAATCTGAACACTACCACTATCTCCACACCCAGAGATGTTGGAGACAGTGTACAAAATTTGACAAAATGCCAGTTTCATTCGCGTGGTGGTTACCCAAATTTAACTCTTTGTGAATGGGTGATGACCGGTTAGCCAAAAGTTGATGTTGAATGGAAAAGTCAGAGTCACTTAACTGGTCGAGTGATAATTATTTTCTCAGCCTCAAGCTTTATTCACACATTTTTGTCTTGTTACAATTTATGGGAGAGTTCCTATAGGCACTTTCCCATAAATTGTAATATTGTAAATCGATGGAGATGAAGTAATTTTACTTCCAAGATAATAAGAAAGAAGTCCACAAAATATGAAGTCTTCAACTACCTGCAGTTCAGAATAAAGCCTGAATATGGGCTTCTATCATTTAACCAGCCTTTCTTGTGTCTTCGATAGATTTTTAGACTTTTGCCTTGTGAGGCTATATATATTTCAATTCCATGCAATATATGGATACTTGCTAAAGATAAAAAAAGACAGTTTTCCAAGAATTTTTACGTAGCCGAGCTTTCGGTTAGCCATCTTCAAACCACAAGAATGGCCAGTCGTTTATAGGCATTTTTGAAATTTAGCACACTGTGTATACCAAATATCACATTGAATTCAGCTCAGTAATCTATGAGAAGTCGATAATGTGAAGTTCACAATAGATGGAAGATAGACACCAGACAATGGATGACAGAAAGTGATGATCACACCCTCCCCCCACCCCCCGGCTTTCTGTCAGGTTAACTAAAAACTAAATGGAAGTATCGGTCACATGCACATATATTCTTGGTAAATCCCAACAAAAACACACCAATAAACAATTGTATTTTTCCGGCCCAAAGAGTCATCAAATCATACTCTTCATTCATCTGAAACATTTAATATTAATGCAAGATGTGATCATGTCACTAGAATGCTTCAAATGTTTACTGAACCAATATATTTTCCCAAGGCGGCTTACGTTTGGAGAAAACATAATTTCCAAGTGCATATTTTCAATCCGTGTAACTTACAGGTACTCAGCACAAGCTGTGAAATCGAAAGAAAAATCATATTTGGTAGCATTTTTGAATCGATGCTGACATGCCTCCCATAATGGTATATAAATATTAACAAGGTACACAACTCACTTTTCGAAAAAGCACTCATCTTCGTTATACCCCCCTCAAATTTGATTCACATAACATATCCAACACTACCCGGTATCAATGGAAAGGGGAATGAATAAGCTTTACAGTTGTGTATTACACAACCATTGGGTGTTCTTGGGTTGTTCATGATAACTGGGAGAAGTCACAGAAAAGGTCGAAAAACATTTAGTCGGAGAAGAAAGTGCACAGTCACCCTACCAAGTTACAATGAAATCCCTTCATTACTATGACCTGCAGACTGTGCTAATGGTTTTAGGCAACCATCAAGATTGATCGATCGCGATCAAAAGGCAATGTTCTCATCTAGATATGACCTCAAACCTGCATATGAAATTTTGTGACGATTGGACAAAAACTATGGGGTGCCGCATGCGGTAAATGAAAATGTGGACAGACTGACAGACTTTCACATGTGTGATGGTAATACAAATAGCTTATCTTGTCTTTGTAAAAATATAAGATGACATAACTAATGTAGATAAAAAAGAATATTCACAAGTTGTTGAAGACGATTGATGTGTGTTCACCCATCCTAAGGCAAAAAGAATCCTTTATTCCTCTGATGGAAAAGACAATTATCCACTTTTGTCATTTCATTCCAAGAAGCCTCATACTATTTCTATGAGAACCCTTTTCCAACATTGTTTTAGAATAATTTTTGGATAGAGTTATGACAAAAGACTAGTTGACACAGACTTCCATACTGAATTTTAGCATCCCCCTGTGGTATTAATAACTAAATTTATCGTAAAGTTAGTCTTAGATTTTGCAGGATGGGGTAAAATGTTAAGAAGTTATGGCCTGATCTGAAACAAAATCTTCATACTACAAGATTTAATAATGATAAAGCCTCACAAAAGTAAATCTTCTGTTTCACAGGCCATTTTTTGTAAAATTGCATGTAGGAAGGCGGTTTTTTATTTTATTTTTATTTTTGTAATTATTTCTTTGCCATTAAAAAGTTAATGTTCTTGGTTTGTTTTGTTTTAGACTCCATAATCTATAAAATAGCATGGTGGTGTATTACGTCCCTTCGGTGCAAGAAGGCTTTGCAATGCTAAAGCATTGCAAAGCCTTGTTGCACTCAAGGGACAATTTTCTTAACCTGGGTAAACTATCAGACATAAACAATTTGATTTTGATTTTTTTAAGTTTGGATTGGTTAAAAAAGAGAGCATGTGGCAGCCAAAAGGATCATGTGGGAGGTCCTGATGAACAGATTTTTATTTTTTTAGGCCTAAACCAGACTGCTGAAAATATGCAAGCTGGGATTGGAATTGCTGCAGTTATAACAGAAAAAAAAAAAATGAAACAAGGATCACACATCGCAGATGCGGGGGTCCCGATGGAGTTTTTCCTTATCATAAGAAAATCAAATCCATTAATATTTTTTAAGTTAGTGCTGACAACCTGAATACAGGCAAAAAAGAGGGGCCCCACACACTCAAGGGCACAGGGCATACTTCCACGGTGCAAACTGCCAAACAATGACAAGAGGAGAAACTAGAGGCACAAGTGAGCCTAACACGCTCACCTGGCTCAAATTGTCAAAAGAGATGAGTGTATCAGTAAGTGATCAGCAGCAAGAGCAATTTTTGGATTTGCTATGACACAACCAAAGGCAACGTTTTTGGCCATTCATTTCTGCTGATCCTAGGAAAGCTTCCTAGCAAGCCCTGTTCTGAGAAATATTAAAATATTTTCAGCTATTGTGGTTCTCTCTTGCCCCTCCCCCCCCCCCCCCCCAAAAAAAAAAAAAACAAAACAAAACAAAAAACAAAAAACAAAAACAAACCAAGAAAAAAAAAGTGACTCGATTTGAACAAACTTGAATTTCACACTCCTAGAGATGTTACATTACATACCAAATATGAAAGGATTCTCACTGGTGGACCTGAAGAAGAATTTTCAAGAAATTTTCTCATATTGCAAGTTAAACTTTGGGCTTCAATAAAAAAAAGCCCAAATATTAACCCAGGGACCTGATTTGAACAACCTTCAATCTAACCCTCTCAGAGGTGTTGTACACCAAATATCAAAAGAATCTGACTGCTGGATCTGAAGGAGATAATTTTAAATGATAATTCCCCATATTGCACTAGGTAAATATTTGGGCTCCCTTGGGGAACCCAAATATTAACCCAGGAACTCGATTTGAACAAATTTGAATCTTACACCTCTAGAGATGCCACATACTAAATATGAAAGGATTCTCACTAGTGGATCTGAAAAAGAAGATTTTTAAAGAAATTTTCTCATATTGTACTAAGTTAAAATTTGGGCTCCAATAAAGAGTCCAAATATTCAACCAGGGATCCCATTTGAACAAACTTGAATTTAACCCCCCTAGAGATGCTGCATGCCAAATATCAAAAGAATCTGACTGGTGGATCTGAAGAAGATTTTTAAAGATTATTCCCCATATTGCACCAAGATAATATTCAGGTTCCCACAGGAAGCCCAAATATTAACCCAGGGACTCAATCTTACATGTCTAGAGATGTCACATACCAAATATGAAAGGATTCTCACGAGTAGGTCTGAAAAAGGACAAACTTGAATCTCCCCCCCCCTGCCCCCCCCAAGGATGTTGCACAACTATCAACCAAGGATCCTGATTTGAACAAACTTGCAGCTGCCTCATTAAGAAAACCGTATACCACATATCAAAACCTTTTGACCCGTGGATCTGAAAAAAAAAAAAAAAAAATTCTTATACTGAACTAAGTTATAATTTGGGCTCCCATGGTGAGTCCAAATATGAACCCACAGACTTGGCTTGAACAAAATTGAAAACTTGAATCCCCCCCCCCCCCCCCCCCCCCCCCCCCCCCCCCCCCAAGGATGTTGCATACTAAATATCAAAACATTCCGACTGCTGGATATGAAGAAGATTTTTAAAGAAAATTTCTCATTTTGAACTAAGTTATAATTTGGGCTCCCACAGTGAACCCAAATATGAACCCAGGGACTTGGCTTGAACAAACTTGAATCTCACCCCACTAAGGATGGTGCATATCAAACATCAAAAGATTCTGATTGGTAGATCTGAAAATTTTTTTTAAAGAATATATCTCACACTGCACTAATTTAAACATTTGGTCTCCTATAGAGAGCTCAAATATGGACCTAGGAATTTGATTTCAATAAACATGTGAAACAATCTTCCAAAGATGTTATATGTGAAATCTGAAAGCTTTTGGAGCAGTGGTTTGGGAGAAAAATAGTCTTAAATGTTTTTCCCATTACCACAGTGTTAAAAAATGCTGACTCAGTGCTTTTTCTAAGGCCTGAAAGGTATCAAGGAACTAAATATTTGAATTAGAGTTTCCCACCTTGAAATGTTGCACTCGGAAATGACGCAATCTCTAAAAATAAACAGCCTTGGGAAAATAAATTGTTTCAATAAACGTTTGAAGCATTCTATTGACATCTTGCGTTATTGATGAATATTCCAGATAAAAAATAGGGTGATTTGATTACTTTTGGACCTAAAAAATACAATTTATATTTGGTGTGTTTTTGTAGAGAATTCCCTGAAAAATATGTGCATGTGACCGGTACTTCCCTTGCTGTCAATTTTTCTCTGTTATTTGTTGCATAACCCCCTGTTTTGGGGTCAGAAAAAGTTGTCTGAAGGGCTATACTTGACTGATATTCAGAAGGTTTTCTCTTCTATATTATGCTCTTTAAAATGTCAGAAAGCAAGTCCTTCATTGAAAGAGCATTTTGGAACTCAAAGTTGGGGAGGGGACTACAGTGGAAGAATAAGATAATAAAATGACAAATGTGAATGAATGACATTTGTGCATAGCTACCAATATAGAAGTCTGATACTAGTGCTGTCATAGTTCCCATGATGCAGCACAAATTTACAGTGACAGTTGTGAAATATTGCTCTCTCCTTGAACCAAGTCCCCCTCCCATAGACACTTAACTCTTCTGTTGGTGATAAACATTTTGAAAGACTGTACAACATGTTTCTAGAGGCTGAAGTTAATATCATAACTTTCAATTTCTTATAATTTACTTTGAGACTGCAGCACTCATGGTCCACTGAGTTATTTTTCTATTTGACTATCTTGTCCGGGCTCCTCCACAATATTTTTCATTGTATGTCATTCAGTACTCTAATAGACTTCCTAAATGTGTGACTGAAATTATTCTGACTGTCTCATGTCTGTCTGTCTGTCTGTCTGACTGTCTGTCTCTTCATCAGACAAGCTGTTTCTTTGTTTTTTTATTTACCTGTGTCTGTCTGCATTTTCAATAATTGGCAGCTATCTTTCACTCCCATTCCACCCACCCACACACACAAATACATTGAACATCAAAGACCACTATATTCTTGTTGCAAATCCCAGATTCATCCCCTTTGGAAACATATTTTCTTTCTACAATTTCACTCTTTCTGTCAGAATGGGTGTCTGTGGGAATTGAAACAAAAGTTGTGAAAGTGCACTAATGGGTACTTGCAGCACAAGCATAGAAAAATATTTTGGAGGCAATACCAGTTTTTAAGCTCATTTGACACAGTTTGGACACTTTTCCTAAAAAGAGCACATTTCCCAGTTTTTGACTCAGTAGAAGCCAAAAGTTGGATTGTAATGCAGAAATGATACTTTTATCCCATGAAAGTGGTAAAAGGTCTCTTTGGTAGGGTTGGGGATGATTATAGGTAACAGGGAACTAAATATTTGAATTAGAGTTTCCCGCCTTGAAATGTTGTCTGAAGGGCTCTACTTGACAAAGCTATTTGAATGCCAAAATTAAAGTGATGCGATCATATTTTTTTTGCCTGAACGTTATAATGGTCGCCTGTGGGAAAATATTTAGTTCTGTGATACCTGAAGAAGTACCCCCCATGATAAAACCAATAGCAATTTTTTTTACAATTTCATTCTGTTGGTCCTAAGGAAGCTTCACACCAAATAAGAATTCTCAGTGCCATGTCGTTTTGGAGAGATGGGTGTTTTAAATTTTTTTCTATTTTTAGCTCCTGCAGCTCCCATGGGGTGACAGGAAAATTTTGGGGGGTATAAATTAAGTACTTATGACCCAATAAGCCCTCATATCAAATTTGCCTCTCAGTGTGGAAAATTGAAATTTGGGACAGGGTGAAAATTCTTTCCCCTCCCATAATGAAGGCAAATTTAGCTCCTCTCTTGAACAAATCTGAGTCTACACCTCACCAAATATCAAGTCTCTGCTACTGCTGGTTCATGAGAAGAAGATTTTTTTAAAGATTTAACCACACTTTTTGGGTGTGGCCCTATCGAGGGGCGAGGCAACTTGATTTGAACAAAATCAAAATGCGATGTCATATCAAACTATTATCTCAAATTTCAATTAAATTGGTTCAGTGGTTTTGAAAAAGAAGACGCAAACATCATGTTTACGGACGACGGACACCGGATGACAGATGGTGAGTGATCACTATAGCTTGCCTGATTTTCAGTCAGGTGAGCTAATAAGGCAAACATCAGGTATTTGATGACTGGATTCACATCGCAAAATGCTATTCAAAAATGTCCAAATGCTAACCATTTTTCTTTGATATTGGCTTTATATTCACTATTTATCATATCACTCTTTGAAACAAAGATGGAAACTGTTAAATCAAATTTTTAAGAACATAAAATACGCTGAACAGACAAAAAAATTGGCTATTTTACAAGGCAAACAGCAAACTTATCAGCTTTGTTTTACAGCAAAAAATTAATTTACCACCAACCCTCCCCCCCCCCCCCCCCCCCCCAAAAAAAAAAAAGAAGTTATAACGCCAAAGAATAAAGTGGGAAGGCGATTTGCAAGTATTCTCCCTGTTTTATTGCAGGGGCATGACTCATTTGAAAGGCTTTCCAGAAACAATTTTTATTCCAATTTTCATTGAAATCTGCGAAGTAATGTTCAAGTTATAATGCAAGCAGACATATGACTGCACAATAGACAGATATATGGATGGACGTACAGACAGATTTCAATGCAAGAGATTGTACCAGAGCTGCTGACATACCAGTGTCAAGGATAAGGCTGTGTCAGATGTCTCTCACCCAATGCACCCAGCAACAAATCTCAAGGCAAAGATGTTTTTTGTGTAAAATCCTTGAAGTGTTCACAAACCCATTTCAGAACTCAAAACACTGGAGTAACTCTACAGAGCCATGTAATTTTAAGAAGAGCAGGCGCTAAGCAAGGCATCTGCACCCCCCTCCCCCCCCCTCCCCACCACACACACACCTCTTCTCTGAAAATGCTAGATGGACATATTTTTACACTGGACATACACACGAGGGGTTTATTGCCTTTGTTTTACAGCAGAGAGAAATCCAACACAGCAGAAATCGTGAGATCAACATACACCTATTACCAATAGTTTGTGTCAATCAGATTATCGGCATGTGAGATGTAAAATTGTTGTCTTTGTTTTGCAGCAACATTAATCTGCCCAACCGAGCATAAACTGTAAAGGCCAGAAACACCTGTTACTGAAGTCTAGTGACGACTGGACCATCCACATAGGAGATAGAGAACAAAGACATAATGCCACATGTGAGGAGGTGATTTGCATGAATTTTCTTGGTTCTACTGTAGGGACGAGGCTCATTTGAAAGCCCTCCCCATAAACAATCTTCATTCCAAATTTTATTGAAATCTGATAACCCAAACCTGAAATATGAGGCGAACAGACAAAAATTGGCTATTCTACAAGACAAACAGAGAATTTTCAAAGTTAAAAAGCGGGGTGCCTGAAAAGAGAAAAGTAATAAATATGATTCGAGACCCATTTAAAAGCCTTTCCCCATAAACAATCTTTATCCCAAATTTCATTGAGATCTGATAACCCAAACCTGAGATATGAGGTGAACAGACAAAAATACTATTTTTGTATATTCAAAGGACCAGAATGCACAGAAAAAATATTTCAACAGCAAAACGGCTGTTACTCCTTGAAGATCTTACATGTATGACAGTGAACACCTGTATGAAATTTCATCGAAATTTGAACAGTAATAGTTCAAGTTATAATGTGGGCAGACATCTGAGTTTGGATGGAAAGTCTCACAAACCCATACAGAATCAAATCTATTGCTATTTGTTCCAAGTTATTGTGGAAACAATCTGAAAACAGGAAAAAATTAATGAATGAAGGGTCATAACTCTGTATTGTGACATTTTCTGGATTTTTCTAGAATTATGAAATTAATTTCTTTTAAAAAAAATGAAGAGTACCTAGAGTATAACATAATAATAAACTATTTGTAAAGGACCCAAGCCAGAAAATAAGCAGACTGTCATCTGCAAAATGAGGTTCCCAGAGGGTGAATTTAGTGATGCTACCCTGCTTAGCAGGGTAGTATCACTAAATTTACCCTCTGTGAACCTCAGTCTGAATCAGGGTCTCAAAACTAACTGAATAGAAAGAGGCACCCAGAGGATAAATTAGTCCACTGTATGGGATAGCATCATCAAATTCCCCCTTGGGGGGACCTCATTCTGCAAATGTCAGGCTGCTTATTTTCAGGCCTGAAAGGCCCCCCCCCCCCCCCCCCCCCTCAAGGAAAATGGGACAACGTTGGCATTCATCAACATGCTGCCATATTGCTTCATTTTGAATTCCCAGCACTGTTCCTGGTTATCTGAAGCATATCTGTCCATGTGTTTGTTGTTCTTATGAAATAGTATTTTATTATTATCAGTTCTGGTACAAATATGGTACTGATAACACACTTCCAGGAACCGCTGATGTCTGGTGTTGACTGTGTGTCAGCGTGTCAGGTGCACACATATTTTGGGGGTTCTATACACCACATCCTTCATTTTGCTGTGTAATTTGCGTAAATTTATTTGGAATTTATAGAATTTCAGACTTAGGAATTTCACAGTATTGTTTTTTCCTTAGTTATGGTGCTTTATAAGTAATGGGCAATTAAGTTTGAAAAAAGGGGGATCAGGAATATTCAGCCCTCATAGTCTCATACTTTTTTCGGGAATATTCGGTCTCAGTCATGGCCAAATTTTATCACCTCAGAGGTCAAATTCTCACAGAAAAATGTTTCTTTAAATTTTTCTATGCATTTTTTCTATAGTTTTTAAAAGGATTTATGATTTCTAATCATGACAGAGTAGTGCAATATGAAACAAACTTTAATCAAACTGGAACAAAAAAAAATGGTCCCAAAAGGACATTCACTCACATCTGGTCAGCTGACACAAGAATTATTTTTTGCATGCATTTTGTAGGCGTTTTCCATGTTTTTGATTAAAGATGAGTTTGAATATTAGGTTATGTTGAAACATGTTCTCAACCTACTCTTTAAAGTATCAAATTTGATGGGGGAGGGAAGAGGGGTAGAGTGGTGGTTCAGTAGGTAGAGGTGCTGGCTGTATGCAAGCAGAGAGGTTCTCTGTCCGAATCCCACGTGCAACATCTGAGTTGTGTCCTTGGCAACACACTTCACCCATGTGGTGGGATGGTGGTGTTATGTACTAAGACATACTGCATGTTGATGGTACACTTATCATCAACCAATGCTAACCCCAGAGATGAAAGTGCCCAGAGACAAAAATCCCTGAAAATCTTTTATCAGGCTCAAAGGCTCTTGCTTAAAGCCAAAGGCAGACAGAACCTGAGAGGAGCAATGGATGATTGCTCATCTTATGTGCAGAGATCAATGTGAGTTAAGACAAAACTGAAGCCTGCATTCATTGAAAATCATTATCCCTGAACACTTTATGGACAAAACCTGTAACAAATATCCTGAATTCAGTCAAATCCTAAAAACTTTCATCCCTGGCTAACCCTGCTTGTTTGAAGTTAGTATGTTGAGGAGCCTGGCAGTTGCTCGCCATTGCTCGGTGTTCTCTCTGGGTATTCTGGGTTCCTCCACCTGTAAAACTGTCCAACATGAGGTGACCCTGGCTGTCAAAAGCATTGTTCAACCCCAATAAATAAAGAAATCAAATTTGATGAATCAAAGACTTTTGAATGATGGTTTTGATTGGGGGGGGGGGGGGGGGGGGGGGTTGGGGAGGGGGTGGATACACTGCAAAAACGAATATCATAAACTGATGAAAGTGTCAATGACACTGTAGCTCAACTTGTTAGGACATGTACATGTATAGTATGTGACACAGCAATGAAAAACATCTAGGTAATGACCTGATAACAAAGGTACATATAAAGTATTGTAATGGTCTGTAAATAAATACTGACCATAGCCTGTAACAAATGTATAGGTAAAGTATTGTAAAGATGGGTGACAGTCAGATGCTAAACTAGAAAGAAATCTTTGAGTCCCAGAGTGGGTCTGACTGAACCCCAAAATATTTGTTCTCATAGCACAGTGATAACAAAGGCAACCCAAAACACACTCATTCCTGTCCCAAGGTGAAACAAAGGTACCCAAGAAGTTTCGTGAAGATCAGTTCATAAATACGAGCTGTATAGAAGTTGTGAGAAAAAACTGATTGGACCTAATTTTGGTACAAAATGGCCACTGGCAGCCATCTTGAATTTTGGACTGCACCCAGAAACAATCATTCTCGTCCCAAGGTGATAACAAAGGTACCCAAGACGTTTCGTGAAGATCGGTTCATAACTACAGACTCTAGCCCGAGCTGTATTGACATGTTGTGTACTTACTGTTTGTAAGTAGCACTGAAAAAATCAAAGTTCATCTAATTTGCATAATTTCTGCACGAGAAAAAAAACCCTGTATTATATGTGATGTATCCCATGGTACTAAACATTCACACAAAAAATTATTCATATCAGTGCTTTCATATAGAAGTTCTGTGCAAAAATCTGATTGCATCTAATTTTGTACAAAATGGCTGCCATCGGCCACCTTGAATTTTGGACCAGACGCCAAAACACTTGTTCGGTGATAACAAAGGTACCCAAGATGTTTCGTGAAGATCGGTTCATAAATACAGACTCTAGCCCGAGCTGTATTGACATGTGTGCTTACTGTTTGTAAGTAGCACTGAAAAAATCAAAGTTCATCTAATTTGCATAATTTACGCACGAGAAAAAAACCCCTGTATTATATGTGATGTATCCCATGGTACTAAACATTCACACAAAAAATTTATTCAAATCAGTGCTTTCATATAGAAGTTCTGTGCAAAAATCTGATTGCACCTAATTTTGTACAAAATGGCTGCCATCGGCCACCTTGAATTTCGGACCAGACGCCAAAACACTTGTTCTCGTCCCACCGTTAATACCAAAGGTACCCAAGAAGTTTTGTAAAGATCGGTTCATAAATACGCCCTCTAGCCCAAGCCGTATTGGCATTTGCACTTACAATGCTGAAAGTAACACTAAATACATCAAAGTTGGTCTAATTTGCATAATTTACGCACAAGAAAAAAACCTGTATTATATGTGATGCTTGAATTTGGGATCGGACCCCAAAACACTCGTTCTCGTCCCACGGTCATAACAAAGGTACCCAAGAAGTTTCGCAAAGATCGGTTGATAAATACGGCCTCTAGCTCGAGCCGTATTGACATGTGTACTTCTGTGTGTAAGTAGCACTGAAAAAATCAAAGTATTGAATTGTTGACAGACGGACAACAGGCCATGGCATAAGCTCGAATTTGGCTTTGCCAAAGTTGAGCTAAAATTGAAACTATGAACTTGAGAAATTTTCAAGTGGTCATTCTACAACATTTCGTAGCTGGTACTATACAGCTTTGAAGGTTAAAATGTCGTTGTTAATCTGAGGTATGAAAAAAACACAGACAATATTCTATGTCTGTATTCCAATAATCTGTCACAATTAATTGACAGTTCTAGGGGCATGGTGGCTCAGTTAGTAGCGGTGCAAGCTGAGAGGTCCTCAGTTTGAATCCCACCTGCAGGCAACAACATTGTGTCCTTGGGTAAGACACTTCACCCCCTTTGCCCATGTGGGGGCATGGTGACATTGTGTACCAAGGCATACTGCATGTCAATGGTGCACTTGTCTCCAACCAATGTTAACCCTGCATGTGTGGAGTAGGTATGTTGGGGAGCTGACAGTTGCTCGCCATTTCATGGTGGTTCTTGCCACATATTCCAACTTCCTCTACCCATAAAACTGTCGTGGTCATGATTAGCCATTGTGCAGAAACATGTGACCCAAAACACCAATAAACACACACCTGGAAATAAGTCAGGAACGGTCGTTTAGGTTACGAGGAGGTTACGATGATTTAAAAACCTGTAACCTCCGAACCGTCTGCAATCTCATTTTACCGCGAAAGGAACAAAAAACGATCATCACTTCACTGTTGTGTCAAGCACCTGAACTTGAAACGGCGATCAAACACCTGACAAACTTCTTTCATGAACTTTATGGTCCAGACCATCACCTAAAAGGGCTTTCTGTGGGGAATGCTACTGACAAATGTGAAGAATTTGTCAGTAGCATTCCCCACAGAAAGCCCTTTTAGGTGATGGTCTGGACCATAAAATTGACAAACTTCTTTCATGAACTTTATGGTCCAGACCATCACCTAAAAGGGCTTTCTGTGGGGAATGCTACTGACAAATGTGAAGAAATCACCCCCCCCCCCCCCCCCAACACAATCATAGAGTACAATTTACAGTAGAAGTACTCCATATGACAGAAGCACACTCTAACAGGAGATAATTGTATGACTTCAATGAAGAAAGAAAGAAACAAACAAACAAACAGTACTGGCTATATGAACCCCACTCCTGCCACCAGTTCAGCACACAAAGCCTACAACCAATCCAGTTGAGTCCACACACTTCAATTCCAGTGACAGAATCCCCAACTGTTTCCCTCATGTAGAATACACAGTGTTAACAAGATACCTGGAAAATTAGTAAATCATTCATTTAGTTGATACAGAAGATACTGCCAAAATGAGATGAGAATGTAAATTCCCCCCTGGTGTTGTACTGAGACCAGATTAAGAACCGGTGTGCACTCTACACATTGGGATGAACTTCTATGTTATAAAAAAATGTGTGAGTACTAACCACATGAAGCATCCTTTTCTACTCGTGGGTGCCAAATTTTCAAATTAAATTGATCAGGATTGATGAAACAGGAGGGGAGTGGGGGGGGGGGGGGGGGGGGGGGGTTAAAAAAAAGAATTCTCCCAAATAAAACCACAATTCAGTTTAGAGTCTCTCAATTCTGTACAATATCATTAATTTTGTTCATTTAACCCACATTCTCAAGCATCAAGCCAGTATAGTACATTTAGCCACATGCCCAATCCACTCTATCTCCACTTGCTTTACATTTTCAAAAAAAATAAGTTGCTGCACCTGGATGGGATCAGCATAGTAGCTCATTCCACACACACCAGACTACAAAATATCACACTTTCAGCAAGCATATATAGACAGGAGGGGTTAAATTCTGAAATAGTAAGAAATGATACTTCTACTAACTATATTTGGGGATGGGGGTTAGTTCGCAAGTGGAAATCAGTAAAGAACTTGACTGAATGTTTTTCAGATTGACAATATGACCCATTCCAATTTTGGCCATGGTGCGTTCAAACCTGCTTATTTTGCCTAGATAACAACATTTACCTCAAATAATACTGCCATTTCATATTGGCCTGCCTCTGATTGACTAGAAACACAACAAAATAACCAAATTGTGTACCATCTTTTCTTCCCCTCAGATTCATTTGGCCAGTATTTTACGCATATGGGCACTCCAAAATAGGCTATTTTTCATAAAACATAGGCATCCAGCATCTTCAAAATTACCTTTTCTCTAAAATTTCCACCCAAGTACAAACCGACTCAGCTTCAGTCATCTAAGTAATAACACCGGTAGACCCAACATCCAAAACTATTTTTAAATGAAAGTGTCAATGACACTGTAGCTCAACTTGACAAACTTGAACTTGGTAAGTTATAAGTGAAATGACAAAATTGGAGATCATTGGTACCAATGTTATTTGGTGAAATTTCAACATAACAGCATTGTGTGTGCACAACGTCAAGAGTAATCCATGCATTTTTAAATGTAAATGGTAAGACTGGCTAAAGGAAGAATGTTAATCAATAGCTCTTATCTAAAGGTCTTGCCTAATGAGCACACCAAGTTCAACAAGAAGGACACCAACGCCCTATAGCTCATCAACATTCCTCTTTTATAGTAACTTTGGCAAACACAAGAACTGTATCAAACAGGCTCATACCATGCAAAATTCTGAGCTAAACAGAAAACTAAACACAACTAAAAATGTCAAGAAAAATGTTTAAAATGCAGGGTATGAGGGGTTAATCATGGAACAATGATACTGAGGAACATGTATGATGAATATAAGTGCCATGGGAAGAGAAGAAGCACAGCAGCTGACCTAAACACTTAGTTAAACATGAAATTCTGAGCTAAACAGAAAACTAAACGCAACTAAAAATGTCAAGAAAAATGTTTAAAATGCAGGGTATGAGGGGTTAATCATGGAACAATGATACTGAGAAACATGTATGATGAATATAAGTGCCATGGGAAGAGAAGGAGCACAGCAGCTGACCTAAACACTTAGTTAAACATGAAATTCTGAGTTAAACAGAAAACTAAACGCAACTAAAAATGTCAAGAAAAACGTTTAAAATGCAGGGTATGAGGGGTTCATCATGGAACAATGATACTGAGGAACATGTATAATGAATATAAGAGCCATGGGAAGAGAAAGAGCACAGCAGCTGACCTAAACACTTAGTTAAACATGAAATTCTGAGCTAAACAACTAAACGCAACTAAAAATGTCAAGAAAAATGTTTAAAATGCAGGGTATGAGGGGTTAATCATGAAACAATGATAATGAGGAATATGTATAATGAATATAAGTGTCATGGGAAGAGAAGGAGCACAGCAGCTGACCTAAACACCAAGTTAAACATGAAATTCCGAGCTAAACAGAAAACTAAACGCAGCTAAAAATGTCAAGAATGAAAGTGTCAATGACACTGTAGCTTAACTTGTGTGTTGTGTTTGATGAAAAGGATAATGTTCAATGTTTATGAAAGGATTATGAAATAAGACAAGAATTGTGATAATTGGGAATATGTTCATTTCTGTTCCCTGTATGCTATGTTTTTGATAAAAATAATATGAGGTGTAGACTGTACTAAAGAACTGAAGGGTGGGTTAATATGATCTCACAGTTAATGTATATCAACGAAAGTTACCAACTTACAGTGAAATTATTCCAAAACTAAATAAACACAACTAAAAATGTCAAGAAAAATGTCTAAAATGTGGGGTATGAGGTGTTAAATCATGGTAAAATGATAATAATCATCATACAGCAGCATTATAAAAGCCATGATATGGAAATAGGGCGAATAAGTGACGTAAACTTTAACATTATTGGACACGTACGCTGACGCCAATGCTGACGTCGACCGATCGAGCCATGCCATAAGCTCACACAACTAAAGTTGGTGAGCTAAAAATAATGCTACATGTATGATAAATGTGTCCTGTAGGCCATGTCAAAGAAGAATGTTGATGCACAAATGCAATAAATTCAAAGATTGTTGCTAACAGCATAAGTTTTTGATGGAAATGAAAAGAAAGTTAAAAAATTTATAGTAATTTATATATTTTTTGTACTTACCAATGACCCAGACTTAGCTGGTGCTAACTCTAAAATATTTAGGGCCAAACGCAAATTTTACCCCCCAATCCCCAAAATTTGCATCTACCGCGGTAAAACCGAAAATTACATGTCCTATATGGTCCTCCATACTTTTACTCCACTGCGCATGCGCAGTGTCAAGGAGGTCTCGAAACTGCCACCAAAAGTCATTCTTACAACCAGTGCCTGGTAAGCGTTATGTATGCAGCGGGGAGGCACGAGTTCCCAACTCCTGGGAGGGCCATCCCCATCTGGGTCATTGGTAAGTATAAAAAATATATAAATTACTATAAATTTTTTAACATTTTTATACTGTACCAATGACCCAGACTTAGCTGAATAATAAAAAGGTTGGAGGGCCTAGGACATAAGGAAAATTCAATAGACTCAATTACCTATAACAAACCTATCCCCTCAATGAGAAAAGGAGAGATAGGTTAAATGTATCTTTCTAATTTGTATCAAAAAAGAAAGACACAACACCAATCTGTAATTGAGCACAATAACCTCAATAATCTCTAAAACATCTAGTATAACCCTTTATACTAATGTGTTTTAAAGGAAAGCCAATAATTACAGGAGTCTAGCGAGATGAGACTCTATATACTCATTTAAAAGTGTTTGAAGAATGTATATTAACGCCCAATTAATCATGTGATATATACAGATACTTCACACCAATCAACACTTAAAAAATATTACACAGATGAGTAAACATAGGCTTTACCCTTTAAAATCATCTCGGAACCGACTCGGAATTACTGACTCCAAGGGAGGTATTCCCTTGTTTTACACTATAAAGCAGGTGACCCAAGGGAACCCCTCCCCCCCCCCTTCCCCTTGCCCTGTATCAAATACTCCAGAGCAAAGAGGGCAGCAGGACAGAGTCACTGCCGGAACCAAAAACCTATACACATATAGTTGCCACTGTTTAGTAGACGGCATTCTGAGTAAAAAATAACAGACCTAAACCATGTAGATCTGCAGAAAGGACTCAATATTCTCAGATACAAAATCGTGAAAATGGAGGGCTAGGACCAATATGCAGCCCTCATTAGATCTGTAATGTCAACATTATTAGTTAAAGCTTATGATGTAGAAAAACTCTTACTTCATGAGCTTAAAACTAACGCACAGACTGCTGAATGAAGATATAATCATTAGCAGAACTGATAGTAGACTGAATCTATCTGAGCATAGAATGGAACGAAATGTGGAGGAAGCTTCCACGATATGTCCCACAACAGACGCCTGAGTAAATTAATCCTCAGTCTTGGTGGATCTAGAGAAACTACCAACAGAATTTGCATTGAAATAATTACATTGAGCAATATCTGTTAAATCAACGGCACTGAAAGATACATATATCTTATTATTCCGTTTCACAAGATCGATAGAGCGTTTACTGCAAATGCTCGAAGATCCAAACATTGTGACACATACGTCTGCAACTGATTGTTGAGATGCGTTGCGAAGAAGTCGATCATTGGCCGCTCTCCTGGGTAGCAATCTGATTGAATATTGGTTTGTTGAAAGTCCATTCTGGTGGCAACAAACGGCCCCTCCGTGAAGGGAGTCCACTAATACATTCAGAAGACCCAGAATATGACGGACCAATAGAAGAACTTGATGTTCTAGTACCAACCGAAAGATTCCTTCCGTAAACATGAATAACAGGATGGAATGAGTGCCTCCATAATTCCGAAAATACTCTAATACCGTTGAGTTGTCGGACAGAATTAGCATATGAGCATTCTGAATAACGTTCATCAATAACGTAGCGCAAGCCAAAATGACATCATTCTTGATGTTTGTGTGCTTGATAAGGAACTACGGAAACAAAAGACCCTGGCACTTCAAATCCGTTGGGTTTAATGAAACTATCCAAAGTGTTTGACTGGCATCCGTCAAAACTGTAAAACTCGGATCCGGCAATTGCAGTGCAACTACTTGAGTTAAGCACTGACAACTTGCCCAAGTCTGAATCTCTTATTCACTTGATTTGACAAGAAGATGTCCGTATCGAGCAAAATAATCTTCACCCTCCAATTCTGAACTAAAAGAAATTTGGAGAGGACAAATGCATAACCGCCCCATTGGAATAAAATCACGGCAGTTCCGCACAACGTATCAGTCACTTGAGATCTCTCGCTGAGACCTTGTCTGAGCCAAGACAATAGCGAGTATAACAACTGATTAATTTTGCTCTGGTTAACAGCAGACGAACGAGAATGTTATGCGTCTCGAAGCTCATCCCCCAGTGGGTAAATGACTTGGACGCAACCAGATCCGACTTCTCGATGTCGGATCAATAGAAGCTGAATCTGCACATCGTTCTGAAGCGTTAACTCGTTGCCACACCTCTGAAGAATGTTGTCCAGGTAGGCCGACGTTACCGCAGACAAATGAGCTCGGAAATGAGTCATTACCGAGTTTGTTATTCGAGTGAAAGCCCAGGAAATAGATTCAGACCGAAACACATTGGTTGGTGTTGAAACACAATTCCTATGATAAAGAAGCAAAGATACTTTCTGAACGCCTGATGTACCATGATGTGAAAGTATGCAACTAGAAATCTATGCATGTAGCATAGTCGTACACCCGAATACTCGCTCAGACCGATCGGATAGACTCCATATAGAAACTTGGAGCCACGATCAGCTTGTTATCCAGCTCAGAATATGAGTGGACAGAATGAGCCATCTGGTTTTGGAACCAGAAAAGGATGGTTGTAGAAGCCTGGAAATTCCTGGATTTCTACGATCTCTATCGCGATCATTCCAGAAGAGACTGGACTTCTGATGGAAGCGAGCGTCTATCCTACTGACTGACGGAAGCTGAGTCCAACTTGGACTCCGAGTTAACAGAGGATTTCGTTTGAGGAACAATTTAATCCTTCCGAAATCACCCCTTGAATCCAAGGGACGTCCGTAATCTAATCCCAAATCATTGAGAAACTTGACAGTCTTCCGGTCACTAGTACACGATAGAGGTTAAAACCATTACCTCCTGGTCCTGCGAGGCTTGCGGAAGGAGAAGCCATGTCCTCCATGGCCCGCACCTCGTCTCATCGAACTAGGGGCGTCTGACCGGATGTCTCGGTCAGAATTACGGCCCCTATCTGAGTCGCTGCCCTGACGGTCTCTGGAATAAGACCTAGAGGATGCATAGGAACCTCTATAGGAACTTCCCTTGGACGTATTCGTCCCAGAAGTGCCTGTCCTACTCTTCTCTGCTGAATCCGACTATATGGAAGCGAATTTTAATAGCAAAGAGTGTAAAGCTTTCTTAGTTAACTGATCATAAACTGCGGAAAGCTTGTCGTCGAAGAAAACTCTCCAGAGACCGGAGCGACTCTGAGAGAGTTTTTCACCTTACTATCTACACGCGTGGATGTAGCCAGGGCCGCGTCACGTCTAACCAACTCCATATTGCCACTAAAGGACAGAGTTTTACGTGAGGCCCTGGAAAGAACTCTTAAGGAGGTTGTACATCCTAGAATTCTTTTTCCTTTGAGACGTAATGATAACGTTCTGGTAAGGTGATCTGCGAACGATGATGCGTCTAAGCTGTCCCTGCAAGACGATATTGTTATTTCCAACAGCGTGATTGGAATTGACATAGACGACAGTAAAACAATACTAGTTCCTGACCTGGTCGTCTAGATGCAGAGAACTCTCAGAATGCTCTGTCCTGCCGTTTCAAAATATTCAATGAAATGATGAAAGGCAGATGTAGAGCATATTGCCGATAAGAAACCTGACCTGCCCATTTAGGTAGCAAGTTACATAAATATAGCGCCATTCAACAGACCAAATGACCAGGAAACATATCTGGACTATGTCGGAAATTGAGGGATGATGTCCCTAAACCGATTAAGAATTCTATATCCAGTGGAGCTATCTGTCTCTTATCCGGCAACACAGCATTTTGGTCCGGAGGAACAACGTCCGATGATAATGCCGGATGCACTCTACGGCAATTATGTTGTTCCGAAAAGGGAAAATACAACTCATCCGTATCCCTTTCACCATCCTGTCGGACCACTTGAAATTTTTGGTCGTCCGTGCCTGAACCTGAAGCGGAACGTACCAACCCAGCTTCGTCGGATAATTCCTGATCTGACAGAGTTACTGTCGGTTGCTGGGATGCTGCGATAATTTGTGCTATCTATGATAGCATATCCGCAACAGAGGCCTGTGGAGCTGCGGTCTTATAGGATATAGCCGCTGGAAGCTCCTTGGACGTTCACTCCTGCATACCTCCAATATGCGAACGTCCGGTGAATGAAGGCCTCGTATCCTTGGCTACCGGATGGCGTGACCTGGTCGCCGTAGAATCCCTGATCGGCGATGTTGGTTGAATATCACAGGTCACAAGGTCCGGTCGCGTGTGCTGCCGTGAGGACTGTCTATATAACAGAGCGTCCCGAGCGGTAGACGTATACTCCGACTGAGGAACGTTTTGTACCACAACATCTGAGTCCAGATGTTGTAATATGAGAGAGGGACCTCTCTAGCTCGCAGCCCGGATGGACCTGGACGAGCTATGAACCAGACTAATAGGCTTCCTCCATACCATCCTCGCATCCGTCGTCACTGGGTGTGCACATTGTATTTTATAGTGCTTGCATCACCCAAATCTCCTTCCTGGACTGCAACGTACGAACCCGGGTGCTGAGCCATTCGGTGAATGGTCGCGACACCAGGCGAGCTAGCGGATGCCAAAGCCATCAATCATACTATGGAACTCCAGGCAATTGACGTATCTACATGAGCACTTTTGCCGCTAACTCTTCATTTGACTGGAAGCACACTTTACGAAGACATCACGGTAACAATATCTAGCTCATGTTACCCTATGAGACCTGTGAAACCGCAGTCCTACGTGAAATATCCGCTGGAAGCTCCCGGGACGTTCATTCCAGCATTTATATAATATGCGAACGTCCCAACTGGAAAGGTCACGTATCCTTGGCTAGCAGATGGAGTGACCTGGTCGGTGTGTATTCCTTGGTCGGCGAAGCAAGAGTACCAGGGACGTTCAATCCTGCTTTTATATTTTTTTAGAATGTCCCCTGGAAATCTGTGGTCACATAGCTAAGGTGCCGTCGTGTGTGTTGAGGAGGATGAGGAAGCCAATATAACAGCCGCGTCGGACTGTCATGCGACAGAGCGTCCCGAACAGGAGGAGTGGACGTAAGCTCCGACTAAGCGAACAACATACAACATCGCAGTGCAGATGTTGATGCAAGAGAGAGGGGGCCTCTCTCGCTCGCGGTCCAGGGGACCTGGACGAGCTACCTATCGGACTGACAGGCTTCCTCCGTACTATCCTCGGATCCGTCGTTGCTGGGTGTGCACATCTGAAGTTTTATAGTGCTCGCATCACCCAATCTGCTTCCCTGGACCGCAACGGACTAACCCGGGTGCTGAGCCATTCTTTCCTGCTGAATGGTCGTGACACCAGGCAGACTAGTGGGCGACAATGCCTTCGATAGAACTAGTTAACTCCCAGCAATCGTCGTAATACCTTGAGCACTTCCCGCTAGTCCTAATATTGCAACGACGGAGACACAGTAATTGAAGACATCACGGAAACATCACTCTGAGTTCTGGAAAAGAAACTGATAATATATAGTGACCCTACGGAGAGAGGACCGTAATGGACCTCTCACCGCAACAAAATACCGTGACACACGTCTCCAACGTTGTCATATCAATCAACACACACAGAGCAAGAATTAATGCGACTACATTGACTATAAGAAACACAATGAACTTGTGAATTAGAGGAAGATATCCTCGCATTACGATTGAAGAATATTTTTTCAACCAGAAAAAATATACACCGTCATATTACTCGCACTAACTCTTGAAATAAATATACATAATATATTATAATTCATTATAACATTTCAAAAGAAAATAATTTTCAAAAAAAAAATTTTTTGAACAAATTTTCAGAAGAGCTCTAGTTCCCAATGGGAACCCTGTGCCCAAAAAAAGCCTAAGTGTGGACAAAAATTTTAATCATTTTGAAAAAATTAATGCAACACTTACGGACAATATTAATGTATCTTGCTATGAACTAAATTAAGCAGAAGACAAGTAATCATTGTCAGAAGTAACAGTTGTCAACATAAGCAAAAGTGTCAACAACCAGGAAACATGACTCCGGGCACTAAAACAAACATGGCCCGAAATCAGTTACCAATTTAACACTATCTGATGCAAAACAGAGGCTTCCAGAGAAGAAACTGCAGAACATCAGATGGTACATGCAGACCAAAACACCTAAACACTCCTAGGGTGAGGACGTAAACATGGGGAAAAAACAGAAAATAATTCTGTTTCCAAGCCAAAACTCCCAAGAAAATTTAGTAATAAACATTACAAAATATAAGCCAAAAGCATGGGAGAATAGCTAGGGGGGAATAAAGGAAAGGGAGAGAGGAAACACTGATTAAACAATGGAACATTCATAGCAAGAATGACCACAATAAGGTCATGCCACGAAAATAGGTAACATGTAACAATTTCGTAAAATAATTATAAGTTATGGCCCTGAACATTTGTTTCCACTGTTTTTCCCTCTCCACCTTCTATTTCTACCATATATCCACCATTTCTCTCATAATTATGCATCTGGCATCCTTAAAACTGAGATTTACAAGCACAAATAACAGTGAAGTGTAACTGAATTGAGGGCCAAACAAAGAATGACTTTTGGCGGCAGTTTCGAGACCTCCTTGACACTGTGCATGTGCAGTGGAGTAAAAGTTTGGAGGACCATATAGGACATGTAATTTTCGGTTTTAGATGCAAATTTTGGGGATTGGGGGGTAAAATTTGCGTTTGGCCCTAAATATTTTAGAGTTAGCACCAGCTAAGTCTGGGTCATTGGAACAGTATAAAAATATCGATAGCACATATCTTTGTCAACCTGCATAAGCACAGAAAGTTTCAAAACAACCTGATAATGAATGCACCCTCTGAGGCATACCAAAGGAAGATGTTAATGCACAAATGCACTTGAAGGTCATTGCTTGTTGACATTTTTTTTCTCTCTTTTTTTTTATGGAAATTCGTAAATATACCCTGCAGAGAGTGCAAAAGGGATAAGTTGCTACACAAATGCAGTAAGTTCAAAGGCTGGTGATAACGACAACAATTTTTTAAAGGAAATGAAAAAAAACTCACATCTAGAGGTCACCCTGAACACACATACCAAGTTTAAAAGTGATCCGATCATAAATGTGCCATGAAGAGTGTGCCAAAGTGAAATACTGATGCGTAAATGCCAACAGCAACTAGTTTTGATGGAAATAGAAGAAAATCAATAGCTCCCATCTAGAGGTCACCCCGAACACACATACCAAGTGATCTGGTCAAAAATGTGCACTGCAGGGTGAGCCAAAGGGAAATATTGATGCTCAACTGTATTAAGTTCATCGAAGGTCATTGCCAGTGGCAACATTTTTTGATGGAAATCGAAGAAAGTCGATAGCTCCCATCTTTTTTTTGAACAATATTTTTATTTCATGCTTCTGAAATTGGGTTTGGCGAACAGGCTGAGCCTATCTTAACACTGTACCCTTAAATACCAAGAATTTACATTGCTAGGTGCTTGTGCAGTTTTGTTTAAGGTGACTGTATAATAATTCTAAGTAACATTTCTAAACTAATGGAAAAGTTTAATTTCTTGTAATGAACCACACTATATTGCAAAGCATTTCTCCCAACATCCAAAAGTGACGCAAAACTCGGTCACAGTATGTGGAAGGCTCGTTTTCAGTAAGTGGAAGACAGGCTCCCACTAGGCCCCACTAGGTCACAGCGGAGTAGATCCAACACTCGACAAACATTAACTATGTTGAGAACAAAACACAAGGAGCAGTTAGAGACACCTCTGCTTGTGACTTAAAAGTGGTGATCCATGAAAGGAATGTTCTCAAAGTTTGTATCGAGTGGACAATCAACCCCTGTGCCCCTGTGCCCTATTACTGAATTTATTTACATATTTGTATGTCTACTTTATGTCAAGCTCCCATCTAGAGGTAACACGAAACAAGCATACAAAGTTTCAAACCGATCTATCATAAATGTGCCCTGTAGGGCAGGCTAAAGGAATATATTGATGCCTGACTAAACTAAGTTCAAAGGTTGCTGCCAGTGGCAACATTTTTTGATGGAAATGGAAGAAAATAATAGCTCCCACCTAGAGGTCACTCCAAACAAGCATGCCAGATTTCAAAGCAATCTGATCAAAAATGTACCCTGTAGGGTGTGCCAAAGGGAAATATTGAGGTCTGACTAAACTAAGTTCTAAGAACGTTGCCAACAGCAACATTTTTTGATGGAGATGGCCGAAAATCGAAAGTTCCCATCTAGAGGCCACCCCAAACAAGTATACCAAGTTTCAAAGTGATCCAAAAATAAATGTGCCCTGCAGGGTGTGCCAAATGGAAATTTTGATGCATAACTGCACTAAATTCAACAAAAGTCATTGCAAGCTGCGACATTTCTTGGCAGAAATCGAAGAAAATCGATAGCTCCCATCCAGAGGTAACCCCAAACAAGCATACCAAGTTTCAAACTGATCTGATCAAAAATGTGCCCTGTACGGCATGCCAAAGGAATATGTTGATGCCTGACTAAACTAAGTTCAAAGGTCGTTGCCAGTGGCAACATTTTTTTACGGAAATGGAATAAAATCGATAGCTCACATCTAGAGGTAATCCCAAACAAGCATGCCAGGTTTCAAAGCAATCCGATCATAAATGTGCCCTGTAGGGTGTGCCAAAGGGAAATATTGAGGTCTGACTAAACTAAGCTCTAAGAATGTTGCCAGAGGCAACATTTTTTGATGGAAATTGAAGAAAATCGATAGCTCCCATCTAGAGGTCAACCCAAAGAAGCATACCAAGTTTCAAGGCGATCTGATCATAAATGCGACCTGTGAGGTGTGCCAAAGCAAATTGTGGACGATCATAAATGCGACTTGTCAGGTGTGCCAAAGGAAATTGTGGTCATACATACGCCTGGACGTACATTATGTACGTACGTATGCTGACGGACGAGAAGTGATGGCAATAGCTCAGCTTGACTTTGCCAAGTTGAGATAAAAAATCACTGAACGGAAATCATAAGAAATATAAATTTAATTTGGCGCACACCCAGTATGGGACGCTCTTCCCTTAGTACAATTCCACGACATCTGTTAACCAATGTTCAGTGCAGTCAATTAATCATTCTTTTGAGTCCGCCAACATAGGAGTTATGTGATCAGCGAAGAGGAAGGATTCTTACCTGAAGAAGAAGACAGGAGGGCCTCCATATATATAATAAGAAAGGAAATTTACTGTAAAATTTATATTTCTTATCAACCTACCTTACAATTGTTCACTACAGGCTGAATAGACAATAGGATGGAGGGAATCACATAACCAACCCACACATAACTCAATTGCACTGGAACCGTGGACAAAGGAAGAGATCCCCAGTCCTATCAAACCATAGCATCACAAACATTAGTAAAAGACAATGAAAGATGAGGCGTATGGTGATGTGCGATGCACAGACAGAAAGGGCAGTAACAGCACAGAGCTGGAACTGACCCTGTAAGAAGCTGAATGGCTGGGATAGACAACAGCCTGAGCAGAAGAAAGAGGGCCTGTAGAACAAAGGTCCTCTGTCTGCTCCTGCAACTGTCGCAGATAAGTGGAGAAGGTAGCATTTCTCCAGTAGGCTGCCAGCATAACATCCGACAACAAGACAAAGTTAGTCTAAGCCCCGAGAGGAAGACAATGCATGCACCTCGTGGTATAAAAATGATTGGTAATACAATCGCCAGTAGCTGTAGCTAGACGAGTGGAAGCTGCACGAATAGCAAGACAAATCCATCGAGAAATGGATTCTGGAGAGATCTGGCATGTGAGAAAGTGGCTATCCACCCGGGATAAAGCCGCGAACGCCTCCCCCTCCAAGCAGAGCAGCGCCCATGAAAGTGTCCATCTTGGAGTAAATTGCAAAGTCCTAGGCCTTTTCAAGGAAAAGTGCTGAACAAGCTTGGAGAGGCAAAGATGAGAGCCGATACGATGATGTACCACATATGAAAAAGGTCTCCGGGGCATGGACTTGTACCCATTTCTGGAGACCCCCAGAAACAAACATATACCAGAAACTCCACAATTGGTGTGATCGAAAGAGTGACAGAAGCAACTGAGTGACACACACCATCGACAGAAGAACCTTCTGCTTAGCCACAGAAGCTAAACCAGTGGAGTGAGTGCCTCCTTGAAGAAGAAAAGCAACTTCACTGCTCATCTCAAAAAAACCACTACAGAGGAGACAGGACCCGATAAAAGACATGCGCGATGGCACAATGAAGTCGGGTCGACCTGAAACCTCCTCGGGCGACTTTGGCAAAGAAAGTTGCTATGTAGAGGGAGACATGCCGGAACCATCGCTAACAGAGAGCGGAGAAGATTGATCCACACCCACCGAAACGACAGAGGTGTGATCGAAAGGATTCGACAACTGCAGGTTGACGAGGAAGAGACTCCAGTAACAGAAGCACCAGAACCAGAGGATCGACATTCGGCCTCGAACGATTGAGCAAAAAGTGTTGGAGAGGTCAGACATGCAGTCGACCTAGAGGAATGAGATCCGTCACCGAAATGAACAGACCAAGCAGTCGGGGAAGACTCCAAGCTGATGAAGACCATCCCAGATGACAAGACGGAGAAGGGACCTGGTCCGAATTCTCTCCGTTGACTCTGAACCCTAGTGACATGAGTTGGCTCAACAGTGTGACGACATCAGACTCCAGAAAAGCAGCACTGGATTGCCTCTGGAGGATATCAACTAGACAAGCTAAAGAAGACACCCTGGACAGTGTGCAATGTGAGACTAAACATGTGACATCAAACAGGTGAAGGCCCAAGGAACTAGGCCGAGGCCAAAGGGAATGGCCTTGAACTGGAAAGGCAATGGAGCAGTGAACCGATCTGAAAGCCTCCATGCTGAACTGAGGAGCAATGATAGACTGCGTCAGAATACTCAGATCGATAACCTGTCTGAGTTGGCCGTCCTTCTTCGGCACCAAGAACATGCGGGAAATAAATTCCACTGAAAGAAAGTTCTTGATGACCTTCATTGCCCCCTCTGACAGGAGATCACCTATCTCTGTGATCAAAAGGTCCATACGTGTAATGTTGAAAAGGACTCATGTTGGAAGAGGCACTCTCTACTTAGTGGAATGTCTCAACCTGGGAAGAAATCGAGGTGACTACCGCCGACACCTACCCCAACCTGTGAGTGAGTAGAAGTGGTGGTAGGAGGATCAGCCCTTAGCTTCGCAGAGGAAGCCGAAGGGTATTGTTAGGCTTTGGACGGCGCCTGCCTCCAACAGAAGGCCGATCAAGCTGACTAAGCAGCAGCATATCAATGGAATGACAAAGGGAGCCATCCCGGACCGTCACCACGAAACCATGGAATAGTCGTGGTCCCGCCGAAAGAGGCAGATCGAAGAGCAGCGCACGGTCCCTCAAGAATGGGACGTCTTGTGTCCAGCACAGCGTACCTGCGACCTAATTCCAAGCTAGCCGCATTACAGGCATGTGTGTGAGAAGATGCATGAGTGCCTTGAACAGCACACACAAAACAAAACCTGTTTGTCGTCAAACTCATCTGGGAGCAGATAAGCAGCAAAGCAGAGACGACATGATCAAAGAAAGAACGCATTCCAGCATCCCTCCCGATAAGCCCCACCTGGACTCCAGAGTCTCCATATGGCTGAGGAGTCCCGATCCAAAACTGTCAAAGTCTGGCAGACTGACGGATTGGCGAAATCGTAGGAACGATAAAGCACCAGAGACAAAAAGTGTCAACCTTGATGAAGAACGACGTCTTCAGCCTTGGAACTCAGCTTAGAGTACAAAGCGGTAAATGATTCAACCACCTGTACCGACAGGCACAGTCGAAGGTGCCCAGAAGCATGTTGCTCCACAGGCTGTAGGCGTGCGACCGATGATCGCAGCCAGGATGACACTGTCAGCTGGTTTGACGGTTTGAGACCAGGAAGGAACCCAAACACAAAGTCAAGAGCTGACCCCAAGTCAGAAGATTGTTGGCTCTCGACATCAGGAATGTCAGACTCATCCCATGACTCGGAAGACACATAGCCCATCAGGGGCAAAGCAGCCGACGCCTCCCATGGTGTAGGTACACCAGGGGATCAGAAAGCAGCCTGTTTCCAATCCTGGGAGGCAGCACCACAGGGGGCGCCCGGAAACCACTTGAAGCCTCGCTGGAAGCAACAGAAAAAGGCTCTTGGACAGAACCTAAGTGAGCAAGGAGAGGGCCTCCCTCAGCTCACTGACTGTCGGAACGGGACAACGTGGGAACGAACTGACAAAGTGGCTTCACTCCTGACCCATTTACCAGCGAATGGTCACAATCCTCAAATATACCTGACGTGGGGTGACGGGCTGCAGCCGAAAACATCTGAAGGCAGATGTGTATTGGGGTATCACATACCCCGAGGATCAACAGAGCGGAAACTCAGGAGAGTTGCCGCGGACCTCTGCGGGACAGAAGGTCCAGGCTGCACAAAAATCATTGGTCACACAAAACTGGCCATGGGACCAGAGTGCGTGGACGGAAATGCCACGGAGCTCATGATGACCCCACCATGAACATCTGAATCCAATGAGAAAAACTGAGGTACTCGACGGCTGAGAGACCACAGTAGAGGCAGCCCCTTCCAACTTTGCCAAGTTGAAGTCAGGGAAGGCTGAGGCCAATACCCCACGTCTACACTACCAGACATCCCTGCAGACCCCTTCAGGGATTAAACTGCTGTGCTCAATGGCTGAGAGGACACAGCATGGGGGTTCGGTCGGCAGCCACTTCCAACTTCGCCGAGTTGAAGTCAGGGAAGGCTGAAGGCGATACCCCACATCTACACTACCAGACACCTCTGCAGACCCCTGAAGGGAGAAAACTGCTGTGCTCAACGACCAAGAGGACACAGCAGGGGGTTCGGTTGTCAGCCACTTCCGACTTCGCCGAGTTGAAGTCAGGAAAGGCTGAGGCCGATACCCCACGTCAACACTACCAGACACCTCTGCAGACCCCTGCAGGGATAAAACTGCTGTGCTGCATGGCTGAGAGGACACAGCAGGGGGTTCAGTCGGCAGCCACTTCCGACTTCGCTGAGGTGAAGTCAGGGAATGCTGAGGCTGATACCCCACAACCACACTACAGACATCACTGCAAACCCCTGCAGGGTTAAGCCGAGGCCAGCTAAAACGGTGACCGATGACGTTGTAGATGGAACAGCAGTAGCAGCAGATACGACGGGAGCTGTTGAAACTGGCGGAAAAGGGGAGAGAGCAACCTAGCTTGGCCTCCAAAGGAGGAGTCACAACCCTAGTGACAGCCTCAGATGTCGACTGGAGAGGGTGCATAGTCCCGGAAGTTGAACCAGGCATCTCTTCACCAGATATACAACAGCTCCTGCAGTATCCACCACGGTAAAAAAAAACTGCACATCGCCCACAGATGGGGAATAACTCTTACCAGACATGTCATGTCGGGAGGCCCCGAAACGACAGTATCACCCATCCCCCGCAGGTGCAAGAGGAGCTGCACATCCCCCACAGATAGGGTGTAACTCTCACCAGGCGTGGCCGTGTAGGGAGGACCCAAAATGACAGTAATCCCCACCCCCACGGGTGCGGGAGGGGCTGAACATCCCCCACAGAGGGCGTATAACTCTCACCAGATGTGGTCGTTTCAGTGTACGTGGGTTGTTTTTTATGTGTATTCTCGTGTGCACCTCTTTTATCTTAATAGAATTTTTCAAAGCTGTGTTCCTTTGGACGTACAGTACTGAAAAAATATCTTGTGAGGTAAGAGTTCAATTAGTAAATACATATAGAATACACCCCCCCCCCCCCTCCCCTCCATTCCAGATGAGTGAAACTCTATTTCCAAATATAGTTCCTGATGCTATAAACCACGTGGGGTTATAGGATAAAATTTATCTTCACCAAGGGTCCAACTACTAATTGGAAAAATACCCCCCACCAAAGATATTTTTTATTACACCCTATTTTTGTAATATAATATAATTAATAATTTAAAATGCTGTGTGTCCGCAAGATACATAGCACTGAAAATTATATCACAATCCATGTATCCAACGAATTGAAAAATGATAACTTGTCGGAATGTCCCATGCAGCTACCTCCCCAGAGAAGTAAAACCCTACTGTCGTAATCTAATTTCCGATGCAGTGTGCCCTGCAGGCTATATAGCATTGAAAATTATATAAGTACCTAAGGGTCTAACTGATCAATGAAAAAAATAATTTAGCACCCCCCCCCCCCCCCCCAAAAAAAAATAATTAGAATTTGTTTTGTCACAAGTCAAGTGAGGCTGAAATAGAATAATCTCTGATGTTATATGCCCCACGGAATATATAGCATTCAAAATTATATAAGTACCTAGGGGTCTAACTGCTCATTGAAAAAAATAACTTACCACCCCCCCCCCCCCTCCCCCCCTCAAAAAATAATTTGGAATTCAAATTTGACGATTTTTGAGTCGAAGTAGACTTTTCTGTGAACTAACTGATGTTCATTTTACAATACTGTTTCTGTGGTGAATATGAGCACAAGGATAGAGCAGGCAATATTTTTGCAACATCGTCCACAAGAACAGGAATGGGAAAGACAGTGTGTTCCTCAGCAAAATAGTTTGCAATATCACAGTCGAGCAGACTTGCAAAAAAGTGAACATATTTTTACTATTTTATAACATGATCTACAACTTTCAACGACTTACAGTAACTAATAGCATGAGGGCTGGACTTTCCTGTTACCAAACACCCGTATGAACATGAATGAGTACTACAGTACAGTTCACATGTCAGTCGCGTGATGAAGTTGTTGACATTGTGATGTTTTCGTATACATTCTGGAATATGGATACTGGAGCATACTGAACAGTAATTAGTAAACTACACCAGTGTATGCTTGCTTTGGCCAATTTAAATTAGCTGTCGTATGACACATCCTATCATACCCCACTTATATATCGCATAAAGTGTGAATATATCATGCACGCCCCTTTTCAACTCAACGTTTCATGCTGGAATCTTGCCTGGTAAAAGGTGCACGCAAGTGTTAAATGACGAGTGCTCTGCGGTGCGCATGTGGTGTTTTTTCAAGATCGAAGGTCTGTTGGCATACATCATAGACAAAAAAGGGCGAGTTTGATATCACCGCAAGAACTAGGGTTGTGTACCTTTTGGCCCAATGTGTGATATATCTAATTGTGTATGATAATAGATGCTAAGCTGTGTGTTTACAGTTCAGCTATCGTAATTTATTTTCTTCATTTTATTACTTGCAACGAAAGTATGTTCAATATTGTCATCTCACTTTTTTCAACCATATTTACGGAAATAATATGGATGAACAAAACTATTTGGTATCTGTACTGGCCGATAGTAAATCAAAACTATTTGATTTCAGATGAATAGGCAAATCTCTTATTGGCTCATCACTAAAATTTTTTTCAATTAACCCACATTCTCAAGTATCAACCCAGTATAGTAGAAATAGCCACATGCCCAATCCACACTATCTCAACTTGTCCAGGCTTGACATTTTGAGGTGGGCGATCGCCCCAGGCCTCAGTCGGCCATCTGAGTTCAAAATTTTGTGGACGGTAAATATCCGTCTAACCCCGATTTCTGTGGCCCATTAATTCAGTCGAAGGCACCTCAAAATCAGCCGCCTGAAATGAAAATTTCCACAGATTGAAGGAGGTACATGTAACAATAATAATGTAACAAAAGCGCAGTTTGTGAAGTTTGCAGTGTGTCGTCAACGCAGTCACCCAGAGACAGTAAATAACTTTCCAAATATACATTACGTGATGACGTACATCATAATTACACACACCATGTACAGTATGTGGAGAGTGTATTATCACTAAATCACCTGCAGAGTGGAGATTCCACTCAAGCAATAATTGCAAATTTGTTGCAAAGCATAACAAGCACATGGAAAGTTTCAACCAATGGACCTCCGGGTTTACCCTGGAGGTCCATTGGCTGAAACATTGCTTGTGTTTTTTGTCCATATGTATAAAATTTGAAAGTTATAGTTTGGGTGATAACTCCACTCCGCAGGTGATTTAGTTACAATCCACTCTCCATGTGCTGTACTTTAAAATGATATTAGTTGTCTACCCATCAGGCTGTAACAAAATGACCCCCGCAAATCATAAATGACCCTCCTGGGGTCATTTTTAGTGAACCCAAAATGGCCCTCCTGTGGTGATTTGAGGCACCCTATAATGGCCCCCCCTGCAATTTTCAAAATGGCAAATTGGCAAGCCAGCTTGTTTGACATTTTCAAAAAAAAAAATTAAGTTGCTGAACCTGGATGGGATCAGCATAGTAGCTCATTCCAGCCAGGTCCAACAACTTAATTTAACCGAAATCTTCCTAATGTAAGAGTCTTATAAACTGCTACATACATCTCTTTATTTATATATAACCAAGGATGGCATATCATCTTCTACAAGAACAGGATGCAAGTTTTGAATGGGAGTTGTAGTAGTACTAGGTAAGAAAAATGAAAAATGAAAAGCAAAGGACAGAGGAAGCACCCAAGTACCACCTAGGCGATGTACATTTTGAACTAACCCAGAATTTGCCAGGTATGCACCCACCACTCACACATCTGGTTATACCCCTGCCACGCGAACACATGGATATGCACCCACCAGTATTGCACCTGCTAAACCTGCGTCTGCTAAAATTGCACCCGCCAGAATAGTATATATAGGCACCGCCATCGAGCAGCTGTTTGCCTCTGATGAAATTCACGTCGAACGAAACCGGTCAGGCTATACAAGTGCAATAAGGGATAATTCGAGATTCAAGCCCTCTCGTACTTTGAGTAGTTCTTTGTTTGTTATATTTGTCTCCAATAATTTTGCGTAATTATTCATTGAAATGGCTCCACTTCAGCTTTTTTCACAAATAAATGCAAAATGATTACATTTTTTACCAGATTGCACTGAATTTAATAAATTGGCTTCACTTCAGCTTTTTCAATGAATAAATGCAAAATTATTACAATTCTATCCGATTTAATATGATTTAATGCATTGCTAGATAAGACTAACCCTAATTTTTATATATATCTGTCACCAATAATTTTGTGTTTATTCACTGAAAAAAAGCTCCACTGCAGCATTTTCAATGAATAGACGCAAAATTATTACACTTTTTTTAGATTTAATATTATTTGATAAACTGGTACTATCACGTGTTCCCAAACATTTGCAAACCATTTCCTGTGTTGATAATGCAGATGGTCAACCAATGGAGTAATTGAATTTGAAGAACTGAATGTAATGCGGAAGCCACGACTTGTTTTCATTAAAATCAGTGGAGACATAAAATACAGTACGTGGAGAGTGGATTGTAACTAAATCACCCGCGGAGTGGAGCTATCGCCCAAGCTATAACTTTCAAATTCTGTACATATCGACAAAAAAACACAAGCAATGTTTCACCCAATGGACCTCTGGGTTTAACCCGGAGGTCAATTGGCTGAAACTTGCTTGTACTGATTATGGTTTGCAACAAATTTGCAATTATTGCTTGGGTGGAATCTCCACTCTGCGGGTGATTTAGTGATAATACACTCTCCACGTACTGTAGCAACCAATGGCATAAGTTTGGGGAAACATGGGAATAGGTTATTTTCTCCATTAGATAGTAACTAATAATAAAAATTACTCTTCTAGCATCACTTTGTTGTATGAGGCAAAGATTATTTTTCCCTCTTCCACAGAATTTAATGTTTTATTTATTAATCCACTCCTTTTGAAGAATGCTTGATTTTGTTGCACAAGTATGTGTATTGTCACGCAGAAAATGAGTGTACACACATTGTCAGAGCATTCTTCGGCTGAATGTATTTTATTAACATTGAGCCTCCACCCTCTTTCTACGAGGCCGAAACGTCTCAAGTCATGGCCGAAACCTCCCGATCCCCATTTTTAAAGAAAATTTTTCCTTACCTACAGCACCTTAACATTTGGATAATTCAAAAACTGCGTTTCTATTCGTTTTGATACTTCACGAGCTACGTGTCCCTTTATATTGTATACAATCGAACCAATTATCAGTATTTTTCTGAGGCTTTTCGATAATGATTATCATTCGCCGACAAGTTGCAACGAAATCAGGAGAGTTCGATCTGAAATAACGAGATTATCAGCCGAGCATATTGACAAACCTCCAGAAGGACAGAATTAGAGTGATCTGTAGATATGTAAATATCACGCAAAATTTGGATGCGAATAGGGTTGCAACAGAAAACGAACGTATTTGACATTTTTGTTTGATTGTTGATCATCAACCCAAATATTGCCAGATGGGTATGTTTCAGTGAGCTATTCCGGTTTACTTGGTTTACTATTCCATGTAAACCTCTAAACTGTGGGTTAGAAAACCCAAATAGAACGATATGTTTAATGCGAATACTATTCGAATGCCGGACGATCGTTGCCTGGACGATTCGGCACTTGGGCTTTTGGACGATTCGGCACCAGGTTGTTTTGATAATACGGAATCCTCAAAGCCTTTGACGATGAGTGTGTTGTATAGAAACTTGAACAGATGTTATGATTTCGGTTTCTGGACGTTTTGTACCAAGACGTTTTGTACCCAATTGAACGTTTTTTAGCCAAACTATTGAACGTTTTGTACCCAATTAGATTTTTTTGTACCTTGTGAAATACAAATTATTGGACGTTTTGTACCCAAATTGAATTGTCAGTTTTAGTCAATTCGTCAATTCAAATTGGGTACAAAAGGTGCATTTTGTCACAAATACATGTATTTTTGGCTCGTGGAAAAATGCAACGACTGATTAATGCCATATGAAGATTTTATTTGAGATCAAATATGAAAATACATTCTATGTCAACCCCCCCCCCTCAAAAAAAAAAAAAAAAAAAAAAAAAAAAAACAACAACAAAACAATGGAATGACAGCAGATTCAACAAATTTATTTAACAATTTACCCAAGATAATACATAAGGTTGTAATTTTTTAAAAAATTAGCTTATGACTCCTCATTGGAATGAGCTCAGAAAGCATATATAAATATATAATGTTTTTATTACAGGTTCACAGAAGCTAATAATTTTTCTTTCAGGAGGTAGTCTACCATTTTGTTTTATTACAGATTCACAGAAGCTAATATTTTTTCTTTAATTTAGATGGTTCACAAAGTCCTCATTGGTAACACCCACCCCCCGGTGTGAACTGGTAACAGGAATTGTATAATTCCTGACTTCATTAATTCGACAAATACTAAACAAATAAGTCAAATTATTATTTTTTTTTTTAAACTCGGCAATATAATATAGTAATATTATGCACCTGATACACTACAAATGTTAAAGAGAGCAAATTAAAAAAAAAACAGGTGCCGAATCGTCCAAACCCAGGTGCCGAATCGTCCAAACCCAGGTGCCGAATCGTCCAACCTCGGTGTCGAATCGCCCAGGTGCTGAATCGTCCAAGTGCCAAGCCCGCATCACGTACTATTCCACGTAAACCTCAGCTTGATGTCGCTAGGAAACGCGAAACATAAAAGTATTGTCAGGAGGGGACATCAAAAGCGTGGGAAACATATCCCTGCTTTAATTTTTAAACAATCTTAGAAAACCATCGTTAAAAAAAAACCTTATAAGAAACCTTCCAGTGATGGTGTCAAAAATTGCGCTACTGCTATCATGGAAATAAAACGGATCTTCTGAAAGTTGTAACATTTTTTTCTGAGAGAAAAACACCATTTCAGTTGAGAATCGAATATTTTAGAAATGCCGCCTTTAGGGGCTAAATAAATGTTATTAACTTTTTTTTTTTTTTATAGTTTCTCTCACTTGAGTTATAGCATTTTTCGAGTACCTTGCACTGTTGATTTTCTTTTTGACACTCGAAATCGAATGGTTTTTTTTAGTCTCGTTGTGCGAGGCGTAGAACTTTTATGTGCGTTCCACTGCGCATGTCAAGAATAGAATGATAAACCAGTTAACCCTGCTCTCCGGGAGGTTCAGTTGGTTTAATCTAGAACGATAAACCAGAAAATAAACTGCTCAACGAACGAAATGGTTTGATGCGCAGGGACGATTTGGGGGACAAGCCCCTTTCGACCCTCAGTGACTGTAAATGATTTCGTGTGTCTAGGCGTGTCAATGGAGGAAAAGGAAGGAGGGAAGAGGTTTAGCCCTTTCTGCCCTTCTTGCGGCTCTTCTTTTTGAGTGGAGGTTGGTTTGGTGATGGTGATGGTGAAGCTGGTGGTGGTGTTGAGGTGCTCGCGTTAAGTTTTTCTCGGTACTCTCTGCATTTTATACGTTCTGTTCTTGCCAGCTCTAATTCTCTCATTAATTCCTCATAAGGGTTAAGTGGTTGTTCCGCTCCCGGGCTTTCCGGTAGTGAAGGGTGGGAGGCGGTGAAAAAGCAACTTCCAGTTCCTCCTCAGTCTCCGCTGGATGTTCCTCATCCAACTGTACCGGCTCAGGAGCCGGCAGTTGATTGGGTGTACCAGTGGGACTAGGAGGGGAACTGGCGGCTGCCTCCAGAGCCTCCACCCCCTCAGTCGGCCCTCACTCAACTCTTTCTTCCTATTCGAAGGCCTCCAAGCGCCGGGCGTCCCTGCGCTTGGTTGATGGACTCTTCTTCTTTTTCCTCTTCTCAGGGCCTCGGTGCCTCTTCGGGTGAGGACCAGTGGGAGAGGGGTTCCTCTCGCCAAGGGTACTATCTCTCCCCGATGTGGGTGGTGTTGTGGTGTTCTCTTCTTCAACTCTAAATTCCAGGTTCAGATGAACGCTCTTGCCCATTTCCTGGATAGTCCAAGAGATGGGACAAGAGACGCCCAGAGCTGAGATGACTTTCATAAGACGATCCGGCAATTCCATGTTTTCCATTGTTATAAACAAGGTCTTCACGCTCTGAGATCAGAAGTGTGAATGACGAATAAGTGATGAGGGAGGTTCAGTTGGTTTAACCTAGAACGATAAACCAGAATATAAACTGCTCAATAAAACGACCTGGTTTTTATACCATATGCCTGCGCATGCTCACAATAAACCAAGTAAACCGAATAACTCACTGAAACACACCCCCAAGATAGACGGCCAACCAGGTTGTGGGCGTCATACAAATCGGATATAAAAAGACTTTTTCCGATTTCTATGGTGGGCGAGGCTTGTTAACGGAACTCTTCAACACAAAGAGGTGATTTTCTTCTTCGTCGCCAACCACAGAAATCGGAAGTCTGTTTATATGATTTCTGTGTTGCCAAGGATGGCCTGAAAAATTATAAGTTGTAATAATAACATGTCGCCATCGAGTAATTATAACTATAAAACTAAAACGTTTTAATTTATATTCAGTTTGCCGCACAATTGTCGACGGTATTCTCCGAACACTTAGAACAGTCAGCAGCACAAGTTACGAATGATGTTTTCACAAATGCTAAAACTTAGTATAAGTATTACTGTCTTTTCTATATCCTACCGTGCTTTAGACAATATAGCGTATCTCCTGTTCTGTTTGTTATTAAATTGTAAACAACCACTCAAATTAAAGAACAGGTAAAGGAGTAAATTTTCGCATTACTACCTTGTTGATGGCTCTTCATTTTCCCTTGATTTCACTCAAAAGATCGTCGTCGTCGTCATTTAACGCCAACAGCCGACATGTTTGTTTACCAAGGACTGCCAGTCACGATGGCGAGTCACTACGGCGTTCCTGAGACGACCCACCAATTGCCATTCGCCAATCAACCAGCAGAGCCAAGGACACACCCACGTCATCGTGCGCGGGAAAATGGCGCTCTCCAAAATAGATTCAGAAGATTTTTTCTCTGAACTGAGAAAATAAATTTAAAACACGACGATGTATAAAAATTAAAAGGTACACGTGACTCGTACTTTTATACTTCATTAAATCAAATATATTTCGTGTATTTGGCGAATAGCGATTGGCAAATAGCGATTGACGAATGGCAAATAGCGAATGGCAAATAGCGATTGACGAATAGCGATTGGCAAATAGCGATTGACGAATGGCAAATAGCGAATGGCAAATAGCGATTGACGAATGGCGATTGGCAACTAGCGATTGACGATTGGCGATAGACAGTACTAGACTGAATAATAATATTACAATATAGGCCTAATAATAGCACTAAAAACGCTCATATAGTAGATACGGGCATCTAATAGGTTTCTTACATAGTTTTCAACATTGGGTGAGCGTTTTTGCCCTTAGGCTAATCACGGCGAACCAGGAACGGACGGACCACCAATAAACAAAGCAGCGTGAGGCGTCATTGTATGTTGACCGAAAACAAAATTGCGCAGCATCGTCAGGGGGGGGGGGGGGGGGGGGGTGGGGCGGGTCTTCCAAAAAATTCCGGACACAAGGCCTAAAATATTTTTTTCCACCTTTTGACCACCACCCACCCACCCACGTGCAAAAAAAATATTTTTTTCGTCTGACCACTTGGACACCCACCTACCACCTATATTTTTTCAGTGTATCACCACAGTGGGTAATGAAAAATTATTGCACTGAGCTTCCAGTTGTCAATCCTTGCCTTAATTTGAATCCTAATCTGATAACTGTTTTTTTCACATCTTTATGTTCTGGTGGTTCTAATACCTGATGACAGAACTTTCAGTTGAGCATTTGTAATTCATGCATTTCAATAATATACCTATATACACTATGGCATAGTGTATACTGGCATATTATTGAAGTGCATGAATTACAAATGCTGAACTGAAAGGTCTGGCCTCAATGCTCTCATAATAATTATCATTCATGTGTTAAGTTCCGAGACTGAAGAAACAGTTTAAATTTAGTGAAGAAGTTTTAATTGTAATGACCTTACTACAGGCTTAGTGTCTAGGCTTGAGGTTTCAGCCAGTTGTCATTACTCAAAAGATAGTTGATAGCGTAGGAAAGCTGAAAATCTGTCACCTAACACTATTGTAAATCTCGCTGTCCGTCCTGGTCCGTCTCCGAAAAAAATGTCAGCATTGATTTCTGCATATAACATCATATAATGTAAGAATTAGACTATTTTTGTAAACATCAAATAGAGGATTAAAATAATCTTCTTTTGCTGCATAGTATTATTCTCAGCTACTTATCTATATATTCTGGCTCAGTCAGGGTCAGTTTTCAATTCAAATATTAACTGTAACTTTTGTTTCATGTTTTCACGAGATAGCCAGACAAACCCTCTGTGAAAACCCTGATACTATCACTATGAGCTTGAATTAAGTAAGTGGGGTTTTATATCAAAGATGCACAGTGAGAATTTTCATTAGTTTCAGGTTACAAGAGCTCTACTCAGAGAAACTGGGCATTTAGATTATTTTCCGTAAATTTTTTTACATTAATTTAGATGTTCTGCTAAACACGTTGCTACTCGTTGTAAAATCCAAATTGTGCCGTGATGATTCAGCTATGAATATTATTTTAACCATTCCCAAATTAAAATTCATAAATTTCCACTGATTGTTTTTAGTCAAACTGGAGTACACTATTCTTTAATGCATCTAATTTAATTTACAAAAAAGAGAACAAATCCCCTAATCAGCCTAGTGGGGCCTTATTCACTAACCCTACTTGACAAACAGGTGCCTATTAGACTACTAAACAACAAATAGCCTTGTTATGTGAAAATAATTTTAAAAAAAAACACCAGGAAAAAAATTGCAACTCCAGGAAAAAAGGTATTTTGGCCCCCATCCGACAACCCACCCACCCCGGCCTTGTGTCCGGAATTTTTTGGAAGACCTCCCCCTGGCATCGTCATAACTTTTCTCCAACAATAACAGTCAATCCCCCTACCCCAAGAAATATGTTCAATCCCGTAGTGCTTCTCAGCCTCTCAATATCATATGCTCTGTCGCGTCTATTAACGCAGCAAAACCGGATAGTTGCACTCTCCCCTAAAATGTTACTTTAGGGCATTGGGCGGCCACTACCTTCGATTGTTGCTATGTTACTATGCATATGCTAGAGAGTGTATATTATACCGTATCTGTTGGTCCACAGACGTGAGAAAAATCTATGTGTCACGTGGAAAATCCACTATCAGGCTGCTGAATGTATCGATAGGCCTACCCCAGCCAGTAGGCTCAAGGTGTGTTGCAACATTGAGGAGGGGTAGTTTATGATGTGCGTAAAGGGAGCAGGGTTATTGCTAGAAATAAAAAAGAGAGCGGTAGGTGAGAGGATCAGCAAGCACCTCCGGGATGTGAGATTGCCTGAAGATAAACCAGCTTTTATTTATTTCACCGGCGACGGACGTGTGAGCGAGAAGGGCGTGAGAGTAGCTATTTAAGATATTGTAGGTGGGAATAAGAGAGAGAGAGAGAGAGAGAGAGAGGGGGGGGGGGGGAGTGTGTGTGTGTGTGGGGGGGGGGGGGGGGGGGGCTAGTAAGAAAATATGCCTGGATGCGACAGTCGGGGACCACACCGAGTTTTGAACTGGAGTTCGTTCAATACCAAACTCAACAACGCGGGAATGCATAGTTAACTTTATCACATGACTATTGTAAAGTTCAATGAAAAAGTCCATCTGATATTCTTCTATATGAGAACACGTGTAATATGACCTGCAAGGATTTTCATTGGCTGAATTTTAAGCCTCATCACCTAATTAATATTCATATTGTACCACTCCATTGTTTACAAACAAAACATGTCGCGTGTACTTAACTATCGAGTGAACGAAATTGTGAAAATAGATGGAAAAGGAGAAGGGGAAATTGTTAAGATCATTGATTCCACAAAAGGCTTGTTATACACTGTGAAAATAATAGGTATCGACTTTGAAGTGACTCTGTCGGCAGAACGTTTGAGCCCATTACACGATGAACGCTACGAGACGCTAGATTGCCAAGAAACTGTTGGCGTTGCTAAGCAAACGGACGCTACTCAACAGCGTCGTTTTGTTAATATCAGCGGTGCAGATATAGATGGATTTGTTGAAAAAGAAACAAATAAAAACACTTTAAGCAAGACCTTTTATGATATGAAGTTAGTAAGAAATTTTCTTCAAAGCAATAATATAAATGAGCATCGTGAAATTCACAACATACCGCCCAGTGAACTGTGTGTTATTTTATGCAAATTTATCCTGTCAGTCAGAAAATCTGACGGCTCTGAATATGAACCAAGCTCGTTGCGTGGATTTATTTCCAGTATTGACAGAAATTTAAAACGTTTTAATTATGGCCACACAATAGTTAGCAGTGTAGAATTTGTGAAAGTGAGAGACATATTGAAGGCCAAACAACGACAACTGAAACGAAGTGGCTTGGGCAATCGGGAAAAGAAGGCGGAGCCAATAAGTGACAATGGAATTGACATTTTGTGGCAAAGCGGTCAACTGGGTTCTTCGACACCCGAATCTATAATAAACTCCTTGTGGTTTTTAAACACTATTCACTTTGGTTTACGGGGCTCAGATGAGCACCGTAAAATGTGTTGGGGGGATGTTAGTTTGCACAAGGACCCAAATGGCCAGGAATATTTACAGTTTATAGAAAGACAAACAAAAACTCGCCCTGGTGACAATGTGAGAGATACATGTTCGAAGTGTGCCACCCAGAATATGGTGTAACTTTGATTTACCAGAAAGGTGTCCTGTGAATATTTATAAAAAGTACTCTCTTTTAAGGCCCTCTGGTTACAGTGACGAAAGTGACCCTTTTTATATAGCAACACATACTAAACAAGATATTATGAATGTCGGTGATCAGTGGTTTAAAAGACAGCCGATTGGAATAAATAAACTTACCTCCATCATGAAGCGCATGGCAAAAGCAGCTGGTCTCTCGCCGGAAAAGAAACTTACAAATCACAGTGCTCGCAAACATCTTGTTCAGAAACTTAGTGAAAATAACATCCCTGCTCACCAGATTATGCAAATCACAGGGCACAAGAATATCCAGTCAATTAACAATTACAGCCATATCAATGAACAACAACATAAACAAATTTCTCGTGTGTTATCTAACTCCAATCTTCAAACTGAAAATAGGCCTCAATATCCTAAATCCATGGACACAGATGTAGTTTTTCAAAACCAGTCAATTTCTAACACAAATTCCACTGATCGAAACACACAATTTGCGGGTAGACTACAGAATATGTTCACAGGCAACATTTATGGTGGGCACTTTGAAATACACATTCATAACCCAGAAACATCATCAGCCCAACCCGCTCAGAAACGTAGGCCTGCGCATCATTGTGTCCGACAGCGACTCGGATTAAAGTTTATAAAATATAGAAATTGCAAATCCCTTCTTTGGATTTGCTTCTCTTATTGTTGACAATTGAATTACTAATGAGGGTTTTGTTGCAGTCTGTTTATTAAATGTCAATAAGACCGTTTGTTTTGAGAACTATTTTGTAAAGCGGAAGTATTGAACGCATTCAGTCAACATGGCGAAAGTAGGTTAATTTTCTTTTTCCATGTACGGGAACACAGACTCGTTAAAAATAAATCGGTTCAAGTTCGTTTGTGTGTGTCATGTGATAAAAAGAATCTGAAATTCGTTTCTCTTTGACATAAGATTTATGAAACTCGTTTCGACAATTTTATTTTAGCTCGCCAGAGGCTCGCTAAAATAAAATTGTCTACACTCGTTTCATAAATCTTATATCAAAGAGAAACTCATTACAGATCCTCTATTTACGTAATGCCAGAATTATACAGCGTTCATATTACTCCATTCCAAATTGTAACGTAACCGCTGTGATAAACTTGTTTATGATCGTTCCATTATGGTCAATGTAAAGTTTCTTGTTGGATGTATAGCGCCGAAGAAGGCCGTTGGCTGAAAGCTTTGCACTATATGATCGTTTTTATTGCTGTTGTTAGTCCTATATTATCGCTTGTGGAAATATTCAGTATATCATATATTCAGTCTGTCGCTAATCGTCATTCGTCAATCGCTATTTGCCAATCGCTATTCGTCAATCGCCACTCGTCAATCGCTATTCGCCATTTACTGTTCGCCAATCGGCGGATTGCCAAATGGTAATTGGAGTGTCATCTCAGGAACTCCATAATTCACAGCCCTTGGTTTCGTAGTCTCCTGCGCAGCAGTGCTCAAAATAACTTTTTTTTTTCTTTGCGTAGCAAAATGGTACAAATTTCAAAAAAATGAATAGCATTTTGTAAAAATTACATAGCTATTTTTGTATTTAGAGTAATGTTTTGCTGTTTTGTATTGAATTCTTCTAAGTAGATAGAATAGTTTCCATCAGTTTCTGGGCATTTCCAAATGATCTGCAACACATGAAACATTTACTATGTTTTTTTTAACTGAACTGCCTTTAAGGGTTGCATGGACTTGGATATTTTCAAATAGCGTCTTGGTTGTTCAATAGAGTTCTCAAAATGGAAGTTGGGATTTTTAATTTGATGAGCTTGAAGTTATTTTTAATGTACATTTTATGCAAAATGTTGCAAAAACATTTAAAAGAATTTAAACTTCCATTTTGAGAACTCTATTAAACAACCAAGACGCCATTTATGACAGTTTACAAGTCCACGCAACCCTTAAAGGCAGTTCAGTTAAAAAAACATAGTAAATGTTTCATGTGTTGCAGATCATTTGGAAATGCCCAGAAATGGATGAAACTATTCTATCTGCTTAGAGGAATTCAATATAAAACAGCATAACATAACTCTGGTATACGAAAATAGCTATGTAATTTTAACAAAATGCTGTTCATTTTTTGGAAATGCGTAGCATTTTGCTACGCAAAGAAAAAAAGTTATTTTGAGCACTGGTAAATATCACCACCAAACAACATTATTCGACGCGTTTTAATGTCCGGGAGCCACGTCGATTATTCATGTTTTGATCTCAAATGTTTATTTCTGAGCTGGGCATATCATCCCAACATAGTGTAACATAAACTACGACCGATAGCCGCCATTTTGACACCTCTGTACCGCAATTAATTCAAAAGTTACAGCTAATTTTATCTTTTCGACGCCCCTGGTGTGCCTCACCCACAGGCGATGGACGCATGGGACAAAGTTAATACATACACTTTAGTGAACATAAATATATCGGGAGAGTGGATTGTCACTAAAACACCTGCATATTCATTTTTATCGAATCGGCGAATATGGAGACATTTAATGCCTGTTCTTCACATGTATTTGAATAAGTTGAAAACATATTATATTACAGAATAGTTGAATTCCTAGTTCTTCAGTATATTTTCTTTCAACTGGGAAGAATAAATGGCAGCAGACACGTTTTGTACACACTAAAAACTAAAGTGTTAAAATTGACACTTTCAAGGTGTTAAACCCATTCTAACTCTTAGGGTTTGATTTTAACACTCAAAGTGCAATGCTTTTAGCACTTAGACATTACAATCGTCAAACATCTGAAACTTGAATGGATCGCACTTCCCATGTGTCTAGCATTGGTGGTTCTTCCAGAATCGTCCATAATTTGATTTGCGTTTGGTGGGTACATAATTAAAAGGACACAAGGCAGATGACGCGGATCAGGCTCGAACTCTCGAGCCTGATCCGCGTCATCTGTGTTGTGTCCTTTTAATTGACGCGACATTGCACTTGTCAAGTGGTATTATTATAACACCTGTCAAGTTCTGGGATATCTACACTTGAACAAAGTGCTAGTTCATCACGTAGTAAGTGTTAAATACAGCACTTCAAGAGTAGTTTTTAACACTTTAGTTTTTAGCGTGTAAACTTCTCATGTACAGGTATGTGTGCAATGGGTGGGGTGGGGTGGAAATTGCCTGCAGCTTTTAAAATATGTTTGACCAAGGGGTACCGTTGATGTCATCATGACAGCCTTGAACCCTATTTTCGAATGCATCACGTGAGGGAGTGATACCACACCTAGAATTTGGAAACAGGGCCTAAACATTCGAAAATCTTGTTACCTGTACATGGGAATTTGACCGGATTTTCAATCAGCTCTGTCGACAGTTATAAACAAGTTTTATCTTGAAGTGAGAAATTGTGTCCTTTCGCCATGCAGTATCCCGTTACAGACGAAGTCCCGTGCGTCCACCGCCAGTGGAGGAGGCATATCGGGGGGGGGGGGGGGGGGTCGAATACTGATGTTTGGTGGTGATATGCTCTCATTTCTGTTCAAATCGATCAGAAAATATCTCGGAAAAAGATTTGGATAAACATGGGCAAGATCTGGGCATTTTAACGTACACAACAGCACAATTTCTCATCTCTACCGAGAATCGCCTTTCTTCTACTCCATTTTAAGGCTAAAGCTGAAGTTGATAGTGTACCTCTTGGTGAATACCTACTGGGTTGCGCAGGAGACTATTGATTTCGAGGAGTTGTGTTTTGATGGATTTGGATACAGATGAAACATGAATCTGAACCGTTCCACAACATCGGTATGTTCGTTACCAAATTCGGACCCAAGTAAAACTTACGATCACAAAGTGATGACCTTTTCTGTAAAATAAATAAAATACAACGGAAAATAACCGTATAGGCTTTCTAAATAAAATTTTGAAGTTCACACTGATAAATTTCGTAACACTGACAGCTTTAGAAACATTGTGCACAAAAGCATACCTGTGAATGATTTAATAATGTTTTTCTGCCCCAAAAAATCCTTTTCCGAGGAAAATTCTTAAATAGGGTTGAAGTTTATTGCCGGTTGGGGTGGGGATAAACCCCATATTTTTCACCAGACCAAAACACTGATTTCAACAGATTTCCGATTGAAAAACCAAATCAGTCAATAATGTCACATATTTCTGCTCAATGGCCGTCATGACCACCACAGTTTTACGGGCGGAGAAAGCCGGAGTACCCGATGAGAACCATCGAGCAACGGCAAGCAACACTAGCTCCCCAACATGGTAACTCCACACAAGCATGGTTAGCATTGATTGAAGACAGGTGCTCCATCCACGAGCAGTACGCCTTTGTACACAACGCCATCGTGCCCCCACATGGGAAATGGGGTGAAGTGTCTTGCCCAAGGACACAACGCGGTTGCTGCAGGTGAGATTCGAACCGAGGACCTCCCGACTTGCAGCCTGCACCCCTACTAACTGAGCCAACGCGCCCCCGTGTAACGTTTTTGCATCCAACGCCGATTACGTATCGAAAAATCAACCTCTACAGTATGTTTCAGCCAGAATACCCGCTTTTTCTTCCATTTCGCCAAATTTACCAACAAGAGACATAAGACAAAATTCCCCTCGAGCCAAGAGCAAAAACTTCTCTCACAAAACTATGAGTGGACTCTGGGTGATAACCCACCACTCACCATCACCACCACCCGAAGTCCACTCCGGCACTGTCCTGCCATTGAACTACGTGTAATAAAATAATTAAGTCAAACGAATCGTACTGAAATCAAGTTTGGGGAAATGGGCTAACCATCTTCGGTTTATCGCATATATGTCTTGCAAGGAAACAGGTTCAAGCCAGTCTGGGGTTGAGATAGCTGGCGGCAGGACCCCGGTCTGGCATCACTGACTGTGTACACGATGCTCACGAAAAAATGCACTCCACCTCTCCAAGTGACATATTGACAGTTCAAACTCGAACTTCGCGAGGGTAGGTTAATTTTAGGCTCGTAAATCTTACCGTAAGTATTGTTTTCAGTGTGTGTAGATTATCTCTCTTCCACATTACGAAGAGGAAAAGTTACAACTTCTCAATTAAAGAAGTGAAGAAAGTCTCAATTTTTTAAGAAACGAAATCTTAGAATATGAAGCAAGAATAAATAAACTGAATGCAAAGTCACATGATGGAGGCAAGAGGTGAGGTCTGGCATCACTGACTGTGTATACGATGCTCACGAAAAAATGCACTCCACCTCTCCAAGTGACATATAGACACACATTCCAATTTTCACTGTTAGTGAACTTTTTGCTCATACTCTTTGAAAACTGGGCGGAGCATATAACTTGAAACTAAGTTTCAAAAGATTACTAACCTGGCTATTCAGGACGTGTCACGTTTCACCCCCCCCCCCCACCCCACCCCCGTCCGAAACAGTTCAATAACATTAAACTCGGACTTAGTCAAAGTAATTTTTGTCCGTTTTTACATTTGTTTGGGGGTCGTCAGCCTTTAAAACCATTAAAATCATCGTTAGACAAAAAATTGTAACATACTTCGCGAGGGTAAGTTAATTTTAGGCACGTAAATCTTACCGTAAGTACTGTTTTCAGTGTGTGTAGATTATCTCTCTTCCACATCACTAACAGGAAAAGTTACAACTTCTCAATTAAAGAAGTGAAGAAAGTCTCAATTTTTTAAGAAACGAAATCTTCGAATATGAAGCAAGAATAAATAAACTGAATGCAAAGTCACATGATGGGGGCAAGAGGTGAGGTATTCCGTCATGGCCCATTAATCATCCATCAATTTTGGGAGCCAGAAGCAAATGATTTTAATATTTAGGAAGGGAAACACGTGAGAGTTTATCCTATCGGGTGGGATGGAATGTAGGGAGAAAGTTAAACGGTTACACCGGAACTAACACATATCATTAATTGATGGGAAGTAATAGGAGAGGGATGAACCGTCCCTCATTAGGGAGGGAATGGGGGAGGCGGAAGTGACGTCATAGTCACGTGACCCAGTGACGCCATGTTCTGTTGTCATGGTATCTACTATCACAACAGAAGGACCCGGATGTAGCATGAAGAAGTACCAGAAGTACCCGGATGTAGCATGAAGTACCCGGATGTAAGGGGTCTACAACAAGTTCCTCCAATAGTCCAATACCACAGGTATCCTAAAATACCCAGATGAGTCGTAGAGCAGTATGTGGAGTCACTCGATCGAGCAATTGCTCTATAGCTCATTTGCTCGATGGGCTTCGAGTCGTTTGAGCAATTGCTCGTGGAGGAATTATTCTCTTGGCTCTTTAGCTTATTTGGGAAAATCGTACTTATGGAATCCCTTTTTTGAAAATGACTGGTCTTAGGCATCTCTTTTTCTGAAATGAGTGGAAGAGTCGTATGCCCGAGTCACTCGAACGAGCAATTACTCTAAGGATCATTTGCTCGATGGGTTTCGAGTCGTTCGAGCAATTACTCGTGGAGCAATTACTCTCTTGGCTCTTTAACCTATTGGGGAAAATCATCAACCCTGTTTCTAGGTATCCTACTTACATAATCCCTTTTTGGGAAACGTTGGGACTAAGCAGAATCCCTTTTTCTCGAAATGAGGCTAAGCGTCGTATGTGCGAGTCACACGAACAAGCAACTGCTCTATAGCTCATTTGCTCGATGGACTTCGAGTCGTTCGAGCATGGACTTTTAAGTAACTGCTCGATAGCTTATTGACTGTGGGAATGATATAGACTTTTGTTATAGGGAAGGGAGATAACTCTGCTTGCAGACTGTGGGAAATCAAGCAATCTGATGGGCTAGTTAACGCCAGTAAAGTGAATTGATTGGGTAATCTTGATAAATGATACAACAAAAGTGCTCGGAATGGGGTCAGAACTAACAAGAACAGACCAGAAAAGCCAAATATAGTGATAATAAGCAAAGCTGTTCCAGTTGACAGAGTCTTCTACTGTACTGGGGTATACTCCAGGACAAAGGAACGGCGAAAACGACAGACAGACAGACAGACAGACAGACAGACAGATAGATAGATAGATAGATAGATAGATAGATAGATAGATAGATAGATAGATAGATAGATAGATAGATAGATATAGATAGACAGATAGATAGATAGATAGATAGATAGATAGATAGATAGATAGATAGATAGATAGATAGATATTCGTTCGGTAGCATACAGGAAATACAATGGTTACAATCACATAGTTCAATTAATATATAACATTTTGTATACTACTGGGAGATGGCATAGCCAGATTGGCTGTCTTCCAGTCATCTCCCTAAGGAATGTTTTGCAATACTGTTTACGGGCCCACTCTCGACGTTCTTATAAAAATCATCTCATCGGTTATAGAGAATTTACTATGTAAGGGTTGTGCTAGACTTGGCAGTTAAAGTGCTTTCTTGTGGATGACTTTCAGCTTGTTCGAGTAAAAGAGATATATAAATTTGCTTCAATCCATTATTTATCCTGAGAGCGGCCCACAGCTATAAGACATCCCCAGGCGAGGTCATTTAACGCGGACAGGGTGGGTAAAGCTACTTGGGGGACAGGATGTCTTTTCGTCTGGTCATTTAATTTGTTCATATATAGGCAAAGTAAAGCAGGAAGACGTGTTATGACGGTGTCCAAATCAGCAACAGCACACCCCCTCTCAATCCAGGGAGTGAGAACGGGTCGTACGACCGCTGATGTGATCGCCGCCGCCGCCGCCGCCACGGTGTCTTATATAATGCAATCCTGACAATAAGGATTGTTACATTCAACATTGTCTGAATAAAGTGCTAGAAGCCAGGATAACAGCTTCTTTTTAAATACGTTTCTATTGTTCGTTGTACGTAGGTCTCTATCTAGCGCATTCCAAATTCTGGGATACAGGTTAGTAGGAAGGCGATCCAGGGCTTTTGTCCTTGTTCTAGTTATTTGGAGAAGATCACATTGTCTAGTGGTTCTGACAGGCATACTAGCTACTCTGAAGAAGTTATCAAATGACTGGGGAAGATTGTTATTTTTTTAGTCAAAGACGAAGAGGGATACATGGAATTTATACAGGTCAGTCACCTTGAGTAGTTTGTCCCTTTTGAAGAGTGGCTCTGTGTGGGCATTATACTTTTTGTTATTAATTATGCCCAGCGCTCGTTTTTGAAGAGTTAGAATTTTATTGATAGATCTCAAATTTCCCCATGCTTGGATTCCATATACTAAGTAACTGTATCAGAGCGAAGTATAGTGTTCTCATAGCTTCATGAGCAAGGATTGCCTTTACTTTGCTGAGGGCAAAGTTTGCGCATGTAATCTTGGTACAAAGTTGAACTATGTGGACGTTATATGATTATTGACAATTATCAATGGATACACCTAGAAATTTCAGTGATTTTTCAGCTTCATTTGGTCAAACCTTATTTATTATTTGGTCGTTGACGAAAATATTATATTATTGTGAGAGAGCGCTTGTTACGGGATGGATTAAACACAATATATTTAGTTTTACTTGCATTCAATGCCAATCTATTCACGGAACACCATTCGGAGATGTTTTCTAGCTCTTTATTCACAATAGTTGTCAGATTGTTAGTGTTAGATCCTGAAGTGTGTACGTTGGTACCATCGGCAAAAGATCAAGGGTTAATGTTGTCGAATTGCAAAGGTCATTTATATATATAGCAAAAACAAAATAGTTCCTAATATTGAACATTGTGGAAACCCATAGGTTATTTCAGCTAAGTCAGATGTGCCTTTACCATATGCAACAAATTGGTGTCTATTTGATAGGTAACTTTTGGACCAATTGTTGGAGATGCCCCTAATTCCATACCATTCTAGTTTCTTCAATAGGATATCATGGTTTGTGGTGTCGAACCCCTTAGATAAGTCCAAAAATACCGCTAATATTATGTCTTTACTTTGCCTGTTATTTGCATCGGCAATGTGCTTTAGGAGATGAAGGACAGGGTGGATAGTTGAGTGATTTTTTCTGAACCCATATTGACTGCTACACAGAATTTCAAAGCGGTCGAGAAAGCTTATCAGCCTAACTGACATAAGTTTTTCTAGAACCTTTGAAAAGGTGGGACGGATACTGACTGATAGGCCTATAATTTGTAAAATTATGCACATCTCCAGATTTGAAAACAGGGATGACCTTTGCAATTTTCATTTGTTCTGGCACTACTCCTTGGGCAAAGGAGTTATTGATAATACGTGGGGGGGGGGGGGGGGGGGGTACTACAATTTGGTTGATTGATTGCTTGATGAGAGTTGACGTGATATCATTACTGTCTTTACTTAATTTTGATTTCATTGACTGCACTATGTTAACAATATCGGCTGGGGTAGTTGGTGTCATGTTAACAATATCGGCTGGGGTAGTTGGTGTCATAAAAAGTTATTTCGAAAATCCCCATTCATGTAATCCCAGAAAGGCTTATTTGACATAGGTAATAACTCACTTGTTTGTTTCCCAATGTTCGCAAAAAACTGTTAAATTCTGTGGCAATTTGGTTAGGACCAGTTATTTCTCTTTTATCATGCTTAAAAAAGGAGGGCAGTTTGGCTTCTCATTTTGCTTTGTTTATGCTATCGTTTAACCCTTTACCTAACGTAACGGCAAAAACCGGTCAGCGCTATTCCCAAAAATCGACAATTAATTTTCATTATTTTTTTCATTTTTTGTCTCAAAAACATAGGTTATGACCCCTCGTTGAAACGAGCTCGTCGAGCTCGTTCCAACGAGGGGTCATAACCTATGATTTTGAGACAAAAAATGAAAAAAAATAGTTATTCAAAAATTATTTTTGCAAGTGTCGTTTGCTTTTCAGGTTAGGTAAAGGGTTAATATCTGCCACGTTTTACGCATGTCATGTTTATTTTGAGCTAGAATGTTCTTATAATACATGGCCTTGCATTGTTTTTTTTTCACTCTGTTGAATATCCTACAGTAATTTTTGTAGTTTTGAATATTGCGGTCGCTCGGACACTTCAGGTTTTTAGGTAGAATTTTCGGCCCTTCGACATCCAAGGTTGTTTTTCTTTTAGAATTTGTCTTTGCCTGTGTCTGGGATAGGGGAAAGGAAGTTTCAAAGACATTTAGATAAATTTCAGTGAATGTATTATAAGCCGTGTTTGGGCAATCTAGTTCCATTAAAGGAGAGAAGTCACACTGAGATAAAAATAAGTTAAAGTGGGCAACACTTTCTTTGTTTATTTTTCGTTTGGACATAACAGGTCGGCGTGTACTTTCCTTGGTGTCGTTTTCAATACAGAATACATCAGTTACTACTATTGCCGCGTTTGAGTTTGTTGAGATATTATTTGAAAATATGTCTTCGATAAGCGTGGCAGAATAGGGAGTTACTCTTGTGGGCTTGGTTATTAGAGGTAGGAATCCCTGACTGAACATTAAATCAATAAAATATGTAGTCTTATCATGGGAACTGAATTTTAACATGTTGATGTTCAAGTCCCTGCAGTGTAGGATGGATTGTTTTCGCGATTTAGTTTGTCGGTTATTTCATTTAATTTCGATATGAAGAGGTCAATATCTGCTTTAGGTGGCGTATTTGGTCTGTATATCACTCCTATTATTTTCTTGGATTTCTTGGTATTGATTTCGATGAAGACGGATTCAATTACATGCGGAATAAAAATAGTCAGGTCCGGACAAACTCTATAATCGCTATGTTCTTTAATAAAGAATCCTATCCCGCCACGACCATCATCGTCATTTGGTCTACTGTTCATAAGGAGTGGGTGGTAGCCATTAAGTGTGTATGACATAGGGGGGGGGGGATTTTAAATATCTCTGTTAGTTCAATTATGTCAAAGAAACTGTCCGGGTCATGTAGGTTGAGTAAGAGATCACTTAGGGCATCCCAGTATGCGGTCAGCCCTTGGCAATTTATGTGAAAAACAGAAAAGGACTTATTCAGCAGAGTGCGACATGAGGCAATCTTTTCAGGGGAGTAGTACGTGCAATCATTTTTAACATTTATAAAGGGGGACAAGTCATCATCTTGTCCGCTGTAGACTTTTTCCTTATAATGACTAAAAAAGTTGTATTCTGGCCGCGTTTGGATCTCGCCCAACTCTATTCTATCCGCCATTACTAACAATGTAACTGCCAAGTACTATAAGTGCACCACGCCTAACAGAAAACAACATGAAATTTAGTAAAGAGGGATGTACGGAATACGACAAGGTTTGAGCCAGTCTAAGGATGACTGCACTGGACCTCATGCTTAGGGCTACAATCTGGGGCAATGTAAACATAATTATATCAATGGCGGAAACTAAAAAGGTTGAATCAAGGAAAGAAGTTGTTATAACAAATCAAGTCTATGAACATAGAGAAACAGTTCCTTACATGGGTTCTTGAGTAACTGGGTTTCTAATCGACTCTCACATTTCATACAATATTTTATTTTAGTAGCACGGAGACCTAATTAATAATCGGCCACACACTCGCTCATCGACCCACTCAGCCATCAGCCATCACTCAAGTGAGTGATTGAATACGCGAGTGAATGAGCGAGCGAGTCAGGGTCACAGGGTATAAACCGTATAAACCTTTAGCCGGAAGTGGAGATAAGCGAGACGAGAGATTTCTATTTTTATCTCAAAGTTTCAGTCACAGCGTATCAAATATCACCGAAAACAAGATTTCTTCAATAAAAGGAATGACCGAAGAAAGCAAAATCAGTAAGTATGTTATATAAAACAATATTTAACAATGAAACGACACAACTTAATGGAAAAATGGACTCTTGTAGTATGAAAAAACATCTGCTGATCATTGCGGAAAATGAATTTCTCGGGCAAATTTCTCCTTCAAATATCGCTTTTCACATGTTCTAACAAATGTAACATGTTAAAATCATAGATCGACAGATTCGGAGTTCAGTTCCACACCAGAAACTATCAACCATAACAACGAAGGAGGTTCGGTGCTACTAAAACTGTTCAAAATATAATGTCACCTTATCGATTTTTTTATACGCCCAGTTGTATACGCTCGTATCTTCAGTTGATGAGTCGTATACATTTTTTATGCTTGTCAGGTGACCCTTTCGATGTGAGAATCTGGTAAATTTGGAGCCTGTAAGTTCCGAAAGCAAGATAGTCCTATACGCACACAAGCCGGGTTGAATGCAACATTGCATTGAATTGAAAAAGCGAACCACAGGTTACCTTTTTCAACCCAGAGAAATAGCCCATTTGACTGCATTACAGAATCTAACGATAGGCGGTGAACTATATGAAGATGAGACTGGTTTTATGGCATAGCGTAACAATGTCAGATCAAGTTGGACCGCATTATTTACTGTAAGTTGACTCTTTTAGACACAGTTTGTTCCAAAACATGTTTTGGGGTGAAATAATTTTTTGGGGGGCAGTCAGGATTTTTTCGGGCACTCAGGATTCTTTCGGATGAAGAGGACCTCAGCTCCACATCCTCCCCCACCCCACCCAGAAAATAAAAATTCCCGTACGCATATGGCAGTATAGATAGCACGTAATTATAATTTTATGAATTTTTGGGGATAAACAAACGGGATACTAAATATATGGGAATACATATTAAACCTACTGTATATAACTTGAAAACCTCGAGCTTTTGCAGGCGCCGAGGAGCAATTTGAAAGTGTGTGGGAGAAGGGGGAGGGGCAATGTATCTAAGGTTTCTGCATTACCCAGACCCCCCGCCCCCACCCCACCCCACCCCGACACACGCGCGCGCGTGCGCACTTTTACAGAGTGTTGGGCATGCTTGTATGATCTAGAGGGAATACATGCTCCCAAAGAAAGAAAACAAAAAAAAAAAACACACACACACACACAAACGAATGGGTAAGCCAATCGAATGAGTTTAGACGCGAATCTAATAATGAAAGGAGCAGAGAATTCGAATTTGCAGCGTTCAACAGTCCTCATCTGAGGAGTCAGTCACAGCAGCCTCAGAATCACTGAGCATGTGAGTTTTGGCCCTCATTTTTCAAAATATCCCAGAGAAAGCCCGCAGACCCCACCACCGAGAATGGGATACGGCGATATCGCCTCTTGTGCTACCCCCTCCCCCTACTCACCCTACCCCCCCCCCCCCCACACACACACACCACCTAACCACTGTGCGGCTCGGATGCTGCTGCACAGCACACGGTGAGCATACATGGTGGTCCCCTTGGGATTAGCTCTGATAGCCCCACCCCACCTCACCCCCAATATTTTTACCTTCCTTCGCTCCTGAATAATCAACTATACTCTATTTTAAAAATAAATATGTGGAACTGATTCAAATGAACGCCTTTCCAGTGTGTTATCGCATTACTATTAACAAAGAAAAAATATGGTATACATGTAAACTACATTTTTAAAATTGCATGTTAGAGGTCAGTTTAAAACAAAACGCAAACGAAGAAAATAAACAAACGAATAAATTTAGAAGCGAGTCTGATAACGAAAGGAGCAGAGAATTCCAATTTGTTGTTTTCTACGACTGGATCTTCAGCCTGTGTGGAGTCTGTCTCTCTCCGTACAGAGGACAGCCATTTTACTTCCCCACCCAATAGGACGACACGCCGTGACATCATCAACCCCGCAACTGATGCTGCCAGAGAGGGTTCAGACACCTCCATATCTTTTCTCAGCCGGGGATCCGCGACCCCGCGACTTCTGGCACGAGAGACCAGCGAACTTATCCACCACACTTTTCAACTTGTCACCCACATTTCAACTTGGGGTGGAGGGATGTGCCCCCCCCCCCACCCCCCTCCCCCGGTTACGTTCTTGAATGAGAGTAAATAATTTCAGTTTACAGGCATGACAAACTGGAAAAATATATCAGTAAAATATATTAGTTGCAGGTGTATTTTATAGAATAATGTAATGGCCGGTCTGGGTTTGAATGAAATTGCTGAGTCGAGAGGCCGGTTTGGGTGTATCAAGATATGACCAGGACACATGGCGTACAAAATTATTTTTTTCCAAAAGGGTTAAGAAGGAAACTGGAGAGCAGTTTGGATAACTTTGTTGGCGGCCTGTTTGGGTGAAATTCTCAGAAACCGGCAAGATCGGTTCTTGTCACTCGGAAGCCGATTTGGCTAGTGACGCGTGCCAGGTGTGCGTTCCGTTTGGCTGTGCTATTAAAGTGCGGGATGACCTCTTCGCCTAGTCTCCTGTGCATCCCACTAACTTTCACCTAGATGAAAGCAAATGGGATGCGCAAGAGACTACTCTTCGCCAGCAAACACGAAGAGCACTTAGGGACGTTCCGAAGTGCCCCCCCAATGAAGACCCTGATTTTTGAAAGTTGGAAATTTTATGGTTCAAATTTCAAAAGTTGGAAACATTTAGTTCTAAGCAAATATAGAACTAGTGATTCTTGGTTGAAATACATTTATTCTTTATAGTATGACCCACTAGTTCTTTTTCGCGCAGAACTAAAATGTTGATAATGTTCCAAGTTTGTAACTGCGTAAGCTAGCAATACATCGAGACTGCGCTTTCGTAAATGCACACAAATAGTGTCAATTTGGAACGCCGGGGCCCGCCGATTTTCTCTAATTGCCTTAAGGCAGGATTCTCTTACGTGAGAGTCCTTCACTGCTCGTCTAAATGTGACGTGCAGTGAAAGGGGCCGCACGCACGAGTATCCCGCCTTCAGGAAATTACGGGAATCGGCGGGCCCCCAATAACGCCGTGCCCCGGGGTTACAACCCCCCTCCCTCTCGGCGGCCCCGCACAATATAGCAGTATCATGTACCACAAGAAGTCTTTTGTTAGGCCAATTACAAAGTCTACTCATAATTATGGAGAAAAGGCCAAATATCAAGCGAATATAATGTAATTTGTACATAAATCTATAAAGAAAATTCCTTCTCAAAACCGATCATCAAATGTCGGAAACTTTTTTATGGTATCAATTTGAAATGAAAGTTTGGAAATTTGAGGATCTCACTGTGACACACACCGAGTCTGAACTACCCAGAAACGTCCCTGGGAGCATTTGGATCCGAGAGGTATTTTGTTCTTCAGTAAGAGTGAAATGGAAATGAGAATGTGAATGGTATTGAAGGCTATCGTCGGACAATAAATGTGATCGATTAATTTGAAAGAAATGATCGCTTTGTATTTTTGACAACTTGAGCCTGCTCTGAACTGCTGTTGACAACAACGTAATTTAATTTCAGCTACTGTTGACCTAACTGTGCTTATCCTACATCATGTAGAATGTTGTTTGGCATTCAAGTTTCAAAAAGAAAACTGGTAACCGAAGTCTTGTTTCGAAACTGTTTCCGTGAAGTCGTATGTAAATTAAGTGAAAATAAGATGAAAATTTATAAAATACTTATGTAAGGCGCGAATTATTCTATTTACTTCATCCTTTTGCCTTTGCCACACGGTAGGGTTCGCTTGGTGAGTATAAAGCTTGTTTTCGACCCTGGATCTGTTTGGTTTCAACACGACATTGGCGAGATATCGAGGGAATCCCATGTGGCGTCACGCCTTATCTAAAAATACTTTAGTTTAGTTTAAACAGTATTTATTTCAGATAAAATAAGTTCTGGCGTATTGTTATAACACGCCGTTATCTGAAGTGAAAACATTTTCTTCCCATTCGACTGTCGGTGGTTCAGTCTAGTGTTTCAGTTGAAAGGTGTGACGCCAACGTTGTGCATTCGAGTCTGTTCATATGGTTTGTTAACTGAACTGATTAGACCTTCGTACATGCACAAATATGGGCATTGGAACGATCATATGGGAAATCGAATAATCTCAACTGGACGTATAATTAGCACCAACTCCCGATCAACGATTTTACCAACTGGGCGTATAAAAAATTCGATAAGGTGACATTATATTTTGAACAGTTTCAGTAGCACCGAACCTCCTTCGTTGTTATGGTTGATAGTTTCTGATGTGGAATTGAACGCCGAATCTGTCGATCTATGATTTTAACATGTTACATTTGTGCGAACATGTGAAAAACGATATTTGAAGGAGAAATTTGCCCGAGAAATTCATTTTCTGAGATGATCAGCAGGTGTTTTTTCATACTACAAGAGTCGATTTTTCCATTAAGTTGTGTCGTTTCATTGTTAAATATTGTTTTATATAACATACTTACTGATTTTGCATTCTTCGATCATTCCTTTTATTAAAAACATCTTGTTTTCGGTGATCTTTGATACGCTGCGACTGAAACTTGAGATAAAAATAGAAATCTCTCGCCTCGCTTATCTCCACTTACGGCTAAAGGTTTATACGGTTTATACCCTGTGAGGGTGAGGAAGCATCGAGTTTGCCAAGTAGGCATTTCGCGTAGTCACTGGGTTGATATCGAGCTATCACCTTCAGGTTGGGAGCTAGCCATCAATTGCACTTAACCGCTCACCCAACCAGCGATTGCATATATAGATAGAAGCATAGAATTCTAAAAGAATTCGAAATAGTACAACTTGTCGGGTTTATTTGAGTAATTCTGCGAATCAGGAAATTACTCTTGTACAAAGGAACATACCCTCCGAACATACCCATGTCTTGTTGTAGGACATTGGGTAACATAGCAACCACTTGCTGCCATAGAAACCAAAATGGCGGCCTCCAGTATACAAAATGGCCGACGGAAACACGTATTACCCTAACAACATGCGCTGCACGTGTACACTAGGACCACGTATCACTATGGGGATGACATCACAAGATGGCCGCTCACGCGGGTTACCATGACAACACAACATGTCGTCACTGAGTCACGTGACTATGACGTCACTTCCGCCTCCCTCATTCCCTCCCCAATGGGGGACGATTCATCCCTCACCTACAACTATGAGAGATCATTTAAATTTATTCTAAGAACTATGGGCGTATGGGACGAGGAGGGGGTCACCCCTCTAGGTCCAGGGAATTCAGCTATAATCATAGTATAGCTATGTCCAGAATTGTGTGTGGTTGGCTAAGTTCGAAAACTCATTATCCGAGGTGCTATTTAGAGCTGATCAGTTGGAAAACAATTAGCGATAGAATGGACCAGATAACAATAACACTCACAGTTGCTGTTTGATGTTTTTTAAAACAAATATAGCACATGGCTTAACATATCAGAAATATCGTGTGAAAATATTATTTTTTCGATAATGTTAATTTATCGTACTATTGCTATTACCAGAGAATGGTGAAAAAGTTGGTCAGTTCTAGATTTGCGAAAAAATCACAGGCGCTCTTCATTTTATCAGAATTTAACATTTTCAGTATATTTTTTTTATATTAACACTATGTTGTTTAGTACTGATAGTATGATATAAAAAATGATTGAAAATGTTAAATTCTGATAATACGACGGCGCCTGTGTAAAAAACAGAGTGTACCTTCATGAAAATAAATCCCTCACGGTGATATATTTATGGGCGTTAACCCTTTAACTAACCTGAATAGAAGACGCTCCAAGAACATAGCTACACTTCACCCCCATTGCCCACGTGGGGGCAGGGTGACACTGTGTACTAAGGCGAACTGAACTTCGATGGTGCACTTGTCTTCAACCAATGCTAACCCTGCTTGTGTTGAGTTAGTATGTTGGGGGAACTGACAGTTACTCGCCGTTGTTCGGTGGTTCTCTTCGGGTACTCCGGCTTCCTCCACCCATAAAACTGTCATGGTCATGATTAGCCATTGTGCAGAAGTATGTGACCTTAAACACCAATAAATATATAAATAACAACATAGCTTATGACCCTCATTGGAACGATCTTGTCAAGGTCGTTCCAATGAGAGGTCATAAGCTAAGCTGACACAGATAACAAATTCAAATAAAACTTGGATATGTGACATATTTGACATTTCTAGTTTCTAGTCTGATGCGGGATGGCATAAAATATTTATTTGTAAAAGGTCGCAAAATCGTTTTAAAGACCACTGGGGAAGTGAATTTTGCTTAATTTTATAGGGATTATACACAAAATTTACCTTCGATTTAAAATAAAAATGGAAACAAAAAATAATTATCCTACAATTCAATTAATTACAGCAAATTGAAGAATTGAAGAGAAAATGTTGATTTTTGTTGATCAGATGCGGGATGCAAATTGTTTTGAAGCAGGTTTTTCAGAAATAATTGTTTTTTAAAAAACCTCCATAGACTTCAGTGTTAAAAAATTGGATAGATTTTTCGCCGAAACTCGGACATGCGTAGTGGCGATCATACAAATTTCTGGGTATGTGAATTAGATTAAGTATGTTCACGCCCTGTTACATGTATGTCGTAGAAAAGTCACGTTTCTCGAGGACGTGTGCGTTCGTTGTCGCGAGGGTGGGGTTCCAAGGAAGAGAGACCCCCCCCCCCCCCGCCCCCAACAAAAAATCAACGTCTAGAAATTTCAAAATTCGAATCACTTTATTTGACTAACAGCAGGAAACTTCACACACTATGGTAGATTTCGTGAAATACTTTTTGGAATACAACGCAAAATTACATCGTGTGCTGGCGGTGGGGGGGGGGGGGAGGGGGGGGGGCTAAACTCAAAGAGGAGCAAAGTTTTGATTGGAGGTAGGGATTGTCTTAAAAACTGTTTTTTCCAGCCTATACTGGCCTATATTATATATATATTTTATTTGCAATCCCCCACCTCCTTCCCCAGTCCAAGTTGATTTTTAAAAGTTATCTCAAAGTAAGCACCAGTCTTTCTAAAATTAGTTCAATCAGCGCCAGATTTCTTCCATTCTGCCTGTATAGAGTAGATGAGGAGACAAATATTCTAATTTGTTTTACCAATATACCATCAACTCACATTGGACAAGCCGTCATAAGCGGAAAATACACAAACCGGAAGTTGGAACTCGCGAGGCAGAGGAAAGTTTGCTCCACGCATCGAATGTTCTGCTTGAGCGGATACAGGGGGGAGGGGGGCGACCAGAGGCCCCCCGCCCCAAAAAGGAGGTGAAACGATAAAGCAATTGGGAGAAGAAAAGGAAGTATACGAAGAAAGAAGACGGCCAGATATTGGACTATTTTTACATGGGCCTACGAGCCTCATCGTTCGGACGCCGACACCGACATTTTCTGTCCGATGCCGATTGGATTCGCGGCCGCAAATTCAGTTTCGTACGCAGCCGCTCCCATGTGCCGATGTCAATGAGTTCCCGTATCAATTTTCTCTCTGACAAGCTCTTCCAGTAAAAATAACACATCGGACCCTAGATCTGTTGCCGTAACCGCAAGCACAAACGTGCGCTTAGCTTCACTTACAACCTATGTGCCAGACTTTTAAAATTGAATTCGAGAATGAAACAAAGTTACAGGGAGTATCTACAGTTTAATAATAGAGGTTCCTCATTCTTACAAGAACCAATCTCAGATCTAGTGTGTGCCGCGACAGATTAGGCGGCCGCGTGATGACAGCAATTGAGTCATCGTAAATTAAACGACTTGACATGGACAAATTGATTGAAGATTTTGCAGCTCTAAAGGTAAGAAAGATTTCACACAAAAAGTCAGTGATCAATTACTTTGATCATGTCCAGTCTTTTCGCCGCCCGTCAAATCTTTCGTAATTTTGACGATACACATCACAATATTTTGATGATACAATTAGCATGATGGTATAAAATGTAAAACTCTACTCACAATTGCGACAATTGGTTCTGTTGTATATGCCAATATGCTAATCAAGTATCATATGATAATAGAATTAATAGTGAAGTGTCATTTGGCATTTAGTTTGTGTTTCGGGATTTGTTGCATCACTGAGGCTATGACAATGAATGCATATCTGACAGGATCGTAAAAATTTACTATATTACCAGTGTGCCGCTTAGGCTTCAGACGCCCCGTGGAAAAAAATATCGAATTTATAAATAAGTGTTCATCCCAATTGGAAAGACGGGGTACTGTCGTTCCACGTGTAATAGAAGTGGATGATATCATGGGTTTTCGATCACTTCGTCTTGTTCAACGATTGAAAATACAAGAAAACGTTTTGTGCAGGCACAAGCGCGCAAGAAAATGCCAACGAAACACACTTATTGTGTACATAAACCATGCAATCTCTCCGTATTAAAACAAAAAAACAAGAAACATTCTGTGAACAAAGTTGAATCTTTCTCACTGAAAGGAGGTGAACACCACGTCTCAAGGCATTGTGACTTGTGATTCACAGGTAATCAGTTTAAAATAAGTTCAAGTAGAATGGAAAGGGTTCCAGGCTATGGGGATAATATCTTCCTTCGAAGGCATTTGAAAGGGCCCCCTAAATCCCTCCCACTCCACACCCACCCACACCCCCAAAAAGAACAGGTTTTTGGACGGATCGTCCCGGTGCGAAACTCGATTTGGGACAAAACTCAGGTCATTTTGGTAGGAACGGCCCCGGCCCATCTCCATATATTGTCAGTGGTGTTTCTCGAATATTCTTTTTAAAGAATTTCAAGCTCATTGGAAATGAGCAGTGTTGCTATAGGGTTAATATCTCCTTTTGAAAGAACTTGAGAAAAAGTACTCCACACCTTCCACACAAGATAAACAAAGAGGAATACTTGAATGGTAGCTACAGACATTTCGCGACTTGGGGGGGGGGGGGGCGGGGGGGGGGGGTATTCACGCAGACATCGTTATCCAATAAAATCGAGGTTGGATGTGTCAAATAAAAAAAAATGGTTTTAAGTGCTTAGGGATAAAATTAAAAAATGTTACCAAACCTCGGATATATATTTTGTATACCCCTTATAAGCAGATAATGTTCATTTGTGGTCTCCAACCCATGTACTTTGCGGCCACATGCAGTCTCATTTTCTACCAGCGGTATTATTTTAGAACGACCTGTCTCATTGTTTTCTGTCTTCCGTCTTGTTTTAGAGCGACTGGATATTCGATATCACCTGCAAAAAAGTGTGTCGGACTTTCTAATCGGATTGTTTTCGTTTCACTGTTGCAAAAACACTTTACCAGAGGGCATGAAAGTACATATATGTATTACAGATTGCGTTGCTTGTATAGTTTAAAAACAGTGCACGGAAATGAAATAAAGCAAAACCAAATAAAAGACAATTATAAATATTCGTTTCAGATTTTTGCAGGGGTCCATTTTTGATCAACTCAATTCAATCTTCCTCGTCGATGTGATACTCTGTAAACTGTGTGAAAAATCGTCCCAGATATAACGCGCGCACGCGTGCTAAATAAACTTCATCACGCAGGAGGCTAATGTTAATTGTATTTCCGGAAGTCTACCTGTAACATCAGTGGTAGTCGATGTGGAGATCGTGCCACATTGGGGGCCTAGTGTGGGACCTAGGAAGTGACGCCATAGTCATGTGACCCAGTTACCTCATGTTTGATTGATGTGGTAACCCGCGTGAGCGGCCATCTTGTGGCGTCATCTCATTTTGATACGTGGTCTTAGTGCGATTGCGCAGCTCGTGCTGTTAGGGTGATACGCATTTCCGTTGGCCATTTTGTATACTGTTTCCATCACCATTTTGTATACTGGCCATAGGTTTCCTCAAATACCCAAATGAGTCGAAAAGCAGTATGTTCGAGTCACCGAACGACCAATTGCTCTGTAGCTCATTTGCTCGATGGGATTCGAGTCGTTTGAGCAATGACTTTTCAGTAACTGCTTTATGGATTCGTGAATTTAGAAATCATATAGGCTTTCGTTGTACACAAGGAAGATAACCCCGCATACATGTTGTGAGAAACTAAGCACTGGCGATTATAAGACTTGGGCGAGGGAACTTGAGATAGTGTGGGCTAGACATACTGCCAGTGTTAGAGTAGCATCTGTAATAGGGATAAAAATGGAGTTCTTGGAAAATCTGGACCAGTGCTCCAGTGAACAGAACATACCCTGGAGACCTCTCGATCATATAGCACTACGTGCTACTAATATAAACCATAGATGGGGAGTACAAGTCCGTTTCGGTTCTTTGGGGCGCATTTTGGTGATTTGGAGGGATTGTCGGCTTAGTTGTGCTAATTCTACAAAGTAAACTACTCTTATTCAAATGAACGTACCTGTTATTGAAAAAAGTAGGATTCGTGGGGAATCCGTATTAAATAAAGTCGTTTTGGTGGTTTGGATGGATCCTCGGGTCTATTTGGGTAATCATATTTACGCCTGTTCAAATGAACATACCCTACGAACATACCCCTGTCTTGTTGTAGGCCATTCAGGCTCATAGCAACCACGTGCTACCATAGAAACCAAGATGGCGGCCTCCAGTACACAAAATGGCTGACGGAAATACGTATCACCTTAACAACACGCGCTGCGCATGCGCACTAAGACCACGTATCACTACAGAGATGAAGATGGCCGCTCTCGCGGGCTACCATGACAGTCAAACACGGCTTAATTCAGATTCTTTGTTTACGGTATACATATAAAAACGTTTTCACAGATAAATGTTTTACAGATAATGTATTCAGCATACCGTGGGAAGTGACATAGCCAGATTGGCTGTCTACCTGACACTCCCAAGAAAAATAAAAATCGCAACAGACTTTTATGAAGTGATCGGACTTAAAGCAATTAGTCTAATTCCTAATGAGGGGTAGGTGTTCATATTCTTTTGCCAATAATTTGATCTCGTATAAAAATAAGTAAGGGGGAAATAATTATAGATTCCAGCGGACGACTGGTGCCACAATATTGCCAAAATCCCGAAACAACCTGCTTAATATATTGTTAACACAGTTCAGGGTAGCATCCAGTAACAACAGATCCCGCCATAAACTATCGTACAAATCTTGGAATAATACAAGTCTGTTAATGGGAGGTGTGACAGTCGTGTGACAGTCGGCGTGACACGTAAATTATTGATGCATATTCACGGAACAAATCGAAAGATTTGCAGGTTGTACAGGACGAGGATACCAGAATGGGACACAAAGCATGACTTGTGTGTAGAAGTTCTGTTTGGTAAGTTCTCGGTACATTAATGAAAATATTGATATTTGTTATGTACATCCTGGGCAGTAGGGGTTATTAATCCGGTCATAACTGGAGTAGGAAGAAATAAACTCGGAGGTTAATTTGCGTCTAAAGGCGGTTCTATTGTTAATATTTCGAACAGTAACGTCTAGAGCATTCCATAATTTCGGGAACGTAAACGGTATATAATGGAAGTTTATCTAGGGTACGGTTTCGTGTTTTTTCTATGTTCTGAAGTCCATACTGTCTGGTTGTTCTACCTGATGAATTGTCATTTACGTTGAACATATCGTTAAAGGAAGAAGGTAATTGGCCTTTATGCCAGTCAAACACGAACAGCAATGCATGTAGTTAAAACAAATCGTCAACTTTGAGGATTTCATCCTTCTTGACCAGGGGTCAGTATGAGAATTGTATTTTTTGTTATTGATAATTCGTAATGAACGCTTCTGCATAATAGCTAATTTATTAATTGCTTTCGAGCTCCCCCCATGTTACGATTCCATATATTAAATGGACATGAACCAGGGCGAAATACAATGTCTTCAGGACTCGATGGGGGGGGGGGGGGGGGATTTTTTACTTTATTGAGCAATAGTTTGCTTGCGCTATTTTTGAGCTTATTCGGGATATGTGAGCTTTGTAGGATAAATGTTCATCAAGGCTTATTCCCAAAAACTTTAAGGATTTTTCTGGTTCGTTGTCGCCGACCTTGTTAATAACTTGGTTATTTATTTTTACCTCATGACGGGAATCGGTATTCCTTCCTTTTGTTGGATTAAGTATAATGTATGAGTTTTTTTTAGCATTCAGCATCAATTGGTTCACAGAGCACCATTCGAATAATTTTTGAAGTTCTTCCTTAAAATAAGGTGTTATTGAACTACTGTTGAGACCAGAGCAGTGTACTGTAGTGTCATCGGCGAACGACAAGAGATTAAGCGAAGTTGCATTACTTATATCATTTATATCCAGAAGAAATAAAACGGGACCCAAGGTCGAGCCTTGTGGGACACCACAGCTCTGTCTGGCAAAATCAGATTTTTGTTCGCCATATAGAACATATTGGAATCTATCGGACAAGTAGCTTCTAAACCAGTTGTTGGCTAGTCCTCTGATGCCGTAATATTCGAGTTTGCCCAATAGTATTTCATGATTTATCGTGTCGAATGCTTTAGTCCGGTCCAGGAATAGTGCCAGTGTACTATTCTTTTCCCGTTTATTGTTTTCCGTAGCGATGCTTTTAAGGAGTTGGACGACTGGGTGAATCGTGCTATGACGTTTTCGAAATCCGTACTGATAAGGATATAAGATATTAAACCTCTCGAGAAAACTTCTAAATCTTATATCCATGAGCTTTTCCATTACTTTTGAAAAAGCCGGAAGGACTCTAATGGGCCTGTAGCTTGTGAAGCTGTGCTCGTCGCCTGATTGGAAAATGGGTACCACCTTTCTATCTGGTACTTTGCCCTCGGTAAAGGAATTATTGATTATGTGGGTAATGGGGACCAAAATATCATTTTTCGTTTGTTTAAGAAGACTGGTTGTGATACTATCGCAATCTTTCGACGATTTTGCTTTCACTCTGTTTACAATTTGACTTACTTCTACAGGATTTGTAGGTAAAAGATAAAAGTTGTTGGAAATACTACCATTCATGTAGTTTAAGTACGATTTATCCGGTTTCTGGATCTGGTCGGATATGGTTCTACCAACGTTGACAAAAAAATTATTGAATTCTCTTGCAATGTCCTGGGCTTCGATTATTTCTGTACCGCCCTGGAAAAAGAAAGTGGGTAGGCTGCTTTCACGTTTTCCTTTATTGATAGCTTCGTTTAAGATCTGCCATGTTCTTCAGGGGGGGGGGGGGGGGGGTGGAAAAATTTGCAAAACACTGATGCCGGCGTGGGTGGGTGGTCAAGGAGGGCAAAATTGTATACCATAATCAGTGAAGTATCGTCCAAGAACCAATAAAAAGACACTCAAGTTATCAGGGGGTACCTACCATGGATTATATACGATTATAAAACTGTTATTGCAGCTGAGCTATGATTCGGCTTATAGTGATACAATGTATGACATATTGAATAATGCAAGTTAAAATGCATCATTAATTGCAATTATCAAACACTGCACTCTAAGGATAAGTTATCTTGAGGGTGCTCCGTTTGATTAAATTTCTAATATGTTCACCTTGGTGAGATCGCCTGGCTTAGATGAGGAGCAAAGACAATTATGTGAAGTCAGGAACAGTTACAGATTTCAGCTGCAGGAACAATTCTGTACAACGATGTATCCAGACCTATTACGAAAACACCAATGGCCCTTGTTGCCATTGTAGGAAGTATATAACACAAAAACTGCTAAAGATTGAACCTGATTGAACTGCTAATTTATTTCAAACACATCTGAGAGCACAGGTGTCAACAAAATTATGTACCAGACCTTCTAGGGCTGGACTTAAAATAAGTAAGTCCCCTTCCCCAACCCAGCCATGCCCCACCCAAACCTTCGTCAAAAAAATCAACAATTTGTATGATATTTTACAAAGCTCTCTGAACTCTGTCGAATACCATATATATTGTTGGTTTCCACAACATGTCTGAACACATGGAGAGATAACTATAGGTAAAAACTTAATGATATGACAATCAAGAGTGTTAATGAATTACAATTGAACATGCCTTAAGAGACCGGTGTCTTTGGAGACCATGTTTTATATGGACATACCTGGACATACCAGCTTTACTCTATATTTGATTTGTTATGGGAGACCATCTGCCTTAAGAGACCACTTTGGTCTGATAAAATGGATGTTCTTTCAAGACCTGTCCTACTGTACAAGGTCAATCATTCAATACTATATGATAAAATTGGTTATGGTGCAGTATGGTGGGAAGGATGATGCAGAAGCATGTATTTAGTGGGGGTCGATGGTTCAGATAACCCCGGAAAAAAATTGTTAACGGGAAAAAATTACATGGGGTGGGTGGGTGGGTGGGTCCTCCGACCGGTCAAAAACAAAAAATCGGCATCGGTGTCTGCAAATGTTTTCCTCCCCCCCCCCCCCACCCCCCTGTATTTCTTCGCATATTGTTCCTATTTTCATTCAAGATATCCCTATAATAAATTGATTTACATTGTTTCTTAACTTTGTTAAAAATTTTACAGTAGTTTTTTTAATAAATTTGTTGTTCTGGCGGACACGCTTCAAAGGGAATGCCTTATCGTGAGCTTCCATATAGACGTTTAAAAATGTTTCATATGATTCATTGGGACTGTTCGAAAGAAAAACAGGGTAAAAGTTAAAATTACTTTCTGAGAGTAATTCTTTAAATTCAGACATTTTTTCCGCGTTTATGATTCGTTTTATAGTAAATCGTGGCGTATCATTTGCCTTGGTAGATTCTTCAATGTAAAAACACCAAAATGATCTGATACATCAGTTATAATTATACCCGGTATTATTGTTTGTGAAACATGATTTGTAAATATGTGGTCTATCAGACTAGCTGAATGATTAGTTACTCTCGTTGGTTTGGTTTTTTTGAGGCAAGAATCCTTGACTAAACACGAGATCGACAAATTCTTCTGTCTTGGGATGTATAGTTGCTTTTAAAAGGTCTAGGTTGAGATCCCCCATGATATAAACTTTTTTGTTTTCGGCATTCAGAACATCCATTATTTCACCTAATTTTGATATGAGGAGGTTTATGTCGGCTTTGGGTGGAGTGTTTGGTCTAGGGACACTCCTGAGCCTCCACTGGACCCAGTGGAAGTAACGTGGACATGTTGAAATATCAGACACTCGAGATGATAATCCATAGCTTAGGGTTTTTAAAAATTTCGTTGTAATTAACTGCAGTGACGGTAGAAGTTTGTATGGAACTATCCAAACGATATGTCGAACTTCGAAGTAGAGATAACCCAAGGTAAAAAAAAAAACGCCAGAGAAAGAGTCATGGAGATTGTAACCAAAAATGGCGAGAGTAGGCCAAAAGAGGTCTTTGTGTGCCTGCATGACAAAGAGAAGACAGATTTTGAAGAGTACCTTGACAATGGCACCTTTGTGAGGGGAGGGGGTGGTCACTATTGTTCATGCTGAGGTCCCGATCACTGGAGATTAAGGGGAGTTCTGAAAGACAGTGGAAAAGGAGAGCCAAATGTGTCACTTGGGCGTAGTGGTGACCTTGGAATACGTTTTATTAGGACGTCCAAAATCCCAATCTACCTGAATAAAATTCACTGGACGTAGTACAACGAGGACGTGGGATGGGAGAATGAAGAACATGTGGTTTGTGGCTGACACAGAGGCGATGGTAAGTATGCTTATCGGAGGGAATGTGAAGAATGGGGGTACAGAATGTTTTCAAGCAGTTCGTCTCAGTATTGGGAGGAAAGAGGCATGGGAATCGGGAGGCAGTTGGAAGCACATGTGTAACCAAGACCTTCTCAACTGAGAACCACAGCAAATCAGCGGCCAGCCAAACTTTTTTTAATAGTATATCGACCCACGTATATAGTGTCAAAGCCGCCTCATCCATCTATACGGTTCGATCCTCTAATGTCATGGACGCACATGGCCAACATTACACGTATTTACTCCAGCTGAATCCCGAGAATCATATAATGTTTTATTGCAGTTGACGATTGTTCGAACATATTCAGCCAGACACCTCTACCAAAGCTATCGTCTTTTCTTTCAACTGCAAGGTTCGAAAGGTAGCCTGGGTTCTCTAGAATCCCTCTAGCGAATCAGATTTTAAAAAGAATTAAAGGGGAGAAGACACGCTCACGAACACCCACCGCAGGGCTACGCACCTAACTACTTTTCGGGCAAAATCTCCCAGCCTCTCATCCTCCCCCCCCCCCCCCCCGGAAAAAAGTTGGCCCGTTGGTCTACGTATGTCTATGTTGGGTATGATCAGAGATGTCGATATATGATTAACCCTTTACCTAACATGAAAAGCAGACGACACTTGCAAAAAATAATTCCTGAATAACTATTTTTTTTCATTTTTTGTCTCAAAAACACAGGTTATGACCCCTCGTTGGAACGAGCTCGTCGAGCTCGTTCCAACGAGGGGTCATAACCTATGTTTTTGAGACAAAAAATGAAAAAATAATGAAAATTAATTGGCGATTTTTGAAGATCGCGCTGGCCGGTTTTGGCCGTTACTTTGAGTAAAGGGTTTACATTATATAACTTCTCTGATCAACTTTGCCGAGTGATTTCCCCTCAGAAGATTTATCAAGTGCTTGCTAAGAGAGGAGTGGGGGAGGGTGTTTTGGGGCAGCTTGATCACGTGGTGACGTATTCGTGCCCCTCCCCCCCTACAATTTTCCATTAAACTTTCCAGTGATTATACCTATTCATCAGGATTGGATTCGAATATATCAATTCTCTTATGCTATTAATTATATAGTTTCTTAAAAGGACATTTGATACTTTGACTTGTGTCGGGTTATAGCGAAAACGGCACAAGTCAAAGTTTACTCCAGGTGCCTTTGGTTTGCGGATGCATTTTACATGAAGGTTCTCTAATAAATTTGTTTTCTCTTTAAATGGATTTTTTGTTGTTGAGCAGTGACTTCTAAACATTAAAAGCAAGAACTCTCCCCCCCCCAACCCAGGCTCCACCTTCTCCTCGGCCCTGGAAAACATTAAAACACGGTCTTTTATTCCATATTTGGACGGGGGCAATCTAAACCCAAGAAATACGGACTCCTGTGCCAAACCGAAAGAAACGGGCCCGGGGTTTCACACGGTGCCGTTTTCGCCTGTACCCGTATCACACAAACAATCAAAGCCTATATGGCACGTATTAATTAAATAATTTACGTCACAACTACAATACATGTATATTTTATTTATTCAGTAATTCACTAACGCGTTTTGAACAAGACCTGAGTTTTATTCTGAACCATCATCACGACTAACTGATATTTCAACTTCGTTAAAACACTCCTGCAAAGGCAAGCCGTGAAAATTCAAATTTTAACTGTTCTCAAATGGACCGTCCCAGTTACGTCACCTGTGCATTGTTGCAAAATGGACGCTCGTTCGAAAATACACACAAATTCTCAAAGAGAATTAAAAAATCCATTCATATAATTTTCGAGTGAGCTAAAATCATAGAAACGTAACGACGGTGAAGTTAAATATATTACAAGTAATCGATCTGAAACTAAAAGATATTTTCTTGAATTTGTATTTTGTATTATTCCCGTTTTTATTTACCCCCGGGGGTTATGGAAAAGACACCGCACTCGAGGTCCCTAAATACACGTATGTGCGCATGTTCTGCATGTGTTTCCGCACATTGCGCATTTGAACACAGACACATATTATCACATCTTGCATGTGCTGATGTGCTGCTTGTGCTGCACATACTGGCAGCTTCAGCAGATCACACTTGTGATAGCAGACAACAGCAATAACTTTATAGGTGACGCCAATAGTCAGACTCGTAGTGTTATCAGTGGTGGGAACTGGGTGCATTGGATTGGTAGTATTTTAACAAACACTCGCCAGAAGCTAGCAGTAGTGGGATGGAGTATGATTGACGCTTCTATAGATGGTGGTAGCGTAAGTGTCCCTAAGATAGTTTTCCATTGACAAAAATAAATGCAATACTGGTCCCCAAGCCTTGGTTCTCAAACCTTGGTCCCCAATAGTCCCAAAGTGTGGTCCCACTAGTCCCCAATGAGTGGTCCCCACTGGTCCCCAGAGCATGGTCCCCAATAGTGCCCAAAATATGGTCTTTGCTGGTCCCCAAATACTCGTATATTCGCATGTGCTGCATGTGTTGTGCGCACATTGTGCGCTTGCACACAGGCACATATTGGCACATTTTACACGTGATAATGTGCTACATGTGATATTCGCACATTGTGTACAATCTCATCTCATTGTAGCAGTGATGAATTTAGCAGTAGTGGTGGCCGCGGCCGCGGCCGCGCTGGCCATGGATGTAAACGGTAACATCGTTGGTAGCAAAAGCTTCAGTACTGAGTTAAGACGGTCCTCACCCAATATTTCGGACACTGGTCCTCAAACCGCCGCGGCCGCGCTGGCCATGGATGTAAACGGTAACATCGTTGGTAGCAAAAGCTTCAGTACTGAGTTAAGACGGTCCTCACACAATATTTCTGACACTGGTCCTCAAACCTTAATTGGTACCAAGTCTTGGTCCCCACTAGTCCCCAAAGCCTGGTCCCTACTTGTCCCCAAATCCTGGTCCCCACTAGTCCCCAAACACTGGTCGCCAAATAACAATATGTGCTGCATGTCATTGGCGCACATTGTGCACTTGCACACAGGTACATATTGGAAGATTCTGCATGTGCTGATGTGCTGCCTCTGCTATTTGCACATTGTGTACAAGATATCTCAGTGTTGCGGTGATGGATTCAACAGCAGGAGTGGGGGCGGTAGCAATGATCGTGTAAATGGTAGCAAGAAAATGATGGACGGGAACTAAGGTCAATAGATCGATTTGGTTGGTTGTTTAATCCCGAAGAAGTGATCTGATTGGTTACTTTATCCAAATTAGTAACAAAACAGCCAGGAGAGAGCAAGTCATACTCCAGAAGAACGGAACAATAGTCCAGGGGAGCAGGTCGGAGAAACGACCCAGAATAACAAAATCCGAGTCCTCATAAAATGCGCCTGTTATCTGCTGTTATTGAAAAATTCTGGGGGAATTCGTTCCAAAAAATCCTCTTGAACAAACGAACACATCTGCTATTCGCAAAAAAACTAATAACAAAACGGTAGTTTTGGGGTATTTGGGAGAATTGTCGGGTTTATTTGGGTAATCTTATGAATTAAACGAAGATTCTAGGGGAATCCGTTCTAGAAAAATACACCAACTGAATCGAACACCCCTGTTATTAGGGAAAAAAGCCCCAAAAGGGGCTTTACCAAGTCCGTTTCGAAAGTTTGGGTGGATTTTGGTGATTTGGGGGTGTTTGTGGTAATTAGATTTACTGCCATTCAGACGAACACACCTTCCGAAGATAATCCTGTCCTATAAGAAGGTTTTGGGTAACATAGCAACCACGTGCCACCATAGAAACAAAGATGGCGGCCCTTTCCATACAAAATGGACGACGGAAACACGTATCACCCTAACAACACGAGGTGCTCATGGCCGCTTACATGGGTTACCATGACAACCACATGATATCCATAAAACATAGCGGTATGACGCCACATGAGATCCCCCAAATGAGATCCCCTAAATGTGGGTCGAGTAGAGCATGTCCTACTACTAATACCTTTAACCTGCAGCCATGCGGGTGCAGGTTAAAACATTAATTGATCTATTCAGTAAGACAGCTCACTTGTCTCATGAAGAGAAACCAAATATTAGCCCTTTGGTTTTGCTTCAAGATCGAACTAAAAATAAGTCGGCATTGCCAAAAGTTTCATGGCAACGTATATGGCATGATGCTCTCAACTGAATTTCTTAATCAAACACGTCATGGCTGCTGTTATGAGAAAATTCCTAAAGAAAATCAAAGCAGTTTAGTAGTTACCTTGGGAGGTAGGGTCTACTGACTGAAACATTGCTTGTTCTGTGCTTTTCCACGGAATTCACCTTACTGTCTGGGTGAAAAATATTCTGTGAATGTTTTGTTGTTGGGAAATCCACTCTTCGAGTACTGAGAGCGGAGAGTTGACTACATAATTGTACAAACAGCGACACTAACCACAACACATGTTGTCTGTTGTCTCGCAATTAGTCTATCATTTCTGTCTTTCACTGGTAACAGCTTAACATGATTGTCGTCTAGACCGACGTATATAGCATGACACTGAATTACTGATGGTAAATAAGGTATATGTTTCAAAAGTGATACAACCTGAGAAATAAAGTGTAATGGTTAGGGTGTGTGATGATGTGTGTAAGGCTGTGGGTGAGGTGTGTTTATGGAGGTGGAGGGGGGGGGGGGGGGTGTCTGGATGTGCGTGTATTGAAGGACACAATTATGTTTTTCGTAGAATTTGGAATGTTGATTTCTGATCTCCGGCCTAGAATCGAATCAGCGGCAATCCGCCTGGCGATCAAGAGTCCAACACCTTAACCACAAGACTATTGCACATCGACAAAAACGAAGGCTGTAATCTAGCTTTTTAGATCTAGTTTCTCATGATTACTTGGTTCACTTTCTTACGGCAACTACATGAAAGTGTGCAGTACACTAACTACAGTACGACGAAAGTGCTGTGGGTGGCCTCAGACAAAAACCGAAACGGGCCTGTGTGTGTATATTGAAGGACACACTCGTGTTTTCGAAGAATTTGGATTGTTGATTTCTGATCCCAGGCCCGGAATTGAACCGTCGGCAGTCCCGCCTGGCAATCACTAGACTATTGCACACCGTTAAAATCAATCGTTGGAATCAGTTAGCATTTTAGGTGATTTTTAAGATGACTACTCGGTTCACTTTCCTTACGTAGGGTGCAGGCGAAAACGGCACCGTGCAAAAACGGCACCAACACTCGTTGGCGAAAACGGCACCAACTGGCGAAAACGGCACCAAGTATGGATGGCAAAATTGCTCGTTAGCTCATTTGCTTGATGGGATTCGAGTCGTTCGAGCAATATGTGCGAGTCACTCGAACCAGCAATTGCTCGTTAGCTCATTTGATCGATGGGATTCGAGTCGTTCAAGCAATATGTGCGAGTCACTCGACATAAGACGGAACCCCACTTAAGGAATCCATTTTTTTAATCCCATTTGTGGAATCCCTTTTTCGAAAACGCCTGTGGCTATGGAATCCCTTTTTTTTAAATGAGTCGACGAGCAGTATGTGCGAGTCACTCGAACGAGCAATTGCTCGTTAGCTCATTTGCTCGATAGGATTCGAGTCATTCAAGCAATACGTGCGAGTCACTCGATCGAGCAATTGCTCTAAAGCTCATTTGCTCGATCTGCTTCGAGTCGTTTGAGCAATGATTTACTAGTAACTGCTCGATAGATTATTGGCTTTGGGCATGATATGGGGTTTTATTGTACACAGCGGAGATAACTCTGCATACAGAGTATGGGAAATCAAGCACTGGTGATTATAAGACTTGGACGAGAGAACCAGAGATAGTTTGGATTGGACAGACTGTTAGTGCTAGAGAAACATATGCAATAGGCATTCAAAATGGGATTCTGGGAAAATCAGGTCCTGTACTCCTATTCAATAGAACATACCTCCAGAAGATATCTCGGTGCTATAGCATTACGTGTTATTTTTATATGCCCAAAATGGGGCTTCACGTCTGTTTGGGTGGTTTGGTGTAGATTTAGGCGATTTGCAAGCGTGGTCGGGTCTATTTGGGTAATTAGATATACTCTAGTTCAATCAAACGCACCCTGGTACCCTTTGGTACTATAGCACTACGCACTAAGCCGATAAATTGGGGATTCCGTAGTAAATAAAGTTAATTTCGGTGATTTGGAGGAATTGTCGGGTTTATTTGGGTAATTCTGCGAATCGGGAAATTACGCTTCTACAAAGGAACATACCCTCCGAATATACCCCTGTCTTTTTGTAGGCCTTAGGGTCACATAGCAACCACGTGCTACCATAGAAACCAAGATGGCGGCCTCCAGTATACAAAATGGACGACGGAAACACGTATCACCCTAACAACAAGCACTGCGCATGCGCACTCACCCCACGTATCACTATGGAGATGCCGTCACAAGATGGCCGCTCACGCGGGTTAGCATGACAACCAAACATGGCGCACCAGGTCACGTGACTGTGACGTCACATGAGATCCTGCATGAGATCCTGCCAATATGGCACGTTTCATCCCTCTCCTACTACTGCCTACCATGACAGGAAGCAGCAAAGGAGGAAAGGCCGAGGGAGGAGGCTTTGGTGCTCTTATTGGTGATCTGGTTGAGGTGTTAGCCTCCCTCGGGTGAGGACCAGTGTGAGAGGGGGCCCTCTCAACAAAGGTGCTACATCTCCTCGAGGCTGATGTGGTGTCTTTATTAGGCAAGTATAATCTGCCACTGGTTAAATATTATTTCTGGGGCCTTCATTGGCAAGTTTTCTCTGCCTCTGGCAATTGTCAGAGAGGTTGAACTGGCTTCTGCAGGGAGGCTTCTTTCACAGGAGTAAACCGAGACACGTATAAAACCAACGACCCGGAGTCTGCCCAAAGAAAGACCCTAACTTCCGGGCAGGCCTGCATGTTAACCTATTGGCAGGAGCCTGAATGCGCTCTAGTAGCGTTTATAAAAAGAGGGCAAGAAGAGGGACGCAGGACCAACGCTCGCCTCCCCGGAGGTGGGTGGCCACGACTCCTGTTGACAAAGTTGGAAAAGATTGTTAGTTAATTGTCTTTCTTAACGCTTTTAATGAGCAGTGATCAAAAGATCGTGTTTTAATGACAAGCTGACCGAAACAACCAAGCAAATATCTTCCAAAACATTCAAAGTTGAATAAAGCCTGCGGAGTTACAAACGTCCTAAAATTAGCATTGAATACTGTCCGCGGAAAGTGTTTTCAGATCAGTCTGCTTGTTTCACTTTCAAAAGATTAAAAGTGAGAAAAGGCATATTAAACATTTTATTACTTGAAAGGAAAATGTCTGCATTGTATTCCGCGATGTGCGACTGTCACGCCTTCAACTGACAGAGGGAAGGTACATGTATGAAAAGTCTGCTTAGACATTTTAGTACCACTTGCGCGCGACAGGAACATACCTTTTTTCACCAACCGATGTGCGTAACGTTTATTACAAGTTTTAGAAGCCACCAGGCCTGGCATTTTCAGGAGAGCGATTTATTCGCTCGCCAACTGCTGGCCTTAAAAAAATTAAGGAAGGCAAAAACTAGCCTGGCCACAGAAAATAATGACTCACAGCTTTTCAGGTCTCTGTTATGTTAGTGGTCTCTGTATGACGGTCACACTGCCCCTCCCACACTTCCGGGCCTTTCTGAGGCCCGGATGTATGGGTGGGGCAATGTAGGGGATCTCACAGATATTACCTTGTAGCAACACCAAATAAAATGCACAAAGCCCACAAGGCAGAATTCATTAATAGTAAAACTTCATTTTGCCACTCTGAGCTTTTGTAAGCTTAATGAGAGCTAACCGCTCCCCTAGGCCATGCAAGGGGAGCGATTTTTAACCCTCCTGCATTTCTAAGAATGCTAGGCCTGATCCGCCGGAAAATGAGAAACTCGAGCTTCACTAAAGTTACATTGCCTTCATTTCATGATAAAACGCCCCACCACTCTGCTAGTGATCAAATGTTGATATCGCATTAAGGGGGGTAAGTAGTAGGAGAGGCATGCAACGGCCCCTACTGGACAGATCTCATGCCGGATCTCATGTGACGTCATGTCACGTGACCCAGTGGCACCATGTTTGGTTGTCATGGTAATCCGCGTGAGCGGCCATCTTGTGACGTCATCCCAATAGTGATACGTGATGTGAGTGCGCATGCACAGCGCGTGTTGTTAGAGTGATACGTGTTTCCGTCGGCCATTTTTTGTATACGGGAGGCTGCCATCTTGGTTTCAATGGTAGGACGTGGTTGCTATGTGACCTAAAGGCTTATAATAGTACAGGGATATGTTCGTAGGGTATGTTCGATTGAATCGGAGTATCACGAATTACCCAAATAAACCCCACAATCCCCCAAATCATCAAAAACAACTTTATTTACTAGATATCCCCCATTTTATCGGCATAGAACGTAGTGCTATGATACCGAGGGGCACAGGGATGCGTTCTATTGACTCGGAGTATACTCCAGTAGAGTAGAAGAGCCTATCAAATGGAACAGCTTTGCTTATTGTTACTACATTTAGCAATTTCTGGTATGTTCTTGTTAGTTCTGACCCTATTCCGAGTACTCTTATTGTTTTCATTTATCTAGCTCACCCAATCAGTTCACTTTCCTGGCGCTAACTAACCAATCAAATTGCTTCATCCCCCATAATCTTTATGTAGAGTTATCTTCCCTTATTACAACGGAGTCCTATACGATTCTCATCACCTCTATATCCAATGGCCACTTCCCATGAAATCCCTTTTTTGTGAAACGTCTCTGGTTATGGAATCCTATTTTAGTAGTATGAGGCCATGAGGGCTATGAGAAATTCCCTCAATGAGGTCTAATTTACTATCCCTCGAAAATGAGGTGCCTGGGGATATGGCTGTTAAATACCGAGATGAGGCTAAGAGGGATAGTAAATTATACCTCACTGGGGGATTTTTTCATGGCCCTCATACCCTCAAAAGAAATGAGGCTAAGAGTGATAGTAAATGAGGCCTCATTGAGGGATTTCTCATGGCCTCGTACGACAAAAAAGGGATTCTCCAGACAGTATCCTCGATAGGTATCCTCAAATAATACAATACCAGGCTATAGGTATCCTCAAATATCGAAACGAGGCTAAGAGGGATAGTAAATGAGGCCTCATTGGGGGATTCCTCATGGCCCTCATGGCCTCAATTGAATTTTGCTAATATTTCTAAGATGAAAAAATGTACTGCGAGAGACATGTTTGATATGTTCATCGGCGGCCAAATTTTCATCCATGAAAAAACCTAATTTTCGAACACAGCTACTGGGTTTTATCGCAGAACCTCCAATATTGAGGAACAGTTTGGATATTTTTGAAAGTTGATGAGATAGACCTATATATATTACTTCTGTCTTGTCATCGTTCAATTTAAGAACGTTTTCAGTCATCCATGTCTTGATGTCTGAAATACAAAGTTCAATCTTATTGCATGCTTCATGCTCAAAGGCGGGAGTAAAACTAATATACAGCTGCCTGTCATCTGCGTAAAAATGAAAGTCAAGGCCATGGCTTCGGATAATGTCACCAAGAGGTAAGACATAGACAGTGTGCAGTATGGGACCCAACACCGATCCTTGAGGGACGCCAAAACTCAGTGTGACTTTGTCTGACGACTCATTGCCAATAAGGACACTCTGTGTGCGACCCTTAAGGTACGATGAAAACCAATTAAGTGCTCGGTCAGTAAGGCCTATTCTCACTGCCAGTCTTTCAATAAGAATTTTTTGGTCTATGGTGTCAAAAGCGGCGCTTAAATCCAACAAAACAAGGCATGTTAGGTTGTGCCTGTCCGTGGATAGGAGGATATCATTTTGGACCCTTAGAATCGTAGTTTCTGAACTGCAATTAGATTTGTATGCAGATTGGTTAACTTCGGCTAGGTCGTGGGCCGTCAAATGAGAATTCAGCTGAGAAGCCACCACACGCTCAATAATCTTTGACAGGAATGGAAGATTAGAGACCGGTCGGTAGTTTTTCGGAATCTCTGGGTCAAGTGTTAGCTTTTTGAGAAGAGGTTTTACTAAAGCGTGTTTCGTGCTTGTCGGAAAGACGCCAGAGTGGAGTGGGGCATTGACCAGTTTCAAGATCGGTGTAGTTAACTCGGAACGAGATGCTTTTAACAACCAAGTTGGAATGATATCTTGCATGCATTGCTTAGATGGTGCCTTGGATATTAACCTCTGGATATCAGTTGTAGCTAAAAGTTTGAATTGGGACAACTGTACAACAGCTTTAACACAGGTGCAATGCATGTCGGCCACCTGTCGAAGATTAGATTGTGAGCTCGTATCAACCGAAGCTCTGATAGTCACAATTTTTTTCAGAAAAGAAAGAAGAAAATCTATTCGCAAGATCTTCGGATGACGAATGCTCTGGGAGTACGGTTGTCTTTTGACGATACAGAAGCTTCTGAAGAACGACAGACAGCGCATTAGTGGAATTAACATTAGCTGACAATAAGTCCGAAAAGTATTTCCATTACGCGGATTTGACCAGTTTGTTAACAACATTTCGCTGGCTGACGAACACATAGTTTCGTTTGCCGCCACTGAAGCTCTAGTTTGGCGTACTCTGCAGTGCACAGTTTTGACTGGATCGCTTTGAAACTCCAGATGGGAGATATCAATTTTCTTCTATTTCCATCAAACAGTGTTGCCGCTGGCAACATTCTTGAACCTTAGTTTAGTCAGACCTCAATATTTCCCTTTGGCACACCCTACAGGGCACATTTATGATCGGATTGCTTTGAAACCTGGCATGCTTGTTTGGGGTGACCTCTAGAGGGGAGCTATCGATTTTCTGCCATTTCCGTCGAAAAATGCTGCTGGTGGCAACAATCGTTGAATTTAGTTTAGTCAGGCATCAATATATTCCTTTGGCACGCCCTACAGGGCACATTTACGATCATATCGGTTTGAAACTTGGTACGCTTGTTTGGGGTTACCTCTTGATGGGAGCTATCGATTTTCTGTGATTTCCGCCACAAAATGGGAACTTAGTGCAGTTATGCACCAATATTTCCCTTTGGTACACCCTGCAGGGCACATTTTTGACCGGATCACTTTGAAACTTGGTATGCTTGTTGGGGTGTCCTCTAGATGGGAGCTATGGATTTCCTTCTATTCCCGTCACAGAATATTGCAGCTGGTAACGACCATTGAATTTAGTTTAGTCAGACCTCAATTGTTCCCTTTGGCACACCCTACAGAGAACATTTATGATCGGATTGCATTGCAACCGCATATGCTTGTTTGGAGTGACCACCAGAGGGGAGCTATCGATTTTCTTCAATCTTCAATGACCTTTGAACTTAGTTAAGTCAGGCGTCAATATATTCCTTTGGCGCGCTCTACATGGCACATTTATGATCAGATAGGTTTGAAACTTGCTATGCTTGTTTGGGGTTTCCTCTAGATGGGTGCTATTGATTTTCTTGGATTTCCATAAAAAAATGTTACCGTTGGCAATAGCCTTCAATGAACCTAGTGCAGTTATGCATCAATATTTCCCTTCGGCATTCCCTGAAGTGCACATTTATTATCGGATCGCTTTGAAACCTGGTATGCCTGTTTGGGGTGACCCATAGATGGGAACTATTCTCTTTCTTCTATCTTCGTCAAAAAGTGTTGCAGTTGGCAACTACCTTTGAACTTGGATTAGTTAGACCTTAATATTTCCCTTTGCCACACCCTACAGAGAACATTTATGTTCAAATTGCATTGAAACCTCGTATGCGTGTTTGGGGTGACCTCTAGATTGGAGCTATTTGTTTTCTTCCTTGTACGTCAAAAATGTTGCCATTGGCAACGACCTTTGATGAACTTGGTGCAGTTATGCATCAATATTTTCCCTTGGCACACCCTGAAGGGCACATTCCTCGGTTCGAATCCCACCTGCGGCAACCGCGTTGTGTCCTTGGGCAAGACACTTCATCTCCATTGCCCGCGTGGGGGCACGATGACGCTGTGTACTAAGGCGTACTGCACGTCGATGGTACACATGTCTTCAACCAATCTAACCCTGCCTGTGCTGCAGTGCGGAGTTACGATGTTGGGGAGCTGGCAGCTGCTCGTCGTTTCTTGGTGGTTCTCTCCGGGTACTCCGGCTTCCTCCACCCGTAAAACTGCCACGGTCATGATTAGCCATTGTGCATAAATATGTGACCTTAAACATAAATAAATAAATAAATAAATAAATAAATAAATAAATAAATAAATAAATAAATAAATAAATAAATAAATAAATACTACTGAAGGGCACATTGATGATCGAATCACTTTGAAACTTGGTATGCTTCTTTGGCGTGACCTTTGATGAACTTAGTAAATAAAAACTTAGTGCAGTTAAGCATCAATTTTCCCTTTGACACACCCTGCAGGGCACATTTAGATTGGATCGCTTGGAAACTTGGAAACACACTGCTTGTGTGGGGTGACATCTATATGGGAGCTATCGATTTGCTGACATTTCTGTCGAAAAATGTTGCCGCTGACCTTTGAACTTAGTTTTGACAGACCTCAATATTTCCCTTTGACACACCCTTCAGGGCACATTTATGATCGGATCACTTTGAAACTCGGTATGTGTGTTCGAGGTGACCTCTAGATGTGAGTTATTGATTTTTGTGCATTTCCATAAAAAAATTATTCTCGTTATCACCAGCCTTTCAACTTACTGTATTTGTGCAGCAAATTATCCCTTTTGCACTCTCTGCGGGGTATATTTATGAATTTCCATGAAAAAAAGAGAAAAAAAACATTGCCTCAAGCAATGACCTTCAAACTTAGTGCATCTGTGCATTAACATCTTCCTTTGGCATGCGTTAGAGGGTACATTCATTATCAGGTTGTTTTGAAACTTTGTTTGCTTATGCAGGGTGACAAAGATAGGAGATATTGATTTTCTTTTCATTTCCATCAAAAACTGTTGCTGTTAGCCACTATCTTTGAATTTATTGCATTTGTGCCTCAGCATTCTTCTTTGACATGGCCTACAGGGCACATTTATCTTAGGATTGTTTTTGAGCTTGGTGTGCTCATTAGGCAGGACTTCTAGATAAGAGCTAGTGATTAGCATTCATTTCTGTTTTTTTTTTTTTTTTGCCGTTTGCAATAACCTCTGAATTTACTGCATTTGTGTACCAGCATTCTTCCTCTAACCAGCTTTACAGTTTACATTTAAAATGCATAGATTTCTCAGACGATGTGCACACACAATGCTGTTATGTTTAAATTTCGCCAAATAGCATTGGTACCAATGATATTCAATTTTGTCATTTCATTCATACTTTCTTGTGCTTTCGCAGTTTATCGAGTTGCGTTAAATTCAGCGCCAATAGCCGCGGTATCCTGCCTTCGATGATACTGACAGCACATCAAATCTTCACACGCTGCTTATGGAGCGGCATCAACCCCCCTTTGCTTGAATCACACAAAATCTCAAATGCTTCTTCATTTCTCACTACAATCGGGAGCAGGTCTTCGGTATTTTTTCTTCGCGCATCTTTTCGGATCGCCTGTTTGGGACAATGGTTCTCGTTTCTTTTGGCATTATCAGCCCTCGAAAATACCTTAGAATAGTGTCTGCAGCGAAACGGGGGCACGTCTTCACTCAACGACTGTCAGGACACAAAAGAGCTGGTTGCTGAACGCGCCCCTTTTTATACCTTTCCAACTAATGCACCCGGATGTAGCGCGGAGTACTCGGATATAGGACCACCTCCAGTACTTCTCTGCCATTTCATATGTATCCTCTAATATTCGTACACGAGCACATTCCACCAACCACCAGTCCCGCCTTCTTGAAATCCCTTCTATGGCCTGTCTATATCTACTCTCTAAAGTCAGTTGGCTTAAGCATCAACCCCAAATCAACTGGGTTGAGTGAATATGATCCCAGTTGGGTTCATATCCACTCATCCCAGTTCATTTGGGTTGTACCTTGTCCACTAGCACACATCGGCACGTCCAACGTGTGCTCCTGCGCTGCATGCGGTATGTACACACTATTACACACTGTGTACAAGCTCATGGACACATGGGCAAGTCGAAGAAGGTAATCCGAAGTAGATAGTCGTCCTAACATAGTTCAGGTGCGTGGATGCCGGAGTGAGAGTAGCCAAAATAGTTAGAAGTAGAGGATTCTGAAGGAATCTGAACTGGATAAATAGTTATCTGTGACATTTAAGTAATTAAATACACTCCACTCTACTCGAACGCACCTTTTAGAGGCCCCTCGGTCCCGCTGGGAACCTTTCGGACTCATAACAACCAAGTGCCATCAAACAAGGCGATCCTGTTGACTCCGTTTCGGTACATTCGTTAGGTGATTTCGTGTCGTCTTTGAGTCGATTTGGGTAATCCGATGTACTTCAGTTCAATCGAACGCATCCCTTCCTACAGTAGTACTTTTGGTAACATAGCAACCATGTGTTATCTTAGACACCAAGCTGTATCCCTCCATAAAACAATGGACGACGGAGACACGCGTCACCCTAACACGCGCTGCTAACTCCACATGGCTGCTCACGCGGGCTTCTATGCCAAACCACACATGACGTAATTGGGTCACGTGACTATGACGTCATATGAGACTCACGATGAGATCCTCCAAATGAGAGGAGTTTACCCCTAAGATACTACTCCACCCATCGAAACGAGCTCGTTCCAGTGGGGCACTAAGCTGTGTTTTTGAGAACAAAAATTAAAATATTTAGTCATTCAAAAAACGTTTTCTGTAAGTGTCTTCTAGAACTCGTGTTGGGTCAAAGGTTAAAGGGATAATCGTCGTCATAAAGCGTTTTAGGGAGCGGGATGGAAGGAAATTTGACAGATTCGCTCATTTCTTGTAGATCTTTATTACTCAGATGAAACGGAACCACAAGACCGCAGATCAAACATGCTAAAGGGCTTAGTAGGCGAAAACTGTTGCGTAATAAAGAGAAGTCAGGTGAGGCACCTTTGGGGGGGGGGGGTGGCTGCTATTTAAATTAAGGTCGCGGTCGTTGGAGTTTCGGGAAAACATTGGAAAAGCCACCATAAAGGTGTGCCAAACGTTTAATTTAGAAGTGATGGAGACCCTGGATCACTTTCTCGTAGAATGTCCAAAATATCAGTACGATAGAATAGCATTCACTGGGAGTATACTTAGGAAATGGGGCGGAGGAACGAGGGGAAGTTGGCTTAGGTCATACAAAGGAGAGGGTTAGTGTACTGATAAGTGATAATGTCGCTATGCAGGAGTTCATCTCCCAAATCTTTGGTGTACAAGACAAAACGAATTGGCCAAAGGATATACCCCTGCTTTAGACCTATCTCTCCCAAGACAACGTTTGTTATGTTACCCAGGCTAAGTTCACCTTCTACTTTATATAATGCTTTCAGAATTCCAACAAACCCACATCCCAATTCCAAGGCCTCGAGCGTTCGCCACATACCCTCCCTCCATACTCTACCATATGCCCTTTTCACATCTAGAAATGCCATAAACATCTTTTTCATTTTTGCTTTCGCAAATTCTGTCATATGGGACAGTTTGAAAAGATGGTCAGAGACTCTCCTTACTTCCTGAAGCCATTCATTAGGACTTATTATCTCATCATTAGGAGATATTATGTCATCATTGGGAGATATTATCTCATCATTGCGAGATATTATCTCACTATTATAAGTTATTATATCATCATTTGGAGATATTATCTTATCATTAGGAGATATTATCTCATCATTACGAGATATTATCTCACCATTATGAGTTATTATATCATCATCAGGAGATAATATCTCATCATTAGGAGTCACAAGTTAACAAAAGGATACTTGCAGTGAGAAAAGAAACACCTATGGGTCAATTGTCTAGGCTCCGAACCTGCAGTATGGGCCACTCACTACCAACAATTTGTTAGCTCCTGTCACTCTCTGACGATGCAGGCGGTCTTCATGTCTGGCCGATCCTGCTACTTTATCACATCGCATCACTTACTGGTGCTATAGGGGACACGGTGGCCCAGTAGGTAGAGGTGCAGGCTGCAAGCCGAGAGGTCCTCGGTTCGAATCCCACCTGCGGCAACCGCGTTGTGTCCTTGGGCAAGGCACTTCACCCTCATTGCCTACGTGGGGGCACGGTGGCGTTGTGTACTAAGGCGTACTGCACGTCGATTGTGCACTTGTCCTCAACCAATGCTAACCCTGTTTGTGCGGAGTTCGAATGTTGGGGAGCTGACAGTTGCTCGCAGTTGCTCGTTGGTTCTCTACGGGTACTCCGGCTTCCTCCACCCGTAAAACTGTCGCGGTCACGATTAGCCAGTGTGCAGAAATATGTGACCTTAAACACCAATAAATAAATAATACTGGCGTCATAAGTTGCACTTGTAATACGCCCCTTCCTCACAGCACTCCTCCCACACAGGTACCTACAGTCTTGTTTAACCACTTTTGTAGGTACTTGTTCGTCTTCTGATGTTCTCGGTGACAAACAAGTCTCCACAAAATCGGCAAGACAAACTAAAACTCGTTGTTTTTTGTACGAGGACTCGCATAAAGCAAAGGCAAACATTGTAGTAACCCAGCTACTATTATCTAGGCTCTTCCAAAATTGGAAAGACCACCCCACTCCCGCCACACAGACAACACATTTCGTAGAAGTGGTTGGCGTTCAAGATCTGGTGTTCACGAAGACGAACCTTTAACACTGAACTTTGCTAAATGTTTTGTGGATGCGTGAGATGAATGACATTTGGTGATTTGTGATATCATAGGGCACGTTCCACTCACAAAATGTTTCATTTACTTGTTATTTACTTGGGTTTGAACTACGAAACCCTCATCAAATAAATGGTTATCTCAAGCAATTCAACTGATCTGTGGACTTATGTATTGAAATATTTCAAAGTACATACTAAACTATGTGAGTCAGACAGACGTATACGCCTATTTGACACCTTAGCATTGCACCTGTTCGAGATACACAATAACAGCTACCCAGCATTCACCATACACCCTGCGCACATCTTCTCTCAAAAGTAGGTAAGTTTATAAAGGCCTTTACACAATAGATGCAATGCGGCTATAAAGTAACAAACACCATTTTTTTCATCTCATTTTGCAATTTCTACATGGTGTGATTTATTTATCTATTTATTTATTTATTTATTTTTTTATTTATTTATTTATTGGTGTTTAAGGTCATATATTTATGTACAAAGGCGAATCGTGACCACAAGATGGCGATAAAGTAAAGTTTAGTCAATAGTTAAGCCCATGTTGCCCATTTTAGATGACTTCCACCCCAAGCATTGGTGACTGCGACCTATTTTACAAGTAAAAAATAGCTGGTTTACCACAGTAAATACACACTGCTTCACTTTCCGGGGTTCCCACGTGGGGCGGGGGGGGGGGGGGGGGGGGTCATAGTGTGATGCCTTTAATCAAGCTCGCAGGCCACCAGTCGAATCCCATTGAATCCGGCGCTGTTATCAGCTGTTCATTCACCCACTTTTCGTGGAGTTTGCACGCCGACTAGCGTTGATTCACCGTGATGTCCCTTATGTTCTCAAAGATATACATGTATTCTTTCGTGCTCGAGTCAGGGGAGTAGCTAGGATTTCCTATTGAGGGGGGCATAAGCTTTTTAGACGTGCCAGGTCGATATATGCCACAGGCATATCCGAAGGCCGTAGGCCTGAGGTGGGGTAGATATGGCACTCCCGAACCCACCAATGAGAAGGCCATACCCACTCCATCTCAGGCCTACGGTATCCCCCCTCGCATTTGTGGGGGTTCGGGGCGGGCTCCCGAGAAAGTTTTGAAAATTCAATATCCTCAGAATGAATATGGGACCTTCTGGTGCTTTAATTTTCCCATTTTGTTGGGGGGGGGGGGCTGTAATTTTAAGGGGGCATGCCCCTCCCCCCCCCCGGATACACCACTGACCCCAGTTATAAATACTCCCTTCAATAAATATTTATTTCGGTTTGAAAACATCAAGTTGCTGGAACTTCGCCGTGTAATTATAAGACTATAGCCCCAATAAGTCTTCACTCATTAGTATTTTGTTTACAAACATGTCTAACCGTATTGTAACGTCAATTTAATTTGAGATTGAGAAACATTTCTGGTGTTGATTCAAAGAAAATGAATGTTTATGGTACTTTTAGATTCATTCTTCTGGAATATTTCAGTTGGTCTGAAAAGTGATCCGAAGGTTCGCTTTACCGATCAACAGAAATGTTCCAGACGATTGAATCTAAAACATGGGCGAAGGACTATTTAACCCTCTACACACTGTTGTCAAAATGGCAAAGTTTTCAGCGGCAAATATTTCCCATAATGCAGTTTGAAATTTAACCAAATATAATTGAATAAATTTATAGTTAAATAAAAGAAAAACAAAGTGATTGGAGAAAATTCTGTTGTCCCACTAGAGTGCTAGGGGTTAAAGGCTAGAATGTTTCCAGGTCATAACAGCGACGAATTTCTTAAAGATTTTGAGTGATGGCTTGAGTAGACGTCATGTTTGATCTGGATAATCTGATTTCGTCAATGAGACGGAATGTGACAACCCAGATTTTCTGACTTGTTATAATAATTTGAGTGTTCAGCACTGAAGACCACAGCCCGCTCACATATACTGCTTGCGACGCAGATTGTAAGTTTCACTCACACCTGAACAACTGAGCTCAGTGCTCGATGTTCGTTCTCGGATTTCAATCTGAAGTTCTATGATTCACTTTCATCAGCTGATCGGAAAGATATTTCTTTTACGTACGTGATATCTTTACAAATGCGGCGATTTCGCTGATCCACGCTTCGCTTTTATCCCCATTATTGAAATCGGCAGATCCAACGAAGCGACAATGGAATTTAACGAATGGCATACATACCCAGAACGACATGCGCGCGTGAATGGGTTAATCGATATGACACAAGTGCCATTAGCCCATTCACACGCGCGTGTCGTTCTGTATTTATCACACGCCTTCACGTCTATAAAAAAACAATTATTAGAAGGGCACGCAGCAATTCATTTTGCCTCAGTAAATACACCCCACCCACTTGAGCCATATTGCTTTCGAGCAGTAAAAGTAGGAGGAGCCAAACAGTTTGAAAGTGACCTACTTTCAAAGTATTTGCACCCCACCCCCGTCCTCTTTTAGAGCATGGTATAACCTAAGGCTAAAAAAATTAGTCAGAGGCATAAATTTCGGAAGATTTATTATTTATTCATTTATTGGTGTTTGAGGTCACATACTTATGCACAATGGCTAATCGTGACCGTGACAGTTTTACGGGTAGAGGAAGTCTGAGTACCCGGAGAGAACCACCGAGAATCTACGAGCAACTGTTAGCTCCTCAACATTCTAACTCTGTTCAAGCTCCACTCAAGCAGGGTTACAGCGGTTGAAGACATGTGCACCATCGACGTGCAGTACGCCTTAGAACACGGTGTCATCGTGCCCCCGTGTAGGCAACCGGGATAAAGTGCCTTGCCCATGGACAAAACGCAGATCGTCCCGGACGGGGATCAAACTCAGTACCTCTAGAACAGAAGTCCAACAGTCTACCACTGAGCCACCGCGCTCCTATTTCGAAAGATAGTAATGCTGATATCTCAAACTCGTATGACATTATCGACTTGGATCCTTTGAAAATCAAGTTGAAACTCATTGGATGTTCTTAATATGTGTCAAGGGCTTTCGGGTCACCCTATGGTTGTTGATTGCATATTGCAGAGATATTGATAGCCACATTTTATGCCCTCTAGTGCATTCCAAAAAGTCTGTATGTAAATTTGAATGTCCCAAAAGTGTGCGGGGCAAAACATTTTGAAAGAGGCCGAGTCCACATTTTGAAAGCAGGACACATATGTATATCAGACATATTGAACTGGGACCAATACACGGTTTAACATATAGGGGTGGGGCGGGGCGGGTAGGTGAGTGTCACTCCGTGCAGAATTTCAGGGTTTTGTATTTGTATTTTTGCATGGAGCTCCTCAAATACAGTACACAACAATGTATTTCTGATTTCTTTAATATCCATTTCAGATTCCATTTTAGAACACGTTAATTGGCGTGTACATAATTTATTTCTGGCGTCTTAATTTTTTTCATCTGATTCATGTATGGAAACCTTTAAACGCTATTTACACAAACCCATTTCTGATGTTTTTAAAACCATTTTGCTCCCGAAAATCATTCTCCATAAATACTCTTTCTATATATTTTAATTCTGACCCTTTCACGATTTCCACTTAGTCTCAAATTTACTGATCACGGTAAATTCTGTTTCCCCAGTTAATTCTGTTTTTTTCCGCTCAAAAGCTGATAAGAGCAATCCGATGATATCCTCAATCATGTGTAGGGCTAAAGTCTGCAAACGTAATTTTTGGTGGTGCTTTTTAAACAAAACAGAATAATACTCTGCAGTTTGCCAAATGGAGTGAGATAACTGACTGAGAAATGCACTTTCGTACAGATGCGCCTTCAGGCTACTTTCAATGTGTTGATTATTTGAGGCTTTTCGGTCCTGTTGGCTATGAGTAAAAGAATATTTGGAGCCACAGTAAACAATCAACTACCAACAGGGGCGTAACTATTGGCGTATCCAGATGGAAATGTCCCGGTTGTAAAATTATTGGGGGTGTTACCCCCAATAATTTTACAGTCGGGACATTTCCAATTGGAATGAATTCATAGATTTGCTACTCGGTCGGTCTTACGTCACATACGTAGTTGGTCTCATATCGATTTGTTCCCATATTGAACTATTTCTACTCCCCTGAATGCGCATGCGTGTAAACAGTAGTGAAGATGACAATCTAAATTACTATAGCGGTCCATGGGATGAAAAATGAAAAACTTTCATTTGCCAAAAATTCATTTTTTCACAGAATAAGCGGACATATGATCAAATATTTCATAACATACTCTTTAAAATGATACCAAATACTTTTTGTTAAAATTAGTTTTTAATGGTTCCATTTTCGTTTAACATTTTCGCTTTTTATCCCAGTACATCGCCCTATTAGTTTGTTAGAAAAGATTGATGGGGTAACTTCAAAGTCCCAAAAATGTACTAAATCCTAAAAAGAAAGTTTGAACGGACACAGATTTGATTAAAGCAAAAAATCATTTTATTTGTTCTATAAACATATACTGACGGAAAAAAGAAACGCAAGTTCAGTTTTAGTAATATAATTTTTTTTAACCGTAGACCAAATTCAGTAAAATTTGACACAGTCATAGCTACCTCAGAGAACTGTCTAAAGAATCTTTGGTTAAAATTCAGACAACCATAACCACGTGCGACGCTGCATACTTTCATGAGATTTTTCGACAAAGCGTGCATCCGGGGCACTCCCACGTGCTATGGGCTTGAAAACGTACCAAATCGAAGGTTTGAGCAGTACACATCGATTGCACAACATTTCATTTCAACTCGATTGAAAAGCAAAATGCCGCGAATGTCCGAAGTTGATAGGAGTAGGGCTATCGCTCTAATTATGCAGGGCCAATCGCAACGTCTCGTCAGTTTGGGATCCACGAGACAACGACAGCTCGTTTAGTTGGGCGTCTCAGAGTCACAGGACGATTAGCTGACCGTCCCAGGATCGGATGTCCGACCATTATGTCGCCCCGTCAAGATAGAGGCATACGTCTCTCATACCTCCGTAACAGATTTCAGAAGGCGATCCAGAAACTATTTTCCAAAGTCTTGAACTATAATCTTGACTGACAAAATATTCCAGCTACATTATCAAGGCATACCTTCGAAGAAGGTATACCTTGATAATGTGGTTGGGATATTTTATTAGTAATGATAGTCCGAACAAATTGGATTTTCAGCGGTCATCTTCACAACGACCCTGTTTAACAGCAGTAACCTTATTGGATTTTGGCTCACTCACATCAGGGTGTTTTATAAACAGAAGTGGCAGTGACGGCGTGTAGACTGTGTGTAGAGTGGCACCGACTCTAAAAAGTAAGAACGACCATTCCATTTAGAGATTTGTATATTAGTAGAATTACTTAAGACTGGTTCAAGTTGTACCAGAAATCAATGAAAATTTGATAATATCAGAGTAATATGACAGAATTAGTGACTTCAGACTACGCGCTCGGCACAGTTCTTAACATGTTGCAGTCTATGGGCATTTTCATACAGGCAGTCGACAAGGCGTTACAGTTGTCCAGGAGACTGCTGAGGAATATATAACAGGCTATTCTGCAGTTTTCGTGTCCAAAAATATGTTTTCTTTACTCTTGTATCTTTGATAACAATGCGGGCTGCATACAGCAGTAACCGACCGACATGCATCAGAAACCAGACTAAGTTTTTTTTTACGATTTACATTTTTAAATGTTGCATGATTTCCATTATTCTTGGCCTCAGATTTCCTCATCGAGAATTCCTTATTTACGCACAAACGGGCTAAATGGTAACGCGTGGAGAAGCTGAACCTCAAACATACTCCAGCTTTAGAGAGGCGCGCATCTATGATTCTATAATAGAGTGTGGCCTAGCCATTTTGGATGGGGCTGGTCGGGGGACCCGATATGTGAAAGGCCACTCGCTAAAAACTAAAGTGTTAAAAACTACACTTGAAGTGCCATATTTAACACTTACTGAGTGCTGAACTAGCACTTTGTTGAAGTGTAGATATCCCAGAACTTGACATGTGTTACAATAATACCACTTGACAAGTGTAATGTCGCGACACTTGAAAGGAAACAACGCAGATGACGCGGATCAGGCTCGAACTCTCGAGCCTGATCCGCGTCATCAGCGTTGTGTCTTTTTAATTATGTACCCACCAAGCGCAAATCAAATTATGGACGATTCTGGAAGAACCACCAATGCTAGACACATGGGAAGTGCCATCCATTCAAGTTTCAGACGTCTGACGATTGTAATGTCTAAGTGCTTGAAGCATTGCACTTTTGAGTGTTAAAATCAAACTCTAAGAGTTAGAATGGGTTTAACACCTTGAAAGTGTCAGTTTTAACACTTTAGTTTTTAGTGTGCATTGTGATGGTACCTCCCCGGTCCTAACCCGGGCCTTGTGGTCATTACTCCCTCCTCCAACTTTCCCGAAGGGAAGTGGGAGAAGGGGGTAACGACCGGAGGATCCTAGTTAGGGCTAGCTTCCTCCCCATCCGAGAAACTTCTGAATATTCAGTGCTCTATGTAAGGTAAAAGTTGCATTGAGCTATTTTGTTGGGGCGGGGGAGGGGGTGGGTGGTGGAATGGCCAGAGAAAATGTTAGGGTGTAAAGCCTCCCCTTCCCCACCTCCCCGTGGCGTCCCCACTGGCTTTAGGTGTAGTTTGAATACTAGGATTATCTGATTTGGTAATCCAATATATATTACTTCTGTTTTTCGCTCTTTCATCTCAAGTAATTTTCTACATCTATCGTCTTAATATGCGTTTCGCGTGCTTCTAGCTTACCACACAACGTCTACCGCCTATGGAAAATCAATATTTAACTGAATGTTATAATTCGATTTAGAATTTTTTTTTTTTTTTTAAGCATATGAACACACAAGTACTTTATAACAAAAGAACAAATTGGTTTACAGATGGAATGCACTCTATGGAAATGGCATAGCCAAAAGGCAGTCTTCCTTTATAGACAGAAAGAATATTGTTGACAGCAAGACTTGTGGTATTGACAGATTGAACCTAGTGTTGACAAATTCTCTCTGAGAGGTATAAAAGTGGAATGTGTGAGATTTCAGGTAGGTGTGAGTCCTAATCTGAAAACACAAGAAACGTAAACAAGCCACTACAAAATACCAAGAATCATTAGGGTGGTAAATCCTCCAACAGCACTTCGGCGGCGATCCAACCACGGTACAATGAAGTCGTAGTAAGGTATACAGTAAGCAACGGAATAAGTATACAGGCATAACTTCAACCATTCATGCTTGCAGAAAAGGGGTAGACATGACAATGTTTTCACAAATCTTCTGGCTCAATTTCGGAGCTTCTGGTCTCATTTCGGGTGATTGCAATTTACAGATGACTAGCAAGAAGCAAGAAACTCCCCAAAAAGAATATTCTTAAATTGAGTCCAAGAAAGATTTTGCAGCGAGGAATAGACTCAATTCCATTAGGTTCGAAAGGTGTGAAGGGAGAGTTTAGCGGAAAATTATGTTCGGAGCTTTCGCATCAGAACTTTCCCTGATTGTCTTGTGTCCGTACCAGAAGAATCTGTCTATATTTTATAGACCCCACTGAAGCTGTTAGGAAGGTTTACTGTTATACCAATCATGCATGAAGATCTATTATTGCAGTGTATACTGATCTTCAAATTATAGGATTCCAAAGTTTTTGAATAGCGAGTCAAGGTGTTGTTATATTTTTATTTATTTATTTATTTTTTTGCTACAATACGGACGACCTTTTTCCGAAGAGGTTCTGGCTGGCGCATGCCCCCCCCCCCACCCCCCAACCCTGAATTTCACCAAATAAGTGGCTATGGATAAGGATATAATATAAAGTTTGTTGGCGTTCATAAGAAAGTGTTCGTTTTATTTTATCTGTGTGCATTGCATAAATAGCTTTTGCTATATTCGAGCAGGCAGCTGAAACGTGATGTTTGAAACACAAATGTTCACCTATATGGATGCCTAGAAATTTTTATAAATTTGTCAGCCTGACTGTTACCAGTCGATGGTATGCTTGTGGTATTTAACCCTTTACCTAACATGAAAAGCAGACGACACTTGCAAAAAAATCTTGAATAACTAATTTTTTTCATTTTTTGTCTCAAAGACATAGGTTATGACCCCTCGTTGAAACGAGCTCGACGAGCTCGTTCCAACGAGGGGTCATAACCTATGTTTTTGCGACAAAAATGATAAAACAATGAAAATTAATTGCCGATGTTTGAGAACAGCGCTGGCCGGTTTTGTCCGTTACGTTAGGTAAAGGGTTGAAGAAATACCTTCCCACAGCGTTTGCAGATCTTTGTAGATGAAGCAAGATACATTTAGTTTTACTGGCGTTCAGCGCAAGTTTGTTTGCATCCCGCCAGCTACTTATTTTGGATACTTCACAATTGGGGTCATCAATTTGGGTGTCTAGATTATTATTCCATGTGAAGGCAGTTGTGTCATCTACGAACGATGATATCTTTTAAAAGTTAATTCACTAATATCATTTGTATACAACAGAAATAGTATAGGCCCAAAACTGTCCACACGGGGAACCCATAACTACAGACTGAGAGGGAGAAAACATGTTCATGTATGAAACGAACAGTGTGCGTCCAGACAAATAGTCTTCAAATCACGAATTAGCTGGGGGACGTGGCAACCATTGCTTATCACCAGTTCCTTATCGATATTCATTATCAACCGATAGAATCGGTTGATAATGAATGTCGAATTAGGAACTGGAAATGAGTAACGGTCGTCACGTCAGTCCTATTACTTACGTGACAACCGGTACGTATTTTCAGTTCCTTATTCGACATTCGTTATCAACCGATTTTATAGGTTGATAACGAATGTCGAATAAGGAAGTGGGAATAAGTAGCGGTTGTCACGTCTCCTCCCCTCTCCCAGTGGCAAAACATAAATGATGTATGTACAACAGCGGGCCAAGACACCATGGTCTAAGATGAATTATTTGGTCTTGAACGCAATAAGGATCAACTAAAATGTTCTAGGCTGCTCCCGGCTCTGCACAGTTCAGGCTTAATAAACTCGTAAGGGGTGTTTGGTTGTTGAACCCCGGACGAATTGTGGGCACTCTCTCATGACACCACTATCACAGAAAACCGACGAATGCAATAATCTCCCAGATATCATTGTTATAGATTCCTATTTTAATATCAGAATTGATATGTTCTTGGTTAATAATTATAAACAATTAATATTTTCTAAAAAATACTTTTAATTAGAATAAGCAGACTCTTGCTGAGGTGATTACGTGTGTGCACTGCGTGAACCTTGAATGTACTTATCAACATATTTACAAATACTCTTAATACTGTTACACGGTATCTATTTTCAGCTCACTAATTGCTCACACAGAATCATCCAGAAGCTTAATGAGGTGATTTAATTCAGTCAATCAGCGATTAATGGAACAAGAGAACATTGGAGAAATTCCTCATTCTGGAACATTCTATCTGAAGACAAAATAAAACCGCTGTCAACAGACTTCTCCCAATCATTCATTTGATGTTTTTCATCTCAGTCAAATCATCGAGAAGTGACAATTGTTTATACATTTAGCATTCACTGTAGCATTATTTTAGACAGCAGCTGAGATTATTATATATTCTACGAAATGTTACTTTTGTGGCTGTTGAATAATTTCAATTGGAAAAGTGTTTTCAAAGTTTTGAAGAGAATTTCTTCTTGTGAACTAGGATTCTCCGATTATTCTCGAACTACCTGTGGAGCCGCTACTTGTTGGATATTAAAACCATTTGAATTTAGTTGAGTGCTTTATTGGAATTTATTGGAGACTGGTGGCTTTTGAGTGAACATTTGATAACAATTTACTGGATACTGTTTCTGCAGACACATTTTTGGACATTATAATACAGTAGAATCCTCTTAATTGAATATCCATTTTGCCAGTTAAAAATATTCAATTAACAGGAGTATACAATTAACAGGGATTTGGTCAGTTTCCTGTGTTCTGGAGGTAAACTGACATTTATTCCATTTATCTTGTTTGACAGAACTCCACAAGCTTGGCAAACAATATATAATAGAATAAATGCCTGTATTGTATGTATTGAGGTCAAAAAGGTTGATAAATAAGGGGAATTTGGTGCGTGTCACAGTAATTTTTTCTACATATTACAGAAATTTATATACAGTTAACAGGAGTTACTCTACAACCCATGTGCAATTAACAGATCACATTTGTACTGAAGGTATGGTAAATGGTTTTGTGTTTGAAAATTATATTCAATTAACAGGGATCTACAATTAAGAGATATCCAATTAAGTGGGCTCCACTGCACCAACTGGTCAGTTTCATCAACATACCTGTTACTGGATTCTATTTAACTTTACTTTGGACCAATTAATAAGAATTCTATTTTATTTTTCTGTAAACTATATAGTGTAAAAGATATTCTACGATTTTCTTTTCATATCATTTTTTTAATTAAATTTTGAATAGCTAAATTTTAGTTATTTTTTCTGGATCTCAGATTTCTTTTCTGTTACCATTATTACTACTAGTGTTCAACCGATGAGCAAAAATGGTAGGTGACTGATTACCGGTTATTTGAGCTCACAATCGGCCGATTCTGATGCCGATTCCGATTGTAAATCCGTGCACTACTAGACAAGTCGAGGCTCGAAAGAACAACATTAAACTGGAGATTTTTCACACTGTTAAACTTCGTTGACTAGGGTCACAGTAAAATTTCCAGTCGCGCACACATGGGCGGAGAAACGTGGGAGACGGTTCACATAAACTTTCAGCTTTCTTCCGAATCCCCTACTACAGCAATTTAGTTTGATACACTGAGTGTTAATTGTATTCACCGTAGGTTATGTACTTGGTGGGCAAGATGGCGCGGTGTACTAAGGCGTACTGCACGTCGATGGTACACTTGTCTTCAGCCACTGATAATCCTGCTTCCGCGGAGTTAGTACGTTGGGGAGTCTAACAGTTGCTCGCCGCTGCTCGGTGGTTCTATCCTGGTGTTCTGGCTTCCCCACTCGTAAAACTATCCAACACGAGGTGTAAATAAATAAATAAATATGCTCAACTTAAAACTGACTCTTCTAAAACAAGGCAAATTTTAGCAGACGATAAGCAAATTTGTTATTTTATTTTTTATTTTAATTTTAAAAAAATCACAAAACCATATTTTTCACGTACCAATGAGGTATCGCATTACTGGTTTATTGAAAATTTTGTTGAATGTTTTTTTTTTCAACTGCTCTATTTGAAAATTACGCGAGCGGATGCTTCGAATTCGCTAGATAAAGGCTTAAAACTCATTGAAAGTGCTATACTAGCCGGATTGCCCACCCCGCGGACTTGGAGACCGAGGTGACTATTTTTCGTATAAAGAAATATCCAGTTCTATCTATCGCCCCAGGATTCGAGTTTGGCCAGTCGAACGCACCTTCATCATGGCGAATCTTCTTTCAGAAGCAAAGCAGGAATTAAGGGAGTGAATGCGTTCTTTCTGAAAATATTTTTGCTCCACTGTACATGAACATCTCTCTGAACGTTCTCATGGGATGAAACTTTAAACATTAACAGTTACGACCATAAAATATACGGTAGAAGAAACGGCAACTGGGTATCAGAACTTCTATCATAGTGCTTATAATATAGGTACTAGAGCCGGTAATCAGATTTAAACCACGAGTAGGATAAGGATTTTAACCACGAGGCGCTGCCGAGTGGTAAAACCCTTAATCTACGAGTGGTTGGAATCTGATTACCGGCCTTACTACCGATTTGTTTTATTTATACCATGCTCTTAATAAATAATCGACTTTGTCACTTAAAATGGAGATAAAACGATACTTTCTATCGCAAACACACGGGTTTCTTTTGTTTACATCTCGCCGGTGGCAGTACTTCCGGCTACATGTGAATGCTTGATTGACAGATGGACACATCCTCAAAGTTGATTGAATTTACTTTGCTTTTTCAGTAAAATTATTATTAACAATTCTTAAATTTTATTTTAAATATTTAACTGTAGGTATTTTAAACTTAATAAGTCATTGGACGTAGTAGATAGTACCGCAAAAGTCGTATGTTTGAATGAAACATCGCGAAGTGTACTACTGTAGGTGTAAATGTTTGTAATGGAATTCCCATTGAAAACGTTCTAACCGCGGCAGAAGCTTTACACCGGTAGCGGGGTTAAAAGATACAATTTAACATACGCGCTTTTCACAGATAGTACCAAAGGTGAGCATGGTGTAAATTTTTTTACAGTGCTGTACCGAATGAAGCTGGTGCTATAGTACTGATACAAACCTCTTCAATGGCTAGGTGAGGCATTGACTTGTGACAGTGAAAAATAAATGGATTGTCATGGGGGGGGGGGGGGGGGTGCGGTGATACTATATTACAATATATTACAAGAGAACACATTATATTTGCAAACCTGTGTAGTATATCCCTCCAGTTAGCATTTACGTACTCTGCTTTAATATCGTGTGCTTTTTAGAACTGCTTTTCAGTCGCTGCCTTTGTTGTCTCCTGTCTTCCTTCATTAACAGTAACTGGATGACACTATCGCGTTCCATTATATTTAACATATCACTGATAACGTGTGTTATGTCACTGCCATTCCAATTGTTGTGGTTTAATAACCGTCATATCTGTAGTTTTACTTGCATTAAAACTGAGAAAAACGTTTTCTTGCTGTCCACACTGCAAAGATTTTAGTCAGCGAACACACAACTTCGACTCGACATATTGCATTGGATCTGCTCTCACAATACGTTCCTTTATTTGATTAATAAACTTCCCCTGTGCTCAAATGTACATATAAATGTGTGCCAGATTCGCACCAGTATAGCGGTAGCTGTCATCGATTTCCAGGTGAATCAGCTATGAAAAGCTAATAGGCCACACGTGTTTAATTCAACAGACAGGTGGAATGTCACAAATACAGATAATCACGTCATCTGTGGATATATTTAACCATGTATCCTAACGCACACGATATCCAAATTTGTTATTTTATTTTAATTTTAAAAAAAATCACAAAACCATATTTTGCTCGTACCAATGAGTTATCGCATGACTGGTTTGTTGAAAATTTTGTTGAATGTTTTTTTCAACTGCTCTATTTGTAAATTACGTGAGCGGATGCTTCGAATTCGCTAGATAAAGGCTTAAAAACTCACTGAAAGTTCTATACTAGCCGGATTGCCCACCCCTCGGACTTGAAGACCGAGGCGACTATTTTTCGTATAAAGAAATATCCAGTTCTATCCATCGCCCCAGGATTCGAGTTTGGCCAGTCGAACGCACCTTCATCATGGCGAATCTTCTTTTCTCGATCGCCTGAAAATTAGAACGCATTATGCAGGCCGACATTCCTTGTTTCAGTGAAAAAAAATATATTGCGCTCGAAATCCTTCGAGGATATCCTCTGTAACTCCTGACATTTTCAGTCTCGGGCCAGTTGCGACGTTGAACTGTACATAACGTAATTCAGCATCACCAGGGTGACGAATTTCGTTTCTTGTCTATACAATCTGCAATAAATGCACGTATTACAGTTCTGTGATCACAAAAGGGAGCAGTACATTTGGATCATATCACGATCCTGTCAAAATTTATCGTCTGCTTTTTCAATCACAGAATAGTCGTGAAGAAAACACGCTGTTATTACTACTTTCTCAAATTTTAAAACTGCTTTCTCGTTCAGCTGAACTGAATTTTATTTAATGATGAGGAGGACTGGTGGCAATACTCGTGCATTCCACAAAATTAATTCCAATGGCATGGTTTAGAACGTGTCTACGTTTCTCAAATCTGGAGGTCTGATAAATGTGTACATGTTATAAGTGATTCGGGAGTGTGGTGGCTCATTGGTTACGGAATCGGACTTCAAACTGAAAGGTACATTGTTAGATCCCCGCCAGGGGTAACTTAATCCAGTTTGCTCACGTGGGGCACTGTGTACTAACTAAGGCATACTGCACGTCGATGGGGCACTTGTTTCAACCAATACTAACCCTGCTTGTGTGGAGTTAGTATGTTGGGGAGTCTGGCAGTTGCTCGTCGTTGCTCGGTGGTTGTCGCTGGGTATTCCGGCTTCCTCCAGCCGTAAAACTTTCCGACACGAGGTAACCCTGGCTGTTGAAGGTGTCGTTAAAATCCCAAATAAATAAATAAATAAATAAATAAATAAATAAATAAATAAATAAATAATTTTATCGGTTGATAACGAATGTCTAATAAGGAACTGGGAATAAGTAGTGGTTGTCATGTCTCCGAGATGCTCTGAGATCACATGCGTCTGGTTATTGGAGGTATTTTGGTACCTTCGGGCTAGATTGCGAACATCCATCAGGTAAGTCACTTTTGGAGGAGATCGCTGCTGTATGCTTCGGCTTCGGCGGTTGGTTGGAAGGGCCGGAGAGCAAGTAAACGTAGGAGTGAGGGAAAATGAACAGAAGGTCAGGATGTCCCAATTGTATATTGTAGTACCGAGGCCCTTGGGTCATGTCTCACTAAATTCCCCATCATCGATTTTATTTCAGCAGTTCAAATTATTAAGTATAAAGATGACACTTGGAGGGTCAGACTAAAAATAAGGACTCTTTTGTTCGGTTCCAAAAGCTGGCAATTAACAGTGGTTGAATCTTCACCACAACACATATTATCGCACAAAATGGCGCAGGTGCCTCTGTCTCCCTCCGCGCCCCCTCGGCCCTCGCCCCTCCCGTCTCTGTTAGGTAGGCTGTATCCTCTTTTAGGTCATCATATTGGAGCTCCATTCATGAAAAATTATATTCCGCTCACAATTATACTTCCTCAAGAGAACTTTAGTTCCCTTGCCCAGTTTGTTATAAAAGTGCACATATATACTTCATGTGTGACAATTTTCGTCATTGGAAGAGATCTATGGGAAAGTTCACCCCCTTTAATTTCCGAAAGCTGTCAATAAAATTAACAGTGGGCTATGGGAATTTCATTTTAAAAATTAAAATTTCGAGATGTTAGCGAATTTCTATCATCGATATGTGCATCTTCTCCAAAACTTAAGTCATTTTTACGGAGTGCAGAATAAAAATACAGACGCTGGCTTTTCACATTTTTTTCTCAGTCGGTTTGAACGTTTCACTATTATTCAGGTTGAAACCCATTTAGGAATAAGAAAACGGGAGTTTTCCCCATCTTTTGATGTTCTGTAATTTTATCTGCCCATTATATTAACAGTGTGCCCACCGTGACATATAAGACAGACTCTTCCCTTTCCATTAATACAAAAGTCTAGGAGGTGAGATTTGCAACTTTTTCCCTGGAAGGAATAAAATCCTGTAAAGACGCATTCGCTAAACAAAGAGCTGAAGTGGACTTATGTTGATTGGTGAAATACTGATAGATATTCTTAATGACGGATTATATGTGAATTAGTTGTTTCTAATTAGCTTGCTAAAACGTGAAGTTTTCCTTTTGTTACTTTTATTAAATGAAAACAACAGATAGCTCTGAGAGCTGTCTTCTGTTTTCGTTTATAAAAATTAACAAAATGAAGAATGACTTTCTTACACTAATGTCATAGGGGTTTTCTCAACAAGTACTTTTTCTTAAGTGAACCTTCCACGCTCGTCCAATAATTTCAAGGGAGATAACTTTATCGAAAGCTGATTTTCATGACGAGAAAAGTCAGAGGACTCTGCGAATGTTAGACTTACATCAGAAGATTAAATAATGGGGTCGCCGTTGCTAAAAATAAGTGTTTGCTGGTGGGAAGTCTTTAGTTTTTCTGCTCGCTCTACATCCTCCACCTTTCCCTATCACTGTGATCAAAGGTCAACCCTTAGTGCAACATATTTTAGTATTTTTATAGTTATAAGCTGTGTTTTCCATGTTACTCGCCAACTTTCTTTATGGTAGGATACTCATAAATACATCTGTGGTAAAGGAACACTTCTCCACAACGCCACTCCTCCCCAGATCACGAAACCCTCTTTCTCTCACTTGTATCTACCCCCCCCCCCACCCCCCACCCCCCACCACCAATATCACAATTCCGGTATTACTTCAGATTCCCCTTTCTCAATGACCAAGTCAGAGTTATATTTTCCTATGAACCAACGGTGCCCACCCAGTAGCATATGCAGTTCTGATTTCCTCTGATTATCGTTCTTTGTCTTCACTATGCGTAAATCTGTGTATATTCTTAACGTTGCAGGAGAGCTTGGACCATAATTTTCCACAAACAATGCTAAAATTCGTTCTGTATGTGAGTCTTCAAGTTGGTATACTAATTTTTAAAGATTCGTCATGGATGGTTTGTAATTTTAAATCTGGATCGGTGCTTCTTATTTATTGATAGTTATTTTCCCTCATTAACCGTTTACCCAACGTAACGATCAGAATCGGCCAGCGCGATTCTCAAAAATCGCCAATTAATTTTCATTATTTCTTCATTTTTGTCTCAAAACCATAGGTTATGACCTTTCGTTGGAACGAGAGGTTATGACCTCTCGTTGGAACGAGCTCGTTCCAATGAAGGGTCATAACCTATGTTTTTGAGACAAAAAAAATAGTTGTATAAGAATGTTTTTGTAAGTGTCGTCTGCTTTTCATGTTAGGTAATGGGTTAACAGAAGCTAAACACGTTTTCGTTTAGAGTGGTTGGGGCATGTGTTCCCTTTTGCTACTAGACACATACGTGTGGATGGGTGGGTGGGTCATCAATAAATCGTATAAATAATGAGATTGTGCCCCTGCCTCTCTCTCTCTCTCTCTCTCTCTCTCTCTCTCTCTCTCTCTCTCTCTCTCTCTCTCTCTCTCTCTCTCTCCATCATGAACACTCGTGAAGACGACAAAGCCCAGGTCTGCCAGAAACGTCCCAAATCTAAGACCGTTCGTGCCGACAACGTAAGTAATGAACACCTTATCTATGGTGGCTTATCTCTCTATGGAATCCTGGATGCAGAATATATTCCCCTAAGATGAAAATGGGTATTGTCATAACCATTCATAGGGGCAAAGAGAGTACTGTAAATAACCCAGACAATTATAGGCGCATAACATTGGTATCAATAATTTTAAAATTGCTTGAAAGAATTCTCCTTCTTCGTTTTGAAGCAAGGCCCGTCTCAGATTTTTTCCCGAATCAACTTCAATTAGGATTCGAAAAAGGTGTATGGTGTCTAATGAACTCGTTTCTTATCAATGAATCCATTGTGTACGCGATGGAGAATCACTTAAAATCATATGTCTTCTTTCTAAAATGCTAAGAAAGCATCTGATACTGTGCAGCATACGGGTCTTTTTTACAAACACTGTGGGCTAGACATCCGCAGTAAGATACGGAGAACAATCGTTAATCTGTACGAAGATGTATTAGAGTGTGTTCTTCGTCAAGGTTATCGCTCTATGCCGTTCAAAATACTGCCATGCAGGCACCAGCCAAGGTGGAATTCTCTCACCCTTTTTGTACATAGTCTTTTTCAACGACATGTGGGGGTGTGATCTAGCTTTTCCCATGAACGAGCTTCCTTGTTCGATTCCCTCGAAAACCGACAACGTAACTCTCATATCTCTTTATAAAAACTGCCTTGATGATATGATATGCTTCTGTCAAATACAGTCGCTGAAGTGCAGATTATCGTATTCACAAGGAAAAACAAAAGCTGTTTTCAACGAAAGCCAGCATGCTTATAGAAATAGAAAACCCAAGTGGCATCTTGGTAAACACACGATCGATGAAGTCGAAGAACATAAACATCTAAGCACCAAGTATAACAAAAACGGACTGAACGATCGAAGAATGTTTGCGGTAAAAGTCATGGGAGAGATAGCTTTTTTCTTGTCAAAAAGAGCAACGCGATGCAGGGCTTCTCGCCGCGCTTGCACATATAAAAAAAATTTACGGAAGTATATCTGTATATCACGGATACTTTATAGCTGGGAAATGTGGGATCACATTTCGGATGAAGAACAGACAATGCTAGAACGCTTTCACCGAAGGTGCCTGAACAAGATAATCGGTTTTCCACAGATCACTCGAACAGACGCAATCCCCTGCTTACGCCGACAACGCATACTCCTAGCCAACATAAAATATAGGTGCCTTTTCGTGTGTGGTCAGCTGCTCAACTGCGCTGTTCAAAAAAGTGTTCCCAAATATATCATCTACCCCAGAATGTATTTTACAGCTCTTTTTTGGTATACCTGTCGACAGTTTCCAAACAAACGCGCCCAATCTGTTTAAAAAGTACGACTTCTCAGAAACTCTGCTCGATTTTCTGGACTCAGGCGAGTTTCCGCCCTAAGCGCTCTGGACATGCATGGTGAAAGAAAATATGAATCTACACGCGAATGACAGGGAGGCCCGTATAGCTTCTAAAATCATAAAATGGCGTAAAGTCTCTGCTGGCAGGCTGGTCCTCATATTTTTATCAAAAAGGGAAGACGTGACCACGTAATCTTCACATGTACTGGGCAAGCGTATTTTTAGCTGTCAGAGACTGCAATCGTAGCACCATTTTTGTATCGATTTTGTTTGCGACGCGTGGAATCAATTAGCAAAAACAAGCATGTTACGCTGAAATGTCCCTCCGAAACTGCCTCTCAGATACGTAATCATCTCTGGGTTGATATCATCAATAAATTTCCCTTGGAAGTATACACTTACCTAGACCAAGCCACCGGTGAAGATAAGCTTTGTCTGATGCCCGAGAGAGACGATCCCGATCTGATTAAGGGCCTATATAAGTAATGAAATTTCGTTTATTTTGAAAATTCTCACCTCCGATATTCCTTCAATTCAAATTAAATATACACAAAATGTGCATCAAAATGAAGGTTGGGATGTATAGAACACGAAACACATGTGTAATCAACTCATAGAGTCGACTGTAGGCACCACTGGTTCCTGGAAGTCTGCTGCCGTATTCGCATCAGAACTGATAATTTAATAATTTTTCAGGAAAACAACTTATGGCCAAATGTGCTTTACATATCCAAGAACAAAGCTAGGGGATAAATTTGTTTCAAAACACGGCGACAGAGCTGAATTGGGAAAAATTCCAAAGCCTTTGCTTTTGTTTCCGTATGAGTATACTTTCGCTTTCAGGTCGACATCATCGGACAGAAAAAGCATGTAAAAACAACGCCGTCTAAAATCAAATAATGAAAAAGATCGCCTTCATACAGTATACTGTTATTAGATAGAGATTGCACAGTTGCCATATTCAATGCAAGGTATCATGATACCTGTTGAAATTTCGTAGAATTACGATTTTGTTTTTTTGATGGAAATTCGTGGTAACGAGTGATTTGCGCATGTCTGTTCAGCATGGAAACCATCTTCAATAAAAAATGCAGACAGTGTTGTCCTTTTCCAAAATGCAGACCTATCGCTGTATTCGAAAGTGTTTTGAATGCCCAGCTTTGTTCTTGGATATATGAAGCACATTTGGCCACAAGTTGTTCTGATGAAATATTATTTTATTATCAGTTCTGGTGCGAATACGGTAGCAGACTTCCAGGAACCAATGGTGCCTACAGTCGACTCTATGAGTTGACTGCATATGAGTTTCGGGTTCTATACATCCCAGCCTTCATTTTGATGTATAATTTGTGTATATTTAATCTGAATTTAAGGAATATGAGAAATGAGAATTTCAAAATAAACAAAATTCCACTACTTATATAGGCCCTTAACAAATTTTCTCAACTGCTCAACGGGCATGGTTTTCTCTTCGTTTGCTGAAAATTTTTCTTTGACTTGTGAAGCTTGAAAGTTAATCCAAAAACACTGTCAGAGACACCTGAGGCCCCGTAAGGCCTGGGCTGACGTGGGGTTATTTAGTCCCGCTGATGAAGTTGCGGGAAAATTAGACCAACGTGGAGGGTCGGAATCCAAGTGTCGCGAACTCGGCGCAGGGAGCTGAGTTAGACCGACGCCGTGATTCCTTCTCTGCCAAATTGACCTGAAATAGGTTCGATTTCCGTTAGGTGTGATTCCTAATCACTTCAGGCTGCGTAATGGAAAGAATGATTTAAAGTAACAACGATTCTTTTATTTACACATAAAAATAAAGCCGTTTCAATATTTCAACAATCAACAATTCGATTCTTTTCACAGAAATTTGGTTGCTAGAGTTAAATAATTCTCAACAATCATATAGTCATTCTATAGCCCTGTGCTGGCGCTATAGTCTACGCACTGGAAATGTTACTACCGTGAGCTCGCCATAAGAGCTTCACAAATCTGAAATGTTATTACTGTGAGCTCGCCATAAGAGCTTCACCCGCTTAGGCTCAAATGTCAACGTCTGCGCGTAACTGTAACTCTGGCTGTCGGAGGGTTCCGACCAGCAATGTTCGTCATCTATAAAACCACCGTACTTCTGATTTGGGACAGATATTGTCTACTCATACCTTATGTGCCTTTTGAAAGTTCTCCGTGAAAGTCCTATTGAAATATTCACCGTTCCTGGTTGAATTCACGATTCACAAATGCCCCTTTTTGTGCTAGGGCGAAATTGTCACTCACACCGATCTCCAGTCGGTATTACGATGCTTCGACAGCAAAACAAACTACTCACAACGCAATCAGTCTGATGCTTCAAGGGGTTAATATGCACAATACAATTAACCTACACTTCTGACTATTGCAGGCTGATACCTGCTACTCGACAATCTAAACTTTAACGTGTCACCTTGGGTGTTCTTTCTCAACGAATTTGGCACTCGTAGCCGCCTATCAACCTTAAGCTAAATCAATCGTGGGAATGTCCTCTCTGGCGATTCCAGCCGTTTCAGGGTCCTGTGATCGAAGGTACCCCTATGCCAGGAAACAGAGTCTGCCTGTCCTGGACTTCACCGACGTGTGTGTGACCCCAAGTGTGTGTCTAATGCTCTGCTCTTCAAGGTATATATACTTTTTACCCTAAACTGTCAGGTGGACGGACGCTCATCTGTCCACCTGTCAAAACGGTTGGAGATGACGTATATCGAGGCAGAATCAATACAAGTCATCTCGCGCGTGACTTAACGGTGATTTCACTTGTCGAGAAAACCGATTCGTTTCTGCCATTCATTGTCATGACAAACATTTCTATCTCTTAGAATCTCGTTTCTCAATTGGCCGTGACGATATCCTGCCACCAACCGATTACGTCTCGTAAGACTCGCGACTACTGTATAAATTAAATGAGATTAGACCTTATCTAACATACCGTTTCTCCCCTGGGTCCCTGCGCTGAAGCTGGATATACACCACATGTGTTTTTTCCATGTCCAGCTTCACAGAGAAGTGAAATTCACGTAGGTTTTTCGCCTTGATGCGGAATATCTTTTGAACTTACAATATCTCTATATATGAGGCCCCTTGCCCCTATATTTAGGCTGGCTTTGCCCTGACAACTCCCTTCCCGAGAGAAACACCCTGTGTATCTCTTAAAACACAAGGGGCAAAGCCACGCACGCTCGCCTCTCACACCTTTTTACAATCTACCCATCATGTTCAAGACTACAAAACTGTACCCTAGTGGTCGTGGGGCTCATGACCGGGCTCATGCGTCGGCCATGTCGATTCCCACGACACACACGCCACCACATGCTCCCGTCTTGCGGGTTTACATATGGAGAGTAGCCTTATCCTTAGATTTGCAGCACTCCCCCTCTCTCTCTCTAATACTATATATTTACACCTAAACATACACATTTTTATACACATTCGCCCATTTTGCGAACAGTTCACTTGGCACTCACTCCGACGAGTAACACCGTCCGCGCCTTTGCGTCAGATGGGTTAATTCCAACGGAGTGTAACTTCGCCCCCCCCCCCCCTCCCCCCATTCCCCTATGTCTTGTGAAGGGGCAAACGACCCCTGCATTATGTTGAGCCTCACCCTCGCAAAGCTCAACCAGGGGATTAAAATTGTGCCTCACACACTCACACATTCAACACACAGATTTCCCGACCGCGCCTTTGCGACAGACGAGGTTAGTGTGCCTCACTCTCGTTAATAAAAACAAACACAGTTTCCCCGGGCCTTAACACCGGGTTTGTGCGTCCCACACTTACAAAACTCGACACACAGGCTCCCCGTCCACGCACACGCGACAGACGGGGCAGTGTATCTCACATTCGCACTCACAACCAACTCTACTCAGCAGTCAGAGCAATAATAATACTAAAATAAGAAAATTCCCCCGGGCCTTAACACCGAGTTTACGAAACCCATCACCTCACCCACAAAAATATTTGCGACTGGAGCCCCCGTCCCAGACACCAGGCCCACAGCCACCCAAGTATTGCTTCTTTATAACCACCGGCCATTGGTAGGGGCCCGGTTCCCAGTATCCCCTTGGGTAACCCTTGACACACCCCTACTTCTCGCCCCGTTATTTCTACGGGTATTCCACCAGGGTCCCCATACCCTGTCATTGTCGCATTCCCAAGAGCTTCCCTTGGCGCTGTATCCTCCAGGCTCACTCGTACCGGCGATTACCTTCGTTCGAACGACACCGGCCGCCCTTGGTCCCTGGGCCGTCGATCCCTCGGTCCATTGCGACGACTTCTTGCGCACCTTGGGCGCTGTGCGCCCCCGGCACTCACTGCGTGGTCTCCGCCACCTAGGATGCTTCTCCTTTGATTTGTGGATCCTTTCCTCGGCCCCCTGGACACCCATCTTAGCGGTCCCATCCACTTTAACACACTCAACTTGTGTTGACCCGTGCCCTCTCAATTCTGGGGAAGTTTGCCCAGCTATTTGCGTGGGTCTGGCCTCCCCTCTCCACCTGAGTGACACCGACTTCTTGGGGCGCTCAACTCCCCCACATAAACTTGCTTGAGGGTCTTTCCCCAATGACCCCATTGGGTTCCCTCGCTGTTTGGCGTTTAGCCTGGACCGCCTGCGGCCCCTTCTCCCTAATTGGACAGGAGTCGTCCCTCCTGAAACTTTCCGACATTTCGTCGTGTAGGGGCCATCCCCTGGACCATCGGATTGGTTCCCCCTGGGAACCTTCCCTTCCTTACTCGGTACGTTACCGAGTGCGACCGCCGAGGGTCCTTGCCCACCGACTTGAACTTCCTTTGCCCTCGTTGGGCCCTCACTTGGCCCCCTACCCCTGGACCATAACTCATCAGGGCTTGCCCTCACTCCTGGGATATTACCTATGACCAGGTCATACACAGGTGATTCAATGCACATGGCTTCCACTTCGCCACAATAAAATGGGGTATCCACCGTTATCCTCGCGATGGGGAACCTTCTAACGGTCCCATCTATCAAAATACACAAATGGTCGCGCCCCAACAATTGCTTGTCGTCAACCAGTTGCCTTCTAACCGCTGCAGAGGAGCATCCAGAATCCCGGAGCAGACGGACTTCCCTTTGCCCCACATACCCTGGGTACACTGGCATATCGACCTTCTCCTGCGAAGTTGTGAGCCTCTCACACATGCCACTTATAATCGGGACAACCTCCCCGCCTTCCAGCCTTAATTCTCCCTCTTGTATGCATTCCCGGAGGGGACTGTGTTCTGGACCGATAGTTTGACAGAACGCTGCCGTCTGTCTACTGGGCCCTGGATCTACGCGGTCACCTTGCTTCCAACCCCTTGGTGCTGCGTTCCCGGCCCCTGGCTGAGGTGGTCTAATGTTCCCAGTGGTCCTAACCTGCTTCTGCCAGCAGTCCCTGGCAATATGACCCCGCTTGTTTCAGATAAAACAAGTGGTGTCCTTGGGAGTGCTCTCCTTCCGGCTGGTCTGCGATGCAGGCGGATTGGGGTGGTGTTGCCTTACGGGTGCCATTGCCAACCCGTTTGCCCCACTCCTAGCCGATTTGGGTGCGTTTACACTCCCACCGTGGGCCTCGATGTAGCGTTCTGCCACAGTTGCCATCTCATCATAGGTGGGCGGACCCCTTTCCTTGATGAACAGGCCCAACTCCTTGGAGCATGTAGTTAAAAATTGCTCCCGGAGAAATAAATCTCGCAGGGCTCCATATGACTCATTCACTTCTGCGAGATCAGTCCAGCGGTCAAAGTACCGCCTAGCTCGGGCAAAATACTGAGGTACTGTTTCTCCCTTCTCCTGCTTAATTTCTCGGAACTTGGTCCGGAATCCTTCTTCAGTGAGCTGGTATCTCCTAAGGATGGCATTCTTCAGCTCACTGTAGCCGTTAAGAAGTGCAGGAGGCAGGAGGCGTACTGGTATAAGCCTCGGGGGCTTTACCTGACAACAAAGGGCTCAAGCACATAGCCCATGTGTCTTCTGGCCACATTTGACTGGAGGCAAAACGCACGAACCTCTCCAAGTACGAGTCCAAGTCATCTGTGCTTTCATTAAAATGAGCGAGATGGGGGCGTGGGGCATGAATTGCTACCCCTGCACTCCCATCCCCTGAGCGCCAACTTTCATTCTCCACATCGGCCCTTGCTCTGAGGAGCTCTAATTCTCTCTCGTGCCTCTGTTGTTCGAGCTCTCGTTCTGCCTCCCTTGCCTCCCTTGCTAATTGGGCTTCCCTCTCTCTCGCCTCATTTGCTAATTGAATCTCTCTCTCTTTTGCCTCCCTTGCGTCTTTCTCACGCTCTCGTTCTAATTGGGCTTCTCTCTCTCTCGCATCATTTGCTAATTGAATCTCTCTCTCTTTCGCCTCTCTTGCTAATTGAATCTCTCTCTCTTTTTTGCCTCCCTTGCTGCTTGGGCCTCCCTCTCCCTTGCGTCATTACGTAAGGCAATCTCCTTGGCCTCACGTTTCTGCTCATCTTTAACGAACTTCTGAAGTTCGGCCCCCTCAAGGCCCATTTCCTTGCCTAATGATACCAGTTGGGCGAGGGGTGTAACAACATCCATTTTGATTTTTTCTTTCTATCTTCAACACTCGTCAGAAAGAATGAAGAAGGAAAAGAAAGAAAGAAAAAAAAATATGGCAAATAATCCTAATTTACCTGTGTAATTTAACGTAATTAAACGCCCCAATATTCTGAAACCTACCGGAATTATAGTGGCTATTAAGTATCCTCTTGGGGACTACTGTATTGCGATATTAAACCCTTGAACGGCATCAGCTGACCGAACGCGTCAAAACATAAACAGAACCGCCGTTAAAATAAAACAAAATTTCCATATAGCCATTTTTTTTACCTTTTAGAAATATCCTGGTTAGCGCTCGCCAATCAATGTCAGAGACACCTGAGGCCCCGTAAGGCCTGGGCTGACGTGGGGTTATTAGTCCCGTTGATGAAGTTGCAGGAAAATTAGACCAACGTGGAGGGTCGGAATCCAAGTGTCGCGAACTCGGCGCAGGGAGCTGAGTTAGACCGACGCCGTGATTCCTTCTCTGCCAAATTGACCTGAGATAGGTTCGATTTCCGTTAGGTGTGATTCCTAATCACTTCAGGCTGCGTAATGGAAAGAATGATTTAAAGTAACAACGATTCTTTTATTTACACATAAAAATAAAGCCGTTTCAATATTTCAACAATCAACAATTCGATTCTTTTCACAGAAATTTGGTTGCTAGAGTTAGATAATTCTCAACATTCATATAGTCATTCTATAGCCATGTACTGGCACTATAGTCTACACACTGGAAATGTTACTACCGTGAGCTCGCCATAAGAACTTCACAAATCCGAAATGTTATTATTGTGAGCTCGCCATAAGAGCTTCACCCGCTTAGGCTCAAATGTCAACGTCTGCGCGTAACTGTACCTCTGGCTGTCGGAGGGTTCCGACCAGCAATGTTCGTCATCTATAAAGCCACCGTACTTCTGATTTGGGTCAGATATTGTCTACTCGTACCTTATGTGCCTTTTGAAAGTCCTCCGTGAAAGTCCTATTGAAATATTCACCGTTCCTGGTTGAATTCACGATTCACAAATGCCCCTTTTTGTGCTAGGGCGAAATTGTCACTCACACCGATCTCCAGTCGGTATTACGATACTTCGACAGCGAAACAAACTACTCACAACGCAATCAGTCTGATGCTTCAAAGGGTTAATACGCACAATACAATTAACCTATACTTCTGACTATTGCAGGCTGATACCTGCTACTCGACAATCTAAACTTTAACGTGTCACCCTGGGTGTTCTTTCTCAAAGAATTTGGCACTCGTAGCCGCTTATCAACCTTAAGCTAAATCAATCGTGGGAATGCCCTCTCTGGCGATTCCAGCCGTTTCAGGGTCCTGTGATCGAAGGTACCCCTATGCCAGGAAACAGAGTCTGCCTGTCCTGGACTTCACCAACGTGTGTGTGACCCCAAGTGTGTGTCTAATGCTCTGCTCTTCAAGGTATATATACTTTTTACCCTAAACTGTCAGGTGGACGGACGCTCATCTGTCCACCTGTCAAAACGGTGGGAGATGACGTATATCGAGGCAGAATCAATACAAGTCATCTCGCGCGTGACTTAACGGTGATTTCACTTGTCGAGAAAACCGATTCGTTTCTGCCATTCATTGTCATGACAAACATTTCTATCTTTTAGAATCTCGTTTCTCAATTGGCCGTGACGATATCCTGCCACCAACCGATTACGTCTCGTAAGACTCGCGACTACTGTATAAATTAAATGAGATTAGACCTTATCTAACATACCGTTTCTCCCCTGGGTCCCTGCGCTGAAGCTGGATATACACCACGTGTTTTTTCCATGTCCAGCTTCACCGAGAAGTGAAATTCACGTAGGTTTTTCGCCTTATGCGGAATATCTTTTGAACTTACAATATCTCTATATATGAGGCCCCTTGCCCCTATATTTAGGCTGGCTTTGCCCTGACAAACACAATCATTCAATGTAGCTAATAATCCGATACTTTAATACGCGCCTACAGCCAGAGACGTGGCGACAAGGGAGGGGAGAGGGGGGGGGGGGGTGTCACCCCCAATCCTGGCAAAATTTCCAAAAGTTGGAAATTCAGATTCCATAACCCACCCCACCCAGCAGAAACATTTAAAGATGACAACACACGTATAACGTGGAATGCGCTCTGCGGCACAGCAACGGGCCTATTACACTGAATCTGCTCATACATGCAAACATCACTTCTCATGCAAAAAGTGACTCACACAGTCTATCATGTGTACCCTGAGGAATCTCATGCAACAATTCCCTCGATACCACAGTACACAGGCCGATTAGAAATTGTAATTCCAACTTATACTTTGAAATAAATCAACATGTCAACGATTGACTTGTACGATCTACAAATAGCTAAAACACGAACAATTTAGAAATACGGTGTATCGGTGAATAGCGGTCAAAAAGACCACTTCTCTGCTAACGCAGAAAGAATATCACTTATATCTCATGCAGTTAACTATGCTCTTCCCATGCAAAAACATCAACTCCGCATCTTCATGCAACCAGAATGAAATATAAATAAATGGGTATCCGTCTACGGATGGAAAGAAACCAGACAATTGTTATTATGAAACCTCTTAAAAATATAGGCCTAGCTGCATGGACTGACAACGCGAGACTAACCAGTTAATTAGAAACTCATCCCCTCGAAAAGTTCGTTCCCACGAACTCGTGCAGCATACCTTCAAGTACAGTAACCTTCAGATATTTCTGCCCACGGTCATGGAAATTAGCTTCCGTCCAATTCGCATCTCAAACGACAGAAACTTCATGGGCAAGTCATGAGCAGTTGGAAATTCCATCCATCTGGATTTTAGAGCTCCGTTGGTGATGCTGATGCCTCCTTTACTTCCCAAATCCAACTCGGTTTCAAATCGGAAAAAAAATCTTACTGTTACTATTTACAACAACAGTGTACGCAATATCGAGCTTCAGAAGTATGCATGATGTCAATCGGTACGAGATTTATATAGTACGTTACTTATCGTATTAAAAAAAAATCCTCGAAATGCACTTCAAGAAAATCACATCATGTAAAATCGTTACCCTGAGTTAATTCCATCATTCACAGTTTCAAAATCATGACACATCGAAAATTGATCATTCCTGCATACGAGCAGATTTAAGGGCCTACATAAGTAATGAAATTTTGTTTATTTTGAAATTCTCACCTCTCATATGCCTTAAATTCAGATTAAATATACACAAATTATACATTAAAATGAAGGCTGGGGTGTATAGAACACGAAACACATGTGTAATCAACACATGGAGTCGACTGTAGGCACCACTGGTTCCTGGAAGTCTGCTGCCGTATTCGCACCAGAACTGATAATTTAATAATAATTCACGAAAACAACTTGTGGCCAAATGTGCTTCACATATCCAAGAACAAAGCTAGGGGATAAAAATTCTTCAAAACACGGCGACAGAGCTGCATTGGGGAAAATTCCAAAGCCTTTGCTTTTGTTTACGTATGAGTATACTTTCGATTTCCGGTCGACGTCATCGGACAGAAAAAGCATGTAAAAACAACACCGTCTAAAATCAAATAATGAAAAAGATTGCCTTCACACAGTATACTGTTATTAGATAGAGATTGCACAGTTAGCATATCCAATGCAAGGTATCATGATACCTGTTGAAATTTCGATTTTGTTTTTTATGGAAATTCGTGGTAACGAGTGATTTGCGCATGTCTGTCCAGCATGGAAACCATCTTCAATAAAAAATGCAGACAGTGTTGTCCTTTTCCAAAATGCAGACCTATCGCTGTATTCGAAATTGTTTTGAATGCCTAGCTTTGTTCTTGGATATATGAAGCACATTTGGCCACAAGTTGTTCTGATGAAATATTATTTTATTATCAGTTCTGGTGCGAATACGGTAGCAGACTTCCAGGAACCAATGGTGCCTACAGTCGACTCTATGAGTTGATTACATATGTTTTTCGGGTTCTATACATCCCAACCTTCATTTTGATGTATAATTTGTGTATATTTAATCTGAATTTAAAGAATATGAGAGGTGAGAATTTCAAAATAAACAAAATTCCATTACTTATATAGGCCCTTAATGTTAGGAGAGCGGGAATTGCTCAATGTTCTCAGCTTGAGCATTTGTTTAGCACATATTCAGTTCCCAGAAGAATACCAAATAACAACCTGATAATTCTATTATAAATGTGTTAGCATTTCAATTACTAGAATAAATTTTATGCCCCTTTCATGGCTTCAGAATGTTTCTCGGTAGTGAATTCCAACTAGGGGGAGGGACCGGGAGGGGGATTCTCCCTCCCAGTCCCTCCCTCTAGTTGGAAATTCACTACCCTACACCCCCCACCCCCCAACCAGTCGGAAACCTATAGCCACGTCCCTGCCTAAAGCTCATATCCTGAGATCATTCCATATGATATGCATTTTGTTTCCTATTCTTCCCATCAGTCACACTATGTTTGGTTCTTGCAAAAAGCTGTAAAATAGCACTTAAATATATATACACGTATATACATAACAGCACCATCCAATTTGTTAACTTCTGCGCTCTAACTTTTCACGTAAAAAGAATTGTATTAATGACTGTACTTTAAATACTATAATCTTCATGCTTTGGGGAAACAAAGACAATCAATCAATCGATCGATCGATCATTTGATTGGCAATAATTATCTAATTCTCGATCACTCGAAATGGCTAGATAAGATAATAATCCGAACAAAATGTGAATTCTTTTATTAAGAACGAACTAGAATGCAAGGCTATAATTAGTTCATTTCTCAAAAATCATAAATCACAAATAAAGCCTGGATCTTGTAATACTGTTCGCAAAGATTCCGAAAGGTGAAGTGTTATTTTGAATTTGGTGTCTCCCGGAGGGTCAAGAGGCTTATAATAGATAATAAATAATTAATTATTATAGATAATTATAAAGATAATTGGAGTTACCGGTTGAATGTTACCTAGGTAAAAATATAAAGATAAAATATCTAAAAGTTGATAATCTTATAAAAAAGAAAAGTAAAACCTGTTGTTTATTCAAAAGAGACCTTAAAGGAGCTTACCGACAAATACCATTATATCCTGGTGATACACATTTGTTGCGCTATTTACAGCTATCTGGAAAAATAAAAATTATTTTGACAATGTTCTGTCAAGGGCGTTAAAATCAGCAGTTTTGAAGACCCCCAGATGTAGTCGAATATATAGCTACCAAAAATAAAGTTGAAAGTTGAAATCATTAGTCAATTGGGTGATTTGCTGGCGTAAAAATTTCAAAATCAGTTTAGAAACTTTTCTTTGTGTGGTTAATCTTTTAGATTTTTGTGGTTTGAAGGAAGTACAAAAAAAGGTTTGGTCTTCTGTTTCAGAAATTGTATTTTGGGGTATTTTTTTCAAATACTGAACTCAAATTTTCATTCCATCAGTCTAATTCTGTAAAAGAAAATCTGCACCGTTATGACCTGGAACAAGTCGAGCTCTCAAATAGGTAATCGCCTATATTTAGATTGATTCGTCTGAAATAATTCAATAGGATGGAAAGCGAACCCATGGTTCGCTTTTCCAACCAACTGTTATATTCCAGACGACTGAATCTGAAAAATTCTGTAAAGATATTTATTTTCTGTGAATTAAAATTTGAAACGTTGTTCAATCGAGACTTGATTTGATCGATATTTTGGTTACATTGCAAGCAGAAATGAAGACTCACCACAGCCGCAGGTTTACGATTACGCCACGTATAGTTCCATAAATTATGGTAATATCTTGATATTTTAGGGGAATTAAATACTTATTGACTGAAATATCTATAACTGAGGCAGGTAAGAATACCTATACATCTTAGTAAGTGAAAGCACACCATATAACATCAACGGTCGTCTGCGCGCAAAATTCCACAACAGTCGGTAAACCAACAGCCCATAACAGAGACGAATTCCAAGCATAATTAGACTGGTGTCCTGGGAGCTTAACAGAAACTCTCACCTTGGGTGTAACAGCTCACGTGGTGGATCAGATGTTTTGGGCCTGTCACGCCCCGACATTCTCTGATAAAACCAAAACAGTGTGACAGACATAGCACAGACGAGAATGTGAAACAAATTGTACAATAATAGGTGCAGTTGTTTCTCTAAACTCATTGCATCCATAAAGGGATATACTTCATCCTTCTTTGACTGACTGGTACTGTTCATTCGTAAAATTTCCGGATGAGACTCCTTGAAGAGGCTGGAACAACAATCTACGCTTAAGAAATACCACAATAGCTGTGGATCGTCCGAAGCACGTTAACATCCAATTGAACAGAATTCTGTATCTTTATCCAGTGATTTATTCTGTGAAACATTTTATAACGTGTAGGCATAATATGCCGACTGAAAAAATCTTATATACCGGCCCCAGCAACCAAAACGTCGCTCACCGTCGTACTGTGCATGCGCCAAAAAAAAAAAAAAAAAAATCACATGCACGCTTTCTAATAATCACGTCATGATGCAACAGCTCGCGGTATTCCAGTACAGTCGATCAAATGACACACTACAGATTACACGTCCCTTCCAGGTGTGGAAAAAATGTTCCTGCAAAAGCAGCAGATGCTGTACGACTTAACGGGGCGTTTTGTCAAGAGACGACTGCATTTTTTCATCCTTGGATGCACCAACCGCGGGGCAGGCAAAACTATACTATAAAGAAACAGTTACAAATTATTCAAATAAACAGAACATCTTCTTGCATGCACACTTTAAAAATGCTTTGAAAACATATCGGTTGTACCTATACTATGAGAAGTTTGTAGGTACCAAAGCCAACACTTCCAGAAAACGTCATGGCTCCTACAACAGTTTTCAAGATGCATGATTTTTTCGATCTTCTCTCCAGCCCACAAATGAAGACATTACAGCCTTCTGTTTCGGTACATGCTATACCACATTCCATTTTAGACTTTACAAACAACGTGGTAATTACAATTCCTTCTGTGGGAACTCCATCGGAAAATATCCTTGTATAATGTAACGCCTTCATTTGGCTACTCCCACCTGCAATAGAATAATCGAATACAAATGTGCAGAAAACCATAGTGTGATCCCTGTAAACCATGTCTTTCATTTGGGTTTGACGACTCATTCGACAGTCAGGGTCACCTCGTGTCGGACAGTTTTACTTTACGGGTAGATGAAGCCGGAGTACCCGGCTAGACTCCCCAACGTACTGTATCTTTACAAGCAGGGCGAGCATTGATTGAAGACAATTGCACCATCGACGTGCAGTACGCCTTAGTACACAGCGACACCGTTCCCCCAGTTGGGTAAACGGGATTAAGTGCCTTGCCCGAGGACACGGAGCAGTTACCTTTGACGATGATCGAACCGTGGTCCTTTTTGTTGGTGGCCCAATGCCGTAACCACTGAGCTTTAAAGTCTATCAAGATTCGCCGGAATTGTTTGATTGGTCCTTGAAAAATTTAGAATTTGAAAGTGCTGTTATATCCTTATATAACAGAACATATTCCATAGTAAAAAATAAACCAAATGACCATGTATTCTCTGGGGTGTAACCCCAAATGGTCTAGTTCAAATTTCGGTGAGTTTATTGTCTTATGTGTACATGTCGTAGTGCTGGAAGTGAACAAAATTGGCGGGTGCAGTTGTAAGCTCCCGTGAAATCAGAGACGGGAGTAAATTGCACCCGTAAAATGTTAGTATAGAATTCTCGAGGGAATACTGTCACCAGGCACCAGAAACCTTAACCCTTTGAACTTTAGTGGTATATTCCATGCCAGTTCAATGGCAACAATTAGAAGAGTCCATATTCATTATTTGGGGTAGACCAATCAGTATTTTTAACGTGCAGCCTCAGGCCTACACGTTGAAAATAGTGATTGGTCTACCCCACACATTTACTGAACAGCCATTTAATGACGTTATGACGTATTGTGTTTCTGGCCAGAAAAAAAGGACACTCGGGTTCAAGGGGTTAAATGTATAAGGAATTGCTGAATTATGACAGTAACTTGCCACTGGCCACAGAGTGCTGTTTTTTCAAAACAACACAATTTGTTTGCCCTCACGGTATATTAGTGCTCCACAACATTTTTCAACAAGTGCATTTTTTAGCTCCCGGAAAATAGAAAACACGGGTGCTGACGGGGGCTATTGCACTCGCACCCGTCTCATTTCCAGGACTGATGTCGAACACATGTTCCAACATGCAAGCTCTGTATGTATATGCTTTGGCAGTGCTTCTATAGGAGTCTTGGATGTCTGTATAGGCAATCAAGACGCCACTAGACACCACTACCAAGTCAAAGTGTTTCCTTATTTTTTTTTTTTTTGGGGGGGGGGGGGGGTGCAAACAATAAATAAAATTCTTCTGACGGGGGCTATTGCACTCGAACCCGTCTCATTTCCAGGATGATGTCGAACACATGTTCCAACATGCAAGCTCTGTATGTATATGCTTTGGCAGTGCTTCTATAGGAGTCTTGGATGTCTGTATAGGCAATCAAGTCGCTACTAGACACCACTACCAAGTCAAAGTGTTTCCTTATTTTTGGGGGGAGGGGGTGCAAAAAATAAATAAAATTCTTCAGGCCTTTAAAGACATTTTCAGGATCCATATTAAGAATCAAATGAACCTTTTGCGAGGAAACAATGTTGATTTTCATTGCTTTCTCTGTGAGAATGATTTGCGAGAATCTCGTGTGAAGTGTAAGCCCTGTTAACCGAAAAGTAAAATCGGATGGCTATTTGTTTATAATATATAGCTTTAAAATTCGATAGGAACGATGCTTTCTTACCCAAAGGCCTAATGCAAAACGATAACCGTTCGTGATAATTTGCCACCATTTCGATGAATACCCCCCCCCCCCCCCCCCCCCCCCTTCAAGCTGGACTCAAACAAAGTTCGGACGACAACATACAACAGGAATTCAGTTGGAAAAAGTCCAGAATTCGAATACTTATGTGTTGCAAGTAAAGATTGGACACAAACATAGTTCGGACAGCAGCATACAATCGGAATTCGCTTGGGAGATGTCCAGAATTCGAGTAATTGTGTGTTACGAATATTACAGAATTATTCAAATTCAGGACTAAAAATATTTAGCACACAAGCACACTTCAGTCACCTTGTGTAATATGTGACCTGTTGCAAAGAAGCATGTATCTATTCGAACAGCAGTCACACCATATACCGAAGTTTCTTCTAGAATTTAACAGGTGTGCAAAGGCAACTGCTGAGGGACCCGCAAAATCAACAAGCCTGCGAAAAGAGTTCCCTGTCTGGACGCACGAAGGGGAGATCAGAGAAGGAAGAAGACTCTATCGAGCAAGAAAGTGAATTTCTCTCTCTCTTTGTCTCTCTCTCCAAAATCTAACCGAACTTAGGTTCTATACGCTCTGCCCAAATAAAATGCTAGATACACCACTATTTTTAACCACTGACACTATCGTAAAGGTCATATTGCGAGCCACAAAAATCGCCATTTAACCCTACACCTAACACGAAAGGCAGACGACACTTGCAAACAAAATTCTTGAATAAGTAATATTTTTTTTATTTTTTAGCCTCAACAAGCTTATGACCCTCACTGGAACGAGCTCAACGAGCTCGTTCCAGTGAGGGTGATAAGCTATGTTTTTGTGACCAAAAATTTAAAATAATGAAAATTGAATATTTTTTAAAATAACGCTGGCCGATGTTGGCCGTTATGTTGGTAAAGTGTTAAATTGTAATATAGGCCAATGTTTTTCATTTGTTTTCCTGAAAAACATAGCTTATGGTTCTTAACTGGTAGAGTGATAAGTTATTTTTGGTCATTAAAATTTGTTCACATGTCTTTGCCTTGTTACAATTTATGGGAGAGTGCCAAGAGGCACTGTCCCATAAATTGTAACAAGGCAAACCAGTATCGACTAAGGAATTTCACTTCTAAGATAATATGAAGCACATTCACAGAATATGACACCTTTAGGCTGGGGTACCTGCTCTTCATATTAAAGCCCTGATAGTGGCTTCTAGCACTCTACCAGTTAATTGGAACGAATTTGTTGAGCTCATTCCAACGGTGAGTCATAAGTTATTTTTCTAAAGCCAAAAAAAAAAATAATTTTAATTATTCATGACTTTTATAAATGGGCCCTTGCGAAGCTTCGAAGTTCGATTAGATTCGATTCGCTCTGAATTGGATTTTTTTCAATCATCGAGATGTTTTCTAAATCCTACCATGTGTCCACTCCTGGCTTATATCGTCATGTTAATTGACTTTCGATAAAGTTATCTCCGTTGAAAGTATTAGACGCACGACGAAGGTCCAATTAAGAAGCAAATAATTGTTGAGAAAACACCTATGGCATCGGTAGAAAATATATTCAAGTTTCTGTTTGTTACTTTTTACTAGGGGCTGTCTGTTGTTTTCGTTTATTAAAGGTTACAAAAGGAGACTTGTCTTTTTTATGGCAAGCAAATTAGAAGCAAGCACTTCACTGATAATCCGCCATTAAGAATATCTATCAGTATCACACCAATCAACACTTAGTAAGCGTCCACTTTGGCTCTTTTGTTATTTATTTATTTATTTATTTATTTATTTATTTATTTATTTATTTATTTATTTATTTATTTATTTATTGGGGTTTAAGGTCACATACTTATGCACAATGGCTAATCATGACCGTGACAGTTTTACGGGTGGAGGAAGCCGGAGTACCCGGAGAGAACCACCGAGCAACGACGAGCAACTGTCAGCTCCCCAACATTCTAACTCTGTTCAAGCTTCGCTCAATCAGGGTTACAGCGGTTGAAGACATGTGCACCATCGACGTGCAATACGCCTTAGTACACGGCGTCATCGTGCCCCCATGTAGGCAACCGGGATAAAGTGCCTTGCCCAAAGACACAACGCGGGTCGTCCCGGACGGGGATCGAACTCGGGAGTCACTGAGCCACTGCGCTCCCGGCTCTTTTGTTAAGAAATGTGTTTTTACAGTAATTTTCAAATTTCTGTGCTTCCCAAGCAAAAATGAGCAAATGTCATCGCCAAGACTTTTATATTAATGGAAAGTGGAGTTCCTGTACTATATGCCACGATGCGCACACTTGATATGATGAACTCAAAAAAGTTACAGAACATCAAAAGATGGTAAAACGTCATTTTCTTATTTTTAAATGGGTTTCAGCATAGAATAATAGTCAAGCGTTCAAATTGATTGGGAAAAAAATTGTAAAAAGCCAGCTTCTGTATTTTATACGGCTCTACAAGAACATGTGCGATGTTTGCGAAGGGGTGCGCACATCAATGATACAAATTCGCTAACAATTCGAAATTTCAATTTTTATATGAAATTCCCGGACCCTTAGTGTTAAATTTAGATTGCTTTAGGAAATTAAGGGGAGCTAACTTCCCTGTAAATTTCTTCCAGTGACGAAAATGGCCAGCCATGCTCCTCTTGAATTCTTCTTCTATCATCAGGTCTCTGGCAGAGGAGACCTGATGATAGAAGGAGACGTCAAGGAAGTTCCGCTTCCGTCAATTTTTATCTTCAAATTAGTAGAAAAACGGTCTGGTTATCTCCCCTGAAATTGTCGTTTTGGGGATTGGAAATTAACATTTCGGAGATGGGAAAGTTTTACAATTCCTAAGATTAAATTAAATGTTCAAAAGTTACATTATGGATGTACATGTCATCTGAAAGTTCAATATATTTTCTTTACAGTGATTGTTGAAGACTGCCAGTTTACCATCTGAGTTTCGTTCCCCTGTCAGTTATAAAATGTATTGCTTTCTCCGGTGCAATCGTGCTTAAAATGTTTAAAAACAGTGTTTCCATTGACTTTTGGCCATCTATGCAGGGGGGGGGGGGGGGGGGGGGGGCACCAAAAATTTCCAAGACGTGACGTGGGGGTGGGTGGGTCTACTGAGTGCGCCCAAAAATGTGCATTTCCAACTTGTGCAATTTTTTGAATTTTTTAAAAATATATCAATATATCAGCTAATATATACCATCATTTGTGTTCCAAACCTTAAAGATGATGTTGTACATCACACTCTTAACATAAATACAACATCAGGAGGCTTTATATGTGAGAATATTGGGCTTAATCTGGGAAAATGTCTCACGTTAGTAGGGGGTGGGTGTCTTGTTCGAAATGTAGAAAATGTGTAGACAGTATTTTGGGAAAATTCTCTCTGATGCACTATTTATTTATTTATTTATTTATTTATTTATTTATTTATTTATTGGTATTTAAGGTCACATACTTTTGCACAATGGCTAATCATGACCACAACATGGAGATAAAGTCAGGCCAGTTAATCGTTTATACCCCATGTTGCCTATTTTAGAGGACTCGCACCCCAAGCATTAGTGACTGGGTCCTATTTTATCAGTGAAAAAGAGCTCGTTTACCACGGTAAACAAGCACTGCTTCATTTCCCGGGGTTCCCACGGGGACTCTGATGCACTAAATTCAACCCAAGTTATTTATTTATTAATAGAATTTGTATGGATAGAAGAGGAAAGTAGCAAACACCTGAGAATACTGACAGAACAATTCAAATGAAAATTTGTTCCCGTATATGTACACCTGATCTGGCCAAGCCTGATAATGAACAGCTTGTTATTTGTAAATTGGGGCCCACAGCAGCCCACAGAGGTTTAAATTGTTGGGACCAGTTTAAGAACATTATGAAACCCCCCCTAAAGACAGCTGTGCCTACTAAGTTCATAAGTTTATTTTGGATTTTAATGGGAGAGTGGGGGTGGGTGTCTGAGAACGGTAGTAGAAAATTTGCACATAGGGGTGGGTGGGTGTAAAAAGGAGCCGAATAAAAAATAGGACGCCACGTCTTGCAAATTTTAGAGTCCCCCCCCCCCCCCCCCCCCCCCCCCCCCCCGATCTATGTACGCTTTTTGGTTTGACAGATGACTGGGAAGCGCATCAATTCGGAAAATATGATCTTGTGTCTACTGTCTGGTCAAAATATCTATCAGACACAAGTCTTGACTTTTGTTCCTTTGATGTCTAAAATTCTGTATAATCTGATTACTTTTCTCACACCGTGGCCGATTATCTGTGAAGCAATTTGCTGATGGGTTCGAACAGTCAATAAGGGGAGATAATCGTCCACTTGAACCAGTCAGGTGAAGTGGAAAGCTGGGTATGAAACTGATTCCGTTTTGGAATATTCCGCTTTTTTTTATTAATTTGCTCAAGACAGACGAGTCGCCGTTACATACCCTAATAGTGGAGAGTGATAATATTTATGGTTGTAATAAGGCGCAATATGTACAACGTCAGCAACAGTTAGATTCGATTCGAGATTCGATCTAATTCGAAATTCTTTGTCTAATTTGATTGAACGCGAAATTTGAGATCTGTGGTGCATGCTGGTTGTTTTAGATTGCGAAATAATGAGTAAAAAGATATGTTTTTATTCTGGAAACGATATAGCTGCAGTTGTCAACAAAACTTTACTGGTTGAGTGCTGAATTATTTTTGGAGGTAATAAGTTGTTTCCTAAAATTTGTTTAATAAAAATTATAAATCGAAAGCACCTTCCATTGATTTTTAATTCAACAAATATTTGAAAATGAAATAACATTTTCTTTCGGTTCGCTATGAAGCATGAACTTAAAATATATAAATTTTAGCATGGTTTTCCGACTTTTATTCGCAGCAATGATAGTGGCTTCCGGCACTCAACCAGTTAATATTAGGAGAAGTGTTAAACTTGGTTCCCTGGCGTTCCAGTCAGAAGAACCTATTCCGATTGAGATTATGATTTTAACGGGATTGTCATTGCATTATTGAACGAACACGTAATGATGCATTACGTATCGGGGATAGTAGTTTAATTGAAAATTCGAATCACCCGATTCGCAAATGAAACTAGATGATGTGATTTGTGCACAATGCCCTCAATGAGCAATCCCGTATTTACATTTTCTAAGTCTGCGTTAACCCTTTATCCAACGTGACGGCCAAAAAAGGCCAGCGCTATTCTAAAAAATCGCCAATTAATTTTCATTATTTTTTTTCGTTTATAGCTCAACTTTGACGTAAGTCAAATTTGAGCTCATGCCATGGCCAGTCGTCCGTCTGTCCGTCAACAATTCAATACGGCTCGGGCTAGAGGCCGTATTTATGAACCGATCTTTACGAAACTTCTTGGGTACCTTTGTTATGACCGTGAAACGAGAACGAGTGTTTTGGGGTCCGATCCGAAATTCAAGTTGGCCGCTGGCAGCCATTTTGTACAAAATTAGGTGCAATCAGATTTTTGCGCAGAGCTTCCATATGAAAGATCTGATTTGAATACTTTTTTGTATGAATGTTTAGTACCATGGGATACATCACATATAATACGGGTTTTTTCTCGTGCGTAAATTATGCAAATTAGACTAATTTTGATGTATTTAGTGTTACTTTCAGCACAGTAAGTGCAAATGCCAATACGGCTCGGGCTAGAGGCCGTATTTATGAACCGATCTTTACGAAACTTCTTGGGTACCTTTGGTATCATCGTGGGACGAGAACGAGTGTTTTGGGGTCCGGTCCGAAATTCAAGATGGCCGATGGCAGGCATTTTGTACAAAATTAGGTGCAATCGGATTTTTGCGCAGAACTTCCATATGAAAGATCTGATTTGAATACTTTTTTGTATGAATGTTTAGTACCATGGGATACATCACATATAATACGGGTTTTTTCTCGTGCGTAAATTATGCAAATTAGACTAATTTTGATGTATTTAGTGTTACTTTCAGCACAGTAAGTGCAAATGCCAATACGGCTCGGGCTAGAGGCCGTATTTATGAACCGATCTTTACGAAACTTCTTGGGTACCTTTGGTATCATCGTGGGACGAGAACGAGTGTTTTGGGGTCCGGTCCGAAATTCAAGATGGCCGATGGCGGGCATTTTGTACAAAATTAGGTGCAATCGGATTTTTGCGCAGAACTTCCATATGAAAGTGCTGATTTGAATAACTTTTTGTGTGAATGTTTAGTACCGTGGGATACATCACATATAATACGGGTTTTTCTCGTGCGTAAATTATGCAAATTAGACTAATTTTGATGTATTTAGTGTTACTTTCAGCACAGTAAGTGCAAATGCCAATACGGCTCGGGCTAGAGGCCGTATTTATGAACCGATCTTTACGAAACTTCTTGGGTACCTTTGGTATCATCGTGGGACGAGAACGAGTGTTTTGGGGTCCGGTCCGAAATTCAAGATGGCCGATGGCAGGCATTTTGTACAAAATTAGGTGCAATCGGATTTTTGCGCAGAACTTCCATATGAAAGATCTGATTTGAATACTTTTTTGTATGAATGTTTAGTACCATGGGATACATCACATATAATACGGGTTTTTTCTCGTGCGTAAATTATGCAAATTAGACTAATTTTGATGTATTTAGTGTTACTTTCAGCACAGTAAGTGCAAATGCCAATACGGCTCGGGCTAGAGGCCGTATTTATGAACCGATCTTTACGAAACTTCTTGGGTACCTTTGGTATCATCGTGGGACGAGAACGAGTGTTTTGGGGTCCGGTCCGAAATTCAAGATGGCCGATGGCAGGCATTTTGTACAAAATTAGGTGCAATCGGATTTTTGCGCAGAACTTCCATATGAAAGATCTGATTTGAATACTTTTTTGTATGAATGTTTAGTACCATGGGATACATCACATATAATACGGGTTTTTTCTCGTGCGTAAATTATGCAAATTAGACTAATTTTGATGTATTTAGTGTTACTTTCAGCACAGTAAGTGCAAATGCCAATACGGCTCGGGCTAGAGGCCGTATTTATGAACCGATCTTTACGAAACTTCTTGGGTACCTTTGGTATCATCGTGGGACGAGAACGAGTGTTTTGGGGTTCGGTCCGAAATTCAAGATGGCCGATGGCAGGCATTTTGTACAAAATTAGGTGCAATCGGATTTTTGCGCATAACTTCCATATGAAAGTGCTGATTTGAATAACGTTTTGTGTGAATGTTTAGTACCATGGGATACATCACATATAATACGGGTTTTTTTCTAGTGCAGAAATTATGCAAATTAGATGAATTTTGATTTTTTCAGTGCTCCTTACACACAGTAAGTACACATGTCAATACGGCTCGGGCTAGAGTCTGTATTTAGGAACCGATCTTCACGAAACTTCTTGGGTACCTTTGTTATCACCTTGGGACGAGAACGAGTGTTCCTGGGTGCGGTCCAAAATTCAAGATGGCTGCCAGTGGCCATTTTGTACCGAAATTAGGTCTAATCAGTTTTTTGTACACAACTTCTATACAGCTCAGACTAGAGGCCGTATTTACCGATCTTTACAAAACTTCTTGGGTACCTTTGTTATCACACCGACTCTGGGACTCCAAGATTTCTTTTCTCGTTTAGCATCTGACTGTCACCCACCTTTACGATACTTTACCCATACATTTGTTACAGGCTACGGTCAGTATTTTTGTACAGACCGTTACAATACTTTATATGTACCTTTGTTATCAGGTCATTACTTAGATGTTTGTCATTGCTGTGTCACATACTATACATGTACATGTCTTAACAAGTTGAGCTATAGTGTCATTGACACTTTCATTTGTCTCAAAAGCATAGGTTATGACTCCTCATTGGAACGATCACGTCCAGCTCGTTCCAATGAGGGGTTATAACCTATGTTTTTGAGACAAAAAATGAAAAAAATTAGTTATTCAAGAATTTTATTTGCAAGTGTCGTCTGCTATTCATGTTAGATAAAGGGTTAAAGCATCGGCTACGGAGTTCATTAAGACACGCACATCCCACATTCATTCTCCGATAACGAGACAGATAATACAGTACAGTTCTAACATTTTGTAATTCTTATTGAGAATTTTTTTGCCTGAAGCCCCTAAATTTGTATTTAATTGTTTCAGATGCGACTTTATCTGAGGCAAAAAATGCGACCCGCCTTGTTTCTACGTGTCCATATGCTTTCGCGTTACTGAGTTCGACCGGGAGCGCGGTGGCTCAGTAGGTAGAGATGCAGACTGCAAGCCGAAAGGTCCTCGGTTCGACTCCCACCTGCGGCAACCGCGTTGTGTCCTTAGGCACGACACTTGATCCCAATTGCCCACATGGTGGCGTTGTGTACTAAGGCGTACTGCACGTCGATGGTGCACTTGTCTTCAACCAATGCTAACCATGCTTGTTGTACGTTGGGGAGTCTGACAGTTGCTCGCGGTTGCTCAGTGGTTCTCTCCGGGTACTCCGGCTTCCTCCATCTGTAAAACTGTGCGACACGAGGTGACCCTGACTGTCGAAAGTGTCGTTAAACCTAAATAAATAAATAAATAAATAAATAAATAAATAAATACCGAGTTCGACTGAATCGCAGAGATTGTCGGCTATAATTCGGTGTGTGCATAATATATAAGACGCGTTGACAGAAGCGTCGCTAAGGAGGGTTGGGGAGGGGGTAAGGCAAACATGAAAAGTTTTAGTTATGCACGGAATTCATTCTTCTATTATTCGTGTTGTATGGGTGGGGGGGGGGGGGGGTAACAATCAATTAAAGAGCTGCCCACCCCCACCCCCACACACTCTGATGAAGAACCTATCCCTCGCTTGACCTCAATGTTAAACCAATCCGTCGACGCCGCTGTCGCAGTCATGGAGCCATATATGAGAGCAGCGTGAGGGCTGGGGCGTAGCCACCTGTCGACCAGGAGTGCGTTGGCCACCTAAAATTTCGCTGCCCTGCCCCAACAAAAACATTGGCTCAATGTAACTTCACATAACATAAAGCCCTAAATGGTCTTCAATATGGGGCAACCCAGCGTACAAATACCACAGATTCGCTTTTAGAGCACTGAGGTTTGCAAAATTGTCTCCGTGGGGGGGGGGAGGGGGGAGTTCGAACTCGTACCCTCCGGTAGTTTCTCCCTCCTAACGACCAAAGGGTTCCAGTTAGGTCTAGGACAGGCCTTCAACTTTACACCACGGCCTTCCAAATAGCATTCCCCCCCCCCCCCAAAAAAAAATGGCTAGGGCACCTCCTGTTATAGAATCCTGGCTACGCGCCTACATGAGAGTCCATATTCCATTATGCAGGTACATCTTTGCAATAAGTTCTAAGTTTCACTAACAGACTCACCTATCACCAGACTTTGTGACAAATCTCTCACATTTGATATATAATATCTGTGTAATAACGATGTAAAAGTCTTAAAGAGGAACGATAAAAAAATTATTTACACATGTCCATGGTTCAAATTGGGCATTTACTAGTTCATCAGTTAGTTCCGGTCAAGCCAGTGGAGTTTTTTTGGTGGTGGTGGTGCGGGGGGGGGGGGGGGGGGGGTGATTGAGGATTCGATAATGCCAACACACATCAATAGTGGAAGAACATTCCCTTTTTTGTAAACGAGACGCATACCGTATTCTATACTGTAAGCGCGAATGTGCGTTTCTTCATGTCTTTGCCTGTCCGTTTGTTATTTTGTTTGTTCTTAATACACCCCTACATTTTCAGAGCTACCGTGTTGAAATTTGGTATCTTGGGCCGATTGCTCACGCGGGGCACAGTGGAGCTATATACTAAGGCGTACTGCACGTCGATAGTGCACCTTTCTTCAACCAATGCTAATCCTGCTTATGTGGAGTTAGTGCGTTGGGTGTGTGTGTGTGGGGGGGGGGGGGACTCCAGCTTCCCCCGCCCGTAAAACTGGCCGACATGAGGTGACCTAGGCTGCCGATAGACCCCCCAATAAATAAATAAATAAATAAATAAATAAATAAATAAATAAATAAATCAATAAATAAATAAATAAATAAATAAATAAATAAATAAATAAATAAATAAATAAATAAATAAATAAATAAATAAGGTATCTAGGGGTAGTCTAATTTCTGATAAGGAGTAAATTGTGCATGATGATACTGGTAAACATGTTCTATTGACTTATAATCTCTTGTTTAGCTGAGTGGTGTGTGTGTTTCTGGGGGTTTTTTTCAGATCAAGCCGCTTGGTGTCATATGAGGTTTATTATATGACTATGTAATTTAACCGCTAAATATCACCACTGTTTGACGATCTTTTCCTGGTCCCCGGAAAATGCACAGTGTGGAATCCGATTTCATATCACTATAGTATGACGGACTATTTACGGATGCGTTCGAATTCGCAATTAGCTGTTCTGGTCGCAGAAAGTACTTTACTCCAAGCTGGAACTGGTGCGCTCGAACGGCGGTCCGTTTTTTTTTATCGTATCCATATTTTTTTATCGTATCCATGCGCATCGGGGGATTCCCCGGAAGTGTGCACTTGTTACAAAAATAAGTGTAACCAAAAATAGTTCTTTTTTACTTTAATCCAGTTTACCAAAAAAAAGGCTGGGGGAATTGTCAATGCTAGCGTTGGCATGCGATGTTGAACTTTTAGTCATATAATAAACCTTTTATCGCTACAGTGAAGTAATCTGGATCGTCACGTCTCGTCTCCCCAAGTCTGCACGTTGAAAATATTAATTGGTCTACTCCCAAATAATATCGACTTTTCCAGTTACTACCATTGAACTGACATGAAAGATACCACCAGGGTTCAAAGGATTAGAAACATTCACACACTTCCAGACAAATTACACACGTGAACTTCAATATACCAGTACCGACGGGAGGTTGTCTCATACTGTAATAACGTTATATCACCGGGCTAAAAGCCTGTGGTATTTTATTTTTCGCAAGAACTAAAAGGTTTTAGAACATTTCTCCTGCATGTGTAACTCGATACGTTCATCAGGGATTCAGATTAGTTATCCATCATGCAGGTACAACAGATTTAGTAATTAATAAATCTTCATTTTAGTTTTCTATAACAATCAGTTATCAGTTATTTCAAGTTTCTTTCAGTTTGTCCTGAAACATGTTTTGTCGGTTTTTTTTTGTATATTTAAATTGTAGTTTATAATAACCATCAGTGTATATATCAAGTTAAGGATTTAAAACGAAGAATTTTGGAAATTCCAAATTGTAGTGTTTGTCTCGCTGTTAGTACGGATATATCCATCTTGAGGCGAGACAACTGGAATCCTGTATTGTGGGAATAAATTGTATCTAGATGTAACAGAAGACCTAATCGTAGTTCAGGGACTGGGAGCATGGATGACCTAGTAGTTGCGGTATTGGACTTCAAACCAAAAGGTCCATGGTTCGATCACCACCAGGGTGAACTGCCGTGTGTCCTTAGCCAAGGCACTTAATTCCGATTGCCCAGTAAGAGCACGGTGTCGCTGTGTACTATGACGTACTGCACTCCAATGGGGCACTTGTCTTCAACCAATCCTAACACTGCTTGTGCGGAATTAGTACGTTGGGGAGTCCGACATATTTACTTGCCGCTGCTCGATGGTTGTCTCCGGGACCGCTGGCTTCCTCCACCCGTTAAACTGTCCGACAAGAAGTGTCCCTGGTTGTCGAAAGTGTCCTTAAACGGCAATACAAAAATCGTAGTTCAAAGTTGGTAGGGAAAATATTGAGTGACCGACAACCCGGTTACAGTTATCTGATCATTAGTTGGTCCGTTTTCAAATACGGCGGACAGTCCACGGCTGTGCACGTGTTGTCGCGCTCTTGGTTATTAATTAAATTTGTTGTTTCAATCTGTCAAAAGACAGTCAACGCCTAGTATTGATTAAAGACAAATGAGGTGATCTGATAAACCATTAATTTTGGATTCTCTCAAAAGTCAACTAACCATTATTGTGTTTTTGTTGGGGATTTCCGGAAAATTGGTTCAGTTCACCTGTTCTCCCCTTCCTGTTATTTTCTCTCTCTCGCCGGAAAGAGGGGGTAGGATGAGCAGCTGTCCAATTGCCCCTAGGCTTGGACACAAGGGGGCAGTGCGCGTTCTTTTTTCGCCAGAAGTGTACTAGTTGGAAAGACTTCACTTTCCCAGAACTGTACATGTAACTGAAATACTGTTTCATGAACAAGATTCAGTGACACACTCATCACCAAATAAAGAAGCTATACAATTGGCGCGGGGGTGCTGGGTGCGGGGGGGGGGGGTCTAAAGCTTTATATAAAAACTAGAGGGTCGACCCGTCCCAGGACGGGTGACCCCAGCCATACGAAGGAAAATGTCTAGCTAGGGACTCGGACTGAACGAACGCGGACTGAACTCCCCATTCATATAATAGATATACACAGTACAGTGGCCGTGGATTGGTCGTAATCCACACGTGGGTAGTGATGTCCACGTATGCGTTTACTTGGTAATAAAAATCAACAGTAGCAAAATTTTAATTAATGAAGCACTGTGTTGTACCCGGTGTTTCATCAATTAAATGGTTGATGATTATTCCTATAATTAGTGTTTGGAATCTAATATTATTGCGTCCGTGGGAATATTGCTTGCCCGTGAAAAGTGACCAGTCCACGTTGGCTGTATTGTCATGTCAATACTACTGAGTGTCACTTAAAATACGTTGGAATCTCCCGGTCTTAACTTATACCCAGATTGGAGTGAATTTTTTGATACCCTTGGGTCCCTTGCCCTCGGATGCTCACGACGCCCTTGATTTGAATGTCCACGGTAAAGTGATGTGATCATTTTTTTCTGATGTCAGTTGGTGCTCAATGGACCAATGAACTAATGACAGACGTGGCTATTTTTTCATTAATGCTCTCTGAGTTAATGATAGGCGTGTATTTTGAGAATAAATAGATACTTGGGCCGGTAAACAGATTTAAAACACGAGTAGGATAAGGGTTTTAACCACTAGGCTCTGTCGAGTGGTTAAAACTCTTATTCTACGAGTGGTTTAAATCTGATTACCGGCCAAATTTGTTTTATTTATACCATGCTCTTAATAAATAATCAACTTTGTCACTAAAAATTGAGAAAAAAACGATACTTTCTGTTGCAAACACATGGGTTTGTTTTATATTGTTTACATCTGCGTCGGGGGGGGGGGGGGGCAGTACTTTCAGATGCACGTGAATGCTCGATTGACATAGGACACATCGTCAAAGTTGATTGAATTTACCTTGGGTTTTCAGTCGAATTATTATTAACAATTTTTAAATTTTATTTTAATTATTAAATTGTAGGTATTTTAAACTTAATAAGTCATTGCATATTGCATGTAGTAGATAGTACCGCAAAATGCCGAATGTTTGAATGGAACATCGTGAAGTGTTCTATTATAGGTGTAATTTTTTGTAATTGAGTTCCCATTGAAAACGTTTTAACCGCAGTAGAAGCTTTCATGACGTCATCCCAAAAGTGGTTCTCACACCTGGACTGTCGATGGACACTATATAGGCAATACAACATGTCTATAAGAATTTCCTGGTTAGATTTGTCAACACTCCGATTTGCGTTTATTAGAAACAAATAATTTACTTCAACGAACTGTGTTTTTAAGAATGGGCAGCGTGGTAGAGGGGCATACTTATACAAAACGGGTCCAAGGCTGGACTAGACGAAATGGAAATTTATTTTATTGGTGTTTAAGGTCACATATTTCTATACAATGGCTAATCGTGATCGTAGGAAATCAAATAAGATCCAAATATCCCATCCAAATATAGCGATGATTAATTTATTTAGACACAGAAGAGGCAGGAACGTAGCGACAGGAGTGGGTTGGAGGCACCTTCCTCAATAACTATCATAATTTTCAATAGTTGAAAATGGGAGCACGGTGGCTCAGTAGGTAGATGTGTAGGCTGCAAGCCGAGAGGTCCTCGGTTCGAATCCCACCTGCGGCAACCGCGTTGTGTCCTTGGGCAAGGCACTTCACCTCCATTGCCCATGTGGGGGCACGGTGACGTCGTGTACTAAGGCTTGTCTTCAACCAATGCTAACCCTGCTTGTGTGGAGGTGGTATGTTGGGGAGCTGACAGTTGCTCACCGTTGCTCGGTGGTTCTCTCCGGGTACTCCGGCTTCCTCCACCCGTAAAACTGTCACGGTCACGATTAGCCATTGTGCATAAGCATGTGACCTTAAACACCAATAAATAAATAAATAAATAATAAATTTTCCGAAATTTATGCCTCTGTCTATTTTTTTAGCCTTAGGTTATACCATGCTATAAAAGAGGACGGGGGTGGGAAGGGGGGTGCAAATACTTTGAAAGTAGGTCACTTTCAAAATTTTTGGCTCCTCCTACTTTTACTGCTCGAAAGCAATATGGCATTCTACAGACATATGTGACCTTAAACCCCAATAAATAAATAAACAAATAAATAATAATAGTTGGAAATAATGCGAAGGTATAAATTTAAAAAAATCAATTTCCTTCATGTTTTCAACTTTTCAGACTTTACTGACCAGTTGATTTGAATGTTCAACTCGTGATCACAGTTTTTTTCCGACTGCGATCGGCGATCAGTTGCAGTTACCAATCAAATTCTTCGTTTTTTTCAATCAAATGGCAGATTTTTTCGAAATTCCCACTCAAATTTGTGATCGGTCCGGTTTTTTTAATTCATCGTTCCGTTTCCCTTACAATGACCAGGCTACATAAGGACTATAGACTGACACCTATTTAGCCAATACCTATACTCCTTCCAACTGACTGTCAGTCAGTTGGAAGGAGTATAGGTATTGGCTGAATATCTGTCAGTAAGGGAAAACTTTTTTTTCTTGTGAATAAAATTTTCGGCAGAGGGAGACTCTGAATCCATCTCAGGGTTTAAAAATGAAAAGTTTTCCCCGGAGGAGGGTTCCCGGACTTACACCATTGTGAGGGAGATAACCCCACTCGAACTCTCCCCCAACACGGGCCTGCAGCCCTCTTGACATGCCTACGGTATGACGTGCTGACGGTGCTTAGGCCCCAGTCCCAGTTAGAAATCACACCCCAGTAGGTAATAATTGAGAGTTCAGTATCACTTGAACATGTACGTGTACAACATACGTTCACGATGCGTTCACCAACGTGGAATTCAGTGTTAAATCACACGCTTGTTCACAAAAACTGTACATGATCTTGAATCCGCCCATGTACAGTCGTGACTCCTAGATCGCACTTTTAACATTCAAATACTCGTGGTGAACGCGCGTTTTTAAAAAAAAGGGTGAAATTGTACATCTTCAGTTGTATCTTGTGCGTAATTTTTCGTCGACGTTCGAATCGCAGATCAGACCACCGATCCATCGTCGGCGAACGCGAGCGAAAGCATAAGATTCTGGCTCATCATCAAAAAACAGTTTTGGGGACTCTAAATCAGTGATTCAGAACCCGCAATTGCTTTGGTACAGATGATTTAGAACCCGCAATTGTTTTGAGGCGGTGGGTTTTTCCCAAAAAATTTAACAGACTGCTATTGGACGCTTCCCTTTCTGACGTGAGTGGGGGGAATACCCGGATTTTTTCCAAAAAAACTTAACAGACTACTATTGGACGCTTCCCTTTCTGACGTGAGTGGGGGGAATACCCGGATTTTTTCCAAAAAAACTTAACAGACTACTATTGGACGCTTCCCTTTCTGACGTGAGTGGGGTAATACCCGGATTTTTTCCAAAAAAACTTAACAGACTACTATTGGACGCTTCCCTTTCTGACGTGAGTGGGGGGAATACCCGGATTTTTTCCAAAAAACTCAACAGAAAAAAAACTAAGTTTTTTTTGGAAAATCCCACGATGGGTATCTCCACTTGTACAGTATAAATAGAGCTCCTGCGCGCTACAAGCATCATTGGCGAAGATCCTCCAGGATCGGCCACACGAAAAAAAAAAGGGGAGAAGAAATGTACGTGAATCCAAATGTAAAATAATAATAAATTTTATCAAAATAATGTGTATCATTACACCGAGTTACTCTGCGATGAAGCTCGTTCTGACACGTGAATATAATTATTTATGAAGGAAGCGCTGTGGATTTTATTGTCCAGTCACTGAGGGTTGAAAGAGGCTTGTTCCCCATACCGTCCCTGCGCGCCTTCGACGCGTTAAACCATTCCATTCGGGTGTTAGTCTACAATCGTCAGTCTGTGTTTTTATCAAAACTGACAAGCAGGTTGCATGTCAAAGTGACATTTACTGTATAAACACTTACTGAGAAAGCTATTTTGTCACGCCTGAGATGTATTACAGGTTTTTATTCAAATGAGATTACTTGTCAAGTTAAATGGTTTATCGGAAAAAAACTATTTCTTTATGATTTTTTAACACGTTTGAAATGGATGCTATTTTAATATTTTTTAACTATTTATCGAGGTGTCATTTTGTAAATGGTTTTTTTTCTCAACTGTTTTTAGTTATTATATTAAAGACGGAAGATTTTTTTATTTACTTAAAACACAAAAACATAAAAATATAATTAAACATTTAATTTTGAAAAATAAATAAAAACAATTAAAACGAAAGATGTTTTTCCAGATGGATCCTAGACGCCGAGATCGAATTTTAGCCGAGTATGAACATTCTAAGAAGAACATTCAGGCTGCTGAGAGAAGCAGACGTCTCGGTGAGATGGAACTCAGACGCGAAGCCACAAAAATATTTAAACCCGTGACGGAGGGTCAAGAGCGAAGCAGGAAGGAGATAGTCGAAGAATTGAGACCCATAAAGGAGAGTTCTTTGAGAATGGGTTCGTTGCCTCCTAGTTTTGGAAATCGGTATTCCGTTCAATCTACACCGGATTACGTTCCCACAGGAATTCAAACAGATATGAGCGAGTCTGATGATACGGCTTCGACTATCACCACTAGTAGCGTCGCGTCGTCTGATGATGATGGCGGTAAGAGAGATCAGTCGTATGGAATTTATAAGGATTCTGATGGTAGAACTTTTGTAGGTGATACGTTGGTGGAAATGGACGATGATGAATTGATCATGGGTTCGAATAAATATAAAGTAACCGATGGTCTGCGGAGATTGCTCCTTTACGACAAGCCCGGAGATTTCACGGAACAGGATTTCGACAATTACGGCGACATTCTAGTTCAGACCCACGCCATGAATAGAAATAACGATGCCAGAGAGACGAGACCCAAAGCCAACAGAGGTTACAAGTGGACGAAAATAGTGAAGCCCATATGGAATGCGCATAAGAAGTTCCTCGAATCGGTGACCGGCAAAGGGGTGAAAACCGCTATTTTTCTTCCGAGCGATCCCGACGCTCTGTCTCAGAGATTGAGTTTGTTGATGGGGAGCAGACGGGCTGGTAACACGGGATTAGATAATCATATAGTTGCCGTATCTGACGAATTGTTGAGACAGAAGGTTTTGAATAAAAACCAGTATAAAAGTCTGATGAACGAATTGAAGGATTGATGTGTATAATAATAATAAGTAGAGAGAGAGAAACAAACAAACAAACAAAAAATAAAACAGTAAATTCTTACACTAGAATAATAAAAAAAATATTTAAAAACGACAAAACGATTTACCAGTGAAAAAAAAACAAAAATATATCATAAAAATAAAATATGTTGGTGATAAAGAACAGGGGATACGTCAGGACTTACGTTCAAGGCGGCTCTGGCATCATCGATTCTATAATGCGAGCGTTCACGAGCAATGCGGGTAGAAAACTCGCATCGACCACGTTTGAGGCTGGTAAGAAGACGGCTTTGGATGCTGGTAAGAAAGCCGCTTCCGAAGCCAGTGGTAGGATAGCTTATGTGGCTGGCAAGAGGGCAGCTGACGCGTTGATCGACAAGTTGATCAGTCCGCCGGCGAAGCGAGCTGCGTTAGAGCGAATGCCGAAAAATTGGAAGGATTTAAAGGATGCCGTGGTGCCCATACAAGATTTAGTCAAAATGACGAGTGGATCCGGATTGAAGAGAACTCGCGACGGTGCGATATAAAATAAATAATAATAATAATAACATTAAAAACAGAGTTTGAAAAACATAAAAAAAATTTGTGTTTGAAAAGAATCTAAAATAACAAACAAACAAAAAATAAAAACAAAGATGAACATTAAAGATATGTCTTGGAACGATGCCGCGACCAAGAGGTCGAATAACAAGTTCTTTCCCAAGAGCATAAGAGGTTTGATAGTGGGAAAATCGAATTGTGGAAAGACCAATCTGTTGATGGATCTGTTGTCCCGACACGACTGGTTGGATTACGACAGATTGTTCGTGTTTGGCAAGAGCTTGTTTCAACCCGAATACAGATTGCTTCGAGAGTGCATGGATCGCAGATTGCCCAAGGACGTCATAGCCAGAATCTTTGACAGTAGGGAGGAATTCGACAAGAGTGGAGCTCCGCTCTCGACCATTTTGGACGGCGCGGTGACGGAGCTGATGAAGAGAAATGCATCTTCAAACGTCGAGTGTCGATTTTATGAGAACGCTAGCGACGTTCCGGATCCTAGAGAACTGAAATCGGAAGATAAGAATCTCATGATTTTCGACGATCTGCTTTTGGAGAGACAGAACCGATGCGAATCGTATTACGTTAGGGGTCGACACAGCAACGTGGACTGTTTCTACCTGTCGCAGAATTATTTTCGATTGCCCAGACAGAGATAAGGGAGAACGCTAATTTTCTATGTCTCTTTCGCCAAGATCTCAAGAATCTCAATCACATCTACGGCGATCACGTCGCAAACGACATGAGCGCTGCGGAATTCAGGACAATCTGCAAGAGGGTTTGGGATGGTGGACTTTACAATTTCGTCATGATCGATTTGACGAGCGAATTTAATCACGGAAAATATCGGTGTGGATTCGATGAGTTTTATGTTTCTGATGGTAATAATAATAAGATAGAGTGTGAAAATAAAAATTAGAAAAATAATAAATCTTCAAATAATTAGTTTTGAATAAAAAAAAATAAAAATTAAAATATAATGTTCGAACATGGAGAATTGTTAGAACGGACAGCCGAGAATAAGGCTGCGAAACAATTCATTCAAATCGTGGTGAGTGGTGATTCGACTTGATTTGCTACGAAATTCGAACCTTCCATCGAATTGAATAGAGAGAAAAGATACGAGATAGCTTTGGTGAATCTGGAGACTTATTATTCCTTTCCCAACGTCACAGAAAAGAATAACTCGTTCAAGTATTCCGACGGAGTGGATTGGTTGGAGATTCGAATTCCCAAAGGGAGTTACGACATAGACGATTTGAACCATTACATTCAGACGCGAATGAAGATGGATGGAAAGGGAAGCAACAAGATTAGACTCGCTCCCAATCCTAATACCTTACAGACGATGTTGGATTTGGAAGATAATTTTCGTGTGGATTTCAACACGGACGATTCTATAGGCAAGATGTTGGGATTCGATCGAAAGATGTATCGAGGCCACGCGGCATCTGAAAATACGGTCGACATTCTCGCTGTCAATAGCATACTGGTGAACGTGGACGTGATTGCTGGAAGCTACATGAATGGTAGCGCTCAACCGACGATCTATTCCTTCTTTCCAAACGTGTCGCCGGGTTATAAGATCGTGGAGCGACCTCGAAATTTAGTTTATCTACCAGTGATTTTAGACACGTTGTATAGTCTCAAAAGCACGTTGACGGATCAAAATGGTGAACTGTTAGATCTTCGCGGAGAGAGGGTGATGATACGATTTCACATAAGAGAAATATAAAAGCAAAAAAAAATATTATATATATAGATAACAAAAATAAAATAAACGGTGATATTAATTTTTACAAAATTATTTTAATATAATTACTAAACAAGAAACAATTGAAGTAAATATATTTAAAAAAAACAAACAGAATTATGACAGAATACGTGGTTAAAAACGTGAACATATCCGCAGGACAGAGGAAGAAACTTGAGAGAGTGTTAAGAACTCGAGGCGCGGCGGTGAGATTCAAATTCACTCACGAAGATCTGACGAGAGGTGGTCAGGATTCGATCGCCTGGACCAGAAGTCAAATCAAAAGGATGGGGAAAGCGATTTGCGATGGAAGAGGGTTGACGGTGAGAATGAGTCCCGCTCAATTGAGATACAATTTGAGAATGAAAGGTGGTTTCCTACCGCTATTGGCAGGAATAGCCGCAAAAGCATTACCCTTCGCCGCAAAGGCGCTACCATATCTCGGAAAGACTCTCGGCGTGGGAGCTCTCATGGGACTCGCTAGTTCGGCAGTTGAGAAATTAATGGGTGGCAGCGGACTGTTTTTGAAGAAGGGAGGAGCCGTGTGTCGCGTTCACGTAGACGACAGCGGTAAAGGATTGTATCTAGAACCCGTTAGAGGTGGCAACTCTCTGAGAGGAAACGGTCTCTATCTGAAGAGTGGATGGAACGTCGAGCGAATCTGCAAGGGTTTGTTGCTCGGTGAGAATTCGCCGTTTAATTTCTTATACGTTTCGACTCGTTTCAATTTCAATTCGCATCTTTTAGGTGTTGTTGTCTTCATGATCGATTATTTGTTGTTTTTTTTTGTTTTTACGAATTCTTGCAAATAATGTATGTTTTAAATTTTGTATTTAAATAATAATTTGTTAAAAAAGTTGTTATTTTTTTTTTGCTCTTTATATATATATAAAAAAGTTGTTTTTTTAATTTTTAATTTTCTTTAATGTAAAATTTTTTTTAGTAAAAGTTTTTTTTTCTCTTTATATATATATAAAAAGTTAAATTTTAATTTCAATCTCTCTATTGTTTATATTTCCAAGTCCGTTATTAGCAAGTTGACATTCGTCATTTTTCCACATACGAAAATGGTGTGAATGTTCATCTTTACTCTTTTGAGTTTTTTTTCATAGGCGAATGCGCTCTCACCACCCGATTTCTTCACGAGTTCGGGTGAGATTATTGGATATATGTAACCTCCATAGGACAACAATAAATCACCCATGTCAAATTCTCTGTCTTCAGCAACGATGATATTAATCAGCAGTTCGCTTTGGTACTCATAAAACAAATCGAGCGCAGCTTCATCCACTTTCAAACACATTCAATATTTGTGGTAGTAGCGCTCTAAGTCCACCATCTCGACCTCATTCAATTCGATGGGATCGTGTGGTTGTAATGTATAGATATTAAAACTGGATTTCTCATACCTTTCATCTCGTTTCAATTTCAATTCGCATCTTTTAGGTGTTGTTGTCATGATCGATTATTTGGTTTTTTATGAATTCTTACAAATAATGTTTATTTTAAATTTTGTATTAAAAAAATTGAATTTTAAAATTTAACTTTTTTTTTTTTTTTCTATTATATATATATAAAAAGAGTAAAAAAGCAAAACTTTTTTAACAAATTATTTAATACAAAATTCCAAAAAAAAAAATATTCTTACAAATGAAGCAAACAGATAAAACAATGGTAAATTTAAATGAGAAAACCATACCTCAGTTAAACGAGATTTGTAAACTATTACAAATTTCAGATTTCAGAAAGCATAGAACTAAATCAAAAAAAATTGAAGTCATACAAGAATATTTGCAAAATGCTAGAAAGGGAAACGAAATGTCGATAGCAACGATGTCAAAAGATGCACCGGTTGTGAAAAGTAAGAAGACGACTAAACGAAAAGCCGTTGAAGAACATCAAGTTTCCAAAGAAAAGAAAAGAAAAACTAAAACGAAAACGAGTGATGCACTTCAGATTCAAGACAAACGAGATATATCGAGCGAAATTCAACGAGCAATCGACGAAGGGAAAGGAGAAGAATATGTAACATGACTTGTTGCGGAACTATTCCAATCGAAACCCGTAGAACGGGAGAGTGCGATCAAAGGCATTTTTAAAACTTTCAACGTGATTCCCTCGTTGAAGAAAGTCGATCCGAAATTGTTCATGGAACGGGTGAAGAAAGAAGTATTGGATTTGTTTCGCGAATACATGAACTTGGGATTAAAAATTAAGATGATACTCCATTGCATAATGAATAAAATCGACGTGAAGTCCGGCGAGAGCATCGTGAAAAATGCATATTTCAGATCTAACGTCGAACCCGTATTTCGAGGTTCAGATCTATTGGACGTTTTCGAAAAGATGAAAGACAAGATGTTGACGTCTCTCGCGAATTATCAAAATGAAGGTAGTAATTGGACGTTCGGTGAGGTGTTGAAACTCGAAATTCACATGACTAAAAACGAACCGTTGAAAGGATCTTCCTACTTGGAATTACTATATTTCTTGACTAAGAAACATGCCGTGGTCAATGTGAGAAATAAAGATGATCAGTGTTTTAAATGGGCAGTCACCTCCGCTTTATACCCTGTCAAAATAAACTCTGATAGAGTTTCTCGTTATGAGGAAACTTCTAAAAATCTCGATTGGACCGGAGTGACTTTTCCAACAGAGTTAAAACACATCGAACATTTAGAGGTTCAAAATCCCACCGTAGCGGTGAACGTCCTAGAATACGATGACGAAAATCAAAAGATCTATCCTCTCAGACAGACTTCGTATCGCGGAAGAGAAAAGACGATTATTTTATTATCAATTTTGAATGGCGACAATCGTCATTATTGTTGGGTTAAACATCTGAGCCGATTACTGTCGAGACAAAATAATAAACATAAAGGAAAGATATCTTTATGTTGCAACTGCATGAACACGTTTCACAGCGAAAACTCGTTGGCGAAACATCAGGAATATTGCAACGAAAATCAAGGTGTCGCCGTCAAAATGCCCAAACCCAACACCATCGTGAAGTTTGAAAATCACAATAGAAGGTTAAAAGTACCATTCGTCGTGTACGCCGATTTCGAATGTTTCACCGGGAAAATGAGTCCCTGTCAACCCAACGCTCTTCAAAGTTACGTTGAAAGATATCAAAAACACATACCTTCAGGCTATTGCATTTACGTGAAATGCGCTTTCGACTCGCAACACGACATGGGTCCCTTCACCTACACGAAACAGCACGAAGACGACGACGTGGCTCAAAGGTTCGTGGAAGAGTTAGAATCGAAAATTCAAATGTTATACGACAAATTCAAAACTCCGGCGAAAATGATCATCATGCGAGAGCAGCAGGATGAAAATAACAGAGCCACCGAATGTCACATATGCAGACAATCGTTCGACGAGAATTCAGAGGAAAATAAGAAGGTCAGAGACCACGATCATTACACGGGTCTGTATCACGGTCCGGCTCACAGCAAGTGTAATTTAAAATATCGAGACGCCACTTTCTATCCGGTGATGTTTCACAATCTCTCGGGTTACGACAGTCATCTGTTCGTGAAAAATCTCGGCACCTCACACGAAGAATTAAATTGCATCATGAACAGCGAAGAAAGATACATTTCATTCACGAAATGGAAGCTCATGGAGAGGAAAAGAGTAATCGACGGAAATATGTTGGAAGAAAAAACGAAATCCATTCGTAGAGGCATACGTTTCATCGACAGTTTTAAATTCATGTCAACCGCTCTGGAAAAATTAGTCGATAACATGAGCAAGGACAAAATTTAAAATCACGAGCGAACATTTCGGAGAACGAGTAGACGTCATGTTGAGGAAAGGAGTCTATCCTTATGATTACATGAACGATCTAAAGAGATTCGATGACACCACACTACCTTCGAAAGAAGATTTTTATTCGAAATTATATGAATCCGACATTTCCGACGAGAATTACGAACACGCCAAAAACGTGTGGAAATCATTCGATATGAAAACCATGAGAGATTATCACAATCTCTATCTAAAGACCGACGTTCTGCTCTTGGCAGACGTGTTCGAAAATTTTCGAGACGTCTGTCGTCGAAATTACGATCTGGATTGGTATTTCACCGCACCCAGTCTGGCGTGGAACGCTCTGTTGAAGACCACCGAAGTCCAATTGGAATTATTATCCGACGTGGACATGTTGCTCAGGTTCGAAAGGGCTGCGAGAGGTGGCGTCTCGATGATCTCTCACAGACATTCTGAGGCTAACAATCCCTACATGAAAGAAGGTTTCAATTCGAAACGGTCGACTAAATACATACAGTATTGGGACGCCAATAATCTGTACAGTTGGGCTATGAGTCATCCTTTACTGATTGGAAATTTCGGATGGGTGAAGAAACCGGAAGAGATGCAAAAATGGAGAGACTATCCTTGCATTTTAGAAGTCGATTTGAACTATCCGGAAGAATTACACGATCCACACAACGATTATCCGCTGGCTCCCAAATGAATGGAACCGAACGAAGGAGACAAGGAAAAACTCATTCCCAATTTATTTAACAAACGTAACTACGTCATCTACAGTGAGAATTTGAAACAGTATGTCGATTACGGGATGAAATTAGTCTACATACATCGCATCATTCGATTCGACGAAGAGCCTTGGATGAAAAAATACATCGATCTCAACACGAATCTCAGAACTCGAGCCGAGAACGATTTCGAAAAAGATTTCTTCAAACTCATGAACAACTGCGTGTACGGCAAATCGATGGAAAACATCAGGAAGAGAACTGACATTCGACTCATCACGTCTGAGAAAAAAGCTAAAAAATTAGTGGCGAAACCCAGTTACAAACACCGAACCATATTCGGCGAAAATCTAGTGGCCATTCACATGCAAAAGACGCATCTGAAGTTTGACAAACTGTATTATCTCGGACCGATCATCTTAGATATCAGCATGCGATTGATGTACGAGTTTCACTACGATTACGTCAAACGAAAATTTGGTGACAAAGCCAAACTACTGTTCACCGACACGGACAGTTTAGTTTATGAGATAGAGACGAAAGACGTCTACCGAGACATATCTCCGGACGTGGCCGATTGGTTCGACACGAGCAATTATCCCGTCGATCACCCGTCCAACATTCAATCGAATGACAACAAGAAGGTGTTGGGTAAATTTAAGGACGAGAGCGGCGGTAAACAGATCGTCGAATTCGTGGGCTTGAGACCCAAACTCTATGCTTATCGTCTAGAAGATGATGAAGAGATCAAGAAGTGCAAAGGAGTTAAAGCGTGCATGGTGAAGAAAAACATCTCTTTCCAAGAGTATAAAGATTGTCTGTTAGGAAGTGGTCCGGTGTATAAGACTATGAAATCGATTCGAAGCGAAAATCACGACTTGTATACCGAAATAGTCAACAAGATTTCGCTGACGGCCGACGACGATAAGAGATTCGTGTTAGACGATAAAATAAGCACTTTGGCACTCGGACATTGGACTGTGGATCTAATTAGAGACGATATGAATGTGGATGATTGGATTCCAGATATGATTGTGGATGATAAGATTCCAGATATGATTGTAGATGATAGGATTCCAGAAAATCAAGAGGAATTAGATGGATTCAAAATTATAGAAATCGATAGTGACATCGAGAAAGTTAGTTTAAAAAGAAAAAGAAAAAATAGAAAAAAATAACGTCATTTTTAGTGAATTATAATAAAATAAATAAAAAAAAAAATATATACGCATCTATGAATAAGAAAATAAAGATATCTGTAGAAGGTGTCGTCTTACCCAACGAACCCCTATCCAACATCGATCTGTTGAATGCGGCAAAAGATTTGAAAATCGAAGATTTTCTAGGTGTGTTTTCCAGAGATGCCTTGCCAAAGAGAAGACCTCGACAATCGGAATGCGGAATTTTAAATCTAGACGATTTATCGGGTGAAGGCACTCACTGGGTGGCGTGGTTCAAGAATGGGAAGAAGAAGAATTATTATTTCGACAGCTACAGAATCTCGCCGCCGAAAGAAATAAAGAACTATTTCAACAAATCGATGGTTCTTTACAACACAGAACGAGTGCAATCGCCAGATCAAGTGTTTTGCGGTCACCTGTGTCTCTACATTCTCAAGAGAGGGTCTGAAGGAGATGTATTTCAAGACATTCTCAATGACTTACATTAGAGAGAGATTTTTTTTTTACAGTATATATAAAGATAAAAAATTATTTTAAAAAAATTTTAATCGAATAAAAAACGAAAAATAAAATAACATAACATAGTTCATTTTTAATAAACTGCGTTTTGAACACATTTTTTCTAAACAACAAAAAAAAAAATCCCACAACAACATGCCAGTCGATAAATTTGGTAGAAGTGATGACGAAAAAGTCAACCCGAGAAAGAAGAGGAAGACGTTCGAAGTCGACGATGGTTATGATGTTGCCAACTTGGACGAGCGTTACGTTCGGAGATACGAACCTCGAGAAGAACCTTTGAACATGAACGATAAGAAGCACTACAATCTTCCCGAGCCGATAGATCCCGCAGATGCTGTGACTAAAAAATACGTCGACAGGGGGGACGCCGATTTCGAACGAATCCTGCTGGATAATTACGTGGATAAAACCATGACCGATGATCTGGATCTGAAATCCAAACATTTGGTGAACGTTGCGAATCCCGTAGATCCCACCGATGCCATGACCAAGAGATACGCGGACGACACTCACGCGAGATTCAGCGAACACCTGAGAAATAGATACATTCAGAAAACGATGCACTCGGAATTGAATGCCAATTCTAACAAGATAACGAACGTGGCCACTCCCACGAATCCTAAGGACGTGGCGACCAAACACTACGTAGATCTGGAACAGAGAAAGTCTGACAGACGAGAAATGAAATCGGATCTGAATGCGGGATTCAACAAGATATTGAATCTGTCGAAGATCGACGACACGGATGTGGACTCAACCGCAGTCAACAAGGGCTACGTAGATTCTGCCGTGATACAATCGCAAGAATACCTAGAATCGCAAGTGGACGATCTCTACCTGAACAAAGAATCTGGCGGAACCATGGAGGGTGGCATCAACATGAACAGTCACAATTTATTCGGTCTCGATCATGATCCCGAATTCGATTCCAGCACGGTAAGCAGGAAGTACGTGGACGACAACTCGGTCTGGAGAAAGGGCGACATCATGGAAGGTAAACTAGACATGGGTGGACACGCGCTCACGAATCTACCCGATCCCGTGAACATGACGGATGCCTGCACCCTGATTTCGGTGGTGGAGAAAGTCAAATATGCTAGACAATTGATCACCGTGTGGGCCGAAGATGAGGGAAAAGCCGAGTGGTCTTTCGGAAATGGAGGTAGCGGATCGAAACACGGTCAGGTTGGATATCCCATGCTGTTGGGAGGTGAAATCCTTCGAATGAGTCTGGCTTCCTCGGATTTGAATAACAGAGCGGTCGTCAATCTCATGGTGAATGGTGTGGAGAGCGATAAGAGATACAGCGTCGAAAAGACTGAGAATCAACACGCGAATGTTAGCACGTTCGGCATGCCTCTCAAACTGAATGCCGGAGACAGGATTAATTTCGTCACGAAAACCAATAATCCCGAAGCCACCACTTCCATGGTGAGTCTACTGATCGAACTAGATCCTTTGAACAAACAGTGAACGCGTGGAAAATAATGAATTAAAAAAAAATAATGTGTGATTATTAAAAACAAAAAAACAAAAAAAAAACTAATGAGATATAGAGAGATGTTCTCTATATCTCATTACTTTTTTTTTTTTTTTTTTTTAATTTTCTATCCATTTATGATTACAATTTATACACTTTGCGAATACGGTTGTTGGTTCATCACCAGATCTAGTTTGTTGAGATTCGATTTTTATTTGACGTTTCTTACATTTGCGACATTTTAAAATTGTATTTTTTATAATTTCTTCATTAGATCTTATGAGATCAAACTCTTCTTTTTCTTTTAAACGATATTCGTTAAAATCACAACTATTCCATCCTTTTTTTGTGTTACGTTCTTCATATTCAATTTGAATCCATTTTTCCAAGTATTTTATTTTAACGTTGTAGTAATCTGAAGTGAACAGATGATTTGTTGTTTTCGTGTCAAAAACATCCATTTTGTTTTCGAGATTTTAGTTTTTAATTAATCTTACATCCACATTTTTAACGTTTATTAATTTTTTTTCACACACTCGTCTCTCATCGAATGATCGACATCTTATTTCCGTCCGATTCGAATTGTAATTCTCTGTCCGACAGGACCAGGGCGATGGCTTCGGTTTTTCTCGGCACGTTCCTATCGAATTGCATCTTGATCTGAATGTCTAACACGCTACTCTTGAGTCGTTCACTCTGTTTACTGACGTCGAACACGAACATGGGATACATCGACTTGTATTTGCCGGGAGATATGTTGGGATTGCTCATCAATTCGTCTAAACCGTGATACTTCTTTCTAAAATCAGCGGCGTCGCCGTACAGTCTGGAGAAATTGTTCTTGTCGAACGACGCATTGTAATCAATTGCTGGATATCTCGTGGCGTTCAGAAACACTTGCATGTTTCTCAAATGGCAGTGATCGAACAGCGACGCATTCTTTTCCTGAGACCCGTCCCTATCGGTCTGAAATGCAACCACGATGAAACGCGGTCTTTCGGAAGCAGATTTCACCGTCAATCTCCAATCGAAGTGATTCGTGGAGGGAGGAATGCTAGCCGTGTCACACTGTCTCATTCTAAATCCCACGGGTAATTTACTCTTGGATTCTATGATCTTGTAGAGATGCCCTTTTTCCACGATCGAAGGCTCCACGTGCGGAACGAACCACGATATCTTGTGTAGAGTTATCTTACCCGCATCGGTCGCGGTGAGTTTCACTATTGCGTTGTCGTTTCCTTTTCGAATCAACGTCAGATTGTGTTTGAATCCGTACATGATCTTGTTGTAATCGTCCGCGAATCCGAAGATGTGTTTCAAAGGTATCCTGAACGAAAACGTTCCTTTAGGTCTGGACGTCTTGACGACGTAGTCGAATATCGTGGCGGCGCCGGCGCTAGCAGGGCCGACGGTGTCTTTCACCCACAACTGATTAAGTCCTCTGGATTTCGAAAAATCATCAGGATACGTCAAGAGTCCGAACATCGTGGTGGCCTGACCGGGATGAAAAACAGATTCTATCTCTTGTCCGGATAGCATGTATTTTATGTTACTGAATAGATGCATGATACCATTATTGGCAAGAGTAACCGTATCGTCATCGGCGTAGTCGCTCCCATCTTCCTGGGTGAGACGTCCCTGCACCACTATGTAACTCTCGCTAGGATGTACGAATAGATCTTGAGTTTTGACGTTGATTCTTATCTCTCCCGCATTGTTCAAACTTGTCCCGGTTACCGGTTCGTATTCGTGAACCTCATATTCTTGAATACTTTCATCTTTCACTATGCTTTGTGCTATATCTAGTATATTTGTCATTTTAAAGGATTTTTAGGGTTTTTTTTGTTTATTAATTCACTTACTTTCTTTATCTAAAAAATAGTTTTTAATTAATTTTTTATTATTATTTTTTTTCTCTCTTATATATATATGTGTGTAAACAAGAAAATGTCAAAGAGAGTAAATAAAAAAAAAAATTTTGTGTTCTTCATCAAAACTTCGTCTTCTGTAATTGTTGTTTGTAAAACTTTCCGATGATCTCTTCTCCATCCAAAGCTTCGATTTCGTAAGTCACCGGATCGGTGTGAAATATTTTGATGATCACGAAGATTTCCGAGGTCCATCGAGGAGTATAACCCTTTTTGAAGTGCTTCTTATAAGCGTAGATTCTCACTCGATCGCCGACCGCAAATTTCGGCGTTCTAGACTTCTTCCTGATCTTAGATCTCTCGGGATATAGATTCGCATAGACCCGTTTTTCATTTCGAGGATCGCTAGCTTCCGTGGGAGTCATCTTGATCGATCTGTGTCGCATGTTGTTGTAATCTTTGACCAGACCGTTCAGAGCGTATATGTATTTCTTGGTCGAATTCGCCGTGAAGTATCTGTGCATCTTCTCCTTCATCGTTCGATTCCAACGTTCCACCACGCTGGCTTTCTCTTCGTTTTCGATCGAGTAGAGGTCTACCAATCGACGAACGTCCTTGTTGTAGAATTCCTTTCCCTTGTCCACCCACAATTTACTCGGTTTTCAAGAAGACGAGTCGAACACGCTCTTCAGAGCCTCGGCGAGGCAAGGTCCCGATTTATTCTTCAAAGCTCTGATCCAACCGTATTTGGAAAACACGTCGATGACCATCAATAGATATTTGACGCCCTCGTTCCACCTCGAAAACGATCTCATGTCGACCAAGTCGGCAGACCAAATGTCATCCAGGCCCTTCACGAACACCCTTCTCTTTCGAAATTTACGCACTATGGGTTTGTGTAACTCCTCGGCCAATTTGCTCGTCAATAATCGTTTCTTCTTCTTCTTTTCAGATGCACTTTTTTTTTTTCAACGCCCCATCTGAATCGACGTTTCGCACCGATCAGATTGCCGACCAGCGAATGTTCCATCTTCTCTCTCCTGGTCGGATTCGATATGCCTCTCACTCAATCTCCCCAACATGTTTTTGTCGCAGACATCGGTGCGAGTCTTGGTGTCGGGATGTCCGGCGTAGCACAGATCATGATCGTACGTGGCCGCGTCCACCCTATTCACGGGTTTGCTCCAAGATTTGGGAGTCAGATCGGCGTTGAGTCTCTTGTTCAATTTCGTTCCGAGTCCCGTGAAACTGTGACCGGCCAGATGCATTTCAAAAGGTAGATTGTTGATCATTTTATTCACGATGCCTTTACCTTTGCTCGCGTTCTTTTTTTTGATGAATCTAGTCTTTATAGAACCACACACGTCGCAAATTCAGCGAAGCATCCGTCTGTCGTTTTTAGTTTGAACTTCTCTAGAATTACTCGTCTCAGTAACTCTCTTACACTTTACACAATACATTTTTTTAAGAGTTATTTAAATTAATTTCGTTTTTTTTTTATTTTATATATAAATTTAATATTTTTTTTTTTTTAAATTCTGTTCTTATTATATATATATATATATATATATATATTTTTTCAATCGCTGCTCTTGAGTTCTATCATCTTACTGAATTCCTCCCTAGCCTCTTTCCTCCCCTTTTCCACGAGAGAATCCTTCATCTCTTCCTTGATGATCTGACGAGTCTTGATTCTTATGGCTTCTTTCATGGCATCGTATTTCGTTTTCTCGCTCAATATCGCGGAGTATTCTCCGTCCGATATCCTACCATCTTTCAATGCCATAGAGATCATTTCGGATATCGTGTCGATCTTGGAGTCGGCCAAGACGCGAATCTTGTCGTGTTTCCTCGCCTTCAGATATAATTTCCTACTCAAAAAGTTTCCGACCATGCTAAACAATCCGGCGGCGAGAGCCACTCCTTCTACGGTCAACACGATCGGAATGGTGACCGCGGTCGACAACAATCTGATGCTGGCCACATGTAAACCCTTGGAAATCGTGATGAGTGTCGTGTCGATCGCGTTGACGAATGTCACGAAACGCGAATACTTCTTCTTGAGAGAATGGCGAGAATCTCTCTCTCGAGTTAGATACTCTTGGATTCTATTGATTTGATCGATGCGATACCTCTCTCCTCTTTCTCTTTCTTCTAGAGTCCAATAGTAGTCTGTTAAGTTTTTTTGGAAAAAATCCGGGTATTCCCCCCACTCACGTCAGAAAGGGAAGCGTCCAATAGTAGTCTGTTAAGTTTTTTTGGAAAAAATCCGGGTATTCCCCCCACTCACGTCAGAAAGGGAAGCGTCCAATAGCAGTCTGTTAAATTTTTTGGGAAAAACCCACCGCCTCAAAACAATTGCGGGTTCTAAATCATCTGTACCAAAGCAATTGCGGGTTCTGAATCACTGATTTAGAGTCCCCAAAACTGTTTTTTGATGATGAGCCAGAATCTTATGCTTTCGCTCGCGTTCGCCGACGATGGATCGGTGGTCTGATCTGTGATTCGAACGTCGACGAAAAATTACGTACAAGATACAACTGAAGATGTACAATTTCACCCTTTTTTTAAAAACGCGCGTTCACCACGAGTATTTGAACGTTAAAAGTGCGATCTAGGAGTCACGACTGTACATGGGCGGATTCAAGATCATGTACAGTTTTTGTGAACAAGCGTGTGATTTAACACTGAATTCCACGTTGGTGAACGCATCTTGAACGTATGTTGTACACGTACTTGTACAAGTGATAGTGAACTCTCAATTATTACCTACTCACCCCTCCCCATTGAAGACCTTCTAGCTACGTCCCTGAGAAGAGGTCCCGCTCACATCTATCGACTGCTTGAGTGTAATGGGCACTTTGGTCCGCACTAAGTTCGAGTGTGGAAACATTTACCTAAAACTATTAGCAGGCGATACTAGCAAAAAGTTCATTGAATAACTAAATATATCCACTACCTAAAAACACAGCTTATAAAACACTTATTAGAACAAGCTCCTAGAGCTCGTCCCAAAGATGCTTTATTGAAGACAGTCACTGATATAATGAGACTGAATGGTGATTGTTTGTATACTGCTGGCCGATTATTCTACTACTTTAGATAAACTATTAACGCACAACTTGATCAACGCACACGGATCTGGTACGTGCCCTCCTATTTTTTGTAACTCATTTTTGTCATAAACACGGAGACAAAGGGACACGGTATTATCCGCAATAACATATGAACCAGAAGTATTGGATGTCCATGTGTTGTTGTGGATAATACCGTCCTCCATACATACACAGAACGACACACGCGTATGAATGTGTTAATCGATATGGCACGAGTGCTTGCGCGGAAGGATAGAACGACAGAGTTTTATCCTCCCACGATGGCACAGACGTCATATCGATTAACCCATTCACACGCATGTGTCGTTCTGTGTTTATTACACGTCTTCACGTCTATAAAAACAATTATTTTATCGCCAACCAAATTTGCGAGGGGAACCCGTGTTACTATTTCGTCCCCTGAGTTCCAATGTGTCCTATGTGCTTACTGGCACAGAGAACACATTGGAACAAAGGGGACGATTTTCAGTTGTCGCTAGTGATTCAAATTGTAATTGCGTTGCACGATTTGCAGAAAATTCCAGTGAAATTTCGCTTCTATTTAAAAATAGTCTTTCAACGATTTCCGATTTTCCGCATGGTTTAGTGTTGCTGCAGCTGGGGATTTCATAGAACAGGCGTGTAATAAATACAGTTATAGTTCCTGCCCCGGTCTCCTATGTGCCGTTATAAATTGTTTCCCTTTTTCAAAATTTTATTGAGTCCATATAAATTTGCGGAGATATTTTTGCTGGAAACTTTGTGGTATATTTCAGAGGAGCTACCGTGGGGGGGGGGGGGGGGGGGGGGTACTGACCTTCCATTTTCGAAAAATGTCCCCCGGTGAGGCTCCCACACTACGACCTCACCCTCAAATCGTTGTTACACGCGTCGGATTGTGTCTCTCATCATGACCCGTGATTGAAATGGGATGCCCAACCCATACACAGAATCCTAGATCCATCACTGCGTACTGACACGCTAAAATACTCACCGAGAGGCGATGCATCTGATGTTGTTGGTATCATTGTTGCAGGATGCGTTGCAGACAGCGACAGTTGTCCCGTAGATTGGGTTATAAATGCTGTTAATGTTGTCGGTGTGTCCACGGGCTGATGAATCCAGTTTGATTCTAGGCACCTTAATCTTTCGTTAGCATAGTCGGTATCAGTTCCAACATCGTAAAATATCATACAACCAACGTATCCATGAAAATTTGGTCGAATCGCGTCACGGCCTAGTTTCAGAGATAGAGGAGTGCTCATTGTCGTGAGAGTGAACATCTTACCATTGCTTATACTCTGACTGCCCTCCTTTAGCAATACAAAAATGAATCCCAGATCCTTTCGCCATTCCAAATACAGTCGCCGCCATTCGTTATAAGGCGCGGCTACTTGGACTATCATTTCCCTTTTTATTACAACATCATCCACATCTAATACTTCGTACCAAAACATATTATCTTCATCAAGCCACAAATGTAGTTTGTTTGTCATTCCTGGTTGCGGATGTTGTGTGTCTAGTGCTAGGATAGCTTGGCTTGAGGACCCCATCACATACAGAGACACACTTATTCCAAACTGCTCCAAAGCTGGACTTGATGAAATGGAAAAATCGAAATAAAGTCCAGGAGTCCCATCCAAATATAGCGATGGATAATTTAAAGTCGGAATGTTGGGACCATTCGTGATCACAAAAGGAGGTGGAGAATATATCTCGCTGGTTCCTTGTAGTACATCAAATCCTCGTGTTTCTGATTTTAATGGCCATACATGTCGTGGAATTCCGTCAGTACTATTTACTCCTACGACAAAGCCTGAAAAACATAAACATTGATCTCTTCATTACTTTATCAATATCTTTAAGCACGTGAGATTGTTCAGCCTCATAAATAGTCGTGTTATTATTTATTTATTTATTTATTTATTTATTTATTTATTTATTTATTTATTAATTGGGGTTTAAGGTCACATATTTGTACACAATGGCTAATCATGACCATGACAATTTTACGGGTGGAGGAAGCCGGAGTACCCGAAGAGAACCACCGAGCAACGGCGAGCAACTGTCAGCTCCCCAACATACTAACTCCACACAAGCAGGGTTAGCATTGGTTGAAGACAAGTGCACCATCAACGTGCAGTACGCCTTAGTACACGACGTCACCGTGCACCCACATGGGCAATGGGGGTGAAGGGTCTTGCCCAAGGACACAACGTGGTTGCCGCAGGTGAGATTCGAACCGAGGACCTCTCGGCTTGCAGCCTGCACCTCTACCTACTAAATAGTTGTGTACTGCAGTACGACTGCCGTAGCCCAGTCACTTTCAACGGACAGGCCATATTTCCACAGACGCAATAATATTAGATAGGATTGTCACGATTAATCGATTAATCGACTGTCGATCGGACACGCGGAAATCGATTAGTATTTTTCGTTGTCGAAGAATCGGTAAATTTTACACCGTTTTAGACGTTTAATAATTAAAAAAAAAAATTGAATCAGATTCCATATCGCACTAAAATCTTTCATTTGGCACCAAAAGAAAAAAATTGGCACCTTTCGGTGTGGCGAGAACACCGACAACAAATCTGGAATAAATTTTTGCCTTTTTCCAATGCCATATTAATACCAGGTTCTTCGGTCACCAGTCCATTTTTGGAATTCGATCTCCAGAAAAGAGGCTATTTTGTTTACTCACATTTCATGGAGTTTGCGTTGCGAACAGATCACACAGTTGATGTAATCGGGTCCGGGGAAAGGACATTCAGGCCCCAGGTTTAATTCTGTGACGGCCCCTCTTTCGAAAGTGTCGGGATACTGAGGCAGATGGCGAGGTTCTTGAAGGGAAGATTTCTTGAAGTGATAACACGGGATCTGGTGCATATGAAGAGATAACAGCCTATTAATCCTTTACCCACCGTAACGGCCAAAACCGACCAGCGCTATTCACAAAAATTGCCATTCGATTTTCATTATTTTTTTCATTTTTTTTTATGCTTCAAAAACATAACATTTGACCCCTCATTGGAACGAGCTCGTTGAGATCGTTCCATGGGGGTTCATAAGCTATGTTTTTGACGCAAAAAATAGATAGATATTCAATAATTTTGTTTGCAAGTGTCGTCTGCTTTTCATGCTAAGTAAAGGGTTAACAGATTGAGCATCTCCACGGAGCATTCCCATTCCTTCTTTACGTGTGTGGCAACTGGTATTCCAATATGACGGGCAACTTATCTTGCTGATTCTCGCTCGGGGATTGGCACAGTTAGAACTTTGGGGGACCCAGGCCTGCCCCAAGAATCCTGGACTCCTGGGCCAACCCGGGTCCCCAAAGTTCCGGGCCCTGGGGTTACTACACCGTCCCCACCCTCTCCCCGGCCCTGGTGAAACATACCTGTCAAGATGAATAAAACACTATGCACAATACAATTATGAACGTCCATTCCGTTTAACTTTAAAATCGAAAACTGTCAGCAGATGAGTTGAATATTATTTCATAAATTAATTGATCTTTGAAGAATCCAGTATCATGTTGCGTTGAAATTAATCTCTGCCATTAGCTTTTCAACATCTAGTTCCGATTTGATTCACTGCTTCGTGGTTACGTACAATTGGAACAAAATGTTTTTTCCGTCATTTGACAAATGGATGCATTCGATTTTTGTTTATTTTTTTTCTTAACTTATGAACACTTCCACTGCTTAACTCCGGTACCTCATAATAGTGGTCAGCATTTACGTGCACTAAGCGCGTGAATCCAACTGAGCAGTTTGTTAGGAATCAGATCTGGGACGAAATGGGCTTCACTTTCCTGATAGCACATTCACGTGATGACGGTGGTCAGTTCTCAAATTCAGTCAAGATTTCGCCTTTTTAAAACCATGAAAAGTGAAGAGGGAAGGTATATTATATTCTTAACATTCCTCTCCCCGGACTCTCACGAGCTGTGAGCACTGTGGGGCATACTCGTCTGTTTTCTACAAAACGTTTCTGAGAAATGTCCACATGGCCTTGAAATAATCAAAACAATACGTATTTGCCTTTATCAAATCAGGTGTGGCGCCAGGATTTCACCGAACGGGGTTATGGTCTCCGACAGGAGGGCTAGAGAGTCCCCAGACCCAGTGGGCTGACCATGGTTCGGCCCGGTTTGAGAAATTTTTCTTTTAATTAGGAAAAAGTCTCGCAATACCCGTGACTCCAGAGGCTTTGGGAGAGTCAAAACGGAACGCAGAAAAGAGAGAAAAAAATGTGGCTTGTGGAACTAGGGTATCAAAAGCGATTCGCCATGAAACCTGTTTTTGATACATCAGTTCCACAAGGCACAAATTTAAGTACGATATAACTCACAACAGAGAATAGATGTGTCGACTAGTGATTGTGTTGACAATTTCTAATATCGGACGATCCAATACGAGGTGACCCTGGCTGTCGTAAGTGTCGTTAAACTTCAATAAATAAATAAATAAATAAATAAATAAATAAATAAATAAATAAATAAATAAATAAATAAATAAATAAATATGGTATCGGGCGAAAATAGAACTCACGCAATGTAATTTGCTCTGCCTATGTCACACTAATTATATGTTCATCTGGGGCCAATATTATAAAACTTTTACAATTGTAGTTTCTAGGATTGTATTTCAAATTATGACTTTAAATGGCTTAAAACGAATCATTAGCATTTTCAAAGGTGTGGCAATTTGCCAGTTGGCAAATTGCCGTAATCTTTTAAAATGCTAATGATTCATTTTAGTCAGTTGTATTTATTTATTGATTGATTGGCGTTTAAGGTCACAGTCAGTTATATTAATAGGTAGAAAATGCAATTCTAGATAGTACAATTGTAAAAGTAATATAGTATTGGCTCCTGGGTTTTCCTATTGTGCGCGTGTACGGGGGTCTTAGGAGTATTGTCTCTATCATTATGGTGTTGGCATAATTTTATCACTCAGACGAAATTGGCCGAATTTCCAAACATGGAAAGGGCTAACCCTCTCCGACAGGGGTGTAGCCTATATTGACCCCCCCCCCCTCCCCTCCCTGCCGCCACCTCAGTATCAAATAGCTAGCGGACTATATAAACTTTCAAAAGAATTCAAATTTCTTAGAGCCACCAGAGGGTCACATTTAAACATTTCTTTTAATTTTGTTTTGGAGAGTATTTTCACGTCCGACCCCGTTTACCCAACTCGTTCTCCTTTAGGAAGTTGTACTAAGGGGTTTGGCGACAGGGGATGTGTGGGTGCCTCATCCTCACCCTCACAAACACTGAATTTGATTACTTAGAAATTTGATGGTCAAATAATTGTGCAGTTAAAAAAATCATCGAACCTGCACTGCGAATGCAGCTCTGAACAATAGCTCGAATTATATTCCTGAGTAATCGAATTCAGGGCCAATACTATAAAACTTTTACAATTGTATTTTCTAGAATTGTATTTTCTTGTTATGACTTTAAATGGGTTAAAATGAACCTTTAGCACTTTCAAAGATGTGGCAGTTTGTCAGTTGGCAAATTGTCGTTATCTATTAAAATGCTAATGATTCATTTTAGTCAGTTATATTAAAAGGTAGAAAATACAATTATAGAAAATACAATTGTGAACGTTTTATAGTATTGGCTTCTGGTCGATATTTTTGGAGTGATACACGACTTTTAATCAAATTTCATACTTCCACTAATAACCAGGTACATTTAGAGAGACATGTTTGCATCCTCCATCACCGCATGTACTAACTTATTTAATTCGTTTTTATGATATGATTATTTCGTTTTAACTGAGTAGAATTGCAGCTCACCACGAGTATTTTCTGTACACTCTAAAACTGGTTTTAGCTCCCCGAAACATTCCCTACCCCGCCGTCCCTACCAATACTGCGGACTCAGTGCAACACTACATTGAAAAGATTCACAACTTCACGACGATTTTGATTCGATGACATTTAATACTCTGCGTTGGAGCACAGTGGCTCAGTGGTAACGGCTTGGTCTTTAAACTTTTACCTAAGCAGACGACACGTGCAAAACATATTCTTGAATACCTACTTTTTTTTCATTTTTTGTCTCAAAAACATAGGTTATGGCCCCTCGTTGGAACGAGCTCGACGAGCTCGTTCCAACGAGGGGCCATAACCTATATTTTTGAGACAAAAAAATGAAAAAATAATGAAAATTAATTGGCCATTTTTGAGAATAGCGCTGGCCGGTTTTGGCCGTTACGTTGGGTAAAGGGTTAAACCGAAAAGTCCACGTTTCGATCCCCGCAGGGGATACTGTGTTGTGTCCGTCGACAAGGCACATCATCCCGATTGCCCATGTGTGGGCGCGGTGGAGGCGTGTACTAAGGCGCACTTGTCGTCAACCAATGCTAACCCTGCTTGTGTTGAGTTAGTACGTTGGGGAGTCTGGTAGTTACGCGTTGCTCGGTGGTTCTCTACGGGTACTCTGGCTTCCTCCGCCCGTAAACTGTCCGACACGAGGCGACCCTGGATGTAGAAAGTGTCGATAAAAAAACCAATAAATAAATAAATAAATACACTACGCCCTGGGTCAGTCGAAATTATGTGTCTCCGAAAGTATAACTTTATACAAATCTGTCTGTCATCAATACTTTTGAAAGCAGGCAAATCAAGTTTTAACCACCCTCACCCGACAACCAGTGAGTCATCATCGAGATGCTTCTGGTAAAAACCCCCTACCGACGTTTGACTATGATTGTCACAAAGTGTTATAAAAACGACCTGCCAGAAATCACAAAACGGGGCCAATAAATTTATTTATTTATGTCCGGAAGCGCACGAGAAAGGCATTTAGGCACTGAGAATATTCTTCCATACACATTTCGCGAAAACTGGAAAGGTTGTAACATCAATTGATTTGCCATTGTTTCGAGAGAATATGACTTAAGTTATAGCACAATAAAGTGAAGTCATTAATTTTAATGACTAAAATTCATATTTTGTTGGCATACGTAACTTTGTTACTAAGCTGAACAAGCAGAATTTGCAATAAAAAGGTAGCGAGGTGCTCTAAGCTGAACCTGCAAAACACAAACGGTTACAGACATTTATTTCGTTATACAGAACAGCACAAAAAAACACACTGGTAATACACATATCGCTAAAAACGGAGAGATCATAACGTTAATTGATTGGAGAGTGTTTCAACTTTCAAGTGAATATGACTAAATGTATTCCAAAATAAAGTGACGTCATTAATTTTAATGAATCAAATTCATATTTTGCTGGAATACGTAACCGTGTTACTTAGCAAGGTAAGCTGGTCTCTCATGCCAGATGTCCCAGGATCGATCCCCGGTCGGGGAATGTTCTCGAAGTGACCGAACACTCTCTGTCAGCATCAATTGTGGTACTGATGCTGTCACAGCGTACCGTCCTATCGGGCGGGGACGTAAAATGGCTGTCCCCTGTGCGGAGAGAGACACACTCCCTGCAGACTAAAGATCCCTTCGTAGTATTCGAGAAGAGCGAGGCCCGACGAAGTTGCCGCTGCGAAGGTCATCCCACACACCTGCGCCACTGGGCCAATGAGAGGCGTTAGTATAAGATGCATAACTTGTTCGCCAATCCTTGTAAAACAAATAAGATTAAATAATAAAAGCTAAGTAAGCAGAATTTGCAATAAAAAAAGTAGGGTTGCGGTGTAATCCTGCCCTGCTTTCCGCTACAGATACTTATTTGGTTTTAACGAAATAATTATTTCGTTAAAACGAAATAATTATTTCGTTACGACGAAATGTTATTTCGTTGAAACGAAATATTATTTCGTTATTTCGAAATATTATTGCGTTATTTCGAAATAATATTTCGTTAAAACGAAATAATATTTCGTTATTTTGAAATATTATTTCGTTAAAACGAAATACTATTTCGTTATTTCGAAATATTATTTCGATATTTCGAAATATTATTTCGATATTTCGAAATATTATTTCGTTAAAACGAAATAAAATAAGAGTGAAGCCAGTCACTTTCCGGGTTCCATAGGCTGTAAATGTCTTCGAAGTTCGATCCACAGTTCATGGTTGCTCAAACGTAATCGCATAAAACTCTCATACGCCTCATATGCCTTCGACTAATGTTTTCAGGGTCTAGGTTCTAATAGCGCCCGTTAGTAATTTGAAATGTTGGTCACGTACTTATCAATGATTGGGATTCTCCTTGGGTACTCCCACTTCCTTTCCCCAATACAACTGTCCAAGGTGATATTTTTTATGAATCTGAATGCTGAACGTTTTAAAGTCCATTTATTTATTTATTTATTTATTTATTTATTTATTTATTTATTTATTTATTTATTTATTTATTTATTTAAGGACATGTTCAACATGGCTATATCATGATCACAAAACACGTATCAAGTAAAGTTTAGGCAATTATTTATGCCTATGCTTTCCACTCCCCGTGGGAACTCCGGGAAGTGAAGCAGTGCCTGTTCACTGCGGTAAACAGGCTCTGTTTTATGGTAAAATAGGACCCAGTCACCAATGCTTGGGGGTGCAAACCCTCTCTAAAATGGGCAACATGGCTTATTAACACTCACCCCTGGTCTTGAGTTGATACTCATGTTGTGGTCATGATTAGCCATTGTGTAAAAAAAAATATGTGACCTTAAACGCCAATACACAATACATGCTTTCCACATTTAGAGAATTTTCACCCCGAGCATTGGTTACCGGATACTATTGTACCAGCAAAGCAGAACTCCTCAAATTATTTTCCCCCAGTAAACAAGCACTGCTCAACTTCCGGGGTTGCCGCGGGTGATGAAGTCTTATAAACAAGCAATTGTTGAGCTTCTTCCCACATTTCTAAATGCCTCCATTGCGTTCAGATCCCCTCCAAACGAAGGCATGAGATAAAAGTATGAGAGGTTTAAATAGAAATTTACTTCATCACAAATATTTATCTTTTATAGCGATACCATGACGAGGCCATTAAAAACCCATTCGTTTGATGTCAATATAAACTGAAAGAACTTATCATGTTTATTGACGTGTAGTAACTTTCCAATTAACAGATGATTGTTCGGATGTCCGGCGATGTACATTTCCAATTACAATGCAAATTGGGTGACCGACCCTCATCAGTCCGCAGGTAAAATAGTTACAGAGAAAAATAGTATCTTATGTGGAGATGTGATTATGAATTAATTCAACACGCTTAGATAGTAAAACGTCTGTATCCAGCCGTATGCAATTTGGAAGGTGATGCATCCCTGACTAAAATCATGATAAAAGTTGGCTTTCGATAAAGTTACCCCACCGCACCTCCCCTTGAAATTATTGGACGAGCGAGGAAGGTCCAATTGAGAAGCAAGTATCTGTTGAGAAATCCCCTGCTGACATCAGTAGAAAATAAAATAAAGTTTCCATTTGTTACTTTTAATAAACGAAAACAACAGACAGCTCCGAGAGCTGTCTGTTGTTTTCGTTTATTAACAACCCTTTACCTAACGTAACGGCCAAAACCGGCCAGCGCTATTCTCAAAAATCGCCTATTAATTTTCATTATTTTTTTCATTTTTTTGTCTCAAAAACATAGGTTATGACCCCTCGTTGGAACGAGCTCGTCGAGCTCGTTCCAACGAGGGGTCATAACCTATGTTTTTGAGACAAAAAATGAAAAAAAATAGTTATTCAAGAATTATTTTTGCAAGTGTCGTCTGCTTTTCATGTTAGGTAAAGGGTTAAATGTAACAAAAGGAAAACTTGGCTTTTTGGAAATCTAATTAGTAGCAACTAGTTCACGGATAATCCGTCATTAAGAATATCTACCAGCATTTCACTTACCAACACTAAAGTGTCCAATTTGGCTCTATTCTTGGCGATTGTGTTTTAAAGTAATTTGCAAGTTTTATTTTTCTCCGAGAAAAAAATTAGCAAATCTCATCTCCTCGAATTGTATATTATGGAAATGTATTTATTTGTGTTTAAGGTCACATACTTATGCACAATGGCTAATCGTGACCGTGACAGTTTTACGGGCGGAGGAAGCCGGAGTACCCGGAGAAAACCATCGAGCATCGTCTGCTCCTCAACATTCTAACTCTGTTCAAGCTCTGCTCAAGCAGGGTTACAGCGGTTGAAGACATGTGCACCATCGACGTGCAGTATGCCTTAGTACACGGCGTCATCGTGCCCCCGTGTAGGCAACCGGGATAAAGTGCCTTGCCCAAGGACACAATGCGGGTCGTCCCGGACGGGGATCGAACTCGGGACCTCTAGCATAGAAGTCCAACAGTCTACCACTGAGCCACCGTGCTCCTATTATGGAAAGGACAGAGTCTGTATTATATGTCATGATGAGTACACTGTTGATATAACGTACAGAAAAAAGTACAGAACATCAAAAGATGGTGAAAACTCAGTTTTCTTATTTTTACATGGGCGTCAACAGTGGGTAATAGTGAAACGTTCAAACTGATTGGAAAAAAATGTAAAAAGCCAGGGTCTGTATTTTGATATACCACTCTTCATGAAAATGCCTTAAGTTTGTGAAATGATGCGCATATCGAAGATACAGATTCGCTAACATCTCTAAATTTCAATTTTTAAATGAGATTGCCATACACCCAGTGTTAAATTTACCGACAGCTTTCGGACTTTAAGGGGGGGGGGGGGGCACTAACCTTCCCGTAAATCTCTCCCAATGACGAAAATTGTCAGCTATGTTTCAAAAAGGAACCCTCCCATAATATTGGCGGTGCGGTCACAGTATTGATACCGTCTGCTAAACATGCATTAACTCTTAGAAGCCGGGAGACGAGTTTTCTTGCCTGTGATGCAATACGGCAGGTACTCTGACTGTGACGGTTCGGCTATCTTTGGGCTGGGTGAGAATTAAACACTGAGCAGGTACTTCTAGTCAAGTGTCGTCTGCCTGAATAGGCAGACGACACATGACTGGAAGCACCTGCTTACTGTAAGTTTTTCGCGGTATGTCATTTTCAATAAATTCATTCTGATTCCCCGGCTTCTAAGAGTTAAAACGGATATAAACTGTTGAATACGCCCACAAACCGAACTTATTGGCTCCCCAAATGTGCTACAGTCTCCTGACGATTAACACTACTGTCATCTGATGTGACAGGAAAGTCAACATGACCTTGAAGGATTACATTTGTAAAAGTGCGATGATCTTTCGTACACTGTGGCCAGGGGCACAATAGGTGTGTTTACAAAATGGAGCAAACCCGAGTTAGGCTTTCATAAATTTACACACTCGGGTTTTAAAACAATGGACGAGGCCACCACATTTCTTGTAGGAAAGCTGTTAAACACATTTGAAGTCTGTGTTATGTGAGGGAGTGTGTATCATTTCCCCGAAAGAGTGTGGTTACAAATGTCTATCAAATGAACGGACCCACGTCCCATACAACTTCTAAATCTTAGAAAACGAAAAACATATAAACGAGAGATTACCTCCGACAAGCGTAATGAAAAGTGTCAAAGATTCCACCCTGCTGTCTAACAAACTCACTCCATATCGTATGGACCCCAAATTGGCAAAGCTAAATGTGCCACAAACATGACACAAGAAGTAAATGCTGATGCTGCAGTTGCAGGCATTATATTATAGTTTTATCTACCATTTACCAAAAACAGCAATATCAGTAGCGATAAAAGATCTTGTATCGCTATTGCAGTAGCGATAAAAGTCACATGACTTCCCGAGAAAAGAACGCGCGCGCGCCTGGGGTACTATTTCAGTGGTACTGGCAATCACAAGTCATTTCCTTCAAAAACGTATAATGCTGCAATGAACGATGCATCAAGTTTTCCTCAACATACTTTACACGTTGCAGGAAATTGCACGATCCATTAGATAACCAACCACCATGCAAAACACCAAAACAAAACAAGAGCACTAAAAATCGAAAAAGGGACGTAATTCATGTAAACATAATTGGACGGAACCCATATTCAAACTTGGTCAATATTATTAGCTGGAAAATACACATACCAACTCTGGTTGAGCTCAAATAATCCAAACTAGAGTTATTGGTCGGGCAAAAATGTTAATAGACGGTCATTCTAAGTCGAAAAAGGGTCGTAACTCATTTAAAAATAAATGGACGAAACCATAATTAGAACTTGGTCTATATTACTTGCTGGGCGATGTACATACATACCAACTTTAGTTGAGATCAAATAATCTAAACTGGAGTTATCGGTCGGAAACCAGAAATGTTGATAGACGGTCGCATTCTAAGCCAAAAAAGCGTCGTAATTCGTGTAACCATAATTGGATGGAACCCATATTCGAACTTGTCCTATATTACTAGCTGGGGAATACACCTACCAACTTTGGTTGAGATCAAATAATACAAACTGGAGTTATCGGTTGGAAACCAATTTCCATTACCAATTTCCAATTTAAATTGTTCAAAGTCCCATAACTCTGGGAGAAACGCGCAGGCGAAGCCAGAATTCGGACTTGACCTGTATTTTCACATGAGAAGACAGCACACAACATTTCAAATCGATACCGAAATGCGAACTCAAGTTATCGGTCGGAAACCAATACTAATATTTTTTACGGACAGACAGAGGGACAGACGGACGAACAGACAGACCATTTACATAATACGACCGTTTTTACAAACGGACGTATAAAAAGATGGAGGTGAATAACAAAAATTGAAAGTTATAGCAAGAAAATTCTGAAACGTAACGTCAATCTCATTGTGATTTAATCGCTTCTAAAAATATGAATGAAGTGACGTCATGTATTTAAAGCGATTCTTGTGCACTACAAAAAAAAATAATTCCCTTGTTCTTTTCGCAAACCTGCCATCTGTGCCTTGGGGGACCTCATGAAATGAATTGACTTTGGTTCGAAATATCATTGCTCAACGGAAAATGCATACTTGGGCTGAGTTTGATTATTTTTTTTCACAATGTACAATTTCATTCACGCTGAAGGAATTTCTTCCCGTGCCGTCGAGTTGAGAGAATTGAAAATGCAGATCTCTTATTTGATCAGCTGAGTTGGCTTTTTGTTTGTTAACAATTATTATTGAGACAGGATGGTTATGGTGTTTGTTTGATTTTTTTGTTGGGTTTTTTTTTGGCCTGAATGGTATTATGCGCTCATTGTGCTTGTATACAATCTTTTATCGCGAAACGACTCGTTTTTGGGGAGGTAAAGCCAACCTACGAGGGTATATAACACCTATATTATACTACAAGATCACTCCCGTACAAGAAAGCCTACACACCCTTGCCCGAAGAACGCCATATCAGATTGTACAGTGCAGTAGCAGCGGTCAACGTGTCTATGACGTCGCGTGCGCATAATGATGCCACGGCGTCAATAACAACGTCAATCGTTTCGCAGGGAAACTTTCAAGAAAACCCAACTTCACCATCAATATTCCATCACATACCCATACTATATACCCATAGGCCTGTGTGTACATATATCACTATACATGCCATAGCATACTATATATGCAGCACGTATACCACTTGGCGGATCAAGAAGCTCAGGTTTCTATGGCAATTTGTCACTAGCCGCTCCCTCAAAGCTCTTGATAATGAGGCACGAATCGCCCCTATATCACTGACACTGCTAGAAAAATCCCTTTCACTTAGTCGATCGATCGAGATAAGTCGACCGATCAAGATAGTCAATCGATCGAGATAGAAAAAATCGATCGATCTAGATAATAAGTCGATCGATCGAGATACTAAGTCGAGCGATCGAGATAATAAGTCGATCGATCGAGATACTACAAGAAAAATAAAATCATATGATGTCCTTTCCTAGCCACGGGACATTTCTGATTCACTAGTTAAGTCAAAACAAAATGTGCAGCTCTGAGTTTAATCAAATTTATGAAATCACAACTCACACTGAAAGTGTATTGTACAGAATCTCTCGAGAAAATGCTGGCTCACAGTTCAAGGACAAAATTTCCAACTATAAATTCAATTGGGGGGTGTGATTTTAAAAAATCACAAGCCACACTTACGGCAAGTACTTCACACAAATGTTAATAAGTAACTAGGAAATTTACTGATTCACAACTCAGGTAAATGTTTCTAACTTCAACGAGAAGTGTGAACAAAAACAAATTCTCCAGTATTTTAGCCAAGATTCACATAAATGTGAAAAAGCAACTAAAAAATTACCAATAAATTCAAGTAATAAGCTACCAACTTCACACAAATGTGAATAAGCAACTAGGAAAGTTACTGGTTCACAATTCAAGTAAAAGTTTCTATCTTCAGTTTAACTAGAAGTGTGGATTAAAAATTCCTAAATCACAGTAACCATTTAAGCATAACTTTGTCCATTAAAGGAGAACATTTATTAACCTTTGGACCCAACGTACGGCTAAAACCGGCCAGCGCTATTCACAAAAATTGCCATTAGATTTTCAGTATTTTTTCATTTTTGCTTCAAAAACAGCTTATGGCCCCTCATTGAAACGAGCTCGTTCCAATGAGGGTGATAAGCTATATTTTTTAGGAAAAAAAAATTAAAAAATAGTCATTCAAGAATTTTGTTTGCAAGAGTTGTCTGTCTTTCGTGTCAGGTAAAGTGTTAAAATTTACATAGCACTATCAAAACGGATCCCCTCTAGTCTCAATTTCAAGTTTGTTCACTAAAATCAATGAGCAAACATAGCCCCATTAATGCCAATCCCCATTCAATATCAATTTCAAATACATTAAAATAAATGAACAAGTTTAGCACGTCCAAAACACAGCAGAGAGATTTCAGGAGAGGAGTGGGGAAGATTAGTTCTACAAAACCTCAATACCACTACAAAATTGTTAGATTTTGTAAGAGAGAGGCATTGTTTGCTTAGAACGCAATTAGTATGATGAAATACCATTGATTGGGTGGCGCCAAATGAACAACGTTACAAAAGTGTAGCGGCCTTTTAAACATTCTATGCTGAGAACGAGTGGTCACCTATACAACCTCAGGAAATCAGAAGACCTGTACGACAGGCAAAACGCCAAGCGGGGGCGCTAAAGACACTCTCGGGAAATCAATACCGAGAAGAAGGAGCAAAGATGGTTAGCGTCCATCAAACACCAGGAAATGCTAAAAAAAACAAATAAAAATAAATAAATAGAAAATAGATTATCGAAAAAAATTGCGGAAAGATAGAAATCGCCTCCCCCACTGTGAAGATATAGAAATTTTCACTTTCACGGTATTAATCAATACGGCGACTTTCAAAGCATCAGTTCAAGGTGAATACGAGTCAAATTATCACTGGAAATGATCGATTTGTTCTAAAATCGTATAATGAAAAGAAAGTTTAGTGTTTTGAGTGGATACCGATTATTTCCAGCAATAATTCAACACATATATACACCTTGAATTGATGCATGAAACCCGCCAGCTGAATTAGATAGCAAAAAGCTACCTGTTCCGAGTATCGATCAAATCACTTCGGTATCCACTCAAAAACACTAGATATCCTCTATCTATATCGGGTTAGTATCTCATAGAATAAGAGAAAATAAATAGAAAACAATGCCATCACTGCACCTTTGGAAATGTCAATAAATAAATAATAGGTTTGAAAATAACACGAATTTAGAAATATAAAACAGGAACATGCGAACACTGAGTTCTGTTGCAGAAGTTTGTAACTGAAAAATCAAGCCAAAACGTTGAATTCAGTACCACACACGGATACTAAATATTTTGAAAAACTATGCTAGCAGTGACACCGGTGCATTTTCAACGATAGAAGGAAATTGGTGAATATTTTCATACACCACTCATAGTGCTGTGGGTCTTATATAAATTGGGCGAGCGATCGTTTCGTTTGCCCGTCTTTTGCTTTGAAGAATGGAGATAGCCGATTTTATCAGATGATGCCTTGTAAGATATCGAGAAATATCAAACAAATGGTTGTCAATATCTATTGTCAAGAGAGATGTAAGAAATTATTTATTGGATATGATTTTCTTTCTCAGATTTGTCCATTATCAAACTCGCCTGATACGTCTTCAAACTCGGCTGATATGACGCCAATCTCAGAGGTATATGAACCAAGTTAGAGTTGCCCCCTTGATGCGTTACTCAGCGCAACCAGTTTGTTTACATCGAAAGTTCCCAGTTATTCGTCGATCGCTGTTAGGAAAATTGGCGTTACAAGGCATAGCGGTGTGGTGATTTATGATTTAATGAGGGCAATAATGAATGATTTGGAAGAAAGCCATCGCGGTGTTACAAGCAGGGCTGGGAGCAGTTAACGTCCCGAAAGCACACAAACAGGTGCGTACTGGCCGTAGGGTCCACCGGGAAAATTCGCTCTGCTCCCCCACCCCCATTGGGAGCCCCTAACAGGCGCGGATCCAGGATTTTATAAGGGGGGGTGCTATTGTTGGTCGGCAAGCGCCGAAGGCGCGCAGCGTGACGGCGCTCTGCGCCGTCCTTGCGAGCGCCGAAGGCGCGAAGCAATTAGCGGGGGGTCCTCCCCCAGAAAAAAATTTTGAATTAGGAACCCATCAGATGCTATCTGAGAGGTATCCTGGTCATATATTTGTCCTTTCTCTTAAACCTATTTTCTCCCGATTTGGCTTGAAATTTGGTAAAAACAATTATGGTACTGACACTGCCCAATTAAAAACAAAATAATCATTCGAAATTGTTACCTACCAAGAAGCAAATATAATCACCCCTGGATTTTGCATCAAATTAACTGAAATGCGGGGATTGCCTGGAAGAAACATAATAATTTTCACCATGACATACCTGTTGTACGCAGGGGCGACAGAAGTTCCAAGAAGTATGAGTATGTGTAGGTGGGTGAATGTGTGGATGGGTTGGTGCCACTTGGTGAGTGGCCGAGGGGGGGGGGGGGGGGGGGGTCACATTTCTTCTGGTCAACTTTGAGATGCATATACTATTTAACTGTTAAACACCCCAAAGGCAGATTTAGACGGGGGCGCACATGGCGTGCGCCCCTCTATTTTCTCAGAAATCATTTCTGAGAAAATAGAGGGGCGCATGCCGCGTGCGTCCCCGTCTATTAATCAGATATAAAAAGTATATGTCGTTGAAAATTATTTTGTTAGAATTGACTGGAGCGTGCCAAAGGCAAAGGCACGCCCCAGTCAATTCTAATAAAATAATTTTTGCCAGTGCGTACTATAAATTAATAGTATGTGCACACTTGCATCACAACAGTTTGTGACCATATAAGTATAGAGGGCGACGTCCCTCTATTTTAAAATCCTGGACCCGCTTCTGAAACACCCAAGTCCTGTCTCAGTTTGTGCGCTTCAACCGTGCTATGTGAACGCACAAACTTGTACACTGTGTAAATACATTGTTCCATCAACTGATCTTAACTGGTAAGTAGCTTAATTATTTTATTCATGTTATCGAAGAAATAAGTCTGGATACTAGATGTCCTGTTGCTCTGTAACATTAAATTGTTTCAGTTTACTAGAGAATGCCTGTAGGCATTATCCAGCAAGTTCATATTGCGACAATTTAATATTTAACAAAGAGCATTTAACATTTGTGAATCATTCACCAATGTTAAATGCTCTTTGTTAAATATTAAATTGTCCCATTCAATCATCTGTCATAGTGTAAAACTATTGCTGAAGGCGAACGTTACTATAGCATCACTGATTCAGCTGAACAAAGATATATTTACGAACAGAGCTGATATACGTGGAAACTTTGTCCATAAGACCGTAAATATATGGATGACATTGGAATCAGCTCGTCAACTGATTCAAATGCCATCCATTTTGGGAAAAGCTGTGATTGGTAACTGGTTAAATTCCAGGCACATTCTTATAACAATTACATTTTATTGAAATTAAATCTTCAAGATAGATTATTGGAGGCTGGATCGGAAATACAGTAATCGCGTATGCTTATTACAGTTATACTTGTGATTGGGATGAAGTTCTCACTCTTTCAGAATGTCTGCAAATTCAATTTTTTTTGGATGATTGTGAGTAGTGAGTAGGCGTGTGTGTGTGTGTGTGTGTGTGGGGGGGGGGGTGCTCGAGCACCCAGAGCACCCCCCCTGGATCCGCCCCTGCCTAAAATTTTCGCACCTCCACGCCTGTTGGCGCATGAAATTTCGTGAAAATGACCAAAAGGTGAAATGGATCTGATTGCAAAAACTGTCGGTTTATCGAAGTGCCCTCTGTCTCATTGCCAGTCCACATAGGGGGCATTTCGACATACCAGCAGTCTAGTCTGTCATTGATGGAACAGGTGCTAGGAAACAGCGTTCTTTCGGTTCGAAAAATCAGAATTTTCTGCTATCGGGCCGAACTATGGTCGGACGGATGAATTCGGGGTCCCGTTCGGTGCAACCATTTTTGCCAAATGAGAGACACCGCTGATACAAAAGTGCCGTTAAGAATGCCCTCTATGTGGACTATCACTGATCCCTCAGATGCAAGGACGCAACGTTCATTAGGTTCAAAAAAGTTAAAATTTTGTCCGGATTCGGGCCTCCCCTTGATACGTTTCCCGGCAACTTTTTTTTGACAACCAATCCCTGCACAAAAGATATACGTTGTGTGAGGTTAAAATAAAATAATTTATTTATGTAAATAAAAACATGTACATCTATGATAAAACATAACAAATCAACAATAATAAATATATTTATTATATGCTCGCCTGTGAATTATCGCAAATTATCTAAAAGATATTTCTCGATATCCATCGACTTGATAGGTATCGAGGAATATCCCTCAGTAGCTTCCTAAATGACGTCACGCTACGCCGTATCACGTCGCATTGAAGGAACGATCAGCTGATCATTGTTATTGTTTTTAAACGTACGCATTTCAGGTCGAATTGGGCTGAATATTGTGCAATAAAATGTCTCGTAGCATTTGAAAAAAGAAAATCTGATCCCCTTTAGTCAGTATCTGGAATTATTTCATGACTGTGGAACAGAAAAGTTTTATTTAAAATAATATTGTCAGGTCCACACGATGATTTTTTTCAGTAGCTTCCTAAATGACGTTACGCTTCGGCGCATGACGTGGCCTTGAACGTCGCCTTGAAGGAAAGATCAGCAGCTTTTTGTTATTGTCTTGAAACTGTTTGCGGTCGAATTGGGTCGAATATTGCGCAGTAAAATGTCACGTACATAATAAAAAGAAAATCTACGCTATATTTTAGTGAATATCGGGAATTATCTCTTTCATGTGAACCTGAAAGTACTATTTTTCACTCACACAAGCGCTCGTGAAAAATAAAACTTTCAGGTCCACACTTATGAGATAATTCCCAATATTCACTAAAACAGCATAGATATAATCTATTTACATTTTCCTTGTTTATCCCTTTACCAAACTTGAAAAGCAGACGACACTTGCAAAAAAAATTCTTGAATAACTATTTTTTTTGTCTCAAAAACATAGGTTGTGACCCCTCGTTGGAACGAGCTCGACGAGCTCGTTCCAACGAGGGGTCATAACCTATGTTTTTGAGACAAAAAATGAAAAAATAATGAAAATTAATTGACGATTTTTGAGAATAGCGCTGGCCGGTTTTGGCCGTTACGTTAGGTAAAGGGTTATATAGATTAGTGGATTAACTATACTGGAGGAAAATACAGAGGCTACCGTAACGTGACCAGACCTGCATTATTTTAATGAGAAATTCCCTCAACAATAATCTGAACAATAAGGCGAGCGATTAACATGGTTCAGCAAATTTTATTTGATGAGGAAAAAATTGTTAATTTTAGCACCTTTCATTAGAAACATAGGGATAATGTATCTTCATCTGAATATTTTCTGTTCTAGCACTCCTTTGTTGCGACATTTAACTCCGTTTAGAACTGTTTCTGGAACGCCTTGATCTAAAAAATAAAACACAGAATTAGTAACTGATAATTATGACTGAAAAAACAAGTTTAACTACCCTGTATTCAATTTAATAATGCGAACAGAGGTCACGATTTAATACTATCACAAATACTAAAACTGAAGTTTCTGGATTGTGGTATGTGGCGTTGTGTATTTTGTTTCACATTTTGGAATATGTCTTCTCCGGCCTCAGTGGCAATTCTAAATCCTGCTGAAGAGTGCGGGGGTTATAATCCTTGAATTATTTTTTTCATATTTTGCCACATATTTTGCCTCCAAAATCATAATGAGCTTGTTCCAATGCCGACCATAGCCTAGGGGTTTGAAACAAAAACTGAAAGTTTTTACTTTTTTAGAAAAAAAAAGAAGAACCGTCTGCTATTCGCTTAAAGTGAAGGGCTGAAACAAATTGTACCCTCTCTCCATGGACAACGTATCTCATCCACACCCCGAACAGAAATCAATTGCATGCTTCTCCGTGAAAGCATAGGGGGGGGGGGGGGGGAGCGATCATGCCACCTCCGCTTCTGGATCCGCTACAGGCCGGCTGCTGGTCGTAGAAGGTCGATTTCACATCGCAGTAAATAGGTACGGAACCAGATGCGTATTCAAATGCTTGCGAATTCTTCATTTCGATTTTTTTCACAGCACTATAGACGCTTTCAAACACAGGTTGGGGTGAGTATTTAGACCTTTGCGATAAAGTAATAAACAGCGATTTTTCTTTTCATGAATCTAAATTCACTGAATTTTATTTTCACGCAACGATGCCTGATTTTACAATGTGTTTCTTGTTCCCGGTTAATAGTGAAAATTACGACAGGTGTTGTGTAAATTAGGCCTGGACCCCATGAAAGACTCGATACTGAACCTAATTTACTGAACACCATAAACTGGGAACACGCTGTTAACAGGCCATCCAGTAAGTTGGTGCGGGATGCGGCATGAAACTCTCTCAGAACAGATTTAAATACCGACCATTCAATTTGATGTCATCCAGGCCGGGGACGTAAATCCTGTGGGAGTGGGTCGCGGGGCGCTCAGTACATGGTACAATCCATCACAATCTGTCACGCCTTTTACTACGACTTCTACCACGACTTCTACCCAAGGCCGGGAGGAGGGTGGGGCCGGGGTAATAACATAGGGGCCCGGAATTTGGCCCAGGAGTCCAGGATTTTTGGGTCAGGCATTGGTCCCCAAAGTTCTGACTTCTGTGCCAAGCCTGGGTCCCCCGATCCCAGAGCGAGAATCAGCAAGATAAGTTGCCCATGGTATTGGAATACTAGCTGCCACTCATATAAACAAGGAATGGGAGTGCCCCGTGGAGATGCTCAATCCGTTTGGCCTTTTCATAACATGAAAAGCAGATGACACTTGCAAACAAAATGATTGAATATCTATTTTTTTTCTCCATTTTTTGCGTCAAAAAACATAGCTTATGACCTCTCATTAGAATGAGCTCGTTCCAATGAGGGGTCATATGCTATGATTTTGAGGCCAAAAAAATGAAAATCGAATGGCAATTTTTGTGAATAGCGCTGATCGGTATTGGCCGTTACGTTGGGTAGTTGTTAATAGACTGTTTTCTATATACAGATGCAAGAGAGTTAGAGACCCGGTGTTATCATTTCAAGAATTCTTAAAGTCAAGAGGTTTGTTATCTGCATCAGTATCCCATCAGTATCCCGACACTTTTCGAAAGGGGGACCTTTACAGAATTAACCCTGGGGCCCGAATTTCCTCTCCCCGGCCCTGCTTCTGCCAAGACGTTGCCTATTTCGGTGATTGTTACTTCTTGACAGAATGGGGCGGCAAGAAGCATATGTAGGTATGTATGTGTACAAAAGAATCGTCGGGTAAATTCATACGTGTCACAGTCGGGCAAACATGGGTTACCTCATCCCTCCTCACAGATATCTTTTCATTAATTCTTGAAATGAAAAGTTCGGGAGCGCGGTGGCTCAGTGGTAGACTGGTGGACTTCTATGCTAGAGGTCCCGAGTTTGATCCCCGTCCGGGACGGCCCGTGTTGTGTCCTTGGGCAAGGCACTTTATCCCGGTTGTCTACATGGGAGCACGATGACGCCGTGTACTAAGGCGTACTGCACGTCGATGTTTGGTTGAGTGGAGCTTGAACAGAGTTAAAATGTTGAGGAGCTGACAGTTGCTCGTCGATGCTCGGTGGTTTCTCTCCGGGTACTCCGGCTTCCTCCACCCGTAAAGCTGTTACGGTCACGATTAGCCATTGTACATAAGTATGTGACCTTAAACACCAATAAATAAATAAATGAGAGGTTCTGTTATAACAACTCTGGTGGAGAGGCGGTATCATTTAACTATTTGTTAAACAATATATAATATTGAAAACATACAGCAAATCGGTATAAAACCTGATCCTGCTTCCGAACTAATGAGGCATTAATTAAGGATTATGGTCTATATGAATATCGAAAAGATCCGTCTCAGTTGATTCTGTGTTATTTTACACTGGCTTAACGTAATGTAATGAGTCTAACGTCAATTTAAATTTAATTTCCCTCAATCTGAATCAACGTGAGTGCAAACAAGACGTGACAGTATTGACTATAGGTCGTATTTTAAGTATACAAATACACAAATGATGCTCAAAGTGTTACAGTTTGTTTTATTTTCTGATTCTACGCACAGAACCAAATTTAAAAGATCAATGGAAGCAAAGAGCAAAAGCCAACCAAAATGATGTGCTGTGACTTACCGTACTTTGGGGTAATGCTATCTCTCCATTCAACAGTGAAGCACGTACAATAGTTTGTTGGTACTGCCAGGGGCGCCAGAACCACATTTGTGCAGTGGAACCAAGAATATAATACGGACTTTGTCGAGCTTGGCTGAACACCCCTTCCCCGCGCCTCTAAAACTGACTCTTGAAAGAAAGCTATACCTGGTGACTTTTTCTGAATTATTACCGACTGTTTTACCTCGTCGATCCACATTCTCAACCCTAAAATCACCATGTGACTACCGTAATCACACAAACCGTGAAGAACATGATAAGTGTTGGTTCAGACTACATACGATAAACAAAAATGTCTATAGCAAATGGACGAATCCATTTTACATTTTTGAAGTGTTTCAATAAAAATATAAACTGGCCTACAATTTAAACCTTCCGTTCTATGGGCTTTAGTATCTACAAGCTCTGATGGCTTAGCATTACCTTTTATATAACACCTCTAGAATGGCGACACGTGCAAAAAGGTTCTTGACTAAAAATTTTCAATTTATGCCTCCAAAGCATACCTTTTGACCGTTCATTGGAATGAGCTTGAACAGCTCTGTACAAAGAGGGGTTATGAGCTATGCTTTGGAGGAAAAACTGAATAAGATTTTCTAGAATACCGCTGGGAAGTATGTCTGCTGCGTAAGATGAAAGGCTGAGTATTACTTATCACCCCTTCCGGTTTGATATTTATATTCTGTCCTCTGCTCGTTGATGCACAAATTTACTTGCACGCAAACGTTCATACGGCCTGTGAACAAGTCCACTTGGAAATTTGTAAACAAATATTAATGTTGAATAGAAAAATATCCAATCACGCAGCACGAGGAGAGTTGGGTAGATATCCTATTGTGAACGATGCCATCTTATATCTCCATAAATATGTCGATAAATTATCCAAAATTGCAGGCGATAACATACTCTCCAACTCATTCAAGGTGTCGCTCAAATGTAAACTTTCGAAAACTTGGATAACTCAGTTATCTCGTTACAATATCAGAGTTTCCGATGCTAATACGTTAACTATAATAGTAATGTAAAATGCCTGAAAGATGTACTAGAATCTCAGCATAGAGAAAGATTTACTAAAGATGTGTTTAGTGGTGACAAAATGAAAGGCAGTAATAAGTTACGAACATATCGAGAGACTAGTTAAAAATGAATACAAGCTTGAACCTTATCTGAAAATCACCAGATCTCGACTAGCCCGTGAACTGTTCACTAGACTTAGGGTTAGTAACCATAATTTAGAAATAGAAAAAGATAGACATAAACAACCCCCAACGCCCCTAAATGATAGGAGATGCCAGGTATGCGATACCGGACTGTGAGGCAAAATATGTCGAAATTAGGAAAACGGGTTTTGAAGAAATTATAAAAGAAAACAAAGAATTTGAACAATTAAATGATTCGGAGAAATACTATTATGTATTCAAAAACAGTGATAGAAAATCGATTAATATTATTTCTAACATGATCTGGTCATTCTTCTGTAAGCGAGATCATCTTATTAAAGAAAAAAGTCATTAGTACTTTATATTATTACCACTCAGTCTATAAGTTACTAGTTTATTAACATGATTTTGGAGGGCTTTTAAAACTCCATAATTTCAGTGACGTCATTCGTCGAAGCCGGGCCGCGGGCGATAATGGTATAAATAGCCATTAGCGGCCCGCAGCGCGGCTATTTTTAGATTCCATGGTCTAATGAATTACTCCCATTCGGATGGCGTCCCTTTGTATTTCTGAACTGAAGTCGAACGCACGATCGAAACAGAAATATCGAACCGACTTTAGTGATTATTTCTTCCAGCAATTCCCTCGTGCGGTTAGCTGTAACAGGGAGTGGTAATAATAATAATAACATGATTGCTGTCAGGCATCATGATTCATTAGCGGCCCTGCAGTAATGATGAACAGCCCTTGGGCTTATTAACGGCCCTCGACCTCGTTTCGGGCCTTTAATAAACCCTCGGACTGTTCATCATTGCTGCAGGGCCGCTAACGAACCATAATGCCCTCCAAAATCATGTTATTGTTATATTATTACCACTAAATCTATAAGTTACTAGTAGATTAACATGATTTTGGAGGGCTGTTAAAACTCCATAATTTCAGGGACGTCATTCGACGAAGCCGGGCCGCGGGCGGATAATGGTATAAATAGCCATTAGCGGCCCGCGGCCCGGCTATTTTTAGATTCCATGGTCTGATGAATTACTCCCATTCGGGTGAAGTCCTTTGTATTTCCGAACGGAAGTCGAACGCGCGATCGAAACAGAAATATCGAACCGACTTACTGATTATTTCTTCCAGCAATTCCCTCGTTCGGTATAGCTATAACAGGATGTGGTAATAATAGTAATAACATAATTGTTGTCAGGCATGATGATTCATTAGCCGGTCCTGCAGCAATGATGAACAGCCCTTGGGCTTATTAACGGCCCTCGACTTCGTCTCGGGCCTTTAATAAACCCTCGGGCTGTTCATCATTGCTGCAGGGCCGCAAATGAACCATAATGCCCTCCAAAATCATGTTATTGTTATATTATATATCATGTTTATTATATCACAGGCACCTGCTTCGGGATTTATGAAGAAGAATTATAATATTTCCCCCATTGCTTTACATAAATATAGAGAAGGGATGAAACTCGGAAGACCGGATATTCGAAAAGCAGTCGCCTCAACTTTTGAAAACTTCGTCTTTCAGTCGATTCTCGGAAGATATTTTAAAATTTCACACCTACCTTTCCCTAATTTTTCTATCTATTCATTTTCCTAGCGTTTATATCGAGTATTAAGTCGTAAATTTGTTGAAACGGTACTTTTTCCAAACAAAATCCAACTTCGATGTGCATAGTTCCGGAAGTATTCGTCTGCGACAGCCTTCATTCAGAAGAGAAGATCTGATTGGTCAGCATATGCAGGTGAATTTCTGTTTTTGATTCGTGGTGGCAAATTCAAACTGCAAAACTCAACTTGTCAAACTCGAGAAGAAAACATGTCTCAGAACACTCATGTCATTGAGTGGTAATTAAACAGAAAATTTTAAATCATATTTTTCGTGATTAGGATTAATTTTTTCATTGCTTTCAATTACAATAAAATAAATTTATCACAAGTACAGAACAATATTGTAACCCTTTAACCACCGGGGGGGGGGGGGGGGGGGGCATTGCCTCACTCCTATACATTATGTACCTGTTGTCAGGACAGGATTCTACAGAAGGGCAAATGGAGAAGGGGGTAGTCTAGACTAGTTGTACATGTATATGGGAAGGGACCATGCGGAAGACAGCATACTATGTCATAGATTATATGATAAAGTCTAAAAGGGCTAAGTAAGGATAGGGTATGGGAGTACCCCCTCCCCCCTCTCCCCATTTGTGTGTGTGTGTGTGGAGGGGGTGAGGGGACATCCAAGAGAGTTTTGCAAAATAATTTAGCCATTTACCAAACTGGAATACTACACTTGCAAACAAAATTACTGAATAACTAAAAAAAAATCATTTTTTGTCTTCATATCTATGACCCCTCTTTGGAATCTCCTTCCAGTGAGGGGTCATAAGCTATGTTTTTGAGACAAAAAAAGAGAAGATAATAAAATTTCGATGGTATTTTCCTCTGTTAATAGCGCTTGCCATTTTTTGCCATTTGCCTAAAATGGGCAGCATGGGTATAAATCACTGGCTACACTTAACTTTAAATCTTGTTATGGTCACAATTAGCCATAACTGCAGAAAAGTGACCATAAACACTAATAAATAATAATAATTTTGGTAAATACATGTAAGCACAGGCAAAGTGTCAGGCACTGGACATCGGTCACCTATGGGTTAAATTTGAAGGCCCCTTGCCTTAAACACTGCTTTTTTTGCATAACTTGAGAGTATATAGGTGTGAGTGTGTGTGTGTGTGATGGGGGGGGGGGAGGCTTTTTCATAGTATTCAGTGGTAATGAACTCTTCTCCTACAGCAGGTCTTCAGCATACCAGCTTGATATAGCCTGCACCCAGATTCTATAACAGGAGTTTGGGCAGGATATGGGGGGATTTTTGGGGTGGGCAGCAGGATATCAGTGACGTAGATAGCTTCTCGCTGACATGGGGCAAGCCCAAAATTTTCCGACAGACCGAAAATTTCTCAACAGTTTAACAAAACGCTGCTTTCACCCCCCACCCCCCCCACCCCCCCCCCCCCCAAAGCCCATATTTTAATGTTATTAGAATATTAGGCATAAATTCACCTAAGAATGGTCCGATAATGTTCCAACCCCACTAGAAATTTGCCGACAAAACTGCTGAGGGGGGGGGGGGGGTAGTCATTGTATGATTGTGGTCTAAGGGGGCCCGTTCCCTCACACCGGGGCTGTGAGGGGAAGGGGCCCCCTAGGCCACAGTCAAACAATGACTGGGGGCATAGCCCCCCCCCCCCCCCCCCCCCCGCTTTATCTACGCCACTGCAGGATATGCAACAGGCATATCATAAAGTCTGAGAGGCTGAACAAGGAATGGTATGGGTGTCTCCCTATCATTCAAGGGGGCCTCTCCCCAAAAATTATGTAATCAAATTTCTGGGAGGAAATCTGAGGTCTGTAGGCGGTTTCTCTCCCCATTTTGTGATTGTTTGTTACCTGACACCTGTGCTGGACCAATTTTGAGATACAGTATCATACATCTGCATACATTTTGGAGCGCCCAGCAAAAGCAACCCCATGCCATGCAGTGACCTGCCCCCCCCCCCCCCCCCCCCTGGTAACTAGGCACCTACCTGATCAAATAGCTGTGCACTCAACATACTTATTTCGTCAATTATCAGTAAATCTGTAGTTCGTATCTGCTTGCAGATGACAGTGTTTGACAGAACTCTACTGGTAATGTCCTGGTTGGAATATCTCCCATCTTCGATTCCGGACCAGCTGTGTACAGTTTTGCCTTCGAAAAACCGGACTGCTGCAATTCCAGTTGTTGCAGTGATCTGTACTTTTATTTTATCTCTCAGCTTTTCAGACAATACTTTTATAATAAAGCTTTTGCCAGTTCCCCCTTGACCCAAAACAACAACATTATGCCCTGATTCAACGACTTGAATTGCTTTAGTTTGCTCAGTGGTCAACACCATTTTCGCGGATTTTTTGTCATGTGCTTTCGTCTCAAAACAAAACAGATACAAAAATAGAAATTCAACCTGCATTTGCTGACCAATCAGATCTTCTCTTCTGAATGAAGGCTGTTGCAGACGAATACTTCCGGAACTATGCACATCGAAGTTGGATTTTGTTTGGAAAAAAGTATCGTTTCAACAAATTTACGACTTAATACTCGATATAAACGCCAGGAAAATGAATAGATAGAAAAATTAGGGCAAGGTAGGTGTGAAATTTTAAAATATCTTCCGAGAATCGACTGAAAGACGAAGTTTTCAAAAGATTAGGCGACTGCTTTTCGAATATCCCGTCTTCCGAGTTTCATACCTTCTCTATATTTGTGTGAAGCAGTGGGGGAAATATTATAATTCTTCTTCATAAATCCCGAAGCAGGTGCCTGTGATTATATCTTCTTATTTGTTATGTTTGTACTGTGCAACTGCCATTATAGTGTAATGCATTAAACTAGTAAATTAAATTAAATTACATTTCGATTTTAAAGGATTGTTTTGCAGCTGAAAGAAAGTTCCACTGCAATTTCCATTATTTGACTCATACTGACCTTTTCAGTGAGATAGCCGGTGGATTGTCTTCTGATGTAAAACGATTCTGTGCACATTTTTAACACTTTCTCAGTTTGTCCATTCCGCAGAAGTCGTTCTGTATAATCCCAGCATGCCTGTTTTAAATCCTTGATATCAAATTCAATGGCAGCACAAAACAAACCTGTAAATTGATAAGGTTACATGTTATGCCTTGTTCCAACACACATGAATAATCCTGGATAGTTTGATATAGCGTTTTTGGAGTCGTAGAACTAGTTTATAATGGTGACAACTGTAGTTTACCACCTCCTCTAAAATACTGTGTTTTGCACATTGTTTGAAAGGGCTTAGGTGCATTTTTTCAACAGCCTGACACACTGCCACTCTTCTGGGTTTCCTCCAACGCCCCTCTGACACTCGCAGTAAGAAGAAAGAGAAAACAAAGTAAAAAAAATGGGAAATGGCATCCAGGTCATTCAATATGTCCCAAAACAGTTAAAGATAGTATGGGTTAATAAAATACAATTGAATTTTGTTCTTTACATAATTTTTTTTTTCTGGGACTGAAAATCTTCCAAATTTTTGACTTCAAAAGAAAAGAAAAAAGCAAAATTGAAAAATAAGCAGTGGTATACTGGTCGATCAAGATGTTTCTTGTAATAAAACAGTTAAAGTCAGCAGGAGGTGTCACTGAAACCATCGAACTGAGATGTTGGTAACGAATTACTAAAAAAAAACTGAACATCACACGTACACTGTTGACTGATCTAATACATTTTCTGGGAGAATGTTCGCGATACCTCGTCATTACACTACGATTTCTGTGTGTATTGAACGTTAAATGACACAATATAGACAATGAGAAATGGACAAGATAAACCACGCTTGGAATGTGGATTACGTGTAAGAACTTTAAATAAGAACGTATCTGATTGTACATTACGCGTGAATGAAATGTTTCGACAAAATACTATCAAGCAGGAAAGTTATCAGGCCGTCGAAGATGCTATTTTTCTTTCAAAAAATGTTACTTTTATCTACTTAATTCATGTTTTATCTACTTAATTCATGTTTAATCGCTGTATAAATACAGAACATACCTCGTGTAAAGAACGGGGTACAGCAATCAACAACACTTGATGGGATTTTCCTGTATTTCACGCGCGTCTTCGGCGCACGTGAAATACAGGAAAGGACCCACCTCGGGTCGTTCATTCCAGTCCCCCATACCCCCCCCCCCCCCACCCCATTTTGTTCTGTTTTATTATTGTGCCCAGCTCTATTTATGACCTATATCCAAGGACAAATAGATCTGCATGGATCAAACAAAGAAACAAACAAAAACATTACACTGGTTGTGACATATCATTCTAACGATTCATAATGTTAACTAGATTTATAATAATTACGAAGGACTCTTCAACTTACCAATAAAGTTTCTCGATTCCACACACACTGACCCGCAGTGTAGGAAGTAAATGAATTGCTTGAACGTGCAAAATTCGTGGTTCTCAACTTGGATGATGATTCGCTCTGATGCAGTAGCTCTCGTTTTGTTCATCAACTTTCTTGTGAAGCTTTTCACGCGTGAATTGTAACATTTCTTGTCCTTCTTTAGTTCTTTTTGTTTTCGACGTATCATTTGGAAAATGAACCTGAGAAATGTAAGAATTTTTTATTTAAAACAGTCAAAATTTTAAGGCATTTGCACACTTCTTGCAGCGCGGGAGTTCCGAGCTTTGCGTTAAAGTAAGAAATATCAAATTTTCATCCTATTTTGCAATTTCTACATGGTGTGCTGCTTTTAATGTGAACGTCGATCAATAACAAACATAAATACAAACCACAATAAGGCCATTGTGTAGAATTAAATATAAATCATAACGAATCTACACGTGAAAATCAATACTCTTTTGTTCTATATTATGCAAGCGATTTTGTTTTGAATAGGCCTGGGTGGTATTGAAACTTCAAGTTCGGGATCGGTATCGGTATTTTCACGATGATTTACCTCGATATCGGTGCGGTATTCGGTGCCGACAGCATACCGATATCAATGCCAATACCGACTGGTATTTGTGGCGTACTGCCCAGTTGCAGTTCACCTTTCTGTAGTGGTCATAAACTCAGAATGCTTGACTCGTGAGGACAGGATAGGTTGATGGAAGAAATAAGGCCCGTGTTATTTGTCAAAATGGTGGAAATAACACAGACACTCACCACCGATCATTTAATATAATATTGTTTCATCAAATGACCGGTGACGAGTGCCTGTGAAAAACATAGACCATGAGATCCTCCCATCAGCCATTTTGGAGGATGTTCTGCTGTCTGATCGTTGTATCTTTTAGATAATGTCTGGAATATTTTTTAATATCGAAACTTCGGTATTTTAATATCCCCCCAGTAAAGAAAATCGATAATGGCGAGATACCGATACCGAACGATATATTCGAATATTCGATATATTCGAATATTTTACACCGTCGCATATTGCTACGTTATACAGTGGAGCCCCTTAATTGGATATCTCTTAACCGAATAACTCTTTAAATTGAATATAAGATCCACACAAAACCATTTATTATAGCTTCAGTACAAATTCCACATCTTAATTACATATAGGCTATAGAGCAAACTCCTGTTAATTGAACTGAAAACTTTGTGGTATGTCGAGAAATTACCCTGACAATCACCAAAGTCCGAGTGTTTATAGATCTATTTGGCCTCAGTATATCAAATACTGGCATTTAATCTATTATATCTTGTTTGACAGAGCTCACGGAGCTCTGTCAAACAACATATAATAGAATAAACGCTCAGTTTATCTCTAGAATACAAAAAAGAACAAACTCCTGTTAATTGAATTCTCTTGTTAATTCAATAATTTTCACTGGCAAAATAGTCATTCAATTCACAGATTTCCACTGTACTTCTCTAATTCTATAACACAGTTCAAGAACAAATATTCACAACAACAATCTGTGGCAAAATATCCCCTTACTCCGCGAATAAAAAATTTGAATCGATGCGTGTGAAAGAAATATTTTCTTTGGATCAAAATCGGCACATTTTTATGGAGTTTTAAAAGGAAGCATACACATTTATTTCGCAACAGACAACGTTTACAGCAAGGGGGAATTAGGAATTGTATTCTCAGATATTGCATACCTTCTCCTAGCTGCCAAAATAGCTTTGACACCGTTTACTGGCATTTGATCTGGACCAACCAAGAAAGTTGTATCATACAGATCTGGAGCGGATATGACGTAACGAAGACTTTCAAGAACACCGGACTCATTTTTGTACACCATTTTCTCGCTATCGGATAGCTTGTCGCCTTTCGTAATGGCATTCCTTCCTTCCTTCCTTAGTTGCTGGCATTGTTTCGCGTTCTTGCGCGAATTTATCGAACAAGGGAAATTCGTATCCCGCCAATGAAATGTTATTGTCGTCTTCGCCAGATGAGAGAGTTTCACAGCCCGAACTATTTAGATCTGAAAAAATGAAAGAGAAGTTTAATGGGACTATTGTTACCAGTTTCTCCGTGATTTATTCAGGGCCGGGGAGAGGAAATTCGGTCCTCAGGGTTAATTTTGTGACAGGACCCCTTTCGAAAGTGTCTGATGCAGATGCCGGAGTTCTTGAAGTGAAGAATTCTTGAAGTGATAACACCGGGTCTCTTGCATATGCATACAGATAACAGTCTATTAACGTACCCAACGTAACCTCCAAAACCGACCAGCGCTATTCACAAAAATTGCCATTCGATTTTCATTTTTTGTTTTGCCTTAAAAATATAACATATGACCCCTCATTGGAACGAGTTAATTGAGCTCGCTCCAATGAGGGGTCATAAGCTTTGTTGTTGACGCAAAAATTAAAATAATGATAGATAATTAATAATTTTGTTTGCAAGTGTCGTCTGCTTTTCATGTTAAGTAAAGGGTTAACAGATTGGATATCTTCACGGAGCACTCCCATTCCTTCTTTACATGAATGGCAACTAGTATTCCAATATGGTAAGCAATGTTGCTGATTCTCGCTCGGGGATAGGGGGGCACACTTGGAACAGGAGTCAGAACTTTGGGGGATCCATGTCTGACCCAAGAATCCTGGACTCCTGGACCAACACCAGGCCCCCATCCTCTCCCCGGATTAGGGGCGTAATTAACTGGTATTTGTAGGTTATGTGACAGCCCCCCCCCTCCCCCCCCCCCCCCAATATTTTTCCAGTCGGGATATTTGATGGTTGAGTGTTAAATAGTTATGGACGTTATGATATCAATTCGTTCTTGCAAGTAATCGTGTACTTTCTTACAAGACTAGATTTGATAAGTGGACTTACGGTACAGTCTCCGTGGACTGGTCGTAATCCACGCGTAGGCAGTGATGTCTACGCCTGCGTTTACCAGGTAATAAAATCACCATCAGCAAAATTTTAATTAATGAAGCACCGGGGTCGTACCGGTCTACGGCGGCCGTACTGTTTAACGCGCACTCGATTATACAAATGGAGGTGTGAGGTGTCCGATTCGGGTTATTGGGGTCCAACGTTACCAACTGGGAGTACAGTAGGGCTGGGCGGTTTTTCTCTTTTCTGGTTCAGCTGCGGTTTTTTCAGAAAACCGGAAAACCGAACCGCAAGACCCAGCAAAGCCCGGCCTAACCGTTTTATTGTATTTTGTACATAAGCTGATCAAACTATCTTACTGGGAGGGAATTGAACTAATGACCACTATGGACTCTCGTCACTGAGTCTCTCTGGTAAGTGGGCAAATATGTTGTGTTCTGATTGTCACATTTTCTCTACCTTATTGATTCGTCTACCGGACTCTACCGGACGAGTCAATAAGGTAGAAAATATGACAATGAAAATACAAAATAGATAAGATGAACTTTATTCATTTGTTACCCTGATTTATGGGTTATTTTGACTGAATAGACATAGCAACTGAACCACTAGAACCCCCGGGAATGATTAAGGGGAAGTTAGGCTGAACCCAATGGAGATACTTACAGACAGAGCTTTTGGGGTAAGTTGTGTCGTACAAAGTTTTCCAGGTTAAGGAGCCTAAAGTGTTATTTACTATCTGTTCTTAACACATAGAAAAACCGAACCGAAACCGAGGTTTCTTTTAAACATAACCGAAACCGAAACTGAATCGGAAAAATCAAAACCTCCTAGCTCTACATTTTAGTGGCATACAGAGCAAAACTTCACACCTCATTAATATAACTTCTACCAATAAGCTGACACATTATTGGAACAGATTCGTAGAACCCTTTCCACGGCGTTTCACATTTAAAGAGACAAATGCTATTCACAAAAATCGCCATTCCAATTCGATTATTTGTTCATTTTATTCTTTCAAAAACAGCTTATGGAACACGCCCAGTAAGGGTCGTAAGCTGTGTTTTTGAAACGTCTAGTTATTCAAATGAAAATGTTTAGTTATTCGATAAATGTTTTCGCAAGCGTCATCCATTAATCGTGTTAGGTAGGGGGTAAATGCACAAAAAGATATATGTCTACATTCTGGAATACAACATGTCATTAAAAAATATGGTAAAGATGAAGAAAAGAGGACTCTCCAATTTATTTAATACAAACCTGGTTTCCTCAACTTTTTTTTCATTTACATTTGTTACTAGTCTCTATCATATTTTCAATATATTTAGTTAAAAAATGGATTTAAACCTTTTCTGTCACTTTTATATGCTCATTTCCGGTGTGCATGACATTGGAAAACACTTTCCTCCTATTGATGTGCTCTTGCATTATATAGCACCACCTGCTGCTAGAAAAGATTATTTAACTTGGGAGAAATCATTAGGTTTGTATAGTAAGGGGATTTTGCAGGCCACTGCTAACCCTTGTCCTTTAACTAGTAGAGTACTGGAAGCCCATATTTGGGTTCTATTCTGAAGTGTAGGTACCAGCAACTTAAAGGCTTCAAATTCAGTGGCTATTCTTCTTATTATCTTTGAAGTGATATTATTTAGTCTGTTAGACTTTACCATGTTATAATTTTGGGGAGAGTGCCATGAATTATAACAAGGCGAAGGCAATTGAACAAATTCAGATGGTCAAAAATAATTTAGCACTGTACCACTTAAGTTACTAACCCTAAACTATTACGGATGTTTCTCATTTCAATCCACTTCAAGGTGAAGATTCTGTTTCTCAGTATGTTAAGTTTACAGACGAAAGGAGTTAAAATAACTTATAAATATGATATTGCTGGACCCGAAACGTTTAACGAAAACGTGATAGGTAATGAAAATAAGCATAGTAAATTGGGGAAACCTGGTATTTTTTAAATAAATTGCTGAGTCCTTTAGTCTTCAGCTTTACAAAAATATTGACTCTAATATACCCTCCACGTCGGAATTAATTTTTTGTCTTCAAGTATCAAATGGTCGTGTTTTAGTAACAAGCTCCTTGAGTCATAACTTTCCATGCTGGTTAACGATGAAACTGATGAATTTCGAGATAGTTAGTTAATGTTTTCTTGTTCAAATCTAAAGCCTTTAGTTCAAGTAATGAAGACTTGTTGGATGTATGACAGAATCCTGAGATGGACCCCATTTTATGTAACTAGGGAAGAATGATGACAGCTTCTAGCTCCGGGCGGTCCAAAGTGACACGGCGATTTTGCCACTAACAACTCGTTAGCTGGGAGCGTTTAACCAATCACAATGAAACTGATTGAGATCAACTGGTAATTATCCAATTAGACTTGCTAGTTATTGCTGTATAAACTTCTAATCAAGAAATTAGAGTGCGATAGGAAAGCATATTCCAGGCAAGCATGTAAAACGCCTTTTATTGTTACTGTCATGTTGTAAGTATTGCTCGCCTTCAATAAACAAAGGTAACGAATAATTATGTGATACAGTTATCTGTCAGACCAGTTGCTGTTAGAAAATTCAAAACAGATGGGTCATTTTTCTTCGGACCATCGCGAACATATTGCTCTGTAGAAACAAAAATGGAAAAACCTTTTGTCGTGATGAAATAACTTACGGGATTTCGTATAGCTCTGGGGCAAGATTAAGTCCTTATCTGATTTAACCAGAGACAGACTGAGACTGAGCATATGGTCCACCAGGGAATTTACCGGTGCCCCTCGACCCCTTCACACGTGGCAGGGCACTTTGGAAACATCGTCATACTACACAATGACGCTTTCCGAAATTAAAAAGTTGGGGGACGGCCCTCATTTTCAGCGATCGCTGCGCGTTGGGCGCCCATTCGGAACGGACGCTCAACGCCTAGCGATGGTCAGTGCGGGACGCGTCTTTGGAAGAAAGTGCCCCTTTCTCGTAGCAGTGGGGTGGGGGTTAAATGTAGTAATCAAAACTCTTCAAATGAAATGGGAGTTATTATCTGTACGGGGCTAAGAGCTACATACATCTAAAATGGTTCAAGTTCTGCTAACAACATGAGTGAGTTCTCGCTGTGTTTGTTATTCGTGAAGATCAAGCCATTCCAGGTTTTGAAATTTTAGGGGAACGGCGTCCCCATCAGACAGAAGTAGGGGGGGGGGGGGCGACGTCCCCCACGTTCTTCCAAGAAAACATCACTGATACTAATATTTCATTTCGAGAGAAGAGGACAATGCGGGTGAGGGGCGGGGGTTAGAGATAAATGGCATGGCCTTCACCTTAGTGTCGCAAGGGAGCATTGGTTTTCATCGATCGCATACTAGTATACGTATCTCGCGGCTTTCAAACAAAATCAAGCCGAATTCCAGTAATTCTCTCCAGCAAAAAACAGGAAAACCTTTCATCATTGAACGGCACAACGCTCGCATAGTATCCAGTCTGTAAACACCCATTGATGTGTGGCGTTCACTTTTTGGGACTATTGTGCTATGATAACGCAAAATGCATTTTGTTTTCACTGAAAAAGATCTCTTTTCCCTTTTGTCAGATTTATACCCACCCTCAGAGGTGGATGGGCCGTTCATACACTCGGAAATATTTGGATGGGAACCCCTTCTTGGGGCCTCTCAAGATAGGCCTCATTAAACCTTCGTCATTAAACGCTACTCGAGACGTCGAAAAATGCCTCTTATGCGAGGATTTCGCATCGCTTTGTTCCCCCAAATCAAATTTTTCTCCCGCAATGCCGCACCATGGTCGGCTCCGAGAGTTCGACAGCTTTGAAAATCTTTCGTCTGAGGGATTATGCCCATCTCTGAATTAAAGTGAGTGACGGGATTTTGTCGGCCTACGTAAATTCAAGTCTAGGGATTATGTCCAAAGAAGATTTTTTTTCAAGTGTTTTTCATCCTAAATGGATTTTGTCCAAATGGGATTTTGTCTGCACACCATATTTGTCTCCGGGGAAATTATTGAAAAACATGCCTCAAATGGCGCTATTTGGGATCATTTTGAGGATCGAAAAAACGTCAATTTGCAGCAAGCGTGCTGAGGGAATTTGGGTGGTAGGTTCCTCAAGCCCCCCATCCAACACCGGCTAGGCCACTGGTTGATGTGGAATTTTATATGCAAACCTCGCGTTAACTTTACAGAACAGATGAAGCATTAACTTCGATGTGAACGGACGTGACAGGCGTTACTTATTCCCAGTTTCTTATTCGATATTTTTATTATCGGTTGATAACGAATGTCGAATAAGGAACTGGGAATAAGTAACGTTTGTCAGGTCCCCTCGATGTGTATCATTCTCAGTCGATAAACTGAAACTACAAGATGGAGTTGGAGTTGAATCCCTTGGTGGTATATCTGATAACACCTGAAAAATATACATACCGACATCTAATACAAACTTCTGTTTTATGGATTCCTTTTCGTCAAAGCGTATCGATTACTGATTCAAACAGAATACGCTTTGGTTGTAAAATAATAAATATCAAGATGGGAGTATAGAGCATTTCGAACTTGGGGGACCCAATAATAGAAGGTCTCTCACACATTGATATAGGCCTACATCAGTGGTAGCACATATGCCTTAGTAGCATGCAAGGAATACAATACACAAAGCTGTGGTTAAGACTAACCACACCTCTATCGCTTAGAAAGGTGCATAATTTGGGCTTCATGTTCATCCAATTTCCCAACCGGACGGGTGGAGAAAATTGTTAAATATGGAGCAGATGCAGACTGTCCATATGGTCCACCGGGAAAATTCGCGGTAGGCCCCCTGTTGGGGGTCCCCCGTAGCCTCAAAATTGATGCAGCCCAACACGTGTTGGTGCACGAAATTTTGTGAAAATGACCATCAGGCGAAAATGGTTTGATTGCATAGATCGCTGGTATACCGAAATTCCCTCTGTGTGGACTGTCATTTCGATATACCTGTCGTAGGCTGCATTTCATCGCTCAGATGCAAGGAAACAACGTTATCTCTGTTTGAAAAATTCAAAATGTTCTTCTATTGAGTCGAATTTTGGTCGGCTCGACGGGTCCCAGCCCACTTCCCCCTTCTCCTCCGGTGCAACCATTTTTCCAAATGGTCGACGCAGACAATATAAACATGACATTGAAATGTTCTCCATGTAAACTGCAATTGATTGCTCAGATGCAGAGAAGCAGTGTCCTTTCACTTCGAAAAAGCAAAATTTTCTACGGGTCCGCTCCCCTCACCCTGTGCATTTCCCGGTAACTTTTCTTGGCCCACTCCGCCCCTGATATGGAGCCCAAAATATGCACCTTTCTCGACTTTAAAGACCGTAGACGAGACATATTATACGGTGGAATCTTCGGTACATCTTAAAAGTATAGAGTCTGTGCATCCTGTTCTGCAAGTTCTCCAATGGCCAACTCCCCTTTCTCTCTCCCTCTCTCTCTCACTCTCAACTATTTCTCAAAAATTTGGGGACACGTGACTCATGTGCCCCCAGTTCCTACATCCTCGAATATCAAGTCTCATGTGAAAATGGGTGCGGCGAAAACAGCGGCGTCAAAAATGTGGCCGTAAATGGTACATATTTATTCATTTATTGGTATTTAGTCACTTTCAGAGCACATAGGTACAATGCGATCAGAAGGCGACTGATTCTGGAATGAGCTGATAAGAACAAACTTTTTTAATTAGACGTTTCAAAATGTTATCCTCTTTGAAACCATATAACATTACCAACGTGGGAAGTCATGCGCCAATAAGTCTCTCACACAAAAGAGTCGTAAGCTTAATTAAATCTGAAGCTCCTTGTAAAATCGTGAATGAGCAGTTAATATGTTGTAATCCCATAATCCAATTTTTAAACAAGAACAGAATGAATGTACAAATTTAACATACAAGTAGACAACTGATCTCATTAAACTGTTACAGTAACGTGTGGCTAAATTAAAGTTTCTCTTGTGTAATTAATACAGATTGTATGTTTATGTTAGGTATTACCTATTATGGTTATTGTTCCTCATTGGATAATCAGACTGGAATTCTATTGCCATTATAATGTTTTCACCTGAGAGTTATTTGAAGCTTACCTTGAACGGTGTCTTCACACTAGACCAATTCCCACTAGACCAATAAGCAGACTATCATCTCAAAAATGAGGTCTCCAGAGGGTGAATTTGGTGATGCTACCCTGCACAGCAGGTTAGCATCACTAAATTTACCCTCTGTGGACCTCAAACTGAATTAAGGTTCCAAACATAAACAGAAGGAGGTACCCAGAGGATAAACTGACCCACTGTATGGGATAGCAACAGCAAATTCCCCCTCTGGGGACCCCATTCTGCAAATGACACTGCTTATTTTCAGGCTTGAAAATCAATAACATTAAATACATTTATAAATATTTATAAATATATCAAATTATTGATATAGAATTATTTTAAAAGCTGAAGGCATGAGTTGGTCTAAAGGGAATTGGTCTTGTGGGAATGAACCATCTTGAACAAAGTGCAGGGATCAATGAAATATTACTATTACTCGCAGCGAGTAAATAAAAATAAACTACAAATTCACACGAAGTGCAGAGAAAATAAAACAACCTTTTCCTTAAACAATTACCACAATAAGTCAATCAGTTTCACACCTTGCAAAGAATCATGTGCAAATAAAATTTTCTGCTTAAAAACATCGCAATAAAGTATCGCGAACCTGAAAATCTCCCAGTGAACAAGAAAAAGACCACATTGATTGCAGCGGGGACGTAACAACCATTACTTATACCCAGTTCCTTATTCGACATTCGTTATCAACCGATAATATTGATTGATAACGAATGTCGAATAAGGAACTGAGAATAAGTAACAGTTGTCACGTCCGTAAAAATAATTGTTCATGTAAAGTTATAAGTATTCGGAGCCAGACTAAATGAAGCATGTGCGTGTGTGTGGTGGAGGGGTTGGGGGGGGGGGGGGGCGCCACTTCATTTCACGTCGTGCTGGGTTACCAGTTTGTGTAATCCCATAGGCGAAGGTCCACGGTCTTCGCCGGAGAAAAAAAGCTATAACAAAATTACCAAAATAAATATCAGGGTGAAAATACATGAAACAGTTTTAGGGATGTCAGACATGAAGGTGAACAAGGTTGACATTTTTTCAGGAAAAGTACGGGATGAGTCCCACCATGCAGTCTGTGTCGCTGTAAGGATTCAACGAGAAAATCAGCCTTTTATATGCGAATGTTTTCCCGCTTTGCTACAAAAAGTTTGATGTAAGAGCTTTTTTGCGAATCTGCCGTTTCGTCAATATAATATGCAAGTCAATGTAATCTACAGTTAAAACCCTTTACCTAACATGAAAAGCAGACGACATTTCCAAAAAAACATTCTTGATTAACTAATTTTTTTTTCATTTTTTGTCTCAAAAACAAAGGTTATGACCTCTCATTGGAACGAGCTCAACGAGCTTGTTCCAACGAGGGGTCATAACCTATGTTTTTGAGACAAGAAAATGAAAAAATAATGAAATTTAATTGCCGATTTTTTTAGAATAGCGCTGTTCGGTTTTGACCGTTACGTCGGGTAAAGGGTTAATGGGAAGTGATCTACACTGTTCAAGGGATTTTGTTTCGGACGGAATATTGAAAGTTGGAGACTAGTCTCGGAACTGCAGATTCTTCGATTTTAATACCTTTGACGCCAAGGTACCTGGGACTTTAAATTCATACAATTTACAACTCCCTGTCCATTTTAATTATATCTTAAAATATTACCCTGACGCAGCTGTGGTTTGGAGTGCAGATTATTTTTTAAAGAAGAATGATATATTACTTCTTCAACATTATCTAGACTATTCTCGGCTTCACTTACTACCAGAGAAATTCTCCAAATAACTAAACTTTATCATTTTCCTAAAGAACATAGCTTATGACCCCTCACTCGTTGAGCGCGTTCCGATGTGGGGGGGGGGGGGGGGTAATAAGCTATGTTTGGGAGCAAAAATGTTGAAGAAATAATGAAATTTCAATGATAAGTTGTCCTTTTATGAAAAACACAGGCCGGATATTTCAGTTTCGTTGGGTAAAGGGATACTTCGGTGGATTACTTGAAGTTAGAGAATGGGCTTGGCCGGAGAAGTTCGGGCCCCCGTTTGGTGCAACCATTTTTGCCAAATGACCGACAACGCTGATACAAAAGTGCCGTCAAAAATGCCCTCTATGTGGACTATCATTGATCCCTCAGATGCAAGGAAGCAACGTTCTTTTGGTTAAAAAAATCAAAAAAATCAAGACCACCCCTTGGTACGTTTCCCGGCAACTTTTTTTTGGCCCAGTCCGCTCTGCACATAAGAAAAACGTTGTGAGAGATTAAAATCAAATAATTTATTCACATAAAGTAAAAACATATATATTTATGATAAAACATAACAAATTAATAATAATAAATATATTTCTGTACATTTTCCTTGTTTAAATAGAAATGAGTGGAGTAACTATACTAGAGGAAAATACAGAGCCAACCGTATCGTGACCAGAATTATATTATTTTAATGTGAAATTCACTCAACAGTAATCTGGACAATAAGGTGAGCTATTAACATGGTTCAGCAAATTTTATTTGATTATCAAAAATTCTTTATTTTAGCACATTTTATTAGAAACATATAAATAGGGATAATGTATCTTCATCTGAGTTTTTTTCTGTTCTAGCACTCCTTTGTTGCGACATTTAACTGATTCTGGAACGTCTTGATCTGAAAGATAAAACACAGAATTAGTTAACTGACAATTATGCCTGAAAAAAACTAGTTTAACTACCCTAAATTCAATTTAATAATACGAACAATGGTCACTTTTTATTACTATCACAAATACTAAATCTGAAGTTTGTGGTATGTGGCATTGCGTATTCTGTTTCGCATTTTGGAATATATCTTCCCCGGCCTCAGTGGCAATTCCAAACCCTGCTAAAGAGTGGAGGGTTATAATCCTCCAAATGCCTCCAAATCAAAAGATATGACCTTGTTCCGATGCCGGACCATAGTCTAGGGTTTTGAAACAAAAATGAAAGTTTGTAGTTTTTTAAGAAAAAAAAACCTTCGCTCTATTCGCTTTAAGTGAAGGGCTGAAACAAATTATACCTCCCCTCCGTGGACAACGTATCTCCACACCCAAAACAAAACTCCGGCGACCGCTGGAAATCAATTGCATAAAGATAGATGCATTTGTTTCACCGTGAATGCATTGCATGGGAGAGGGTGATCACGCCCCTTCTCCTTTGCATCCGCTATAGCGAGGCCTGCTGGTCGTAGAGGGTCTATTTCACTACGCCAGCCGAATATATACTGTCCAAAAAAGTTAAGCCCCCCCCCCCCCCCCACTCCAGCCACCTCCCTATAATACCAGTGGGTATACAGTAAATTTTTCTGAGAAAACCTGCTGTTTGCAGTAAAGGGAATATGCCTTATTAGTGAAGCAAGGGTTTCTAGAGCTTTCTTTTTTATTGAATGAATGTTAGGCACCACCGACGTCATCACAACGTTAAAAAACGTCACGTTGTTCAGTACCTGATGGAACAGGCTCAAGCATAAGTAACACACCTTAACCCTTTACCTAACATGAAAAGCAGACGACACTTGCAAACAAAATTCTTGAATAACTATTTTTTCATTTTGTGTCTCAAAAAACATAGGTTATGACCCCTCGTTGGAACGGGCTCGACGAGCTCTTTCCAACGAGGGGTCATAACCTATGTTTTTGAGACAAAAAATGAAAAAATAATGAAAAATGTTTGTTCGTTACGTTAGGTAAAGGGTTAATCGGCGTGGCATGCTGTCCAAGACCTTCCGAATTTCTCTCACTGTGATGTTGTTTCATTTCTCTATAAGTACACGGCAGTGAAGTGGTCAATAGCCAGCAAATATTCAACAGTTTTAAGGATGTATGCCCGATTCGATAGAGGAATGCAGGACGTCACAGTATGAGCTATTCGTACACCCACCCACAGATATTATAGGGGGGGGGGGGGGGCTGCTTAACTTGTTTTGAACAGTATATAATGTGTTGGTTGTCGCATGGATGTGTCCTCTAACGAAATCACCGTCTATCGCAATAAATACGTGCGGAACCAGATGCGTATTCAAATTCTTGCGAGTTCTTCATTTCGATTTTTTCACTGCACTAGATGTTTTCAAACACAGGCTGGGGCGAGTATTTAGATACTGTAATAAACATCGATTTCCTTCTCATGATTCTAAATTCACCGAATTTAATTTTCACGCAAGGATGCGTGATTTAACAATTTGTTTCTTGTTCCCAGTTCCCAGTTAATGGTGAAATTTTCGACAGATCGTCTCTTCAGTTCCATTCTATGTGCCTACTGGCAGCCTACTGGCACATAGAACACATTGGAACTCAGGGGACGAGATGTTGTGTAAATAGGCCTGGACCCCCCAAAGGCACGATACTGGACCTAATTTACTGAACAACATAAACTAGGAACTTTGTTGTTAATTGATCATCCAATAAGTTGGTGCGGGGTGCGGCATGAAACTCTCCCAGAACAGATTGAAATACCAACCATTTTATTTGATGTCGTCCAGACCGAGGACGTAAATCCTGTGGGGCGGGCGGTCAGTACATGGTATAATCCATCACAATCTGTCCCGACGTTTACTACGATTCTACCACGACTTATACACACTCCCCGGCCCTGCTTCAGCCACGACGTTGCCTATTTCGGTGATTTTTACTTCTTGATAGAATGGCACGGCGAGAAGCATATAGTTATGTATGTGTACAAAAGTATCGTCGGGTAAATTCATCATACGTGTCACAGTCGGGCAAACATGGGTAACCTCATCCCGCATCACAGATATTTTTTCATAAATTCTTGAAATGAAAGGCTCTGTTATAACAACTCGGGTGGAGTGACGGTATTATTTCTGTTTGTCAAACAATACATAATATTGAAAACATGCAGCAAATCGGTTTAAAACCTGATCCTACTTTCGAACTAATGAGGCATTTAATAAGGATTAATGTGTATTTGAATATCGAAAAAATCCGTCTCCGTTCATTTTAAGTTATTTCACACTGGCTTAACTTGGTACAAGTTATTAAACCGAACCTCAAACCATTAAGATGGTCCATTAATTCTAGCACGTTATTTCAAAGAATCTAACATCAATTTAAATTTAATTTTCCCCAATATGAATCAACGTGAGTGCAAAGGAGACGTGACAGTATTGACTATAGGTCGTATTTTGTGTATACAAATACACAAATGTTGCTCAAAGTGTTACAGTTTGGGTTTTTTTCTGATTCCACGCACAGAACCAAAATTAAAAGATCAATGGAAGCAAAGAGCAAAAGCTGACAAAAATGATGTGCTGTGACCTACTTTGGGATAATGCTGTCTCGCCATTCAACAGTGAAGCGCGTACAATAGTTTGTCGGTACTGCGGCTACTACTGCCAGAACCACATTTGGGGGTGGGGGTGGGTGGGGTGGGGGGGACAAGAAATATAATAGGGACTTTGTCGAGCTTGGCTGACCCCCCCCCCCCCCCTTCACCCCGCCTTTAAAACTGACTCTTGAAGTGAAGCTACACCTGGCGACTTTTTCTGAATTATTACCGACTGTTTTACCTCGTCGATCCACATTTTCAAACCTAAAATCACCCTGTGAGTACTGTAACCCCACTATCCGTGAAGAACATGGTAAGTGTTGGTTCAGATTATACCATAAACAAAAATGTATATAGCAAATGGACGAATCCATTTTGCATTTTTGAACTGGTTCAAAAAAAATATAAACCTATAATTTAAACCTTCCGTTCTACGGGCTTCAGTAGCTACAGTCCCGTAGGGCTATAGCATTACCCTTTATCTAACACCACTAGATTTGCAACACGTGCAAAAGGTTCTTTAATACCTAAAAATCTTCATTTTTTGGCCTCCAAAGCATAACTTTTGACCTCTCATCGGAATGGGCTTGGCCAGTTCTGTTCAAAGAGGGGTTATAAGCTATGCTTTGGAGGACAAATGAATGAGATTATCTAGAATACCGCTGGGACATATGACTGCTGCGTTAGATGAAAGGCTTTGTTATCACTTATCATCCCTTCCGGTTTGGTATTTATATTGTGTCGTCTGCTGTTTGATGTACAAATTTGCTTTCACGCAAACGAACATACATTTCGATTTTAAAGGACTGTTTTGAAGCTGAAAGAAAGTTCCACTGCAGTCTCCATTATTTGACTCATACTGACCTTTTCAATGAGATAGCCGGTGGATTGTCTACTGCTGTAAAACGATTCTGTACACATTTTTAACACTTTCTCATTTTGTCCATTCCGTAGAAGTCGTTCCGTATAATCCCAGCATGCCCGTCTTAAATCCTTGATATCAAATTCAATGGCAGCACAAAACAAACCTGTAAAATTGATAAGGTTACATGTTATGCCTTGTTTCAACACATAATTCTGGATAGTTTGATAGAGCGTTTTTACTGTTTTTATAGTTTACTAACTCCTCTAAAATACCCGTGTTTGCACATTGTTTGAAAGGGCTCTGATGCATTTTTTCAACAGCATGACACATTGCTACTCTTCTGGATTTCGTCCAACGCCCCTCGGCCACCCCCAGCAAGAAGAAAGAAAAAACAAAGTCAAAAAATGGGAAGTGCTATCCAGGTCATTCAATATGTCCCAAAACAGTTAAAGATAGCATGGGCTAATAATATACAATTGAATTTTGTTACTTTACAGAATTATTTATTTTTCTTTCTGGGAATGAAAATCTTCCCTCGAAAAATTAGAAAAAAAGCAAAATTGAAAAATAAGCAGTCGTATACTGACCGATCAAGATGTTTCTAGTAATAAAACAGTTAAAGTCAGCAGATGGTGTCACTGAAACCATCAAACGAAGATGTTAGTAACGAATTATTAATAAAATTGAACATCACACGTACACTGTTTGACTGATCTGATACCTTTTCTGGAAGAATTTTCACGATACCTCGTCATTACACTACGATTTTTGTGTGTATTCAACGTTATACGACACAATATAGACATTGAGAAATGGACAAGATTTATCACGCTTGGAATCTGGATTCCATGTAAGAACTTTATAAAAGAAAATATCTGACTGTATGTTATGCGTGAATGAAATGCTTCGACAAAGTCCTATCAAGCAGGAAAGTTATCAGGCCGTCGAAGATGCTATTTTTCTTTTAAAAAATGTTACTTTTATCTACTTAATTCATGTTTAATCGTGGTATAAATACAGAAGACAACTCGTGCAGAGAACGGGGGACAGGAATCAACGACACTTGGTGGAGTTTTTCTTGTATTTCACGTGCGCCTTCGGCGTACTTGAAATAAATGAAACACTCCACCTCGATTCGTAGATTCTAGTCCCCCATATTCCACCCCATAGTGTCATGTCCTATTATTTCAGCCCAGCTCTATTTATGACCTATATCACAGGATAAACAGATCTGCGTGGAATAGGAAGAAGAAGAAAAAAACCCAAAAGCACACTTGTTGTGACATATCATTCTAACGATTCATAATGTTAATTAGATTTATAATAATTACGAAGGACTCTTCAACTTACCAATAAAGTTTCTCGATTCCACACACACTGACCCGCAGTGTAGGAAGTAAATGAATTGCTTGAACGTGCAAAATTCGTGATTCTCCACTTGGATGATGATTCGCTCTGATGCAGCAGCTCTCGTTCTGTTCATCAACTTTCTTGTTAGGCTTTTCACGCGTGAATTGCAGCATTTCTTATCTTTCTTCATTTCTTTTTGTTTTCGAAGTATCATTTGGAAAATGAACCTGAGAAAGGTAAGAATTTTTTATTTAAAACAGTCAACATTTTAAGGCATTTGCACGCTTAATGTACCGCAGGAGTTCTGAGCTTCGCGATAAAATAAGAAATATAAAATTTTCATCAGATTTTGCAATTTCGACACGGTGTAGTGCTTTAATGTGAACCTCGATCTGTAACAAATACAAATACAAACGACAATAAGAGGCCAATGTGCAGAATTAAATATAAATCATAACGAATCCACACGCGAACTTCAATACTCTTTTGTCGTATATTATAAAAGCGATTTTGTTTCTAATTGGCCTGGGGGGGTATTGAAACTTCAAGTTTCGGCATCGGTATTTGTACGATGATTTACTTCGGTATCTGTACGGTATTCGGAGCCGACAACATAGCGACATAAATAAATGCCAATATCGATTGGTATTTTTAGTATACTGTCCAGCTGTAATTCACCTTTCTACAGTTGTCAGAGACTCTGAATGCTTGATCGGTCAGGATAGGATTGGTTGATGTTAGAAAGTAGACCTGTGTTATTTATCAAAATGGTGGAAATAACACAGACACTCGCCACCGGTCATTTAATGTAATATTGTTACATCAAATGACCGGTGAAAAACATAGACCATGAGCTCCTCCTACCAGTCATTTTAGAAGTTGTTATGCTGTCTGATCTTTGTATCTTTTAGCTAATGTCGGGAATATTTTCCAAAACTTCGGTATTTTATGATTCCCTCGGTACGGTAAATCGGTATTGGCGCGATAACGAACGATATATTCGAATATTTGATATATTCGAATATTTTACCCCCGTCGCATATTGCTAAGTTATACAGTGGTGATCCTTAATTGTATCTCTCTTAATTAACTAACCCTTTTACTTAAATATAATATCCACACAAAATCATGTATTATAGCTTCAGCACAAATTCACACCTTAATTACATATAAGATGTAATCCTTAGGTTAAAAATGAATACAAGGTTGAACCTTATCTGAAAATCACCAGATCTCGACAGACCCGTGAACTGTTTACTAGACTTAGGGTTAGTAACCATAATTTAGAAATAGAAAAGGGTAGACATAAACAACCCCAATGCCACTAAATGATAAGAGATGTTAGGTGTGCGATACCGGTGAAATAGAGAGCGAAAAACATTTTGTTATGTATTGTGAGGCATATGTCGAAATTCGGAAAAAGGGGTTCGAAGAAATTATAAAAAAAACAAATAATTTGAACAATTAAATGATTCGAAGAAATACTATTATATATTTAGAAACTGTGAGAGTAAATCGATTAATATTATTTCTAACATGATCTGGTCACTCTTCTGTAAGCGAGATCACCTTATTAAAGAAAAAAGTCATTAATACTTTATATTATACATCATGTTTACTAATTCTTTTTATTTATTATGTTTGTATTATGCAGCATTATGGTGTAATGTATTAAACTACTATTAAACTATAAGCTATAGAGTAAACTCCTATTAATTGAATTAAAAACTTTGTAATATGCCTCGAAATTACCCCGACAATCACCAAAGTCCAAGTGTTTATAGATCTATTTGGCCGCAGTATATCAAATACTGGCATTTAATCTATTATATTTTGTTTGACAGAGCTCCGTGAGCTCTGTCTAATAAGATATGATAGAAGAAATGCTCAGTTTATCTCTAGAATACTCAAAAAAGAAGAAATCCCTGTTAATTGAATTTTCTTGTTAATTCAATAATTTTTATTGGCAAAATGGTCATTCAGTTCATAGAGTTCCACTGTACTACTCTAATTTCATAACACAGTTCAAGAACAAATATTCACAACAACAATCTACGGCAAAATATCATCTTACTCCGCGAACAAACATTTGAATCGATGCGTGTAAAAGAAATATTTTTTTCGGAGCAAAATCGGCCCATCTTTATGGAGTATGAAAAGGAAGCATACACATTTATTTCGCAACAGACACCGTTCACATTTACAGCAAGGAATTCGGAATTGTATTCTCAGATATTACATACCTGCTCCTAGCTGCCAAAATAGCTTTGACACCGTTTACTGGCATTTGATCTGGACCAACCAAGAAAGTTATATCACACAAATCTGGAACGGATATAACGTAGCGAAGACTGTCAAGAACACCAGACTCACTTTTGTAGACCATTTTCTCCCTATCGGATAGCTTGTCGCCTTTCGTATTGCATTCCTTCCCTTCATTCGCTGCTGGCATTGTTTCATGTTCTTGCGAGAATTTGTCGAATAAGGGAAAATCGTATCCCGGCAATGAAACGTTATCGTCTTCACAAGATGAGGAGTGTTTCATAGCCTGAACTATTTAGATCTGAAAAAATGAATGAGAGGCTCAATCAGGTGATTGTTACCAGTTTTTCCGTGGTTTATTCAGGGTCGAGGAGAGGAAGTTTCAGGCCCAGGGTTAATTCTGTGACAGACCCCCTTTCGAAAGTGTCGGAATACTGATGCAGATGCCGAAGTTCTTGAAGTGAAGAATTCATGAAGTGATAACACCGGGTCTCTTGCATATGTATATAGATAACAGTCTATTAACTCTTTACCCAACGTAACCACCAAAACCGACCAGCGCTATTAACAAAAAAGAAACAAAAATTGCCATTCGATTTTCATTATTATTTTTTTTGCCTAAAAAATAACATATGACCCCTCATTGGAACGAGCTCATTGAGGGGTCATAAGCTTTGTTTATTTTCAATATATTTAGTTACAACCTTTATTATCACTTTTATATGCTCATTTCCGGGGTGCATGACAGTGGAAAACACTTCTCTCCTATTGACGTGCTCTTGCATGACAGAGCACCACCTGCTGCTAGAAAAGATTATTTAACTTGGGAGAAATCATTAGGTTTGTATAGTAAGGGGATTTGGCAGGCCACTACTAACCCTTGTTCTTTAACTAGTAGAGTGTTGGAAGCCCATATTTGGGTTCTATTCTGAAGTGTAACCTAAAGGCTTCAAATTCAGTGGCTATTTTTCTTATTATCTTTGAAGTGATATTATTTAGTCTGTTAGACTTTACCTTGTTATAATTTATGGGAGAGTGCTATGAATTGTAACAAGGCGAAGGCAATTGAACAAATTCAGATGGTCAAAAATAATTTAGCACTGTACCACTTGAGGTACTGACCCTAAACTATTACAGATGTTTCTCATTTCAATCCACTTCAAGGTGGAGATTCTGTTTCTCAGTATGCTGGGTTTTACAGACGAAATGGGTTAAAATAACTTGTAAATATGATATTGTTGGACCCGAAACGTATTGACGAAAATGTGATATGTAATGAAAATAAGCATTGTAAATTGGGGAAACCTGGTATTTTTTATTAAATAAATTGCGGAGTCCTCTATTCTTCAGCTTTACAAATATTGACTATAATATACCTTCCACGTCGGAATTAATTTGTTTGTCTTCAGGCCTCAAATGGTCGTGTTTTAGTAACAAGCTCCTTGAGTTAAAATTTTCCATGTTGGTTAACGATGAAATTGATGAATTTCGAGATAGTTGGTTAATGTCTTCTTGTTCAAATCTAAAGCCTTTATTTCAAGTGATGAAGACTTGTTGGATGTGTGACAGAATACTGAGGAGACCCTATTTTATGTAACTAAGGTAGAATGATGACAGCTTCCAGCTCCGGGCGGTCCAAGTTGACACGGCGATTTTGCCACTATCCACTCGTAAGCTGGGAGCGTTTAACCAATCAAAATGAAACTGATTGTGATCAACTGGTAACTGCCCAATCAGACTTGCTAATTATTGCTGTATAAAACCTCCAATCAAGTAATTAGTGTACGATAGGAAAGCATACTCCAGGCAAGCTTGCAAAAACGCCTTTTATTATAACTGTTATGCTGTAAGTATTGTTCGTTTTCAATAAACAATGGCAACAGGTAATTATGTGATATAGTTTTTGTCAGACTCGTTGCTCTTAGGAAATTCAAAACAGATGGGCAGTTTTTCTTCGGGCCATTGCGAACATATTGCATTGCAGAAAAAATATAGAAAAACTTTTCGTCGTGATGAAATAACTTACGGAATTTCGTATAGTTCTGGGGCAAGATTAACCCTTTACCTAACATGAAAAACAGACGACGCTTGCAAACAAAATTCTTGAAGAACTATTTTTTTCATTTTTTGTCTCTAAAACATAGGTTATGACTCCTCATTGGAACGAGCTCGACGAACCTATGTTTTTTGAGACAAAAAAAAGGAAAAGGAAAAAATAATGAAAATTAATTGGCGATATTTGTGAATAGCGCTGGTCGGTATTGCCCGTTACGTTTGGTAAAGGGTTTAAGTCCTTATCTGAAGTACCAGAGGCGGGCTGATACTGAGCTGAACATATCTAAAAATGTTTCAAGCGCTGCTAACAAGATGAGTGAGTTCTCGCTGTGTTGGATATTTGTGAAGATTAAGCCATTCCAGGTCTTGAAATTTTAGGGGAACAGCGTCCTCTCAGACAGAAGTAGGGGGGAACGACGTCTCCAGCGGCTCTTCCACGAAAGCACAACTGATACTACCTTTTCATTTTGAGAAAAGAGCACAATGCTGGGGGGGGGGGGGGTGAGGGGGGAATAAATGGCTTAGCCTTCACCTTAGTGTTACAAGGAGGCTTTTGCTTTCATCGAGTGCGCACTAATGTTCGACTCTCGTGTGCTTTCAAAGAAATCAAGCCAAATTCCAGAAATTCTCTCCACCATATAAACATAGAACCTTTCTTCATTGTACGGCACAACGCTCGCATAGAGTCCAGTCTGTAAACTCCTATTGATGTGTGGCGTTCACTTTTTGGGTCTATTCTGTTGTAATAATGCAAAATGCAAAGTTTTTTGTTTCACTGAAAAGGATTTTTTTTCCCTTACTTCAGATTATAACCGCCCTCAAAGGTGGACGGGTCGTGTTATACCACCGGAAATGTTTTGGATGGGAACCCCTTCTTGGGGTCTCGTGAGTTCGATCTTTGAAATATTTTTGTCTGGGGATAATGCCCACCTCTGAAAATTAAAGTGAGTGAAGTGATTTTGTCAGCCTCTGAAAATTCAAGTGATGGGATTATGCCTGAAGAGGATTTTTTTCTAAGGGGATTTCGTCCTAAGTGGATTTTGTCCAAATGGGATTTTGTCTGGATACCTTATTTTCCCCGGGAAATTATTGAAAACTATACCTCAAATTGCACTATTTTGGGGACAATTTGAGGCTCGAAACAAAACGTCAATTTCAGCAGCGCACTGTGGGAATTTAGGTGGTAGGCTCCTCAAGCCCCCACCCCACACCGGCTACGCCGCTGGTTTGTGTTGATTTTTATATGCACCCCTTGCGTGAAATTTACAGAACAGATGCACCAATAATTTCGATGTGAACTAATCTCAACCGATAAACTGAAAATTGCAAGAAAATCCAGATATACCCCACGGCTGAATCCCATGGGGTATATCTGGTTGCAACTGGAAAATACACGTTATATGCGGCACCTGATACAATCTTCTGTTTTATGGATTTCTATAGGCCAAAACGTATCGATTGTACATATTTATTTATATATTAGTGTTTAGTCATTTCAGAGTATATTGGTACAATGCAAGACGATCAGAAGGCGATCGATTCTGGAATGAGCTAAAAAGGACATTTTTTTTTAATTAGACGTTTCAAAATGTTACCCCCTTTGAAATGATAAGTCTCGCACCCAGAAGAGTCGTAATCCGAAATCTGCAGCTCCTTGTAAAATCATGAATGGGCAGTTAAAATGTTGTAATCCCACAATCAATCAGTTTTTACCAAGAACAGAATGAATGTACAAATTTTACATACAAGTCCTGTGAACAACAGATCTCATTAAACTGTTACAGTAACTGTATCGTTATGACCTGTGGCTAAATTAATGTTTCTTTTGTGTAATTAACATAGAATGTATGTTTATGTAAGGTATTACCATTATGGTTATTGTTCCTCATTGGATATATTAGCTGGAATTCTATTCCCATTATAATGTTTTCATCTGAAAGTTATTTGAAGCTTACCTTGAACAAGGTGCACTGGATCAATGAAATATTACTATTACCGGCAGCGAGTAAATAAAAATATAAAACAACCTTTTCCTTAAACAATTACCACAATAAGTCAGTCAGTTTCACACCTTGCAAAGAATCAGGAGTAAATAAAATTTTCTGTTTGTCCAAACAGATGCTTAGAAACATCGCAGTAAAGAACTGTGAACCTGAGAATCTCCCAGTGAATAACTCAACTTGAAGACCACACTGTTTGCAGCGTATGCTGCTCAAAATAAAAACTTAAAATAAACAAACTAGAGGGGTTCGCACAATTTTATTTTCTCCCGCTTTGTACCTTGAAAATGCATTTATCTTACCTGCTTTTCAATGTTGTCCACAACAAGTATATTTGAAAAAACGCATTTTTAAAAATAAAGGTATAAATATTCAGGACCATAAGCAGACTAAAGGCTGAAGAAAATAATGAAATTTCAAAGATAAGTTGTTCTTTTACGAATAACATAGGCCAGATATTTCTGTTTCGTTAGGTAAAGGGATAATTCGGTGGATTATTTTAGTTAGAGAATGGACTCGAAAGGTAATGATTGTTCTTTGTCAATAATAGTTTTGGGCACCAAAACCCCCAGTGACGTTCCCATGGGCGGTTTGGGGTTGGGTTGAATGTGTCCCCTCACTTTCCCTCAAAGTTTGTCCTCGAAATTTGTCAAAAAATGGCATAAAAATCGTGTGTTTGTGTGTGTGTGGGGGGGGGGGGGGGGGGGGGGGTGTTAGGTCCATGGGGTTAGGTTGTAGATTGCTTGTCCTAATATCTGTGTCAGTGAAAGGGTAGACAATCATCAGTACATGAAAAACCTCTGAATGTCCGCTCAGATACAAGATGTTTTTTTTTACCCCCCCCCCCCCCCACTCCCCTAGAATTCAAAATTTTTCTAACACGGGCCGAACCGTGGTCGGCCCTTTCCCGCCCCATATCGGACACATTTTATTCTCTCTGGCGCAAACCCTCATTATTATTACCTTGGTTTCCTAGCTCAAACTTTAGGGACGCAAAATTCTGAAATGTGAAGGCTTGGAAAGCTTTTCCCGCACACACCACCCTCATCATCACCCCACCCCCTATTAAAACGGCTCTAAACCAGACTCTGCGAGTTTGCCACCCCCCCCCCCCCCCCCCCCCCCACACACACACACTTACTTTTGGCTGGCTACGCCACTGAAAACGCCTTTGACTTTGGAAAACGAACCACCACATCGTCATTCATTAATATAATTTCATCGAGAAGCAAATTATATTTAGGGACATTTTCTTGGGTCATTTACTGTTAATTTGACGTAACGAAGGAAAAGGAAATGTGGAAACTATAAGAAAATGTCAATGTGCAGAAATATTCGTGTTTTCCGAGACATTGTGCAGATTAGCCTTTCGCATACAGTTTGTATACTTAATCGCATGGAATCTTAATTCTATTTCGCATCTGGAGTCCTTGAGCCATGGCAACAAAACACCTGATAATTACTATAAAATCGGATTGTACCGCTCATGAAACTAAATATCAACACAACGGGAAAATGAGAATATTTACCCAAATATTTCGTTGAAAGGAGAAATGAGACTGAGTATTGTGATGCAATTTTAGAAAAGTATTATCTCGAGATTAACAGAAAATTTGTTCAGAAAATAACACCGAATATGATAAAATAAAGGTGTGAATAAACTCAGCATCATCAAAGCAGCATGTGTGAATCTAAATATTTACGGAAATGCTTCACAAACAACTTCCTCAGTGGGCAGCCGAGTTTGTACAACGAACCAAACGTTAACAAATTTGCAGCAAAGGGAGTAGTAATATTTAGTGTGAGATAAATAGGGATTTCTTTCTTCCGAACCATAGCTTACACGATCTCGTTCTGACAAGGCGTCACAAGCTAGGGGTTGGAAGCAGTGACGCAGTCATGGGGGGGGGGGGGGTGGCATGACCTCTAGACTCCCCCAAAACATCGCCCCAATGCAAGTTTCATGTGATGCAGAGCCCCAAAAATGTTACAGTAACTGTATCGTTATTACCTGTGGCTAATTTAATGTTTCGCACGTGTAATTAACCCCCTTTGAACTCCAGAGGCCGTTTTTCCGGCAGCTACGTCATAATGTCATTAAGGGGGATGACAAGGTGAATGTGTGGTGTAGACCAAACAATATTTTCAACGTGCAGTCCTAAGGCTGCACATTGAACATATTAATTGGTCTACCCCCAAATAATAAATATGGACACTTCCTATTGCTACCATGGAACTGGCATGGAAGATACCACCAGGGTTCAAAGGGTTAATATAGAATATATGTTTATGTTAGGTATTACCTATTATTGTTATTTTTCCCTAATGGATAATCAGGCTGGAATTCTATTGCCATTATAATGTTTTCACCTGAGAGTTAATTGGAGCTTTATAGGACTGCACAAGCTACAAAGGCCTCAGATTCGCTTTAAGAGCATTGAATTTTGCAAATTTTTCTCGGTGGATGCGTTGTCCTAACTGGGACCCTTCGGGGAAGTCGGAGGCGGGGTAACGACCGTATGGTACTAGTTACGACTGGCGTAGACCCTTCGCCGCAAGGGCCTTTCGAATATCATCCCCCACCCCAAATAAAAAACCCAAAGTGGCTAGGACACCCCCTATTTTATAGAATCCTGGCTATGCGCCCGGTTAGATGAAAAAATCGAATAAATTAAGTATACAATGACAATAAATAGTTAGATGTGAAGAAATCCGTCTTTTCTTTTTTTCGGCCTGTTGACTTGACAGCTCTTACAATTGTGTTGAGAGACAGCTCTCCTCAGTTTTATCTATCGCATCTTTCAGAGAGTTTAGAATTACTGTTGCAGTTTGTTTGTCTATTTTTGTTTTGCTATCATATAACAGTATATATTAATGGTTATGATTTGTGACCTGCCGTTCTGTATTTAGAGTAATCTGAAACACAGAACAGGAGATGTGATTACTTGGCTTCCTATCTTATTTATCAAGCACAGAACAGGTTTGATAGAGTCTGGTTTGTACGGCCTGAAGAAAATAACCAAGACATATTTATTTATTTATTTATTTATTTATTTATTTATTTATTTATTTATTTATTTATTTATTTATTAAATGTAAACATGATCTGTAAAGTCGTATATAAACAAAGTAGAGAGACATAAGCTATTCAGATTTAAAGAATAATAAAAATAAAATGGCATAAACATTGTTCAAAACTTGAAAAAATGAAAAAAATAGCTATTCAAGAATTTTGTTTGCAAATGTCGTCTGCTTTTCAGGTTAGGTAAAGGGTTAAAAATGCCGTTTTGGGTAAATGATGAGGATGAAACAAACTTGGGCGATGACGTATTGCAAATGAAAAACATCTGTGGTCAAAATACCAGCACCATCTTGTAATACCCATTCTAAAAACAAGAAAAGGTTTGTACAACAAGAAAACATAATAACACAACATACACGTAACAACTTTCATCAGAAGTTCCAGTAACATCTCTAAACTATCTATTGTAAACATGTGATGTATATTGTTTTTACAGTCATCTGACAGTATGCTCAGTTTGTTCAACCGACCCTGTCGAATGTTTGTAAAGCTTGGATGTTTTTTCTGACTTGATGCAAACATGCCAAAACAATCAACAAACCCATGGAGTTGGCATCATTCAGTGTCAGAGACAATATGGAAGAGATGTCAGTCATGGATACATATATAAAAGTTCTCAGTTTGTTGCATGTTTTATATTATCACATTTGAAAAATACCTGACCTAATAAGAATCAGATAAAAGTCGCATATTAACAATGGAAAACTGGAGTTCAACACTTACATTACTAACTCACGAGCAAGATACCGATTTAGTGGATCGCAGCTGGAACCCAACATTTGAAGGTAATACAAATTGCCCCATGCAGCTTTAATACGTTGCCCGTTGCAGTCAATTTTCCTGTCAAGAAATACATTGTAATTTTGTTGAGATATAATTCTGGTTTTTAGTAACAAAATTTATACCTATTAGGAATAGATCTCTTAACATTGATATCTTGATGCCAGTATCTTTTGGATTGTACATCGAATCTGTCACGGCTGCTTTATAACAGCCATAATTTGATTTTGTGAACAATTCTAGAGAATACTTAAGAGGTTAATAGTTGAAAGTCAACAGTGGAAAACTTTAGTTATTGATTAAAAGCTTCCTCGTTTTAGTCTTTATCAAGATATTAGCCAAATTTTAAGAAAATGGTCACCGATCATTTTCTAGCTTTCAGAACACAACTTAATATTTCTATTTGGAATGAGATTGTCCCGACACAACATGACGGATATGAGACGGGATGGATGTGGGGGAGGGGTGGGGGTGGGTAAAATAACTTTAATTACATTTGAATGGTGTAACCGAAAGAATGTACAGCAAATTACATACCAAAAGTGAAGAAGTGGCATTTTCTTCAACTCCTACATCGTCCCATGAGTGCATCAAGGGGCCATCTGCAATGTTTTTGCATTGCAGACGGCGCCTTGATATACTCAAGACCCGATATTCCCTCGAACGACAATGACATAGTTATCAGTATCAAAAGACGCTCTCTCGGAGACAACTCTTTTTTTTTAACCCTTTACCTAACATGAAAAGCAGACGACACTTGGAAACAAAATTCTTGAATAACTATTTTGTTTCATTTTTTGTCTCAAAAACATAGGTTGTGACCCTTCATTGGAACGTGCTCGACGGGCTCGTTCAAACGAGGGGTCATAACCTATGTTTTTGAGACAAAAAATGAAAAAATAATGAAAATTAATTGGAGATTTTTGAGAATAGCGCTGCCGGCTTTGGCCGTTACGTTGAGTAAAGGTTTAAATAACGACCACTCTGCACTAATTTAATTCGATAATTTTTGTTGCCGTACACCCAAGAACTTGACGACTTGAGAAGCATATAATCTAGAGTAACTGTATATTCCATATTTTGTGTATCTCAACATCGCACAATTTGAATTCCAACCCAGTATCAGCTTTTGGTATTTGAACTAACTCGATTTTTCTCTCTGTTACAGACAGTTTTACGGATTCATCTGGATACGATTCCAACTCGAGCAGTGACGACAGTGAATTTCAGCGCGCTAGTGTATTGAGCTCACCCGATGACTTGAAAAACCAAACCCAAGTCTTTCACGCAGACAGTGTGTCTAAGATAACTGAAAATAAAAGCAGATGCGAGGTGGCTGAAACAGAAACATTGACACTGCAAAGCGAGTTCGGCGTTCTGGAAAGTTTACGTTATGTTCTGTCGTTACCAGATATGTGTGACGTCACCTTTCTTGTTGGTCCAGATAAGATGCCGGTCAATGGAATCAAAGCAATCATGGCTGCGAGAAGTAGGTAAGTCCCCAAATTATACTGTAGACAGGAATTGGCACATTTATCTAAAAAACGATATTTTATTGATTATACCTTTACTGTGACCACAACCTTTTCAAAAGTATTGCCCGGAGTTGAATAGACCTGAGTGATATATCTAAGAAGAACAGTTTGCAGATTAGCTCCTTGTTCACCAACAACACTCCACCCCCACCCCCCCCCCCCCCACCCCCCACCAAATAGAACCAAAATGTAGAAAATACCTTCATCGTAAAAAAAAAAACAGCTGGCCACTTGAAGCTCATGAAAACCAATTAGTTATCACTTCCAAACGCGTCGTATTTTGTTAATATTACATACAGACTATACACTACAAACAAGTACGATGTTGTTGGTTTATTTCAGGAAGGGGAGCGCGGTGGCCGATTGGTAGACTGTTGGACTTCTATGCTAGAGGTCCCAAGTTCGATCCCCATCCTGGACGACCCGCGTAGTGTCCTTGGGCAAGGCATTTTATCCCGATTGATTACATGGAGGTATGATGACGTCGTGTACTAAGGCGTACTGCACGTCGATGGTGCACATGTATTCAACCGCTGTAACCCTGCTTGCGCGGAGCTTGAACAGAGTTAGAATGTTAGGAGCTGACAGTTGCTCGTCGATGCTCGGTGGTTCTCTCTGGGTACTCCGCCTTCCTTCGCGGTCACGATTAGCCATTGTGCATAAGTATGTGACCTTAAAAACCAATAAATAAATAAATAACTTCAGGAAGATTTCTCACTTCTCTCTTGCATTTACATAACCGGATTTAGACAGCGATATTCTTGGGAACTCGGGCGAATAAATTGAAAAATGGGAATCAGATGGAGGTGTTCTTTTATCACGTAGGAAAATATTATGTGAAATTTAGGATATAAAATATAAATACTTCTGCGCTATTGTGTGTGAAAAATTACATAAAAAGAGCTAGATAAAGTTCGAAGGGATATTTTTAAAAATAGCACACATACTTATATCTTATATATATATCATTGTACCATGTATGTAGTTCTGCTAATATGCATTTTAGTTAATATGTGAAGCTGGCAGAAACTGAACAACTATAAGCTCGGTTTAACCCGTTGAACCCTAGTGGTATCGCCCTTGACAGTTCAGTAGCAGCAATTGGAAATGTCCATATTAATTATTTGGGGGTAGACCAATTAATATTTTCAGCGTGCAGCCTTGGGGCCGCACGTTGAAAATATTAATTAGTCTACTCACACATTCACTTGGTATCCATCCTACTTTACGAGATTATGACGTATCATGTTCCTGGTCGGAAAACGGCCTCTCGGATTCAAAGGTTAACATATAGGACCTGTAACACAAGACTATACAACTAGTTTCTGTGGGACGCCTTGACACTTGGATTCTTTTTTAAAGCGAAGGCTACAAAAAGTATCAATGCAGTGCCTAGGCGTTTCACAAAACTGCAAACGAGAATATTTATGTTTTTAACCCTTTACCGAATACGAAAGGCAGACGGCACTTGCAAATAAAATTCTTGAATAACTAATTTTTTTCATTTTTGGCGTCAAAAACATAGCTTATGACCCCTCATTGGAACAAGCTCATTGAGCTCGGTAAAAAGAGGGTCATAAACTATGTTTGTGAGGCCGTAAAAGTGAAAAAAATAATGAAAATTGGATAGTGAGTTTTGTGAATAGCGCTGGCCAGTTTTGGCAGTTACGTTGGGTAAAGAGTTAAACAACTTGTAGAGAGTACGGTGTATCGGGGTAAGTGAGGTAGCCCCATTTCCTCAAAATTTTAAAATCACAAGTGGGAATTAGTCCCTCGAGTGGAACCCCAGTTTAGTGGGGAGAGGCGTTCACACCCGTCGCACCTCCATTGGCTACGCGCCCGAATATATTGATTGAGTATTTTGTATAAACCTCATTAAAATAGTCTATATTATTTCTTTCAGATTTCTCTTTCAGTTGATACTGCAGCAGGAGAGAGAGAAAACGAAAACATCACGAAGCTCAAAAATCATCAGTAGTTTAAGAAGAAAGAGCAATTCCTCCCATTGTGTTTCCGAACGACTCACCATTACTATCGAGAATTATGATTTCTACACTTTCAAGCAGTTTATATATTTTGTACACTGTGGCAATGTTGCTGTAGACAATGGAAATGTTATAGGTAAATATCAAATTCTCTGCATAAGACGGCCACAATGTGTTTATCTAATTTTGTAGTGTTGGGCCGGCTTTATGCACGACTGTTACTTATTCCCAGTTCCTATTCGACATTCGTTATCAATAGATAAAATCGGTTGATAACGAATGCCGAATAAGGAACTGGAAATAAGTAAATGTTGTCACGTCCCCAATATCAATTTATCTTGATTTGTCGGTCAGTGTAAACATATGAAGCCTAAACTCGTTTATCCCTTTACCTAACATGAAAAGCAGACGACACTTGCAAACAAAATTCTTGAATAACTAATTTTTTTTCATTTTTGTCTCAAAAACATAGGTTATGACCCCTCTTTGGAACGAGCTCGTTGAGCTTGTTCCAAAGAGGGGTCATAACCTATGTTTTTGAGACAAAAAAATGAAAAAATAATGAAAAGTAATTGGCGAGTTTTGTGATTAGCGCTGGCCGATTTTGGCAGTTACGTTGGGTAAAGGGTTAAGTAAGTAAATGCGAACTTGAAATGACTGAATGCCGAAAACAAAGCAAACGTAAGAAAACTGAGCTGGAAATACAGATTTGACCTTCCGCATCTATTGTCGCTTATTGATCACTTTATACTACAGCACCCAAACTGAGGTAGTCTTCCATGATGCGCCGATTTGGCCCACTTCCCCGAGACAATGTAGCAACGAGATCGGAGGGGTGCCGCGCTCTCCGTTGTAATATTTTGACGTGAACAGCGTTGTCCAGGCACCTTTGATGATAGTTTTTAAAATTATTTTTCAGAGAGAGTTCGAATATATGCGACGTGTGACTTAACTAAGATTTAAATCTCTCTTTTCAAATACAGCTTTGGAAACAGAGTCTAAGGGGATCGGGTGTGTGCCGATCCCCTGACCATACCCGTGTGTTCGCATCTCATTTCTCCAGTCCTGGTTCCAGTTTCTGAAACATCAAAGTAGTTTTTGATTTTAAAAGAACAAGCTGAATGAGCGCGTTCTAATTTGTAGTCGTATGCTATGAATTGAATTTAAAACTCCAACAATACTTGTATGGTGAATCTTTTTGTCATGTACTAATTGGGCGTATTTGTCGATTTATTAAGTGAAGAAGGTCAGCCAGTATTTAAAATAAATCTTCATACCGAAAATCCCTCTTTCTTGACCTGCGACAAAAGTCCCTCTGGTGCCCCAGTATCTATTGACACAACTAATCAACTTTCCCTTCTCGGGTGGGTTAAACTCATACACATGGCCGGTGACGAAAATTCAGCAATCTTGAAACGTTAAAAAACCCGCCTCCTCTGAAGTGTCATCTTTTGCTGCACCTTTAAGGGCGATGTGAATGTGGCAAGCAGCACATCACTTTGGCTTATAACATAAAATGAATATTTTCACTTTAACATGTTGTGTATTGTTTTTTCTTCCCAGTTGTGTGTTGGTATCCGTCGTTATTCTAAATATAGAAATAACAGTTAACCTTTGAACCCTGATGGTGTCTTCCAAGTCAGTCCAATGACAGCAATTACAAAAGTCCATATTCATTACCTGGGAGTAGAGCATTCAATATTTTCAACGTGCACCCTTCGGGCTGCACGTTGAAAATATTGATTGGTTTCCTTACTAATTCACCGAGCAGCCATCCTATTTGGGAAAATTAGGGCGTTTTACGTCCCTGAAAGGGAAAAAGGCCTTTGTGTTCAACAGGTTAACATCGCATGCCAGGCTTTTAATCTCTGTTCATTTTCGCAGGTCTTTTGTGCGCTTCAAGAGAATTTGACATGAGAGACTTATATGTGGCATGCCGGGATTACATTTATAGTGCACTTGACTTGGGACAAGAAGATGAAATACTCAAGAGTTGCTTCGACGCTATATACTCAAAGAGACGAACAACACAGTCTATAATTAAAGAGGTAAGTAATATTGAATAATAGTTCGCCCATATTTTAAGGGGAAGAAGTAATATATGAAATTTACTGTAATATCTCACTTAATGAGTATTCTGTTAGAAACGGTTTGGAATCTGGTATTTATTCGCGATCGGCCATTGATTTCCGGTTTATAAATAGTCCCAGTTATTTAGTTGCGTGAAAAGTAATGAAAGATTTTTTTTTCTTCCACCACGTGCATGTAGTAATTTAGTATCGACGTTTTGTTTTCGTTTCTTTTAGAAGAGAACGAGTCGTCTTTAACTCGCCGTTGTCATTCCTCATAAACAAAAGCTTATCTTTCCATCACTGTTTCAAGAGAAATACTGACATTTAAGTGTAACTGCACCATTCTGATCACAAATTGGGTTGCGATCAGATCGAAATTTTCTACCTCCTTCTCTCACCATAACACGTTAGAATCTCGGCCCTCGAGAAAAAGCGAGAACATTGAGTCTGAGATGCTATTTTCGTTTGCTTTTTGTTGGGGTTTAACGACACTTTCAACAGCCAAGATCGGCTCTGTGGGACAGTTTTATGGGTGGAGGAAGCCGGAGCACCCGGAGACAACCACCGAACAGTGGCGGGCAACTGGCAGACTCCCCAACGGATACTAACTCCACGCAAGCAGGGCTGCCGTTGGTTGAATGCATATGCACCGTCGACATGTAATGCGCCTTAAAACGCAGTGCCACCATGTCCCCACTGCTTTTCTTGATGGAGTCTTGATTTTGCAGTATTTTAATTAGTTTTGTATTTATACCACGATTAAACTTGAGTTTAGTGGTCGAAGCTGATGTTTGTAATGAAAAATCCCACCTTCGGCGGTTTGATAACCTTGCTTGACGCTGTTTTGCGTCGACGCTTTTCAGTCACGTCATAATGTCACTGAGACGCATAACGTCCAATCAGATGTCTCCTTACATGACGTTCCCGAAACCCCACACAGCAGCCTTTCAAAAATTAATAATCTTTGTGCCCCCCCCCCCCCCCCCCCCTCGTCCACCACCACCAAAAATGGCTAGGGCACCCCTATTATAGAGTCCTGGGTTAGCGCCTGTTATATCGACGAATATAATTGTTTGAAAACTCATATTTGTACTATTTTCTTATTGCAGATTAAAGCTTCCACTGCAAAAAGAAGAACAGTGTCTGCGAAGAAGATAACAACAGTTTAAACGTAATGGTGTTTCCGCTCCACTTCTCAAATCAAGACAATGTCCTAGTTCCATCTGCTTGTCTACATTTCCTGTTGAGATAGGAATGTCAACATCACAGACTTTAACGAGAAATTATCTTTAAAGATGCAGATGGATTTTGTGTATTGTAAAGTAGAGAGTATATCGAACATTCTTTAGTGCTATTGAGATTGCGACGACTTTAATCAGTTTTCTGATGAAATTTAGTGCTTTTGTAAATTACCATTCAAATCTCCAGGGAGTACAGATGCTATTATTGTCCTGAAATAAGATTACTAACAATTTGCTTCTAAAACCAATAACCAGTGTCAAGAAATTGATTCTTTCAGACGGCAGTAGTGTCGGAGAATTTTAAATATTTATTAATTCCAATTAAATTAATATATAATATTCCTCTTTGAGTCATGTCTTTATTTCATTCAATTTATTTCACACAGACGCCTTACCTTATCAGCACACTTTTGACCAAAATGAGTCATACCATTACCTGAAGCTTTTTCAACTAAGTTCCAGGCTCTTCCAAAGACCCGGAATTTTGATTTTCAAATTCCAGCTCTTTTAAGCACTTTTAAGAATGCGTACTAAGTCTGTGACCCAGCATGTCAACCATCTATGTTATATGCCTCAGGACACTACACTGCAAAAAATATAGGTTCTCTTTAGAACCAAAACTGGTTCTAATCATGTCCCTGAGATGGAACCAGCTCTGTTTAAACAGTATTTATTTCAAATCAAATAAATTTACCAAGATTAGCATTCAATTTTAACAGAATATTACATGAACTGAAGTAGATTCAGCAGTAAACTTGGAGCTTATTCAACGCAGTCGCCAAACATTTTGAAATAAAGGAGATATGAACAGTTGGCATATCGAACCAGTTTGGGTTCTGTTTAGAACCAAAACTGGTTCGATATGCCAACTGCTCATATCTCCTTTGCTTAATAGTGATTTGAGACAACCTCGTACGGGCTCTAAACTTACGGCGGAAACCCCCCCAATTTATGTTTAATTCTGTTAATATTAATGTTAATCTTTATAAATTTATTTGATTTGGAATAAATACTGTTTTAACAGAACTGGTTCCATCTCAGGGACAAGATTAGAATCAGTTTTGGTTCTAAAGAGAACCTATATTTTTTGCAGTGTATGCCACCATGTTCTCACTTGGACAATCGGGATTAAGTGTCTTGTCCCACACACTGCGGAGGTCTGTGTGGAAGTGTCGACCTTTCTTTTTGAAGTCCAGTGCGCTAACTAATGAGCTACCGCGTCCCATCGTTATTTTATTCAAATTCATATATTATGTACGAAAATCGCCATTTATTTATTTTTCTCTTACATTTTTTATTTCCTTTCACAGCTCAGCACCTCTCATTTTTAGGAAATCTTTAAACGCACTTGGATGAGAGGTCATAAGTTACCGTTTGTGAGAGAAAGTTGGGTACGTTTCTGAGGAACGTTTTGGTGTAGTTGATTGAAAAACAGTACAGGCAAGTAGGTCAGAATGGAGTGGTATGCAGATAGGCGATATACCAGACCACAAAATGCACGCTTTCAGACCACCAGTTTAATTCTTATTGGAAATCACTGTTGTGGTCTTTGTTTACCCAGTTTTTTGGAAATTTGCACGCAGATGATGGCTGGCTGATGTAATGTGATGAGCTTTCATTTACAAAGATATATAGGTATTCTTTCCTGTCCCAGATATAGATATTCCAATAAATAAGTATTCGATTCCCCTTGAAAATATCCTGACATTAACATAATTTGGGGAACTATAGGCGGCGTAATCATAAAGCGACGGCTGTGGTGAGTCTTCACTTCCAATTGTAATGTCAGAAAAATGTCGATCAAGGTCTCGAGAGAGCAACATTTTTAGATTTCATTCACTGAAAATGAATCGTTATGACATTTTTCAGATTCAATCGTCCGGAATATAGTAGACTCGCTTTTCCAACCAACTAAACTCTTTACCTAACATGAAAAGCAGGCGACACATGCAAACAAAATTCTTGAAAAACTATTTTTTTTCATTTTTTTGTCTCAAAAACATAGGTTATGGACCCTCATTGAAACAATCTCGACGAGCTCGTTCCAACGAGGGTCATAACCTAAGTCTTTGAGACAAAAATGTAAATTAATTGACGATTTTTGAGAATAGCGCAGGCCGGTTTTGGCCGTTACGTTGGGTAAATGGTTAAAATAGTCCAGACGAATGAGTCTATACATGGGCGATGAACTATTTGAGGGTTAGACAGATTTCAGGCCATAACAGCACGAATTTCTTACAGAATTAAACTGGTGGCCTGAAAGCTTGCACAAAAGGTTGAAGAGGGTCATTACAAATTAACTGCTCATCAAGCACATGAAAAGTGTAAAATAATTTCTAGAACAACAAAAAAAATCATGTTTGCTTTCAAAACCTAGCTTGTGACGTCTCATTGGACCAAGCTCATTCCAGTGCCGATATATTCAGGAACGTTGCCACGTGGCGGGGGGGGGGGGGGGGGGGGGTCTCCCCCTTTCATTCGTCAAATTTCCAAGAGTTGGAAATTCGAAACCCTAAACTGAAAAAAACTTGAGCATTTCTGAAAGAGCGCTAGTGGAATATTTCCAAAGATGTCTAGACTTTGGGCAACATTTGGAGTTTTTAGACTAAAAAGTAGTGAATGTCCACCAAATATTGATTTGTAGTTGGAATTTGTGACCACAGAGAGCCTCAATTGTATAATTTACAATCGGGCTGTACAATTAGAATTCTGCATCTTAACTGGTTGAGTGCTGGAAGCCCACATTTGAGCATTATTATGGGGTGCGGGTAACACAGCTTAAAGGCTTCATATTCTGTGGAAGTGCTTCATATTATCTTTAACTTGAAGTTATTGGATTTGCCTTGTTACAATTTCTCTGATAAATTGTAACAAGGCAAAGAAATGTGAAAACATTTTGACGATCGAGAACAATTTTAATATATAGCACTCTACGGAATGGTTTCGCGCGCCGAAGGCGCGCAGGGACGGTTTAGGGCAAACCCCCTTTCGACCCTCAGTGACTGTATATGATCAATTTTGTCTCATGTCAAGGCGTGTTGAAGGGGGAAGAGGTTCTGGTATTCGGCGGGTGTCTCCGGTTGAGGTGTTGCGGGTGTGTGGCTTCGTTGACTGATGTTGCTTGAACCCTCGGGTGAGGACCAGTACAAAGGTACTACCTCTCCCCGAGGGTGCAGTAGTCTTAAGTTTTCGGGCAAGTATAGTCTGCTACTTCGAAGATGATTTCAATCGCGGGCCATCACTGGCAAGTATAATCTGCCTCAGGCTGTCTTTGTTTGTGTGGTAGGGCATCTTAGAAAGAACACAACAAGGACCCCTTACGGGGACCACCAGAAAGAAGACCCGAACTGCCCTGGTTCGGGGGGCAGGCCTGCATTATAATCCTATTTGGTTGGGACAAAAGATGCGCAATGTGGACGCTTACAAAAAGGGGCATAGGCGGGACGCAGGACCAACGCTCGCCTCCCTTGAAGTGGTCTACCACTTCTAGGGATGGAGTGGAGGATGTTCCGGAACCATGGGGTTACAGTTTCCATAACGGTTATAGTATCCATAGCGGTTATTGGGGTACTGGTCAAAAATCATCTTCTGTGTACCTGAGTAGTAGGAGATGAGGTAAACGGCCCTGTTTGGGGGAACCCCGGAAGTGCGTCATGTCACGTGACCCGGTGGCGCCATGTTTGGTTGTTATGGTAACCCGCGTGAGCGGCCATCCTGTGACGTCATCTGCATAGTGATACGTGGTGTGATCCAAAACCTTCTAACAAGACAGGGGTATATTCGGAGGGTATGTTCCTTTGTAGAAGAGTAATTTCCCGATTCGTAGAATTACCACAAACACACCGACAATCCCCCAAATCACCGAAATTGACTTTATTTACTACGAACTCCCCAATTTATCGGTGTAGCACGTAGTGCTATAGTACCAAGGGGTACCGGGGGTGTGTTCGATTGAATCGGAGTATCACGAATTACAACAAACAACCCGACAACCCCTCCAAATCACTACAAACGACATTATTTCCCCATTTTATGGACTTAGCACGTAGTGCTATAGTACCAATGGGGTACAGGGGGGCGTTCGATTGCACTAGAGTATATCTAGTTACCCAAATAGACCCGACCACGCTTACAAACCACCCAAACGGACATGTGAATCCCCATTTTGGGCATATAAAAATAACACGTAATACTATAGCACCAAAGGGCATAGGGAGGGGGGGGGGGGTATATTCTATTGAATAGAAGTACAAAACCTGATTTTCCCAGAATTCCATTTTTAATGCCTATTGCATATGTTTCTCTCTCACTAACAGTCTATCCAGTCCAAACTATCTCTGGTTCTCTCGTCCAAGTCTTATAATTACCAGGGCTTGATTTCCCATAATCTGTATGCAGAGTTATCTCCCATGTGTACAACAAAACCCCATACCATTCCCTAAGCCAATAAGCTATCGAGCAGTTACTAGTAAGTCATTGCTCGCACGACTCGAAGCAGATCGTGCAAATGAGCTTTAGAGCAATTGCTCGATCGAGTGACTCGCACATATTGCCTGGACGACTCGAATCCCATCGAGCAAATGAGCTATCGAGTAATTGCTCGTTCGAGTGACTTCTCGAACGACTCTCTTCGACTCATTTCAGAAAAAAGGGATTCCATAGCCACAGGCGTTTTCAAAAAAGGGATTCCATAAGTGGGATTCCGTCTTATGTCGAGTGACTGGCACATATTGCTCGAATGACTCTTATCCCATCGAGCAAACGAGTTAACGAGCAATTGCTCGTTCGAGTGACACATCGAACGACTCTTGGACTCATTTGAGAAAAAAAGGATTCCATATCCGCAGGCATTTTTGAAAAATGGATTCTTAAAAAGGGATTCTTTAAAATGGGATTCCTATCCAATACCATAAAATTTGGACTTCATGATTTGACGGGTTTTGGGCGTTACTTTGGGTAAAGGGTTAATATAAAGAATTTTCAAACCAGGATAATATTCCGAAACTTAGAATAAGTAACCGTAGTCTAAAATTAGAGAAGGGTCGACATAAACAACAAAAGGTGTCTTATTGAGAGCCTGTATGTATCAGGTATGGTCTTGAAGTGGAGTCTGAGGAACATTTTGTATTGAATTGCAATGTATATATGTATTCACGCCGCAAATGTTTTGAAGAAATAGCCTCAAAAATTCCAATTTCACTGAAATGACTGAGAGGGAGAAATTTTGAAAAAACAGAGAACCGGAATTATGTAATATTATCTGCAACTTGGTCCGAGCCTTTTTCAAATATAGATCAAATTTGCCCAACATCAACTGATATATAGCAATAATGGGATCAAGATAACAGTAAAGGAATTTAGATGAAAAAAACTATTTTCTACTTTTTCAGCTTTTACTTATTGATATGCAGAATGATTGTTGCTTTTGTTTTATACTCATGACATCGGTCTTGTGTGGACATACTATGTCATTAAACTAAACTAAACTACACCGTCGCCTCCTTTAAAATTGAAGCAATATTTATAACGACTTGTACAGTACTGCCGCCATGGACTGATCAATTTCTTGGAGTGGACAATATTTCCACGGACGCAATAATATTAATTTTTCAGTTTTATGTTTTGCTCATCTACAACAACCAAATAATAGTTGTTCGAATGGGTGGCGTATTAATCCTTTGCTGAAACTTGTGTAACTTTTTACAGTTTCCAAATTCAAGATTGCTACTAAGGACTGTGTCTCACAATTATCACATTGCCAGTTTATTTTTTTCCTATGAATGTAATTAATTATTAATAAATAATTTACTTACATAGCGCTTAATTCAAATAAAAATCTGCTCTAAAGCGCTTACATTTTAGAAAAGAGAAAAAGGAAAAGAAGAAAGAGTGGTTAACAATCAAAAGCCATCTTAAACAAACTAGTCTTTAATCCTGTTTTGAAGCCTTCAGTTTTGAAGATGTTTCGTAGGCTCTTTGGCAATGCATTCCACGGTGAAGGGGCAGCAAAAGCGAAAGATCGCTTTCCTGCCTCCGATCTCACACGTGGGATGTCAAGAAGGTTATCCAATGACGACCTAAGATTCCGGGAGGGTTTGTGTAAATTTATGACCCTTTTTAAGTAGGTAGGGGCGGTGTCTTTATGAATGATGTTGTGTGTTGTCGTTAGAAGTTTGTATCTGATTCGAAAATCTATTGGTAGCCAATGTAATAATTTGAGAACTGGCATAATATGTTCATTTCTTTTAGTGCCGGTGTGACAGGAATGGAAGTCCGTAGGAACGTTAGTCCCTCTGGACTATTATTCCGCGGAATTATAGTCCTAGGTCTAACATTTCTAGGAATAGTAGTCCGCCGGACTACTATTCCTACAAATGTTAGACCTAGGACTATAATTCCGCGGAATAATAGTCCAGAGGGACTAACGTTCCTACGGACTTCCATTCCTGTCACACCGGTGACAATCCTAGCTGCAGTATTTTGAATGCGCTGAAGTCGGTTTATTGATTTCAATGGAAGTCCAGAATATAGTAAGTTACAATAGTCTGAACGAGACCAAGCCAGAAAATAAGCAGACTGTCATCTGCAAAATGAGGTCTCCAGTGCGTGAATTTAGTAATTTACTGAATTTGCCCTCTGTGAACCTCAATCTGAGTCAGGGTCTCAAAACTAAACAGAAAGAGGTACCCAGAGGATAAATTGGCCCACTGTATGGGATAGCATCATCAAATTCACCCGCTGGGAACCTCATTCTGCAAATGTAAGACTGCTTATTTTCAGGCCTGAACGAGACATGACCATAAATTGCATAACAGTTTTCAGTGTGTTTTTGTCCAATAGTTTTTTGATCTTGCTGATGTTCCTAATCTGAAAGAAGCAATTTTTAGTAACTTTGGTAATTTGATTACCCATGTCGAAGTGACTACTAAAGGCAAACCCAAGATTCGCTGGAATTTATGCTGATATCACCGATCTTCAGACAAATAGTTGAAGATTTTGTTTAGCTGGTGTTTCGTGCCTTTTTGTAGAAATTCGGTCTTGTCATCATTCAGTTTAAGAAAGTTTTTCCCCATCCACTGCCGAATGTCTTCAATGCATGCTTCAGGTGTGGCTAGAGATTCATTTACTTTAGAGAGATCTACACACAGTTATAATTTGTGTCGTCGGCATAGAGATGGAAATTCACAGAATGTTCCTTATAAGATCGCCAAGCGGCAATGTGTAGACGCTGAACAAAAAAAAAAAAAAGGGAGGGGGGGGGGGGGGGGCTAGAACATTACATAACATCGCCTCGCAGATTCGAAAACAGCAATGAAATGTTTGCAGATTTCAGATCTTAAGAATTCAAGTCGTTTCCCAGATTGGTCAGAGAATCACGTGGGCAATACAAGCATATCGCCCTAATACAATTTATATTTCGTGGTCGTTCATTTTCCGCTGAGAGTTTTCAACACGTCGGTGATGAAATGGTGAATATGCTTTCCCTGAGTATGGAGTGTGGAGTCTTTTATTTACAACTCAGACATTAGAATGACCGACCTATTCCTTGTTATTCTTGTCGGTTACTTATGCGGCTGGCAATTTCTTTGTCATCAAAAGTAAAATGTTTTAAAATTTTTGAAAAGGTGGATAACTTCAAGTTTTGTGTACTTTTGGCATTATTTTGGTACATAATGTGTCGCTATTCACCGCTTTAATTCGTATTTAGAGCATTTTTGAAATTTAAAAAAAACTGTCCAAAGTTATGTTGGACGACCCTTTAGTTTAATGCCCAAGAGGACATATCTCAATGCACCGTTACAGTAACATTTAGTTATTGCCTGTGTCTCAAGCAAGTTTCATATTGAGAAACATATCTGGACCATTTGTTTTTGTTAGGTATCAGCTTGGTAATCATTGTTCTCTGTTGTATAATCCAAATGTAATTCTATTACTATTGTCTAGTGTGTTTACACTGAATGTATTTGAAGCTGAGCTTGAATAAAGTGGAACAAATTAGTGAAATATTACCACTGGCGATACCGAATAAATAAAAATAAAACTGTTATTTCTCACAAAGTGCAGAGAAAATAAAATAATTGTTTTCTGTGAACTGCCGCCAACAGTATTTTACAAAGCAGCTTCAAATAATATTGTCTACCTGTACACAAACCTTGGCACAAACAAAACACAAGAAACCAGTCACGTTGTGGATTATCTCACAGTACACAAACAAAAAAAGCCCATCAGTAAAAAGTTGTGTTTTTTTAACCCTTCGCAAAAACTGGATAGCAGAGGACACTTGTAACAAAATTCTTCGAAAGTTTTTATTTCAATTTGTTGTTCAGGAAACATGTCACCTCACTGGAACGAGTTCAGTGGGCTCGTTCCAATGAGGGGTCATAAATCATGTTTTTGAAGCAGAAATTTAAAAATTTAATAAAATTGGAATACAGTTTATGTGAACAGAGTTGTCACATTATGAACGTACGGTTAGGTTATGGGTTAAAATTGATTAATATGAAAATACGTGACACGTAATGGTGCACACCCAATATTGTTAATTTCGGTAAATATTGCAGGCCCCAAGCATGATTTTTCAGGAAAGAGATGGTATATATCGCAGAAATAGCAGCGGTTATGTGAAATATAACAATTTGCCAAAACGTGTTGTACAGTGACATGCAATAAACACAGAACCACGCATGTATGTTCATATGTTACTGTGGCGACAAATATGGCAATCGAGAATTTTGAAAGATTGCGGAAGGATCAAACTTCAGACAAGCTATAGTAAAACAAACCTTCATTTTTTAAACTGACAAAAGATCATAATTCAATGGCAAATAGGTTCATTAGGGTTTAACAACACTTTCAAAAACCAAGGCTATATTATAAGCGGGATTGTACGTCAATTTCAATAACTAAAGTTATTATATCACGTTGTTAGTTCTCAAGATCCTTCCCATCCTTCAATACCTAGACGAGCAAAATAGTCGTACGTGGAGTCACTCGTTCAGGCAATTACTCTATGGCTCATTTGTTCGATGGGATTCTGGTCATTCGAGCAATCTGAGATGGTTAGCAAGCCTGTACCAGTGCTAGTAATGGTACAAGGCCGCAAGAGTGGAAGAAGACTGCGGGATTTGGTGACTACTGTAAAAGCTAATCATAGGACAGACGATGGCAATATTGGGAAAATCAGTAATAGTGGTGTTCGAGATATGAAGATCATGGAGTGGTCTAGAACTGGGCAGATGCTAGGAGCTAAATTATCATCAGGTATATACAGTACTACATCATCATGTCATAGGTATCCTCCTATACCCCGATGAGCATTAAGAGCCGTAAAAGAAATCGCTCTTTCGATACTCATCTGCTCACAGTCAATGGGATTTGAGTCGTTCGAGTAGAGACTTTTTCAGTAACTGCTCAAAAGCTTATTTGCTCGATAAGATTCGAGTCGTTCGAATAATACCTAACCCTGCTTGATTGTATTTTGGGTTTGAGGATCATAGAGGACTTCGTTATACACAGGAAAGGCAAAAACAGAGACGGCCAAGACAAAATAGTCTGCTGGGATAGGCAGAAATAGGACCAGTAAAAGGCAAAACAGGCCACGAAATAGGATAAACCACAGAAAATATCGGGATAGATAAAATACCGAGACTATGGTGCACATCCGAAACAATAAAGTTAATCTTATACAAAGGAATGTGTCTATTGTTGGGCAAAAATAAGAATTCTAGGGGCCAACAGATAGAAACCGAATATTTAGTGGGAAATCCGCACTAGTAAAAGAACTGTTTGATTCATTTGGGTAATTTTACAAAGTATTAGAACAAATACAATTACTCATACCAGGAAACGCACCTTAAAGCACTGTATGCTACTCTTTTAAGTCCAGTATTGAGGAATCCGTGCCAAATAAAGTTGTTTTGATGGTTTAGAGAGATTGGCTGGATGTTTGTGGTAAATCGATGTACTCTAGTTCACTTCAATTTATCCACATGAGACCTCTCATCATTCATTTAGCACTACGTGCTACTATTATAAACCCTAGGTGGGGGTTTTCTAAGTCCGTCTCGGTAGTTTTGGATTATTAAGAGGGATTGTCGGTTTGTTTGCTGTAATTAAAATTACTCCTATTCAATCGAACACACCCTCCGAACACACCCCTTTCCTACTAGAAGGTTTTGGGTCACATAGCAAACATGTGCTACCATAGAAACCAAGATGGCAGCCTCAGATATACAAAATGGACGACGTACACTCGTCTCACCTCAACAAAACGCGCTGCGCATGCACACTAGGACCACGTATCACTATGGGGATGTTGTCACAAGATGGCGCTCACGCACGCTACCATGACAACCAAAAATGAAGTAACTGGGCCATGTGTCTATGACGTCACATGAGATCCGGCCAATGTGGGTCGATCGGGTACATGATCTACTACTAACATCAAGCCGAGAGATACACGGTTCGATCCCCAGCAGGGGTAGCTGCGTTGTGTCATTGACAAGGCACTTAATCACGATTGCTCAAGTGGGGGAACGGTGGCGCAGCCATGGGGGCGTTCAGGGGGCACCCCCCCCCCCCACACACAAAACAAAAATAATTCCGATAGGATCACCGATCCAATGTCGAGTTGTGACAGTACAAAAGTGGGTTTAATCATTATCATCTTATCATCCGGAAACTAATTGTTTATAATTTACTATGTGAAGGGTCACTGTGATCTTGACCTTTGACCTCCTGATTCCAAAATAAATAGGGCTCTTTCTTGCAATAATGCCAACCTACCTATGAAGTTTCATGAACGTGGGTGGAACCATTGTCAAATTATCATCTGGAAACTAATTGTTTATGATTTATTATGTTCAATGTCACTGTGACCTTGACCTTTGACCTAGCGAGGCCAAGATAAATAGGTGTCTTCCACTCACCTAGGCCAACCTACCTATGAAGTTTCATGAATGTGGCTTCAACCACAGTCAAGTTGGCATCCGGAAACCAATTGTTTACAATTTACTATGTTGAAGGTCACTGTGACCTTGACCTTTCACCAAGCAAGTCCAAAATAAATAGGGTTCTTCATCTCACTGATGCCATCCTACCTATGAAGTGTTATGAACGTGGGTCCAACCATTATCAAGTTATCATCCGGAAACCAATTGTTTTGGTTTACTATGTTCAGGGTCACTGTGGCCTTGACTTTGACCTAGTGAGTCCAAAATAATAGGGTTTTTTCCTCTCAAGAACGCCAACCAGTACCCACGTGGGGGCACGGCGACGCTGTGTACTAAGGCGTACTGCACGTTGATGGTGCACTGTCTTCAACCAATGCTAACCCTGCTCGTGTGGAGTCAGTAAAATGGGGAGCTGACAGTTGCTCGGTGGTTCTCTCCGGGTACTCCGGCTTCCTCCGCCCATAAAACTGTCATGGTCATGATTAGCCATTGTGCAGAAATATGTGACCTTAAACACCAATAAATAAATAAATAAATAACTTCCTGACTTCCAAAGTCAGATCCGTGTCACATGAGTCTTAGATTTTTAGAGCTCATACAACAAGCTGAATAGTATATGTAGCCCTTGAAAAAAAAAGAAGAAGCCCTTGAAAAACCCTTGAACTTTGAGAGCAAATTTTTGTATGAACCCTGTTGACGGATGACAGATGGAGAGCGATGAGATTAGCTCAGCTTGACTTTGTCAAGATGAGCTAAAAAAGCCAGTTTTCCCAGTTAAGGCACCTAGAGACATTGGTATGGAACTGACAAAAACATAAAACACTGCTTTTTTGAACAGTATGACCAGTACTGCTCATGTGGTATCTCTTAGCGCTGTTAAAATGCCTAAAAACATCCAATATTGATTCTGTGGTGCTGTGCTTGAGCAGCAAGTATCCATTAGGACACTTTCACAACCTTAGATTTAATCCCCACAAATACCCATTCTGATAAAAAGTGTGAAAAATATATCTCCAAGGAGGATGAATGAGATATTTGCGTAAAAAATTTGTTTTTTTTTAGTGTTTTGAAAGTCTACACAGAAATAAAAACTGACATGCAATGAAAAATTTTGTTAGAAGAGCCAAGACAAGATTGTCAAACAGAAAAAAAACCTCAATGGACCCTGAGTTCTGCAGTACCTAAGCAAATCATAGGAAACTGAGAGAGTATGAGATTGACTTTAGTTTCCGAAACATACTGTACAGTCTTTCCTATTGTTTGTCATCAACTGAGGCTGCAGTATGGGGGGGGGGGGGGGGAAGTGGGGGGGGGGGGGACTTGATTCAAGGAGAGAACAATATTTCACAGCTGTTACTGTAGTTTTGTGCTGTAACATGGGAACCGTGACAACAACGCTCGATCTGAACAAAATTTGATCGCATCTCTTTAATTTTTGGATTCAAATATCTTTGTCAAGTATAACCCTTCAGAGAACTTTTTCCGACCCCAAAACAGGGGGGCATGCATCAAATAAGAGGGAAAATTTAGTACTAGACTACTTTACTGGTAGCTGTGCACGAATACCATTCACTCACATTTGCAACTTTATTGTGTTATTTTTTCCACTGTACCTCACCCCCAAATTTGTGTTCTAAAATACTCTTTGAATGAAAAAATTAGTTTTTAACACTTTTTAACCCTTTACCAAATATAACGGTCAAAAGCTGCTGGTGCTATTCACAAGTATTGCCATTCCATGTTCATTATTTTCTCGTTTTTTTGTGTCAAACGCATAGCTTATGACCCCTCATTGGAATGGGGTCATTCCAATGGTGTAAAAAGTCATTTTTTGACACAAAAAATTAGTAAGTCAATAAGTTTGTGGGCAAGGGTAATCAGCTTTTCATGTTACATGTAAGTAAAGGGTTAACAGTATAATTCAGGCAAACATCTAAATGCCAGTAAATAAAAGTGCAATATGGGTTTTCTGGCTGTGGGTTTGAATGGTGATTTGGAAGAGGGTTGGAAGATTGGACTCCCCCTCTGCCCCTAATACTATGATGGGGAACCATGGTTTAATTACATTTGTTAATACATGTGTACATGTAGGGTAAAATAGGTTGTTATTTGGCATTTGCTGGGGGCTGTAGTGTGCCACTGGAGGCTACACTTGCTCAAGATGTGAATTTGCTTGCAATATATAGCCCTTATTGCTGATGATGACAAAAACATACTTTTCAAAACAATAAAAAAGTATTGTAAGGTGTGTTGTACCCCAATGAATTTTTTAATGTGAAATAATCTCTCAAAATAATAATTAAATCAGGTTCGGAAGCCAAATTATGTATTTCCTTAATCAACCCCAATCCTATCAAAGATACATTTTACCTCTTTCATGTGACAAAAGAGTCATTTCTGCATGAGAATTCAACTTTTGGTTTCCACTGAGTTAAAAACATGGGAAACTTGTTCTTTGAAAGAAAACTGTCCAAACTGTGTCAAATGGCTTAAAAACTGCTGTTGCCTCCAATACATTTTTCTGCTCTGTTTTGCCCTGTTACCTAAAGGAATTCATGTAGATTTTTTTGAAAACTAACCCAATCCCCAAATGAAACTAAAATCTACATCAGCATGTAATACTTTGAGGAAAACATTGTCTCCTTTAATCATACAGCAAGACAAAGAGTGGTGTTCCAACCCCATGAAACCATATAAATGTCAATTTTGATTCAAAAATTGGGGTTGCAACTATATAATTCACCAATATCAATAGACAGTACCATTTTGTCCTAACAACTGATGTCAAATTTTCTTCTACATACTGATGTGGCAAAATATAGCCCTCAAGGTGTCCCCCTAGTATGCCCCTTTTTATTAAAAACTAGGATAAAATTCACAAATTAATTGATGTTGACATATAACAAACCACTTGTGATATTAAATTTCTCATTTGTGATAATTTCCAAATCACATTCTGGCTTCTGAAGATATTTCACATTGCGCTTGATGAATGTTTTGCCATTCTTGTGAAAAAAGCCTCACTTTCTCAGTTAAGACACCTAGAGTCATTGGTATGGCACTGACACAACATTAAACACTGATTTTTTCCAACAGCATGACCAGCTGAGCACTGCTCCTATGTTATAGCATAGCACTGTTAAAATGCCTAAAACCATCAAATATTGATTCTGTAGTGATGTGCATGTCCTACAAGTACATGTACCCACAAGGGCTCATTTACAACCTTGGATTTAATCCCTGCAGGCACCCATTCTGATAAAAAGAGTGAAATTAGGGAAAATACATGCATGCCTAGTATCCAGTGAGGATGACTCAGATATTTGCTTCAGGAATGTAGTGCTCTTTTATGTTTAATATATCTGTGTATGTGTGTGTATGGGTGTGTGTGTGTGGGGGGGGGGGGGGGGGGGGGGGGGCAATTGCCAGTTATTGAAAATGTAGAACTGTGCAAATGGAAACAAACCAACACTTTGCATGATGGACAGACAGACATGCAATCACATATCTTGAAAGAGACAGTCTACATGTACATAGGAATGGTATAATGGACAGACAGACATGCAATCACATATTTTGAAAGTGACATTCTACATGTACATAGGAATACTGACTGACTGACATTGAAAAATATAGCGAGAAGAGCCAGGACAGGGTTATCAAAACAGAAAAAAACTCAGTGAACCCTGAGTGCTGCAGTACTAAAGCAAATCATAGGAAACTGAGAGTGCATGCTGTTAACTTTCTCATCAGCTGAAGGGTTTAGTATGGGTGGTAGAGGGACAATTGTCAATGCAGTTTTGTGCTATAACATGGGGACCAACAGCACTAGTATCAGACTACTATATTGGTAGCTGTGCACAGAAGCCATTCATTCACATTTGCAACTTTGTTACTTCTCCCACTGTACCCCCACCCCCTTTTCCCAAATTTATGTTCCAAAATACTCTGTGAATGAAAAAATTGTTTTTCAACATTTTTAATCACTCACTCAATGTAATGGCCAAAACCGGCTGGCATCATTCACCGAAACAGCCATTCAATGTTCATTATTTTTGCACCCAAAACATAGCTTATGACCCCTCATTGGAATGAGCTCATTCAGCTCAATCCAGTAGGAGTCATAACTATGTTTTTGACGCAAAAAAAATGAAAAGAAATTAGTTATTCAAAAGTGTTATCTTCTTTTCATGTGAGGTAAAGGGTTAACATCATCAAATGGAGAAAGCTTCCATTAATCATTCACTCAATGTAATGGCCAAAACCGGCTAGCACCATTCACCAAAATTGCCATTCAATATTAATTTTTTTTTTGCATATTTTGGCATCAAAAACATAGCTTATGCCCCCCTTATTGGAATGAGCTTGTTCAGCGAATACAAGTGAAGTATGGGCGAATACAAGTGACACCCTTGTTGGAATGAGCTTGTTCAGCAAATACAAGTAAAGTATGGGTTTTCTAGCTAAATGTTTGGATGGTGATTTGGGAGAGGATTGGAATATAATTGGAATCCCCTCTTTCACAAGTACAATGAGGGGAAAGCATGGTTTCATTAGATGTGTTAATAGGGTAAAAAAGGTGGTTACATGTGTATATGTATTTGTCATTTGCCAGAGGTTATAGTGTGCTTCTCAGTTCTGGATGCCACACTTGCTCAAGATGCATTTAACTGCATTATTTTTGGCAATATATGGCCTTTATTGCCGACTGTGACAAAAATATAACTTTTCCAAAAATAAAACAGTATTATTCAGTCTGTGGTTCTCAAATGAACATTTAAAAGTGAAATATGTGTAATATCCAAAAAAATATAATTAAATCAGTGTTGGAAGCCAAAATAAAGTACATTTACAATGTACATGTACTTATTTCCTATAATCAAACCCAAACCTTTCGAAGGGTAACCTACAAAACTTTTCCCTGACAAAAATCCCCACCCCCCACCCCCATCATTTTCACACAATGCGCAAAAATCCCCCCCCCCCCCCATGTTTTTTTCAGGTAAACAGAAATTCCTCCCTCCATAATTTCTGGTGAACAACCCCCCCCCCCCCCCCCCCACCTCCCTAATTTTTTAGAAGTACATGTATATTTAAAGTCATACAAAAATGTCCAAAGCTTTTTACCACTTGAGGCCGAGCACTTGTCGCTTCAATCAATGCTAACTTTGCTTGTGTGGAGTTAGCACGTTGGATAATTGCTCACTGTTGCCAGGTGGTTCTCTCAGTGCACTTTAGTTTCCTCCACCCATAAAACTGTCCGACACGAGGTGACATTGGCTGTTGAAAGTGTCCTTAAACTCCAATAACTAAATAACTGTGTTGATAAATAGTTATTGAGGCATGTTTTCTTGTAAATAGTGATGAGTGTTTATGTAATTTACAAATTAAATACATAAGTTTTTAAATCCTTTTGGACTGCCTTTTAATCTTTTGGTGTAAGAGGCCGGGTGGGGGATTTTTGTACTGCTCTTAAAATAATGTGAGAGAATGTGGTACTGCTAAGTGTTTAAAAATGATTGGGGGTATTTTTTGTAGGGGGGATTTTAACCTACATTCTAATCCTTCCAAAGATACATTTTATCTCTTTCCTTTGATAAAACAGTCATTTTTGCCTGAGAATTCACTGCTTTCTTTAAAAACTAGCCCAATCCCAAAATAAAACTAAAATCTGCATTAGCAGACAATAGTTTGGGGAAAAATCTGTTTCATTTAACCATACTGCAAGAGAAAGAGTGGTGTTCACCCCCCACCCCCCCTCCATTCCACACAAAATGAATGTCAATTTTGATTTAAAAATTGGTGTTGCAGCTATATAAATCACCAATATCAATAGACAGTGCCATTTTATCCTAACAAATTATGTCAAATTTTCTTCTACATATTGATGCGGTAAAATATAGCCCTGAATGTGTTCCCTGGACCCCCAGCATACCTACTTTCATCACAAATTATGATATAATTCATAAATTAATTGATGTTGACACAAAACAAACCTCTTATGATATTAAATTTCACATTTCTGATAGTTTTTAAATCACATTCTGCCTTCTTAAGATATTTCACATTGTGTTTGATGAATATTTTGCAATATTTTAACAAAAAATTTTTTTTTTTAAATCCCTCACATTTCTTAATTAAGGTACTTTGAGTCATTGGTATGGTATGTCTCTGATAAAACATTACACATTGATTTTTTGAATTTTTTTCCAACAGCATGACAGTGCAGGTCATATGTTATCTCATAGCACCATTAAAATGCCTGAAACCATCAAATATTGATTCTGTAGTGCAGTGCCAAATATTATTTAGAGGTCAGTTCTGGGGAGGTTGGTATTTAGGCTTTTTAAAAGTGTTTTGCCATTTTTCGAGAAACACACTCAAGACTAAATATCAGAATCCCCATCTCCAGATGTTGGTCAGACGAGGAGGGCGACATTGACTAGTTTGAAGATGAATTCAGTTCTATTCTGGTTGCATTGCCTAAAGCATCCAGGAATTAAATCATTGTTTACCAAAACACAGTGGAAGTGTGCATGTAATTTAAATTGGAGTTCTGAGTGATTCTGGTATTTAGTCTTCAGGAAAACACGTCGGATCACAAAATTAGCTGGACGCTACACTGTAATTCTGACAGTCTTAAACTGACATTGTATTATATCATTGGTAAAAATAGTTCATAGACTGGATCCTGTGAACTTGTGAAGAAAAATCTAGGAAATAAATGAATAGGTATCGCTGTTCGCGTGCATGTCTGTTTCTGTAAAATTTTACTACAACAAGACTGCATGCCCGTGTTTTGAGAACAAAGATTTCCCCAGACCTTGACTCAACATAACTTGAATTCATCCGAACTCCGACTGTTTCTGAGGAAATCGCGCTGAGTTCCCCACAAATGACAAAAGGCCCACTAAAAGTGTCAATAAATCACTTGTTTTATTTTTTATTCGTTGTCAACCATTTGTGAAGTGTACGTTCTCAATTAAAATTGAAACTGGGCTTCAAATCTGACGAAACCGGCAACGGACGGCATTGGCACTTCGAACTTTCAAATAATACCTAACTCGCCAACAACTACCTAACTTCGAAAGTCACTTCATTACTTGATTATTTATCATAGTTTCCAGCATTCTGCAACAATATATTTTACATAATGTCCTTTGAAAGGCCCAAAACAATTAAGTATCCGTTACAATGATTCTGGATTTTTTGCCAGTGGGAGAGCCACGCCGCCAGATGGCACCCCAAACTCTGTTGCATGGTAAATAGAAAAATTATAAAATCATGGACACGTACCCATTACCTATGTGCGCACACGCCACTGCGTGGGTGTGCACAAAAAAGACTTACCTATTCGGAGATGGGGGTACATTGTTTGATGCACAGAAAATTAACCTCTTTCACTTTAGAATAAGGGATTAACAACATTTTAATGGTTAAAATAACCTTTAATGTCCTGCCGTCACTTGTTTGAACTGCTATGTTGTATAGAATTAGGTCCACCGGGAAAATATTGGCAGTCCATATAGAGGACATCTCGACATACCAGCAGAAAGGAAACAGTGTTCCTTCAATTTCAAATATCAAACTTTTTTCCGATTAAGCCGAACAATGGTCTTCTCCCCCCCCCCCCCCACCCCCACCCGGTAGAAGAAGATGATACAAAAATGCCATCGAATGTCCTCTATGTGGCCTGCCATCGATCGCTCAGATGCAAGGAAGTTTTCGAGTCTCTCCCACCCACCCCCACCGGTGCATTTCCCAGTAACTTTTCTTGGCCCAGTCCGCCCGTGCACATATTACCTCAAAATGCTTGGTTTTTCAGTTCATAATACGTATTTAACATTTTGATTTAGTAGATCAGCCAATCACAATTTGCTTCCAACGCTCAAGTGAGGTATCTGAAGCAAATTGATAATTGTCGGGCACAACGTTCTGCTAAGTGTGGATACGCGGGTCGTACTTCGGGAGATAAAAGGGACAGTGGTCCCTGTGTTTGACTGAATATGAAACATGAGCAAGGAAAATTTTGGCTTTTAATCTGATACCCTCATTTGTTTGAAAGCCCTGATAGTTGTGGCTTCTAGCACTCAACCAGTTAACCCTTTACCTAACATGAAAAGCAAACGACACGTGCAAAATAATTTCTTTATTAACTCATTTTTTTGTCTATGTTTTTGAAACAATAAAATTAAAAAATAATGAAAATTAATTGGCGATTTTTGAGAATAGCGCTGGCCAGTTTTGACCGTTACGTTAGGTAAAGGGTTAACTAGTTCTAAATACTTGTTCACTGGGTTGAATTATTGTCTGACTCGAACTCGATTCTGTGTGTGTGGTTCTCGTCGTACATCACTTTTCCTGCCTCTTAGAACAATTGGAAGAGTAGAGTTGCATGGACGAAAAGACACAAAGCAAAAACACAGAAGAAATAAGCTAGAAATAGTTAAAATCAAATAATTTATTCATAAATAATGAAAAAGACGTGATAAATATAACAATAAAGAAATAGTGGTAAGGAATAAAGGAAAAAGTGAAGACGCAATTCAACTGTAGATCTTCTGAGAAAATACACACAGTATTCCGGTGAAAAGAACCACGTTATTTTTTAGGCTAAATTTCCCCACTTACAAAGTGACCAGAGACCAATTAGGTGAATGATTTCCGGGTCGGCAACTTATATGTGATGGAGAAGATCATCAGTTTGAGCACCTTTTACAAGGAATACGTAGGGCACTGGAATAAATGCATCTTCATCTTTGTTCTATTCTGTTCTTGAACTTTTGATACGGGTCACGTGATAGTTAGTACCATTCAGGGTTGAATCTGGAACGCCTTGACCTGAAAGATAACACGCGATATTGCTAATTAAGACCTGAAAGATAACACACAAAATTGCTAATTGTGGTCTGAATTCTAAACGGTCTTAATCGCTATGCGTTATATTTCATGAACATTTGTTGTCAAGTATTACTACCATACAAAGGAAAACAATTTGAAAGTTTCGAACTCACCACAGGCCTGGCGAATTGTAGAGAAATGTAATTTTCTTCGCTTGAAGAATGAATTGGAAGAAAACTGATTTCCATCGGATTGACGGTGTCTCCTTAATCAGCCGGGGAAAGTCGTGCACGAAGTTAACGAGTGGTCAGTGAGTCGTAAATAGGGTCATTCAGCTCTGGGACAGTGACTGCCGACCACGCTAAATTGTTTATGTCCTCCACATTGTTCATAATTGTCCTCCTTCAGAAAGGAAAAGGCCTCTGAAAGAACGTACAAGTTTCTGCGGACCTCTGTTCACTGTCCCAAGTGCTCATACCAAAATAAACCATTATTTGTTAATTTTCTGTCAATGTCTCGTAGACGTAGCGGGATTCGAGGGAACGATTGATTCGTTCGCCCATCGTTCGCCCATCAGTCACCTCTAAAGAAATAAGGTGATTTATTTTTGGGTCGCCTACCCAGATAGATTTAAAAAAAAAACTCGAAATCTAATCGCCCTGGGTTTTCATTCGTTGGCTCTTTCAGAATGCTGCATTGTATAAAAATAATAAAACTTTGGGGGGGGGGGGGGGGGGGAGGGGGATGACTTTGGCGAAAAAATGCCGTGACGTAAAACACTGTTGGGAAGGGCTCTCAGAGCCCTTTCCAACGGCGTATTAGATCACAGTACATTGTAGGCTCAATGATAGAATCATTAAAATAAGCTTGAGTATTCCAGGTTGTTCTTCTCAGCTAATTAATTGAGGTTTAACGACACTTTCATCAGCCAAAACACCTCGTGTCTGACAGTTTTACGGGTGGAGGAAGCCGGAGTACCCGAAAGAAACCACCAAACAGCGGCAAGCCACTGTCAGTCTCCTCGGCGTTGTAACTCCGCACATGCAAGGCTAGCATTAGTTGAAGACAAGTGCACCATTGACGTACAGTACGCTTTAGTACACAGCGCCACCGAGCCCTCATGGGGACTATCGAGATTACGTGCCAGTTGGCAAATTGTCATATCTTTTAAAATGCTATTGATTCATTTTAGTCGGTTGTATTAATAGGTAGAAAATACAGTTCTAGAAAATACAATTGTAAAAATTTTATATACTACTCAAAGTTTGCTAAGCACCAAGTACATCCAACTACCTGTTTTACGTTTTAGTTGAAATATTGTAATGAAAAGTGTATACATTTTTTATTTATTTAAAAGTACAGAAATTAAGATTTTATTTGTGTTTGACATTATTTTTTAGCTTTTGAATACGATAACCACGGAAAAGGGATATTATTGGTAAAAAAGGAAATTTTTCAATATGCCAAAAAGTAGACGGAGCGAACTGGTATAGCTTCAGTATCGAGTATGAGACCCATTACTGTTAATTACAGCTTTACAACGCCTTCGCGTGCGCTCAATCTGTGGACCTTTGTGGGATGTTGTTCCATTCTTGGGCCAGCATGGCACCAAGCTCCTGGACACTTCTTGGCTGGACTGGACGAGCTGAAATTGCAAGCTGCAACTCATTCCAGACATGTTCGATTGGATTGAGGTCAGTCCATACGGTCAATCCCCTCCCTCTGTCGGTACTCCCCATGAGGACGGGCATTATCGTCCATCAGAATGAATCTATCGCCCACTGCATCTGCATACAGTCCATGGCCCGTTCATATCGTGCCTGACGGTGGCTCTGGGACTGCGGAATGCGAATACATGGTCTTCTCGATCGGAGACCACCTTCGTGCAACCTTTCCTGGATAGTCTGCGTCGAAACGTTTACCCCGGGTGCATTCTGAAGGTCACTGCGAAGCTGGGTTGGTGTGGCAAAGCGGTTCCTACGGGCCTGAATGATCAAAAAACGGTCTTCAGCTGCAGATGTTGCCCTGTCTCTGCCACCACCATGCCATGCCGTCTTACTGGTGTGCCATACTGCAGAAATCTTGCCCAGGCTCTGGTGGTCACCGTGTGGTGCACACCAAGGGATTCACCAGCCTGACGATGGGTAGCCGCTTACTCCACCATCCCTACAGCCCGCCACATTTCTGCTTCAGACAAATGTCTTCTTATATTTGCATTTGCCATATTCAATCATTAAATCACAAGGGTTTGTGTTGAAATGAAGATTGAATACTCTACTGTAGAAAGTACACGAAAACATCATGAAAACCAAGGGGTACACGCTTTCCGTGACTCACGAAAAGTCTGCCTGTCAAGAGAGCTAATGTAAACACTGGGGACCATCTCAATACATTCCTCAATCATATCCACCAAAAATATCGCAAATATGTCACAGGCAATTTCACAATGATGTGTCAAATATTTGGTGGTTAGCAAACTTTGAGTAGTATATAGTATTGGCTCCAGTCGATAACTACAATTCTGATACAAAGCAAAAGACGATTAAGAAAAGTTTCGGTCAATGCATGGAAAAAAAACCTCTCCTTCTAGTGTGTCGAATTAAACATTTTGGGTTGCTATTGGCATTCGTATTTACGAAAGAGCGGTCGTCGGGTTTTTTTTTTTAATTTTAGAGTCAAGTTTCAAGGTTAAATAAAGTATTTATACAAATGAATCATTTTCTCCTTCTTAGGACACTGGATGGCCCAATATTTGGAGATTATTATTTGGTCAGTTTCATATCGGCGAGATATCAGCCCGCGGTAACTTCATATCAGCCTTCGACCTTCGTTATACAAATGTTTCATTTTCTCCTTCAAAGGACACTGTGGTGATGGCCCAATATTTGGAGATTATTATTTGGTTAGTTCCATATCGGCGAGATATCAGCCCGCGGTTACTTTATATCAGCTTTCGACCGATGTGAAACTAACCAAAAAATAACCTCTTTATTTATTAGTTTAAATGTATTTTATTTTTAAAATTAACAAAAAGGATTGCACAACAAGTGTCGAAAACTTAAGACACGTCTTCTCCCTTATTTTATACGATTTATGAATGATTGCGGCATTTGTGTTATTACTGTAGTAGATATTCCGAGAAAGAAAATGAATTGATTCCATGTAGCCATGAAAAAGAAAATTAAATTTGCCTCTAGCCAATTCATGAAGCCGCATGGCTCCAGGAGAGGACCATCACTGCAAGGTTCATTCAACGTTTTGTCACCACATATATAGAGGGAAATGTGCGCCTAAGTATATGAGTTATGGAGATATGGTCGCAAATTATCTGTAACCCTAACCCTTCCTTGTCTTCCGTGCTTAGTAATGAAGACAATCCTGTTGGTGTGTTCTTAAATACTTGTAGGACATGCCTGCTTTAAATGACAGCAAACGGGTTTAAGCGTCTTGCACCGATTTAACTCAGTATGATTTATTTAATCTAGCCTTACATCGTTAACATGGTCCATTACTCTGATGATTTAATCCAATTTACAAAGCTCCAAGTAAAATTTCAGTTTTCCTAATGCTTTAACGTAAGTGCAAGGAAACTGTGACAATATTGATTATATATGTTTTTGTTTTTCAGTTATATACGTCAAAAATGTTGCAAGAAAACGCCAGAATCAATTTATTTCATTTCCCGATTTCACGCGAAGAATTAAATTTGAAAGCAGAATTCACGGTAGCAAATATGATGTGGCGTTGTTTACTTGGGAGCAAGGCCCTGACGGAATTATACATGCAATAAGCCTTTTTCGAAACTAACATCTTGGCTTTTAATCTATGCAAGGTCACAGGTCGCGGCTGTAAACAAAGCGATTTTCATGTTCGTCGCGTTGAGTTTTGCGTCAGCCAAGACAACTAGTTTTGTGAAATATCAAGTTTAATTTCGTAGAACCGATGTCATCATTCGAAATAAATGAAGGGACAACCCTAGACTACTTTTTCTTATGGAAGCGAGGACCTGTTTTGAGTGACAACAAGGAAACACTGGTTGCACACAATTTCTCGGCTTGGTGAACCCCCGAAAGTTGTCGAAACAGTGCCGACGGCCACAGAGTTTATGACACAGCGTGCATTCAAACGCCATTTAAGTGGAAAGGAACTCATTTCGAAATGATGAATGTTCTCATACAGTATTGCCACTGTCTTAAACAAATAGTAACCTTGGCTAGATATTTTCTGAATTCGCACTAACGAACGTAATGGAGTCCGAAGCACTTCACCTGCTCTTTTTCCCCCATTGCGTACAACGTGTTTTCTCAAATGTTTACACCTTGCGATCTGTGACCCTGCTTAGATTAAAAGCCAAAATGGCAGTTTCGAAAAAGGCTTATTGGACAGATGTTACAACATACTGAAGAACAATTCAGAATGACAGAATAAACAGTGCACTCTGAGAGAGAGGACGAAGTTCTCAAGTCACCGACAGACACACCTTACGTGCCTGACCCACTGAAACTCGACCAACAACAGGTGAATTTGTCGTTCAAAGATTACCTGATAGGTTACCCGGTTGTCTCTGAACTCCAAATCTGCTTACCGACTGATTATGTTTCTAAGAGCTTGGCTAGATCTCTGTCTTGAGGGGGAGCAGACCAAGAAAAACTACTCAGAGTGTACAGTAACGGTGGAAAAGTCACAACCAAGGGATAATAGTGTTACTGACTGTACATAGATAAATAATGGGTATGTTGTCAGGGTCATTCTGTAACGTTTATTTGAGGATTGTTGAAAACCGGTTCCGATGCGGTCTATTTTATTCAGCGCATACTAACCTTTTCAATTAGGTGACTGGTAGATTGCCTGTCGCTGTACAAGGATTCCAAGCACATTTTTAACACTTCCTCCCTCTTTCCATTTCTGAGTAGTCGCTGTACATAATCCCAGCATGCTCGTCTCAAGTCGTTGATATCAAATTCATTAGCAGCACAAAATAAGCCTAAAATGACAAAGATACGGTAACGCACTGTTGCTGTGTAGATGGTTACTTGGCCACATTCCGAGCCCAATAGCAAAAGGCGACCATCCCTATTAAAAACAAATGCACATCAAATTTTACATTTTCCGTTTTTACCTAAAAATGCATAGCGCATAATTCCTCAATTAACGAGCTCAATGAGCTCGTTCCAGTGAGGAATCATAAGCTAGGTTTTTAGACAAGAAGTGAAACTTATTTAGTAATTCTAAAATTCAGTGATCTCTACAGCCTTCACGTCTCCCTTTTTATGCACGACTGGACAAAAAACTCCCATTCGATGATACTTTTCAAGTATATAGAAATCCTTCAGGAATGAATCCAAGGCAAACCGGTAAATTAGATACCCGCAAACCAAGAACACAGTTCTCTGCTGTGCTGCCATTACACTCCTTCCCAAGAACCTGGAATAGTATAGACCCAAACATCAATCCAATTAAATAGACCCCAATTTAAAAAGTCCTTAATTGATAAAGCCTTGAATAATTATTCGCGTCCTATCTCCAAATGTGACAACCCAACGTACCTCGACTGTGTCATCCGCCAACTGTAATCTTATGACATCTCATCCTCCTCTTTCATCCCTTAATTCTCAAATATATTCTAGCCCCCCTGAATAAAAGATCAGACAACCCCGTCTTGGGGAAAGCACTTCGATACACTGATGCCAAAGAAACTTGATATCTTTCTTTTTACGGGAATGGCAGGAAGACAGCCTTATATAGGCTATGGCATTTCCATGCTATATACTAGCTTATGTTCCTGTTTGTTGTAATGTTATTTTGTAATCAATGTACTAGTATACTGCAAAATAAAGATCTATCCATTCCATATTTTGGGTTTTTTTGCAAGTGATTTCTGGTAGTACGTATTACCAAAGGATTAAACATTATTGAGTTAACTATCTTAATGATGAGAATTTATCATGCATTGATAAAAGAAACTTGTTAGAGCTTTGGTTTTGTCGGTGAAACGTTGTGATATAACAAACTGTTGGAAAGCTTCACAAATATTCATAAATTCGATGCACAGATGCTCAGACCGTGATATCGCCAACGCCGTGGTCTTGCAAATCATCAATTAGACAAAGCTCTCAGGCGACCAATCAAAGTCTGTAAGTAATCCGGCGTAGTTATGGTCTGTATGTTTACCCACTTTTCGTGGAGTTTGTGCGCAGTCTACCGTAGATTTAATGTGGCGTCCTTGTTACTCACAAAGATATACAGATATTCTTTGTGACTCCAATTATAGATCCCGTAATAAATATGTATTTAATTCGCCTTTAATACATGAAAACATTAACAGAATTTGTGGAACTATAAGGCGTAATCATAAAACTATAGCTGTGACGAGTCTTCATTCATAATTATATTGTAAAAAAACATGTCAAATAGTATTGGTAAAGTCATTAAAGATTCGTTAAAGTCATGTGTCGAATGAGAAACATTTTTACCAAAAAGTACATAGCTTATGATCCCTCATTGGAACGAGCTCAATGAGCTCGTTCCAATGAGGGGATCATATGCTATATTTCTGAGACAGAAATGAAACTTGTTCAGTTATTCCATAATTTGGTTTTTTTTGTTTTTTTTTTGGGGGGGGGGGGGGGGATTTCAGTTGGTCGGAAAAGCTGAAAAATATTCCCGACAATTCAATCTAAACATTGGCGATGGACTCTTTAACGGCTAGACTGGATTCGGGCCATAATAGCGTCAAATTTCTTACATAATTTGACTGGTGATTTGACAGCTTGCATCAGACCCCTACGCCGTTGGATTGCAAATTACCGGGCGTAAAGGTGGTATAATACGGCCGTCGTGGATCGGTCACTTTCCACAGGTGGGCAGTATTTCCACGGACGCAATAATATTAGATTTCAAACACTAATTATAAGAATAATCATCAGAGATTTAATTGATGAAGCACTGGGTACAACCCGGAAACTTCATTAATTAAAATTTTGCTAATTATGATTTTTATTACCTGGTAAACGCATGCGTGGACATCACTGCCCATGCGTGGATTATGCCCACTCCACGGCGACCCTTCTGTATTTAAGCCGAAATCGAACCAGCCTAAAGTACACAGCAGCACTATAGGGAAGGAGTACTATAGGATTGTAGGATTGTTCCCAGCAGTGTGTCACGCAGCAGCCCTGCATCAATTTTACAGCTCATAACACAAATCTGGTATCCACTTAAAACTAAATGCTCTCAACAACTAGCCCCCATTTATTATCGCTAGGATTCGGGTTAATTTTCGACTTACCTATACAGTTTTGTGAATCCACACATATACTCCCACAGTGTAGGAAATATATGAACTGTTTGAACATTTAGAACTCGTAGTTGTCCACTTGGATAACAATTCTTTCCAAACTCGTGCCTCTTGACCTGCTTATCCACTTTCTAGTGAGGCTTTTCACTCGTGAATTATAGCCTTTCTTAACTTTCTTCTCTTCTTTTTGTTTCCTTAATATCATTTGGAAAATGAACCTGTGAAGTGTAAGGGTGATTGCATATAAAAAAATAACGAGTGACACCGTTAATATAGAAATAAGGAACTACTGAACTTTGAAATTCAAGAGAAATGTACAAAATAAGTTTTTATCCTCCTACTTTCATTTCACTTTGAAGTGTTCTTTCAATCTGAAAATATTGCCTGGAAAAAGTTGATATTTACAGTTCAATTAGATAATAACGTTTTTTGCTCTGGCGTCACAGTCATTTCCCCTTAGCATAAAATAATACGACGAAACATACACTCGAACCACACCCAATAAACGCATATATAAAGAAATTGTACCTCAACACACACTCACACACACACCACACACCACACACACACACACACACACACACACACTCTTACACTCTTAGATATATCCCTTCCCACACACACACACACAGACAGACACACACACACAATCGCGAGAAAAAAACGTCACACGCATCCATACACGCTGATTCACAAACACCAGAACAATGACTCCAACGTCCCGTCACACACACACACACACACACACACAAATCCCTCCTCCTTTCACGCTCTTGCCAACGTGGCCCATTTATCCGCAACAAAATATTAATGACTGGTACTAAATCATTAAGGGTAATACTAAAATCTCGCATATTTCTAGGCCAATATGTACCAAAGTATTGTGAGGCGAAATATCCGCACGCCGAAATGTAAACCAATATTCTGAATGCTAAACGGTCGATCCCTGAACATTTTACACAAGAAGGTAGCATTGCAACACAACTGCGTATCCTGTCTACATTCAGAACACACAGTATGATAACAAAACTTTCAGTGAAATGATCTGCGGCAAAGTATCGTTATTTCTCGTGATTAAAATCTGAATTGTGGTCATAAAAAGACATTTTCTTAGATAAATATGAGCTCAGTTTACAAGGATTTTAACCTTTTACATAATGTAACGGCCCAAACAGGAGGGCGTTATTCACAAACATTGCCCTTTAGATTTTATTATTTTTTTAAATTTCTGCCTAAAAATATGGCTTATGGCCCCTCATTGTAACGAGTTCGTTGAGCTCGTTACAATGAGAGGTCACAAGTTATGTTTTCGAAGAAAAAATAAACATGTTAGCTATTCAAGAAATTTGTTTTCGTGTATCGTCTGCTATTTGAGTTGGGTGAAGGGACAAAGCTAAACAAGAAGGATACAAGTTAGCCTTTGCTGCAGATGCCGTTTATAGCGAGAAAGAATGGGAAATTATTGCGTACTCAGATGTTACTTACCTGCTCCTAGCTGCCAAAATAGCTTTGACACCGTTCACTGGAATTTGATCTGGACCAACCAAAAATGTTATATCACACAGATCTGGAACGGATATGACGTAGCGAAGACTTTCAAGAACACCAGACTCACTTTTGTAGACCATCTTCTCACAAACGGGTTTCTTGTCGACTTGCATTCCGACGTTCATGTCTTCATTACATCCTTCTATAGTTCCACTTTTCGGCGTAAATTTGTCAAACAAAGCAACACCACATCTTGGTAATGAGTCATTATCGCCATCAGCAGAAGAGAGCGTTTCATAACCTGAACTGTCAAGTTCTAAAAGAAAAAAGAAGGATTCAGAAGTTTAGTATTACGGTGCCGATTGCTGAAGGTTTGGAGCGAGCACGAAGGGGTGTGTCACTTACCTCAGTGGGGTCAAGCGGCTTCCCCGAGTAAGACTTTGGAGAGGGGCAGACTGGACCATGTAAGGTAATACGGAAATGCACCTGGCGAAGGCGGAGAAAATTTTGATCTTTCGAACTGGAAGAACGCTGCTTTCCCTTCATCTGAGCGATCAACTGCAGTCCACATAGAGGATGTTTCGATTTCATATTTATGTCTTTTTCGTCGCTCATTCGAAACAAAATGGTTGCACCGAGGGGACGGGAGGGGTGGACCTATCGAGACTACCATGGTTCGATCCTATGGGAGAAAATTTAGATTTTTCAAACTGACAGAACACTATTTCCTTGCAACTGAACGATCAAATGCAGACTGGACTGCTGATGTATCGAAATGTCTCAATGTGGACTGCCACTGGCAGTCCACACAGAGAGCATTCCGCTATACCAGCAGTCCGTGCAATTTGATCCATTTCGCCGGTTGATCATTTTCACAAAATTCCATGCACCAGAACGTGTTTGGGCTCCACTAATGTTGGGGCCCCAGGGGTCCTCTAATAGGGGGCTTATCGGGAATTTTCCTGGCAGACCGTATGGCCAATCCGCCTCTGATTTTGGAAAAATGGTATGTCAGGGTGTCCCTTTGATCGCTTCTTCGCAAGAGGTACAGCAATGTGCATGCGGCAGGGTATTATCCGCGATATGACATGGACATCAAGTATCTCTGATTCCGTCCATGATTGACCCAAGATGTGCGCATGACTCTTACAATATATAAGCAATATACATTATGCAACCTCAAAATACATAAATGACAGGGTAGGACGTTACGTAGCGGTAAGGTGTGTAATAGGTAAATAGTAGACTTGTGGGGACGAGAGTGAATTTCCCTTCCATTTTCAGTCGCTAAAGTTTGTTTTAAAACATAGCCCCTTACCTATATATAACGCAATGATCATGTCCACCCAGCACTATTCCGAAAAAAACGTCATTATCAAATTTTAATATTTTTGAAATTTTCGCTTCCAATACATATATATATATATAGCATAGGATCCTCAGCGGAAATACTTTCGTATCAATAAGAGGTCATAAGCTATGTTTTGCGAAATTTCACTCTTTACAGTGGTAGATCAGGAAATTTTGATCGGGGATGCGTGGGAGTCCAATACAAATCACAATGCTTTTCCCGAGACCGCTGAAGTTCTCCGGAAGCAGATGGGTTCTGTGCTCCGCGTGTAAAACAGAAGCATGGTGCATCGTGGTACAGCGGAGCCCACTTAATTCGATATCTCTTAACTCAATAACCCTGTTAATTGGATAGAATTTCCCAACACAAAACCATTTACCATACCTCCAATACAAATTTGACCTGTTAACTGAATATAGGTTATAGAGTAAACTCCTGTTAATTGAATAAAACATCTTGTAACCTGTCGAGAAAGTACCCTGACTCTCCACAGTTTTCCTTTGTTTGTAGACCTATTGGCCTCAGTACATCCAGTACAGGCATTTAATTTAGCTCTTTCAAACAAGATTTACTAGAATAAATGCTAAGTTTATCTGTAGAATACAGGAAAATGACTCAATCCCTGTTGATTGAATACCCCTGTTAATTGAATAATTTTCTTTGGCAAAGTGGCTATTCAATTAACAGGGTTCCACTGTATTGCCCAGGAATACTCTGATATACCATGGTATATTGGGACAATACACAACACACCATGATTCTCTTTTATAAGGGGTCACTCCTGCATTCACGGCCATTTCTTTCACGTGAGGGTTCTGTTTGTAAAATAATTGTCCAGATCAGGGGTGTAACCATGCTAAATGAAGTGGAGGGGAAGGGTGGGGGCGAAATATTTTTCTGCTACCAATGGCAGCAGAATATATATTTTGCCCCTCCCACCAACTTCATTTCACCATGCGCAAGGTTAAGAGTGGATCCCGGTATTTGAAAGGCCAGGGTCTTGCTCAGGGAAAACAATTAACATTTCCAGATGGTAAAGGAATAACTATAGCAAGAATAACCCAAGACATTTTGCTTGGGGGGGGGGGGGGATATGAGCTAGTTCTGCAGTACATTCGCCGTGGACTGGTCGTAATCAACGCGTAGGCAGTGATGTCCACGCCTGCGTTTTCCAGGTAATAAATGTCCTCAGCAAAATGTTATTTAATGAAGCATCGGGTTCTACCAGGTGCTTCATTAATTTATTTTTTGATGATTATTCCTATAAATAGAGTTTTGAATCTAATATTATTATGTGAGTGTAAATATAGCCCACCTGTGGGATGTGACCAGTCCACGGCGGCCGTTCTGCAGGAGTTGAGGGCATAATGCATGTGTATAAGGTTGACATTATTCGCCACTAACCGAGATTCGGATGACATTAGACATTCTATTTAAGTGAATAAAAGCAAACTAATTGATTATGTTAAACTGAATGATGCACTTACAGGTACGTATGGAGAAATTTCCTAATAATGAACTTACGTCGGACTGTCCATGCACGAATCCGCCACCGATTTATATAAAAAACAAACGAAGAGAGAAATTAAAATACGCTGTAAAACTCAAAGTATACGTATTTTAGATCGATGTTAAATATTTTAGAATATAGAAAAAGCTGCAAAATAACAAAAACTGATTAACTCTTTACCCAACGTAGCGGAAAAAAACGACCAGAGCTATTCACAAAAAATGCCATTCAGTTTTCATTATTTGTTCACTTTTGCCTAGAAAACCGTAATAAATAATAATAAATACAGTTTAGAGCCATGAATCCACAAAACTGCACTCTCAGGCTTTACAGTGTTCTGCTGCTGTATTGTACATGTATTATAAAGTTGATACAAAGTTAATGAAGACCGAAAGCGCGAGCGAAAAGGTGGGGTTTCAGTGCCTTTTTGAAGCTTTTTAGCGTCTGGGGTGCCTTTAAGGGATCGAGCAGCCTATTCCAAAGAGTGGGGCTAGCCACGGAAAACTCCCGATCGCCTACCGTTACAAGGACGCCGGATTTGGATATCAGGGAGTTCGAAGCTGTTGAACGGAGGAGTCGAGATGGTACATATCGTTACAACAAACTGCCCAGACAATCAGGAGCCAGACCAGTCAAGGCTTTGAATGTCAGTAGGAGCTCCTTCCAATGAGGGGCTCAAAAGCTATGTTTTTGACGTAACAATGAAAGAATTAGTTATTCAATAATTTTGTTTGCATGTTTCGTCTGCTTTTCAATTTAGGTAAAGGGTTAAATAAATGATGATCTGCTGTTTTCTTTTACACGCTGTTGGAAAGATCAGAGGACCCAATCCAACAACGTTGTACATAAAACTGCATCAACAAAATTAAAGATGTTATCCCCATTCTTTTATAAATCATAGTCTAGAAGTTGTTAAACACAACGTACCTTCCATGCTGGAATTAATTTGTTCACCATCATCTATCAAATGGTCGTATTTTAGTAACAAGCTTCTTGAGTTAAAATTTTCCATTTTGTTTATAACGATCAATTAACAAATTTTAGAATAGTTGCACTAATGCCTAATATCTGATTTTTTTCAAGTAAGCAGCACTTTATGCACACTTTATTTACTAGAACTTTTCACGCCCTCTTGGATATGTGACTTCATCTTGAGAAGGCATGCAGTTCATACAATTTTAATAAAATGACAACAGCTTCTAGCTCCAGGCGGTCGTGTTGACACTGTGATTTTCGCACCATCCACTGGTAAGCTGGGTGCGTTTAGCCAATCCCAATAGAACTGATTGAGCTCTTAAACTCCCAATTAGAGTTGCTAATTATTTCTGCACAAACTTCTAATCAAGTAATTAGGGCACAATAGAAAAACATACTCCAAGCATACATGTAAAAACACCGTATATTTAATTAATGTGCAAATATTGCTCGTGCTGAATAAACAAAACAAATTAATAATCAACAGGTACATTTTTTTATCAAACCAGTTGCTTTCCGAAATTTCAAAAGTGATGGCAAATGTTGTTTCCTGTTTGCCCAAATCTCTGCTACACGAACATGCCCAACAACAACCACAACATTACCCGCAAACAAAATGTTGGTTAACCCTTTACCTAACGTAACGGCCAAAACCGGCCAGCGCTGTTCTAAAAAATCGCTAATAAATTTTCATTATATTTTCATTTTTTGTCTCAAAAACATAGGTTATGACCCCTCGTTGGAACGAGCTCGTCGAGCTCGTTCCAACGAGGGGTCATAACCTATGTTTTTGAGACAAAAAATGAAAACAATTAGTTATTCCAGAATTTTTTTTGCAAGTGTCGTCTGCTTTTCATGTTAGGTAAAGGGTTAATTAAAAGCAGCTCACATAGTCTACTACTGGGTTGCGTGTAGGGCCCTACAAACATCAAATTCTGGACTGAGGAATCCCGAATCGAAATAGGCAGAAGATTTCAAACTGAATCTCCTGGTTTTTCAAGTTGGAAATAATGCACGCATCTTCCTGCAGCCGCAAATATTGCCCTTCTTCGCTCAAGAATTGTATTTCGTGGCGACTCGTCTCATTGAGCAAGTCAACCAAAAAAAGACGGAATATTCCAGAAAGGAAACAAAGTAGTTTCGGAAGCTGTACGTCCTTGAACTCATTTCAAGCACGAATCTGGTTCCTGTGCAGGAGACCTGATCAAAGGCAGGGGGCACAGGGGACACGCGCCCCTCCATTTTGTTGCACAGACATGTTGCGTGGTTACACCATCATTTAAAATGGGCGCATACAAACGTGCTAATATACAGGCATTCCTGTGATATATTATTTGCAAACAACATTTTGCCAGTGAATCCCACCTTCGGTCGCTTCGCTCCGTTTCTTCTACTTCGATTATCTTCCAACCCGAAGGCTAGCCTTCCGGTTGGAAGATGAATGAAGTAGAAGAAATGGACAGGACTGTGACCACGTCGTGGCATGCTCATCAAAACGAGACACCATAATGTGTCACGGTACATTTACCGATATACGATTGTAACTTTTCTTCCCATTGGGCTGAACCATGGAAGCCTTGAAAATTTGTCCCCCTCCACTGTTATCGAGCTTTCACCGCCTCTGGACTTGATGATATATTTCAAGAAGGGACATTTTGAGAACATCTATAGGCGATTCGAAAATTTCCGAATCAATGAGACACAAATCGAATCAAATCGAATTATCGCGACGATTTCGAATCCAATGGAATTCCTAAGCTTCACAAGGCCCAAGTTGCATGTGCAGCTCAGAAAAAACGACCAAAGCTAATTGAACGAGGTAATACTAGGTACACTATAAATTATTAATTAATTAAAAAGTTTTATATACTCAAGAGACATGTCCGGTTTCGAAAGTGTATGGGCTTCGTATAGACGCTGTACCAACACGCCTGTTAATCCTTTACCCAACGCAGACGATATCAAAATTTCTTATTTTAAATATAATTTGTTCAAATTTTTAAAAAAATTTCAACAAAACCATATCATGTGACCCCTCGTTGGAACGAGCTCGACGAGCCCGTTCCAACGAGGGGTCACATGATATGGTTTTGTTGAAAGTTTTTTAAAAATATTTTTTCAACTGCTGAATTTGCATATTACGCGGGCGGATGCGGCCGATTAGTTGGGTAAATGATTAACTCGTTTTATAAACCATTTTCGCAACAGATGGAATTTAAACTCTCATTTAACTCTTTCAACCCCAAGTCCTGAAGAGGCGGCACCTCAGGACACAAATAGGGTCCTTCGAAGCACTCATTTTCTCATCTCGAACCGAATCGGGTCTCTCAATGGCAATCCAGTCGAACCTCGAATCGAATCAGACCTGTCTTGACGATATATGGGTAGATAATTTGTTCATGACCGACTGTGGGGAGGGGGCTGTAAACCTGATTTATTCGACTGTGATGGCGTTAGACCCGACTAATAAAATATTCCAACTACATCGTCAATGCATGCTTTCATCGAAGGCACTGCACATGGCTAGCCTCTAGCAACAGCTCATTGTCGACATTGTTTGGAAACTTTAAATTTGCTTTCAACAGTGGTAGCGACACGTGAAGCGGGAATAAGCATGGGCGTGGCATGAGTTCAAATACTATTTATGTGACACTCAGTCTTTATTTTCAGCATAATTTATGTACAATTTCCATCTGAACTATACTTTTCGCGAGATGATGTAGATGACTGATACAAAGCTATATTCCCGTGACAAGATTCGAAACGAAACGAAAAGGGCAGCCAATTTCATATGGAACCGAATTACAGCTTAACGCTGTACCCAACGAATCATCAACATCCACCCGCGTAATACGTAAATTCAGCAGCTGAAAAAATATTTTCCCAAAACTATGAACAAAACCATATCATGTGACCCCTCTTTGGAACAAGCTCGTTGATATCGTTCCAATGAGGGGGTCACATGATATGGTTTTGTTGAAATTTTTTGAAAAAAATTAAAAAATGATATTTAAAATAATAAATTTTGATATCGTCTGCGTTGGGTAAAGGGCTTAGTCGGGAGCGCACGGTGGCTCAGTGATTACGGCATTGAATGTCAAGCCGAAAAGTCTAGGGTTCGATCCCCGCCAGGGGTGACTGCGTTGTGTCCTTGGGCAAGACACTTAACGCCGAATGCTAATATTGGGGCACGGTGGCGCTGTGTACTAAGGCGCACTTGTCTTCAACCAATGCTAACCCTACTTGTGTGGTGTCAGTACGTTGGGGAGTCTGACAGTTACTCGGTGGTTCTCTTAGGGTACTCCAGATTCTCCCCCTCCCCCACCCCGTAAAAATACCCGATACGAAGTTATCCTGGCTGTCGAAAGCGTCGTTAAGCCCCAATAAATAAACAAACAACTTTAGTTTCTCAATCACAGCGAATCTCGAAGTTTTGCAATGACTCTTTTGGATAGACGTCATTGTACTGGAATTAGCACGACGTGTTGGGGGTGGGGGGGGGGGGTGTACAAATTCATTTCTCTTAATTAAGACGTGGTCAAAGTTTCCTCTCATAATTTGTCTCTTTTAGAGCCTTTGAAGTGGAGAAGAGTGTACATTGTTGGCTACATAATAACAAAAATGTGCATTTTCGGTAGGTTGGTCTCAACCACAGCTTTGTGAATTGCATTCCTATCGTGTAAGTAAGACACAAGGGCCACCACTGAAATATGCTAGTGTGTGGGTGCCCTTCTATGGCCGTTCCTCTTCCCACCCCCTCCAAAGAGCGAAATGCTCCCCACACGCCTGAATATTACAACACAATAGTCCGAACAGTGATCACAAAGCTTGGAACGCAACGGACTCTGAGAGTGATGCATATATAATAGTGTTACATGCGTTTACCAGGTAATAAAACCCATCAGAAGCAAAAGTTTAATTAATAATGCACTGAGTTATACCCGATGCTTCATTAATTAAATTTTTGATGAATATTCCTTTAATTAGTGTTTGGAATCTAATATTATTGCGTCTGTGGAAATATTGCCCACCCGTGTAAAGTGACCAGTTCATTTCACGATGTTGACTTTGGGATATGGGTAGGGTCTTATTGGAACATGTACGTTATTGTGATGAATTGACGGTAACACAGTTTGAGGTTTGCGGCTCCAGGCTCCATGTTACAGTCAATTCATCACAATAACTTATAGTATTATGAACGTATGTAGGTAGGTTGGCCGGCCGCATTCAAAGTATGTGATGAAACCTGAAAGTTCACTCGATTATGTTTAACCCATAATATTAGCGCTTTGGCCAACCGCTGGTTTGTAACGGTCTTCTCATGAAAAGGCTTTCATTACCCCCTGTACTCCCAAATCTTGCCACCCCAGCCCCTTCTCTACCCCAATACCCAGAAACGAACAGTTTAATGCTATCCCGAACTTCTTTCTTCCCAACAAAGTAACTCTCTTATTTGTATCACCAAATAACTAGTTGCCCTTCATTTCCTCATCCCATTTCCTCATTATACTCTTAATGAATCCTATTCTGTCAGATTGATATTTTGTACATTCTAAGAGAAAGTTTTCCAGGGTAACTATTACCCCCCATATAACACACTGGGCATCCCTTGTCCCTTTCCCACCCCGTATGCTCCAGTGACCTCGACGCCCGTTTGAACAGCAGTGACTCCCACCACACACAAACCGAAAGGTGCCATCCAGGTATTCCTAAAATACTGGCTCCTCCTTAACACGCGTGCCATCTAAAGACCTCTTTGCTTTGATCCCTTCTCGCTAATTTCGGTTGCAATCCTCAATGCTTCTCGTCTTGGCGAGTCTTTTACGTTGGGTTGCCCCCGCCCCCCATCCTTCAGGTGAAAGACCTCTATTAATAGTTTTTCATTAGTTCTCTCACAACCCCGTCTTGATTTTAGAATCTTAAATATCCCGAAACGTTCGAGCACACCACCGACTGTCAGGAAGATTAATCAAATAGTTCAGGTAAGACATTTTCATCAATCCTGCCCATTCCTTGATACCTAGCCACACAAGCCCCCCCCCCCCCTCCCCCTACACACACACCCATCCCCTGACGGCTTCTAATGTTGCTGTATTGCTCATCCCGACCTTATTATTCATCTACCATGCATTGTTCTGCAAAGTTTCCAATCTCTTTAGAAACGGTTTGGTTTAGAGGATTATTACTTCTGTACCATATTTACCCACCATCTTCCATACGGTTTTTCCCACAAAAACCTTATTGAAGCTATGCCGCCGCTAAAAATTTCATCTAGTTTAGTGGGCCCACTCCACCTTCATAATCAGTTTATTTGTGTGGTTGCGGTAGATGCTACGCCTTCCTTCATCCATCAGTACTCTGACAATATAAATACTTCATCTTCGTTAATAATATATTGTTTATTATTGAACAAACGTTTCACCCATAATTTATTATTGTTGTCAACAAATTATTGATAAAATTCTGCGATTGATCCATTGTAAAAAAGTGCGTTAGAAAACATCGGAGTGCAGGGTGTCACGCAGCGTGCAACGAAGCAGCAGAGCGAAGAGCAGGGTGGTATTGAAACATCAATATCGGTATCGGCATTTTTACGTTGATTTACCTCGGTATTGGTACGGCATTCGGTGTCGACAACATACCGACACCAATGCCAATATCGATTGGTATCCTGCCCAACAGCAGGTCACCTTTCTACAGTAATCAGAGACGCAGAATTCTCCGCGTTTGGCTTACAAACCCGTGGGGAAAGGACAGGTTGATATAATAAATAATGATTGTTTTATTTGTCTGAATGGTGGAAAGAAACACAGACACACGCCACGAGTCATTTGATGTAACAATAAAGCTGGGAGAAAATACTCCGTGATTATTTTCTCCCAGCTCTATTGTTACCTCAAATGACCGGTGAGGAGTGCTTCAAAAAGACACAGACCATGGGCTCCTCCTATCAGTCATTTTGGAAAATGTCTTGCTGGCTGATATTTATTTTTATCCCTTGTCGGGAATATTTTTCAATACCGAAGCTGATACCAAATGATATTTACGGTATACCGGCCATCTCTACAGTACAGCGCAAAAACTGCGACCAGGTTTTCGCTTACTATACCTTCGAGATGATAAGTGCTGATGTACAACTGTCGACCTGCCAGTTAATATCATAACACTGATATTAGTTGCATCTGGTTACTTCTGAACAGCATCACAAGCATTGTATTGTTTTAAAGTTTATTATAACACCTGTGAAATAAATAACGTCTGTGAAATATGGCCTGTTATGTTGAAGAGTTTACCTAGATAACCACCACCATATATAATCACACCCCCCCCCCCCCCCCCCCCCCCCAATAATCACAGACGTACAGGTACGAAAAAAGAATAATAGTTATCAAAGACGTGGGTGACAATTTTCGTCATTGGAAAAGATTTACAGGAAAGTTAGCTCCCCTTAATTTTCTAAAGTTGTCAGTATATTTAACACGAAGGGTGTTGGAATTTCATATAAAACTGGAAATTTCGAAATGTTAGCGCAATTGTATCATCGATGCGCGCATCATTTCACAAACATCAGTCATTTTAATATAGAGAGGTTTGAAAATATAGAAGCTGGCATTTTACATTTTTTCCCAATCAGTCTGAACATTTGACTATTATTCTGTTTAACCCCTTTACCTAACATGAAAAGCAGACGACACTTGCAAAAAAATTTCTTGAATAACTAATTTTTTTCATTTCTTGTCTCCAAAACATAGGTTATGACCCCTCATTGGAACGAGCTCGTTCCAATGAGGGGTCATAACCTATGTTTTGGAGACAAACAATGAAAAAATCATGAAAATTATTTGGCGATTTTTGAGAATAGCGCTGACCGGTTTTGGCCGTTACGTTGGGTAAAGGGTTAAACCCATTTAAAAATAAGAAACCGAAACATTCACCATCTACTGATGTTCAGGAATGTTTTGTCTCTTCATAGCATCGAGATATAAAATACAGACGCTATTCTTTCCATTAATTTAAAAGTCTAGGAGGTATGATTTGCTAATTGCTGTCCAGGGATTAATAAAAAACTTGCAAATTGCTTTAACCCTTTACCTAACATGAAAAGCAGACGACACTTGCAAACAAAATTTTTGAATGACTAATATTTTTCATTTGTTTGTCTCAAAAACATAGGGAGCTCGTCCCAAAGAGAGGTCATAACCTATGTTTTTGAGACAAAAAATGAAAAAAAATAATGAAAATTAATTGGCGATTTTTGTGAATAGCGCTGTCAGGTTTTGGGCGTTACTTTGGGTAAAGGGTTAATATAAAGATTTGTCAAACCAGGATAATATTCCGAAACTTAGAGTAAGTAAATTAGAGAAGGGTCGACATAAACAACCAAAGGTGTCTTATGGAGAGCCTGTATGTAGCAGGTATGGTCTTGAAGTGGAGTCTGAGGAACATTTTGTACTGAACTGCAATGTGAAAAAGCATTTACGCCGCAAATTTTTCGAAGAAATGGCCTCAAAAATCTCCGATTTCAGTGAAATGACTGAGAGTGAGAAATTTCTTTTCATTATGAAAAACAGAGAAACGGAATTATGTAATTTCGACGAGCTCGTTCCAAAGAGGGGTCGTAACCAATGTTTTTGAGACAAAAAGTGAAAATATAATGAAAGTTAATTGGCGACTTTTGTGAATAGCGCTGGCCGGTTTTGGCCGCTACGTTGGGTAAAGGGTTAAGAATACATCCGTTAAACAAAGAGCCAAAGTGGGCGGGTACTTAGGTGCTTCTAATTAGCAGGCAATAAAAAGCCAAGTTTCCTTTTGTAACTTTTAATGAACGAAAACAAGAGAGCCCAGACAGCTGTCTGTTATTTTCGTTTATTAAAAATAATAAAAGGAAACTTGGCTTTATTTTGTACTTTCATGGGTATTTTCTGAATAATTACATGCTTCTTAACTGGACTTCCTCACCGGTCCAATAATTTCAGGGGAGATAACTTTATCGAAAGTGGATTTTCATGACGAGATAAGTCAGGTATGACAAAAAAACCCTTTTTATGCTGTACCAGAATATAGATGCTACCTTATTGGTAAAAAAATCTCATTAAAGTAAATCTAATTTAGATTTAATAATATTAGCTCTTTAACCGCCTGCTGGGTTTTCGCGGGTCTGATATAAGAAGGCTTTGATTATCCCTGGACTCCCAAATGTTGATCGTTCCCCCAATCCTTATCTCCTCCAAACATCCAGAAACGAACTATTTTATGCTACCCGTACTTCTTTTTGTCCCAATTTCACTTCTCCGCATACCAACCCTCTCTTTTGTATCACCCAATAACCACCTGTCTTCATTTCCCCATCCAATTACCTCATTATACTCCTAGTGAATCCTGTTCGCCCAAGGGTATCCATCACTCTCAATTGACATATTTGACAATCATTGTCATATTTCCCAATTTTCTCCTAAGCTCCAGCTACCTCGGCCTCAGTTTTAATAAGAGTGCGCCCCTGCCTCACCCTCGAAGGTACCATCCAAGTACTTCTCAAATGCTGACTTCTCCATATCACGCAGGCCACCCATAGACTAGTTTCCTCTGGCCCCTTTTTGCCAGTTTCGGTTTCAATCCTCTATTATTCTTGCCCTGATGTGCCTTTTACCTTGGGTGACACCCCCTTCTAGATTAAAGGTCTCTATTGAATAGTTTGCCATTAACTATTTCACCTTGCCCAACCCGTTCCGACTTAGCCGTTTGAAACCCTGGTGATATCTTCCATATCAGTTCAATGACAGCAAGTGGAGAGTCCGTATTCATTATTTAGGGGTAGCCCAATTAATATTTTCAACGTGCAGCCTAGAGGCCGCACGTTGAAAATATTGATTGATCTACCACACACACGCACTTAGCATCCACCTTACTTAATCAAATTGTGACGCATCATGTGTTCCTTGAACAAAAAAAACAGCCGCTCAGTTTAAAGGGGTTAAATTTAGAATCTCATATCTTCTGAAACGTTATTTTACAACACCAGTCGGAAGCGAGAGTAACTAAATAGTTCATGTAACACTGTTTCATCAAATCTGCCTTGTCCTTATTTTTGGTTTACGAGTTGTGTGCAGGGAAGATGATGATTTTTTCGAGACTAAAAGGGAGCACGGTGGCTCAGTGGTAGACTGTTGGACTTCCATGCTAGAGGTCAAGGCAAGGGCAAGGCACTTTATCCCGGTTGCCTACATGGGGGGCACGATGACGCCGTATACTAAGGCGTACTGCACGTCGATGGTGTACATGTCTTTAACCGCTGTAACCCTGCTTGAGCGGAGATTGAACAGAGTTAGAATGTTGAGGAGCTGACAAAAAAAAGAAAAAAAAAGAAAGAGGCATTTAGAGGAAAATGGCTCATTCTCCCCAATTTTCTTCTAGTTTCTTTGGAAGTCTTGAATGCGCACAACAAATCTTCACGTTTCATTTAAAATGCATGCATGTCCGGAGAAAATTTCCTCTGGATCTCAAAGAGTATGGATGTTTCCAGAGGCGGCGGAATCTCGATAAAAGTGGAGGGGCACAAATTCTCAATGCCACCAAGGTTCAGCCCGTGGTCACACTCCTGTCTATTTCTTCTACCTCAATTATCTTCCAACCCTAAGGCTAGCATTCAGATTGGAAGATGGTTGAAGTAGAAGAAACAGACCGGAGCGACCAAAGCTAGGATTCTTCAGCCAAATGTTGTTTGGATATGCAAATAAAATATTACAGGAATGCCAGTATATTGACCCCTTTCTATATGTGCCCATTTTAACTTATTCTGTAACCGCGAAACATTATCTGTGGAAACAAGTGGAGGGGCACGTGTCCCCTGTACCATTTGGTTCCATTGCCATTGTTTCTCTTGCAACTGTTTTATCAAAACAAAAAAAGTTTGCGCAAAAAGTATAACTAACAATACAAACTTTTCCATCTTTCATCCGAATTTACAATAACAACCTAATACAATCTATACTGTAAACTTTGATTTATATGTTTTTACAAGCTTCTGACAGGACACTCAGTTTGTCCAACCATTCCATTGAATGACTGTACAGCGTGGGTGTTTTTCTGACTTGATGCAAACATGCCAAAACAATCAACAAACCCCCCGAGTTGGCATCATTCAGTATCCGAGACAATTTGGAGGAGATGTCATTTATGGTGACATATGTAGGAAGATTTTGGTTGTTCTGTGTTCAACACAAAAAAATATTAGTTCTCATTAGACCTAGACAGAAAGTGCATATTGACAATGGAAAACTGGAGTTCAACACTTATTTTACTCAATCATGAGCAAGAAACTGACTCAGTGGATAGCAGCATTAATTCAACATTTGAAGGTAGCTTTATATGTTCCATGCTTGATTTTTGTTTGATCTATGATCTGATAATAATAATTATAACAATTCTTTGGCGTTCCGCTGTTTGTCTCGGCCCTCAAAAGAGATCACTCCGACAGGGAACAGCAGGCTTGGGCTAAGAAAGAAATTTTTCTGGTCGCATAGACTGTAGCATGGGCAAAGACAGAGGCGGACTAGGACAAGAAAAGTTACCGGGAAATGCATTGGGTGGGGGGGGGGGGGGGGGGGGGGGCGAAAAGTTTCATTTTTAGAACTGAAAGAACGTCGCTTTCCTACATCTGAGCGATCACTTGCAGTTCACATGGAGGATATTTCGATGGCATATTTATGACATCTTCGTCGCTCATTTAAAGAAAATGATTGCACCGAGAAGGGGTGGGGGGGGGGGGGGGTGGGGTGGACCAATCGAGCCAACCATACATCGACCCGATGGAGGGAAATTTTGATTTTTCAAACTGACAGAATACTGTTTCCTTACATCCGAGCGATCAAATGGTGGCCAGACTTCTGGCATATCGAAATGTCTATATGTAGACTGCCATTGGCAGTCCACATGGAGATGGTTTCGGTATACCGACAGTCTATGCAATCAGATCCATTTCGCCTGTTGACCATTTTCACAAAATTTTATGCACAAACACGTCTTGGGCTGCACCAATAGGGGGGGCCACCGGGAATTTTCCTGGTAGGCCATACGGCCATGCAGTTCGCCTCTGGGCAAAGAATTATCAATTATTGCACCTACTAAAATCAATTATACCAAGTCAGATACAGTTTTCAAAAAACAGCTTGATTTGTGTCAAAGGAGAAGCGGAATTTAGAATGTTGGTTTCTGATCCCTTACCGGGAGTCGAACCCTCAGCAATCCCGCCTGGCAATCGGAAGCCCAACACCTAAACCACCAGACCATAGCACACCGTCAAAAAACGGTGTCTGGAATCTAGCTTTCTAGACGAAGTTCTCGTGATTACTTGGTTCATCTTCCTTTCGACAGCAGCGTGAAAAGTGTAGAACGCGCTGGATACAGTTCGACGAAAGTGCCGTGGTTGGCCTCAGACCAAGACTGGCACGATCCTGTGTGTGTTTTTCGAATGACACAATCATGTTATTATTATTATTATTATTATTTAGTGGTGTTTAAGGTCACATACTTATGCACAATGGCTAATCGTGACCGTGACAGTTTTACGGGTGGAGGAAGCCGGAGTACCCGGAGAGAACCACCGAGCAACGACGAGCAGCTGTCAGCTCCCCAACATCGTAACACAATCATGTTTAAAGGAATTTAGAATGTTGGTTTCTGATCCCCTGTGGGAAGTCGAACCTCAGCAACCCCGCCTGGCAATAAGGAGTCAAACACCTAAACCACTAGACCATTAGCACTAGACCATTAAACACAATGGACCAAGCCAATGTTAATAATCATGACATATCCTACCAAGCAATTACTGCAGTACAACTCGTCCACCCAAATGGTAAACACACAACTACAGGAGATGGGCCTCCGACCGTGATCACTGCAATCTCTTGAGAGTGAAAACGACGGGACGCAGTAACAATCCTAATGTTTCACTACACTTTAAAATTGGGTTAAAATCAACCCAATTCAACTAGGTTGAGTGAATATGAACTCAATTGGGTTCATATTCACTCAACCCAGTTGATTTGGGTTAATTTTTAACCTAAGTGATTTTGGAGTGTACGGACTGAGGAATGAATTGGGACATAAACTCATTACGGCGGCTTTGACCTTGTAAAAACGCATGCATATCTTGCACGACAAAAGTTAACGACTTGGGACATTTAATGCATATATTGTGTATCGCACCGCAAAATTTTAATATCACTTTCAATTTGGTGGAGTGTGTTTTCACATGGCAATTTGAACTTTCACTGCTTTTTTTTTTATGCAGAAAGCTTTACGGATTCATCTGGATACGATTCAAGCTCGAACAGTGACGATAATGAATTCCAATACACGAATGGCGTTACCTCGTCAAATCAAGCCCAGTTATTCCATGCAAACAGCGTGTCTAAGAGAACAGAAAATAAAAGCGGATGCAAGAGGAGCGATACAGAAACATTGACACTGCAAAGCGAGTTCGGCGTTCTGGAAAGTCTACGTTATGTGCTGTCGTTACCAGATATGTGTGACGTCACCTTTCTTGTTGGCCCAGATAAGATGCCGGTCAATGGAATCAGAGCAATCATGGCTGCGAGAAGTAGGTAAGTGTCAAAATCATACTGAAGTTGATACATTAACATCAAATCAATATTGTAACAGCTCATTCTCCGCGGCTCTTTAGAAGTGTTACCCGAAATGAAATAGTTTCTAGGTTTGATAAACGAGGACTGGGATCCCCCCCCCCCCCCCCACACACACACACCAAAGAGTTGAAGAAATCCCCTCATCATAAAAAAATAAATTGAAATCATTTAGGAGCCAATTTGATCTCAAGTACCAAAATCTCGCAAATTTTAGTACAGGCCGAACTACAACACTTCGTAGAATAACGTAGCACAATAACGTCAATGATATTTCTTCCTTACCCTTTTGCTCTGATAATAGCAGCTCCTCACATTGATTCTTCAAAAGCTCTCTTCAAAATCAGTGCCAGGTTTTGGTATTATCTTTGAAGAAGTTACCTGAAGGTGCTGGCAGCTTATTTCCACCGGTGGGGTCATGGTGGGGCTGTGTACTAAGGTGCACTGCATGTCGATGGTGCACTTGCCTTAACTCTTTGCATGCTGCTGGCAGATATTCCTGCCCAGTGCAGGTTTTTTTTATATGTCATTGAAATAAGTATAATTTGGGAACATTTAATCATCCCCCCCCCCCCCTGTAAATTGAATGGATTTTTTCACCAATGATTTGTTGTGTTATATTTAGATGAACTGTTCATCAAATCTAGTCATGGCTGCTTCATAGCAGCCATGACAAGATTTAATGAAAAATATCTTGAAAATATCAATTTCGGTACTTTTAGGAGGGTATACCGCGGTGTCGCTTCGGGAATCGGTATCTGGCTTGACTAAGAATTGTTGAAAGAACCAAAAGGGAATTCGGTGCACGAAAATACAGAATAAATAGTTCTTGTACCATTTTACCACAGCGCCACAAATATCACCGCCACTGGGCTTAACATTGGCATTCTGTTGCCAACACATCATATCATATTTACAATAATTCTGTGACTTTTTCCAAAAACACATTAACATTTAAAGGCCTATTCCAGGCTTTTGCAATTTCAGAACACCTGTCTTTAACATGCCATCATTAGGAGGTCCTACTGACAATCGACAAATCACCTGGGCAGTGATTTCTAGTCAAGTCTTGGCTCTCTGTTGAAGCAGCCAACACTGACAAGAAATCACTGCTAAGACACTGGACTTGTATAGGTGTAGTCTAGTGGGAATTCAGGATAAATGTCCAGACCCTTAACCCTTTACCCAACGAATCGCCCGCATCCGCCCGCGTAATATGCAAATTCAGCAGTTGAAAAACATTTTTTTTTCAAAAAATTTCAACAAAACCATATCATGTGACCCTCGTTGGAACGAGCTCGTCGAGCTCGTTCCAACGAGCGGTCACATGATATGGTTTTGTTGAAATTTTTTGAAAAATTTAAAATAATCATACTTAAAATAATAAATTTTGATATCGTCTGCGTTGGGTAAAGGGTTAAACAAAATTGAAATAAATTCAGTCACCTCTTTCATAAAAATTAACACTTCGACTACTATGAAGCTCCAGCAAGCCCTTATAAATAGCAAATATAGAAAAATTATAAAATTTAGATAGTTTCGATATTCAAAGAGTAGTACGGTTCGATTCGATTTTTGACATCTCCATAATATCGATATCCGTTCGGTTTTTTCGGTATATTGCCCATCTCTTCAGGTACATGTAAAGGTATTCCACGGGACGTTTGTATCAAGCTCAACGATGTAATTGTCATTGCATTATTACTTTCAGATTTCTCTTTCAATTGATTCTACAACAGGAAAGAGAGCAAATGAAAACAACAAAACATTCAAAAGTCATCGGCAGTTTGAGAAGAAAGAACAGTTGCTCCCAGCTGGCACCCAGACGCCTAACGATTTCCATTGATAATTATGATTTCTACACCTTCAAGCAGTTTATATACTTTGTACATTGTGGCAATGTTGCTATAGACAATGGAAACGTAATAGGTAAATATCAAATTATCACCATAAGATGGCCACTATGTGTTTATCTAATTTGGAAGCGTTGCGCCGGCGTTATGCACGAAAATTTTCATTCATAGTTTTATTTTTTGTTCGTTGCTTGTCACCTAAATATAGCTTTGGTCTCTCATTGGAACGAGCTAGATGAGCTCGTTCTAATGAGAGGCCACAAACTATGAGTTTTGCAGTCAGTAATTTAGAAAAAACTATCCGTTTGTCAAGAAAATGTTTTGCATGTCGTTTTCTAGTCCTATTAGGTAGGCGATTAATACTGCTTGAATAGGGAGCGCGGTGGCTCAGTAGGCAGAGATGCAGGCTGCAAGGCGAGAGGTCCTCGGTTCGAATCTCACCTGCGGCAACCGCGTTGTGTCCTTGGGAAAGATACTTAATCACAATTGCCCACGTGGGGGCACGGTGGCGTTATGTACTAAGACGTACTGCACGCCTATGGTGCATTTGTCTTCAACCAATGCTAACCGCGCTTGTGTGGAGTTAGTAAGGTGGAGAGTCAGATATTTGCTAGCCGTTGCTCAGTGGTTCTCTCCTGATACTTCGGCTTCCTCCACCCGTAAACCCCAATAAATAAATAAATAAACTGCGAATAGGTGTCAAATGTTGCGTAGATGACACTCAGACAACTTGTTATATGTTTACATTGCACTCTGTCTGACGCGCCTATAATAGTGCACCAACTGTCGACTATAACCACCGACCCCAACACTGTGAGAGTACAACACAATCTTGTTATGTGGACGGCTATCACCGTAACGTGGTCACGTTTATTGTTTGGAGGGCTGGGCGAAAAATGTAATATGTCGATTATTTTAGGGGTAGTTGCGCCTTGATAATAAATTAATACATGGACCATGATAATTAGCCATTGTCTTGAGACTGTAGGAAGCCTTCACTTTTCCAACTGACATCTCTTTGCTCACATCTGAGTTGGTGTCGCCATACTTTACGGGTGGCGCATAAATATTGAGAAATATAAATATTTTTGACTCGACTTTTTCAAGTATTTCTTATTTTATTATGCATTAGTTCACCTGTTATTCGTTGTGATATTATTAATATGGAAAAATATTAAGTGCTGATGAAACCTTTTATTTTTCCGCAGGGCTTCTATGCGCTTCTGGAGAATTTGACTTGAAAGATTTACATATGGCTTGTTTGGATTTTATTCATCGTCAACTCGGATTGGGACGGGGTGATGCAATACTACAGACTTGTTCAGACTCGTTGTATTCAAACAGGCGGATGGTACAGTCGGTTGTCAGTAAGGTAAGTGATACTGAATAATCCCCCACCCACTTTCTTGGAAAATCGCAATTTATCGGATTCATCTTCTTATGAGCATTCTGTCGTAAAGAGTGTTCATGTTGGGTCGATACTGTCTGGTGCCAAATTCTTAGCCATTTTGCACATGTTAGCGTAGATTTTTGTTGCCAAATACCAATGAGAGGGAAGGATGTGTACTACGCTGTCTGATACATATACATTTTCATAACCATGTAATTTGTATCAGATTCGAGGTCGTGTTTAGAATCAGATCGCAACGAGCTCGTCAGGGCGAGTTGTGATCCGATTGTAAACACGGCCGATGAATTTTACAATATACAAATTACAGGACATGCATTTGGTCATGATAATACATTTATCTAACAATCCCGTTATATAAAGCCCTTTCCCCCATTTTCTATTTAAATTAGGTTGCAATTGGTCAAAATTTTGAATTTCGTATTTTAATGCGTAAAAACAATGCATATACGTGATAGTGGGTGTTCACCGGAAGTTGAATGTGTCTGATACGGAATCGGAACAGGTAGATAAAAATAAATCGTTCGAGTTTTGAAAAATGAACTGGCAATTAATTCAAGAGTGAACGGGCAATTGGTCAAGGAAAACATCTGACAGAACAAAAAAGTTTTGACGAAATCCTCGGTAGGCCAATCTTCGGATTGGAAGATAGCTGAAGTATAAGAAACGGACCGACGCGATCGAAAGTGGGATTCTTTGGCTAAATATTGATTGGATTTGCAAATAATGTTACAGGAATGCTTGTATATTGACACGTTTGCACGCACCCATTTTAACCCATTGTGACTCTGCGAAACATATCTGTGGAAAAAAGTGGAGGGGCACTTGCTCCCAATGCCCCCTGGCTCCGCCGCCTCTGGCGAGCATTCCTGAGATTTGATGTTGTTCTTTAGCCCCTATCTCGCTAGCACTTCACCTCCCCATCCCTGAAAATTCAGCAATTGTTCCTTGGTCTGAGCACCCCCTCATGCCACTGAAACTACATTTGAATGATTTGTTTCGCGGTAGCAGGATAGTATATTCCGCGTACTGGAAGAACTGGCGTGTGTGTTTACTTTGAGATAACGCCGTAGTTTGAAAACTGTTATTTCATTTTGTGCCTTTTTTATTGCAGATTAAAACGTCTATTATGAATACAAAAACAGACATTGTAAAGAAGATAACAACAGTTTAAAAGTAATGGTGCGTCTCCAATTTGCAAGGCAACATTAGCTTTTCGCTTCTAATCCAGATAGAAATCTCGCCATTATTCACATAAATGAGAGAATTATTCCAATTATTCAGATACAACTTCTGGATTGTAAAATGTTCCTGAATTATCTTTAGTGCTACAAGTTACCAATGATATCAGTTTTTTGATGACGTCTTAGTGCTTTTGTACAGAACAATTCCAGTGCCCTGACACAATATAAATACTGTTTTGAGTACAGAAACAGAAAAAAAAACATTCAAATATTTATCTGAAAACAGTAATCACTGGCAGGGAATTGATTTTCTTAGAATGATATGTTGTTGAGGAATTGTAAATATTTATTTTATCTGAAGTAAACAAAATAATACACAGAACTGTTTGAGTTGCGGCTTCATTTCGAGTTATTTTATAACCTATTACTTATATCAATTACATGCTGTTAGTGAGTAAGGAGAGTGGTAGTGTTTCTTGTTTATTAATTCGTTAGCGGAGGTTTGTCATCAGTGAATGGTGGGGAGTTGAGGTGGATGGCGCGAAAAACCAGGGTCCTCGCGAAACTTATGAATTGGAATCGATTCGAAATCGCCTCCATGATTCGATTCGTGTCTCGCTGATTCGGAAATTTTCGAATCGTCGAGATGTTCTCAAAAATCCTACCAAGTGTCTCCTCTTTTGTACATAGTGAGGCTTACTCTGAACATAGTGAGGCTTACTGATCATAGACTGTCTCAGTTTACTGGAGAATGCCCATATGCTTTCTTCAGTGATCTGAATCAGTTTATATACTATTCAAAAAAGTAAGGGATATTTGATAAAAGTGAGATATAATAAGAATGCTTTATCTAACAATCATATACATTTTGTCTTGAAAACCGCGAGAAACGGTACGTATCACATAATGTGTTCCGATTCCGTATCATTTTGACGACTCATTCTGATTCCGTATCCTATAGACGACTCGACTCCGGGAACGCAACGGCCTATCACAACAGGCGTTTGAATACATTCTATGTGCGTTTCGTTTACAAAACAAAATTTCTTACAATTGGCGAGAGAACTATTAACAGCCAATGATCCCCGCCTCACCACACACACCCACACCCACACACACAATGACAGAACCTTAGTGAGCACGCTCACATACCCCACGCGCCCCGATAGTTCAAGCTCTAATCATTTTTTAAAAATAAACATAGATTCTAGGAATACTGCAGAAAACAGTGTTCTGTAGTTTCAACGGTATTGAAAGAATTCAAGCAGAGAAAAAGCCCGGAAAACTGTAATTTTGACGAACTTTTCAAAGTCTATGGGGCCGTAATTTTGGTAAAAATCAGTGGAGCGGAACAAAACCCAAACTTGTTCTGTAGGCTACCATGTTAGACTAACATATCAAAAATCAGCTCAATATCTGGAAGCGTGTAGGAAACAAGTCCGGAAAACTGTAATTTTGATGAACTTTTCAAAGTTCAAGGGCCGTAATTTCGGTAAAAATCAGTGGAGCGGAACAAAATGCAAACTTGATCTGTAGGCCATCATGTCAGACTAACAAACCAAACATCAGCTCAATATCTGGAAGCGTGTAGAAAAAAAGTCCGGAAAACTGTAATTTTAATGCATTTTTCAGGGTCCAAGGGTTGTAATTTCGGTAAAAATCAGTGGAGCAGAACAAAATGCAAACTTGTTCTGTAGGCCACCATGTTAGATTAACATACCAAAAATCATCTCAATATCTGGAAGCGTGTAGGAAAAAAGTCTGTTTGATGAACTTTTCAAAGTTCAAGGGCCGTAATTTCGGTAAAAATCAGTGGAGCGGACCAAAATGCAAACTTGATCTGTAGGCCACCATGTTTGACTAACATACCCAAAAACAGCTCAATATCTGGAAGCGTGTAGAAAAAAAGTCCGGAAAACTGTAATTTTGATGAACTTTTCAAAGTTCAAGGGCCGTAATTTTTGTAAAAATCAGTGGAGCGGAACAAAATGCAAACTTGATCTGTAGGCCACCATGTTAGACTAACATACCAAAAATCAGCTCAATATCTGGAAGCGTGTAGAAAAAAAGTCCGGAAAACTGTAATTTTTATGAATTTTTCAGAGTCCAAGGGCCGTAATTTCGGTAAAAATCAGTGGAGCGGAAAAAAATGCAAACTTGATCTGTAGGCCACCATGTTAGACTCACATACCAAAAATCAGCTCAATATCTGGAAGCGTGTAGAAAAAAAGTCCGGAAAACTGTAATTTTGATGAATTTTTCAGAGTCCAAGGGCCGAAATTTCGGTAAAAATCAGTGGAGCGGAAAAAATGCAAACTTGATCTGTAGGCCACCATGTTAGACTCACATACCAAAAATCAGCTCAATATCTGGAAGCGTGTAGAAAAAAAGTCCGGAAAACAAGTAGGACTGACGGGCAGACCAGTCAAAAACATTATACCCTAGCAGCTTCGTTGCGTGGGGTATAATAAATAGAAATTGCACAATTGAATATTACACACTTGTAAATTCAAGCGTATCATTATTGGAAATGACATTGAGAGTGAATAATTTTACAACGCACGCAACTTTGAAAATTTGCGGTGACCGCGTTAGTCATTGTTTATTACAGTTCACAACAATATTGTTCCATATAAATATTAACAAGGTACACAACTCACTTTTCGGAAACGATAGCACCCATCTTCGTTATACCCCCCCCCCCCCCTCAAATTTGATTCACATAACGTATCCAACAGTACCCGGTATCAATGAAAAGGGGAATGAATAAGCTTCACAGTGGTGCATTACACGACCGTTGGGTGTTCTTGGGTTGTTCATGATAACTGGGAGAAGTCGCAGAAAAGGCTGAAAAACATTTAGTCTGATTTATTATAAATAATTCAAGGTCCCATTGTCAATGGAGGACAGATTCAAATATTAACAAGCTCGTTCAAACGAGGGGTCATAACCTGTGTTTTTGAGACAAAAAATGTAAAAAATAATGAAAATAAATTAGAGATTTTTGTGAAAAGCGCTGGTCGGTTTTTGGCGTTAGGTTGGGTAAAGGCTTAAAACCATTCAAAAATTAGAAAGGCGCACTTTCACAATCGTTTGATGTTCTGTAACCATTCTGTCTGTTCGCTATATCAACAGTGTGCGCGTCGTGTCATAAAATACAGACATTATTCTTTTCATTAATATAAAAGTCCAGGAAGTCAAGAAAGTAAGATTTGCTAATAAAACTTGCAAATTTCTGTAAAGCACATTCGCTAACAAAGAGCCAAAGTGGACGGTTACTTAGTTGCTTCTAATTCGCTTGCCACAAAAGACAAGTTTCCTTTTGTAACTTTTAATAAACGAAAACAACAGACAGCTCCGAGAGCTCCGAGAGCTGTCTGCTGTTTTCGTTTATTAAAAGTATGGGGGAAATCTTCGGTTTATTGTCTACTGATGGGAAAGGTGTTTTCTCAACAATTGCATGCTTCTCAATTGGACCTTCCTCGCCCGTCTAATAATTGCAGGGCAGATAACTTTATCGAAAGTCGATTTGCATGACGACATAAGTAGTGTGTAACGGCCGGGACGAGCGCATCAACTTTTTTGCGAGAATCTTACCTCACCAAAACTTAGTTTTTTCGGGCAAATTGCGTTCGTCACGATCGAATTGTATAGACTTGTTCGATTCGACACGTCCACGTTCACATAGTCACTTTCTCCTAGTTCTTACAGTGGTGGCGGTAGACGAGGTGTCGCGGGTTCAACGTTTAATTTCTTTAACGGTTGACGTGGGTCTGACTAAAATTTCGACGGAATTTAATTAAAACCTCAAAAAACTTCACCCTCTTAAAACTTCACTTTTAGGTGAGCTCAACAAATTTGACAACGACGTTTCTGTGGAAAACATTCACCTTTTCGCGGAGGTAACACGGACTCGCCATTTAGGCGAATTTTTGTGACTTGGATACTACGCATTTTGCATGATTGCGACAGAGACAAGATTAACACTGAAATTTCCCATTGACAAAAATTTAAAAAAAACATTGCCGTCGCGGATGGAAGACGAGTGATCTAACGTCGATTCCCGCGGGAAAAACAGAGTCCGAATCGAACTGTGAATTTTATTTGGTGCGCCCGAACCCTCTCGCGATGATGTCGAGGTTTTTGGCAAGGAGAGAGAGAGAGAGAGAGAGAGAGAGAGAGAGAGAGAGAGAGAGAGAGAGAGAGAGAGAGAGAGAGAGAGATCGCTCGTCCGAGTCTAAAACATGACGTGGGCCCGGTCCACGATTATGTAGATATTATGAGTTGTGAGATGGATGGTAAAAAACTGTTTTTTTAAATATATATATATATATATATATATATATATATATATAACAACATTAAAAAAAGATAAGATTATAAAAAAATAACTGTTTTTATCATTAAAAAAAATAAAATAAAATAAATAAAACAATGCTTCTACACATCGGAGATTCAAAGCGAAGAGACGAACAGGTTCGCGAATTTATACCGCAAGGAAAGGAGAATATTCAGGTGCAGGATAGGGTCAGGCTTTGGGGAGAGATGGGACTTAGACGAGAGGCGACCAAATTGTTCAGACCCGTCACCGGGATTCAGGAATGAGCTAGAAAAGAGATCGTCGAGGAATTGAGACCCATAAAAGAAGGTTCTCTGAGGATGGGTTCACACCTGATAGTTCTGCGTTGAGAACTCCGTCCAGTTACTCCAAAGAGAATCGAGACCGCTCCGAGTAGCCTGAGTGTCGGTAGTGTTACGCTGAGAAGTCTGTCCAGATTCACTCCGGAGAGAATCGAGACTGATGCAAGTAACGTCGATAGTAGCGATGCTTCGAGCATTGCTAGCATCAGATCTGACGATAGTAGTTGAATCGTGAAAGATCCGATGTATGGATTTCGTGACTATTGCAGTAAAACTTTTGTGGGTGACATGGAAGTATCGCTTGAAAGTAGATATTTGATTGTCGGCCTGGACAGGTACGAAATGACCGATGGACTGCATACTCTGCTCGCTCACCAGAGACCAGACGATTACACTGAGGGGGATTACTAAAATTACGGACACATTCTGGTTCAGACCCACGCAATGAAGAAGAACAACGATCCCAAAGAAACGAGACCTAAGGATAGGAGAGGTTACAAGTGGAAGAACGTTGTGGAACCCATATGGAATGTGAACGAGTATTTCGTGAAATCGACGACTGGAAAGGGAACGACAGACACAATATTTCTTCCACACAATGCCATTGCCTTGTTTGAGAGATTGAGATTGTTGATGGCTAGCAAAGAGGCCAGTGACATCGGAGTGGATAACGAGATAGTGAGCGAGTGCGACGAATTGTTGAGGCAGAAGGTCTTGACTAAGAAGGATTATCAAAAGTTGACGAATCGTTTGAAATAATAAAATAGTAACAAAAAAGAAAAAAAAATATTAAGTAAATAAAAAAAAATTATATATATATATTTAAAAAAAAAATAAAATGTTATTGATAAATCACAGGGGATACGCTAGATCTTATGCCTACGGCGGATCGGGCATTGTTGATTCGATGTTGTAATTTTTAACTCATAAATTCAATTGGCGATGCCGTGAAACAGATCGCATTGAGCACTCTCAAAATCAGAAAGAAGATGACAATCAATGCGGGTTAGAAAGCTGTGACTGAAGCGAGCGGTAGAATAGCTTCGGAAGTCGGCAAGAGAGGTGCCGACATGTTGATTAATAAATTGATAACTCCACCACCACTTGCCAAACAATCGAGAATAGAACCGAAAAGTTGGAGAGACTTCTATGATGATGTCGTACCGATACAAGAATTAGCTAAAATGACGAAAAGGATCAGGATTGAAACTGATTTATAAATAATAAAAAAAAACTTTTTTTTATATATATAGAAAAATAGAAATTAAAATAGAAAAAAAAACAATTCAAAACATAGTAAAAAAAAAAACTGGATGAAAAAAAAAATATGAATATTAAAGACATGTCTTGGAATGACGTGATGACCAAAAGGTCGAATGACGAGTTCTTTCCAAAGAGCATAAAGGTCTGATAGTGGGAAAATTGAATTGTGGAAAGACCAGTCTCTTGATGAATCTATTGTTGCGACCCAGTTGGTTGGATTATGACAGATTATTCGTTTTCGGCAAGAGTCTCTTTCAACCGGAATACACATTGCTTCGACAGTGCATGAATCGTAAATTACCCAAGGACGTCATATCTAGAATCTTCAACAATCAAGGCGAGTTCGAAGGATACGAGATTTCAAATATATTGGAAGGGACGGCAAGAGAATTGGCAAAGAGAAACGTCGAGTGTTCGAACGTGGAATGTCAGTTTTACGAGAATGCCGACGACATTCCCGATCCAAGACAGTTGAAGTCGGAGAACAAGAATCTCATGATCTTCAACGATCTGCTGTTGGAGATACAGAATCGATGCAAATTGTATTACGTTCGAGGACGTTACAGCAACGTGGATTGTTTTTATCTGTCTCAGAATTATTTTTGACTGCCCAGACAAATGATAAGGGAGAATGCTAAATTTCTGTGTCTCTTTCATCAGGTTCTCAAGAATCTCTATCACATCTACAGAGATCATGTGGCCAACGACATGAGCAGGGAAGAATTCAGGAGATTCTTTAAGAAGGTGTGGGACAAAGGACTTCACAATTTCGTGGTGATCGATTTGACTAGTGAATTTAACAAAGGAAAATATCGAAGCAGATTTGATGATTTTTTTTTATATTTCCGACAATAATAATAGAGAAGAAAATAATAAAAAAAAATTGATGAAATATAAAAAAAATAATAAATAATAAATAATAATAATAATAAATGTCAGAACATCACCTATTAAAACAGATAGTCAAGAATACAGCTGCGAAACAATCCTTTCAAATCGTAGTGAGTCATGACACGACTCAATTCACGACTAAATTCGAACCTTCCATCGAATTGAAAAAGGAAAAGAGACACGAGATGGCATTGGTTAATCTCGAGACTTACTATTCATTTCCTAACGTCACCGAAAAGAATAACATGTTCAAGTATTCCAAGGGAGTGGATTGGTTCGAGATTCGAATTCCCAAAGGAAGTTATGACATAGACGATCTGAATCGTCATATCCAGATGAGACTGAAGGCTGATGGTCACAGAAGTAAGATGATAAGACTTGCTCCCAACACGTGTACTCTACAGACGATATTAGACTTGGGAGATAATGTTCGAGTGGATTTTAGTGCGGAAGATTCGATCGGCAAGATGTTGGGATTCGATCAAAAGATGTATCGAGGTCATGCGCATCCAAAAATATGGTCGACATTCTCACGGTCAATAGCATGTTAGAGAATGTCAATGTGATTGTGGAAAGTTATGTCAATGGTAGCACTCAGCCTATGATTTACTCATTCTTTCCGGATGTTTCATTGGATTACAAGATCGTGGAACAACCTCAAAATCTCATCTATCTACCCGTGATCCTGCACATGTATAACATCGAAACCACATTGATGGATCAGAACGGCGATCTGTTAGATCTTCACAGAGAGAAAGAGTGACTATACGATTTCACATCAGAGAGATATGAAAAAAATAAAGTAAATAAAAAATAATAATAATAAATATAATTTGAAAAAACAAAAAATAAAAAAATTTTTTTTTGTTTTTCATTTTTTTTAATATATTTAAATAACAAAAAAAAACCCCCCAAAACAAAAACTGATAATATTTAAAATAATTAAAAAAAAACCCCAAAAACTTGTAATATTCCTAATTAAAAATATATATATATTACCCAGTGAAAAAATAACAAATATGAGTAGTCGATACACCATTATAAACGTGAACATATCCGATGGACAGAAAGCTAAACTTCGCAGAGCATTGAGTTATCGAGGCGAGCCTGTTAGATTTAAATTCAGTTACAAAGATCTGGTGAGAGGCGGTAGCGATTGGATCGCCTGGACTAAACCTCAAACCAAAAGGATGGAGAAAGCAATTTACAATCAAACGGGATTGACGGTGAGACTAAGTCCCGCTCAGTTGAGATACAATCCGATAATGAAAGGCGGTTTCTTACCGCTATTGGAGGGACTCGCCACCAAATCATTACCCATTCTCGCGAAGATGGTGTTACCAGCTCTGGGCATGGGAGGTTTTTCGGGACTTGCTAGTTCGGGAGTCAACAAATTAATGTGTAGAGGATCGTTTCTGAAGAAGAGAGGAAATGGACTGTTTTTGAAGAAAGGAGGAGCCGTGTGCCACATAGATGTCAAAGGTAAAGGACTGTATCTAGGACCCACGAGAAAAGGCAGTAGCAGCGATGCTTTCCACGGAGAGAGTCTCTATCCGAAGACCAGAGAAAATGTGGAACCAATCGGTAAAGGTTTATTGTTCAGTCAGAATTTGCCTTTTAAGAATATACCCATTTTGGGTATGTTATTATAAAAAAATAACGATAAAAAAAAATAATAAAAAAATGAAACAAAAGGAGAGAAAACGATATTTGCTGTATCATTCTAACAACAATGAAAAAATGATGGTTTTATCAAAATACGAGAAACATAAAATCCTTCTTTTGAAAAAAAATGCCATTTCTTTCCTATAATAATACACACAATCGTAATAGATGAGAAGTATTCGTTCATTCGTTTGATGATGTGATGAATAGATATGTTGTTATTAAAAAAAAACATAATATATATATAAAAAAATAAATAATACGAAAAACAAAATAATAATGATTCCATGGAATCAAGAGCTTTGCTTCTTCGAAGAGCGATGTGCAGAGCTTACGTGATCTGCGTGAACGAACGACTTCCTCGCATCTTGAAAGAAAGATGCCTCAGTTGTCGAGAGGAGAAAGAATTTAATCACATTGATCATTCGAGTCTTACGATGGAATGGGAAGACATTGTCACTGTATATTTCATGCCCGCATTGGAATATGTCCGATGGAACAACATGATCAAATGTTGGAATCAGTTGGAGAACCCAAGCCCACTGAATCGGAAGAGTTGAAGTTAGCACATCATTGCCTCACCACTGAAGACAGGGCACGTGTTTTGGAATATTTGTTGGAAAAGGGGAGGCCACTAAAAAAAATTCCATTAAATAATAAGGGATGAAAATAAAAAAATATATATTTAAAATAATACATATAAATAAGTAAAAAAAATAAAATAAAATGAAAATGGAACTTTGAAGTTAAAACATTTATCCATTCTTAGAGAACTTCGAGCCCACAGCACCTCTTCTACCACCAGAAAGTAGTGAGGATGTGGTGCAGAGGTACTGAATCATCCAGATTAATAAAATTCAATCGTATCTGATGAGAGAGAGAGAGAGAGATTCTCGTTGTTCGCTCAATAAGAAATATTCAAGATTAGATAAATTTGTGAATGGTGTGGATTTGACTCTTATCGCGACCTCTATGGGTTTGAACGTTGCCAGAATCAGTTTATTATCAGCCGCCGTCGTTGCTCTTCTGGTCGTGTTGGCCGTAGGATTGGCTTTGACTGCCGGATTCGTCAGTACAATCGGAAAATTTCTCCCTAAAAAATTATCTGTGAAGACCAGGAAGCACAAAAACATCAGCATTTTGGCTGATGCAAAGATCGACACCGTGTCGGATAAAATCTCCTTGGTGGCATTGAAAGACGGTAGGAGTTCGGACGGTGAATATGTCGACATATTGAAGGAAAAACAAAAATACGAAGTCATGAAAGCAAAGATAAGAGTCAAGAGTCGGCAGATTCTCAAGGAAGAAATGAAGGTGTCTCTCATGGAAAAAGGTAGGGAAGAAGCAAGACCATCATTTCATAAACTAATGGATCCCAGAAAGATTCCGGAAGCAATCGATTGAAAAAAAAATTATATATATATAAAAGAAAAAAAGTATATATGAATTAAAAAAAAAAAAAAAATAAAATATATATACATACAAAAAAACAAAAACAAAATGTATTGCATCAAATGCAAGAGAGTTACCGATACAGTTAACGTTAAAAAAGTTCTGACGAAAAATAGAAGTCCCATGCTTCACAGAACGTGTAAAGTGTGCGGTTCGACCAAGACACAATTCGTCAAACACGGTGCTGGTCTGACAAATAAATTAATTAATAATCTACCCATCAAAAAGCATCTGCCGGTCCATCAATTCACGAGACCCGGCACAAAATTAAATAAGAGACCTGACACCTAAATCTTGGAGCAAACCCATCAATAAACATTGTTTTCGATCCTTTTCTACTTAAATTCTCTTGAACTTGTTTTGTGTTTCCACTGTATGTGAATTCAAGACCTAAGTATTTATATTGATCTACGATATCTAATTTCGCTGTTCCAATACAAAGCATAGGATCTTTTCTAACTTTTCTATTTTTGAAAATCATGCATTTTGTTTTATTAATATTGACACTAAGTTTGTTTTTATCCGCATAGTGTTCTAACTTCTGAACACAATTATTCAATCCAGCTGGAGACTCTGATAACATTACCAGGTCATCGGCAAAAAGTTGGTGATTGAGTCATTGTCCATTCACATTAACATGTGAACAGGATTCATCAAATATCCCACGTCATTAATAAAATTTTTGAAAAGAGTGGAGGATATAGAACATCCTTGTCTAACACCCACTGTTGAGAGTAAAGGTGGGCTCAATCCTACAGAAGTATTTATAGAATAGTAACTGGACTCATAAAGAGAGCTAAGAATTTTGAGGACTTTCCCACCGATATGCAATGACTTCATTTTCTCAAAAAGTAACGACCTATCTACCGAATCAAATGCTTTCTTAAAATCAACAAAAGCTGCGTACATTGGTTTCTTCTCTTCTTTATATTTATTTGCCAACGTGCGCAAAATGAATGCACTCTCAATTGTTCCACGATACTTTCTGAATCCAAATTGGTTATCGCTTATTAAATTGTTGATTTCTAAATACTCATTCAGCCTTGCGTTTTTTACTTTGTTAAATAATTTTCCGAAATTGCTACTCCGCGCAATCGGTCTGTAATTGTTAGGATCATGTTGATCGCCTTTCTTATCGAGAGTTTTTATTATAGACTCACTCCAACTTACACGATAATGACCTGATAATAATATTTGATTAAATAGCTTGACAACATCATCTATTATAATTGGAACAATAAGTTTTAATAATTTATTCAGAAAGTTATCTGCTGCCGATGACTTTTTGTTTTTGAGCTGCCTTACAGCGTCCAATATTTCTCTAGCGGTTATGTGGTCATTGTTTAATTTGATATCTGGCTCCTTAATTGTCGCCGGAAGACGACGTATTTCAGACTCAGATCTTTTTGGACAAAGTAATGTTTTAAAGAATTCTAGTTTCATTTGGGTGTAAATAATTGGGCTCTTCTTTCTTAGCATGAACTGTGTTAATAATACTCCAGTATTCGGAAGGATTAGCTGTCTCCATATTAGATAAAAGTTATCAGAGATACATTCATAAAATTCTCTGCGTTTACGTTTTGTCTCCAGCTTATGCTTTTTTATAGAGTGAAATTTAATCAATAATGTCTTATCATAAGGCCTCCACAGAAGCCCTGGAGGGACATTTTTTGTTACTAGTTATTACAAATAACAAATAAGTAATAACAAATAACAAATAAGTAATAACAAAAAAGTAATAACAAATAACAAATAAGTAATAACAAGTACGTAATAACAAATAAGTAATAAATAACAAATAAGTAGTAAGTTATAACAAATAAGTAATAACAAATAAGTAATAACAAATAACAAGTAAGTAATAACAAATAAGTACTAACAAATAAGTAATATTTGTTATTACTTATTTGTTATTACTTATTTGTTATTATTCACTTGTTATTTGTTATTACTTATTTGTTATTACTTATTTGTTATTATTCACTTGTTATTTGTTATTACTTATTTGTTATTACTTATTTGTTATTACTTACTACTTATTTGTTATTTGTTATTACTTATTTGTTATTTGTTATTATTTATTTGTTATCACTTACTTATTACTTATTTATTATTACTTACTTGTTAATACTTATTTGTTATTACTTACTTGTTATTTGTAATAACAAATAAGGAATAAGTGCCCCATCACCCTCCCTACTATGAGCAGGTTGCAATTTTTATTACTTATTTGTTATTACTTATTTGTTATTTGTTATTACTTGTTATTTGTTATTACTTACTTGTTATTTGTTATTACTTGTTATTTGTTATTACTTACTTATTTGTTATTACTTATTTGTGATTACTTGTTATTTGTTATTACTTACTTGTTATTTGTTATTACTTACTTGTTATTTGCTATTTGTAATAACAAGTAAGTAATAACTACTAACAAAAAATGTGCCTCCAGGGCTTCCGTAGGCCTCTTCTTCATCTCATTTACGACATTTGTCATATCTTTTTTAACTGTTTACAGTGTCTATCAAAGAAGTGGCGTTTACGTTTTTGGTTATACCTATAATTTATCACTTTCGATGAAGCTTTATTAATAAACAATATGATTTCATTCAGATCTCGGTTGGCCCTTTCGGTTCCAATGGGATTCGCATTATGCTCACTTAATCTGAACTCCATTAACCGTTTTTGAACATATGGATCATATAAGGTAGAAATGGCTTCATCTCCGCTATCTTTACACCATTTTGTAACAAAATTATGTTTTCGGTAGGTATTTTGAAGCTTAGTACTTTCTACTTCGATTATCCTAAAATCGATATGAACAGTCAGTTGACTATGATCTGAAAAGTTGTCGGAGTTTTAACACAAAAATAGCTAACATCGGGTAGGTACCTCTTATTTATCAATACACAGTTAACAGTAGTTACAGTACCAGCGCCATTGTAACTGTAGTTCGTATAATTTCAGAGAGAATCTCCAAATTTCCTGCCATTCACTATTCTCATACCAGACGATTTACACACAGATAATAATTGTGTGCCAAACGAATTACATTCCTCATCCAAACTAGCCCTATCATTTTCACTATCAAATGTACAATTATCAGGTAAAACGAAATGTGAATCGTCATCATTTGTAACATAATCCGGTCGACCACCTGTATGTGCGTTAAAATTATCACCAATGATAGTCAACTGATCTAATTCTAAATCCACCAGGTCTCGCTCTAAATTACTGAATACTGATTCTATAGTACATGTATTATTATTTCTCCAATGAGTGGAATTAAATGGAGGAATGTATATGGAAATGAAAACAATATTGGTTTTTAGACTAAACATCTCTCCACTAAATTCAACCCGCAGCGTTGTTCCATGCAGTCTTTCAAGAGATTTGAGATATTTCGTATCTTTCGAACGACATTAAAAAGCTATTCCTCATCTGGCATTCCTCTGATTATCACGACAATAGTCAATGCAGTGATAATTGGGTAAATATAATGACTGACCCTTACACTGCCACGTTTCCGTTATAGTAATGAACTCCTTGAGATTTAAAAGTGAGACAACATCTTGGTTATCGAGTTTGTTCACAAAACCCTGTGCGTTCCATGCAGTATACCATTCTTGAGGTTATTTTGAAAATGATTTAACATCATAATGAAATTCGTTTGGGGTCATCAGAAACGAAATAAACATTTAATCGAAAAATTATTTGTCAATACATATTCCATTCTACATTTTACGGAAAGTTCTTATAAATATATTTATAGCTCATGTACTTTTGCACAACTATATATATCATAAATATATTTATTGTTTCAAATTTTCATGTTGTCGGCCTTCATATGTTATAATAATTGTATAAATTTAAAAACTATTATAAGTAGAATCTGTATGAATATTAAACGACCGTTATACGTAATAAAACAGTGTACACAATCGAATAAACTCGTTTTAGGATGCAATATTATGATTAAACCCTCCCCAAACTGCCACAAATAACTTCTGAAAATTTCATCAATTGGTTTGAAAACATAATCAAATCATTTCTCAAAGACTGGTCTGTACATGACATTTCGTTACTGTCTGTGACCTATTGTTCAATTCATGTTGATTTGTCGTTACCCTTCTTTCACCACGATTCACTGATTCATAGCGTTGAATTGAAGCAGGCTGATTGCATCGAGGCTGATTGCATATGTCACCTCTTTAATTTTCCGTTTTTAGCATGCCCAGAGAAACTCGTTCGTTCCCTTTCTCGCTCGCTCATTCTTTGTTTCACCCTCACTGCAGTATTCAAGTAATTAACCCCCTGCCCGACTACCTCCCCCTCCCCCACCACTCAACGAACCAATCTTCCTTTCACACGGCCATACTCAAACTCAATCATTCAAGCATTCACACCATTTCACACTTGAATTAACACAATGAACTGAATTCCCAGGACGATTCAATTAAGCGAAAGATTGTAAAAAAAATTTTTTCGAAAAATGTGGAAATTAATTTTTTTTAAAATACTGTGATAGGTAAAGGGTAAACGGAGATTCGCCGTGTAATGTCAGCAATATTCGTGTTGTGTTATGCCACCTTCAAACTTAGAAGTACTTTTTAAAACCATTTTTGTTTTGATACATCCACCCTCGATTATATAAGGTGGGATGTCTGCGAGAATATTTTCCCGCAAGTCGCGAAATGTCTCTAGCCAATATTTAAGTAGGCCTATTCTGCTTTGTTTATCTTGTGTGGCGGTGTGGGTACTTTTTCTCAAGTTCTTTTGAATGGAGATATTAACCCCCAAAGTGTAACCACCACCGCCCTTGTCCAATAAGCTTGAAATTCTTTTAAAAGAATTTTCGAGAACCCCCACTGACAATAGTTGGAGAAAAGCCGGGGCAGTTCCTATCAAGATCACCTGCGTTTTATCCCAAGTCGAGTTTCGTACCGAGACGTCCAAAAAACCTATCTTTTGATGTGTGTGTGTGGGGCGGAGGGGTAACCCCATAGCCTGGAATCCTGTCTAATATAATAGAACTTATTTTAATCTAATTCCTTGCGAAATCTCCAGTCACAATGCTTTGGGATGTGTTATCCACCTCCTTTTAGTGAGAGAGATTCAACTTTGTTCACAGAATGTTTCTAGTTTTTGTTCTAATACGAAGAGATTGCATAATGTATGCACAAAATAAGAGTCTTTCATTGGCATTTTCTCGTGAACTTATGCTTGCACAAAATGTTTTCTTGTACCAAAGTAAAATTCACAGTGGATAAGCGGACTCTTCAATTAACCGGCGGAAGTTTCGGAACGCGAGGCGGTGAAATTTTATTTTAACACACAAGGTTGACCGAACGCAGTTTTTAAATCCCAAATTTTGACAGAAAGCGCCGACAGACGGAACAGGTTACCTTCTTCAAATGTAAGTATATAATGCTAGACATGACTGTTGATCGTAGCGGGCCAGTAGTGGCTAGTATTTATGATTAAGTGGCAGAAAGCGCCCTCTAATCCTCGATAAAATTCCAATCTTGACAAGCGATCCTGGCTTCAAATATCATTTTTATACTTTTCCGATGTCAGCCACACATCATTTTCTGCGCTGAACTGTAGCTTCTATTGTGGCAATCGATTAGCATTCACTTCAGCTTCCACAAATAACGACAACGGCAAAATTCTTCATAGAGGAATACCTAAAAAGGCTCCCAAAGTCCCTTGCTACCCCACTTCTTCAATTCAAAGTAAAAAACCACAGACTCCCAATCGAAACAGGCAGTTGGCGATCTATTGATAGATCTTTAAGAAAATGCGACCTTTGTAATAGTGAGATCGGTGATGAATACCACTATATACTTGTATGCGAAAAGTTAAAAGAATTACGGCGTCTGTACATCAACAAGTACTTTTATTGCCGTCCCAATACGTACAAGCTCCAAATGTTATTTGACAATGAAAATCCCAAGATAATAAAAAACCTTGCTAAGTTTATCAAAACAATCAAATCAGTTTTGAAACCTCACCGAGGCTGACTCCATTTGCTCTTATCTTTCCTAATTAGGATGTCTGTAAGTTGGAATTGGTTCATCGGAATTTGTTTTATTGGGAATTGCTGGAGAGTGCCTAAATGCATTCTGTAGTAGTTCTTGACGGAACAGATCTGGATGGATAGTACTAAACATATACCATAGCAAAGTACCGTTACAAAAAATACATACATTAGAAAAAATAAATAAACTTATGAAGCTCAACACAAACCTAAAATCAGTTCTGAAACCTTCTCGAGGCTGACCTCATGTCCCTATTTGCCCTGAATATTGACAAAACATGATTGGCGGGCTAGGGCTGGAGTATACTTGGAAGTTGGAATTTGTTCATTGAGACTTGTTTTGTTAGGGATTATTGGAGAGTGACTAATGATACTTGCCAGTGGTTTTGGATATGTCAATTGTAAACTAGATGAAGTGATTGTGCCCGCACAATACACAGGATTTTCCTCGTATTTTCAGTTCCTGGGCTTTTTCGTCTCAAAATTGAGAAGAACGCAGAAAAAAGGATTTTTGATGAGCCTAACATACTGACGGTAGAAGATATAATTGCAAGACCTCTATGCAGTATGCCAGCTCCCAGAGGTCGCATCTAATGAAATTCTATACTGACCGCCAAGGCTCCATACATTGGAACAACCATAGCCATTCCAAACTGCGCATAATTACTATGTCGACCTCATTAAATGTCAACGAGTGGACGACATTTGCCAGTAAATCCATGTCAGTTGTAATTCCCATTCAGAAGTCCAAAACAACTGCTACCGTAAATGTTTCAATGAAGGTTACTTTTGAAGATTTCCAAATGCTTTTGCATCCGATTCTTATGCGTGGGGGCGGAAACACTACATGATGGGCAGTGATGTCGTGGTTCCTCACGATTGCAGAAGAAATATCTAGAGTTCAGAAAAAAAACGAGCGCGTAATTGGGTGGGAGTGGGGGGGGGGGGGTGGTTCGGGGGGGGGGGGAGCTGACAAATCAGTATGAGGAGTGTTAGTTTATGTCATTTCTTAATAAGTTCTACTTCTCCTTCAATAAACCTGGTGGATTTGATTTGTACGACCACAACAAGTACAGGCCGAAAGTCAAGATTAAACACTTATGTATACTGTTGTCCACTTCAGAGGAATTCCACCAGGTATTGGTCATATTGCCACAACCCTTCCTGTTGCTTATTATCTACATGTACGTTGCAGGGTCTTCGGGTAGATGAATAATTCTCAGTTATTTATCTATGCCATGAGCTTTTATGGTGAAAGCCTGAAATTGAAACGCGGTATCAGAAGGCAACTTCCCAGGCTCGAAGTCAGCAGTATTTAAAAATTTGACATGTGTGTGGGGTGGGGGGGGGTGGGGTGGGGGGCATATGTATACCTAAAGCTAATTAAAACTTGGACCCAAAGTCCGTAACATATTAGGCATATCCAAAGTGAACAGCCCCGAGATGTGGGAAGGTATTTGAGGGGGGGGGGGGGGGGGGGGCTCCCCTTCCCGACTTTTTTAAATAAGAGGCTCTGATAACAATTCTCATTTGAGGCTTGTCATGGCTCTGCGTAATGGTGTGTGACATTTCTAAATCCCGCACTTTCCGGTCTCGGTTCTGGTCTGGTGTTGGGAAATCTCCTTGCCGACTTGAATAATGAGTTCTTTGACAATCATGATATTCTAAAAGCTATATAGGAGGTCATTGGACAATTGTTAGCTTCGTCGGCTGCTGGCTCTGAGTCTATGCCTCACTGGTCAGAAATTATTTTCCGACAGAATGTGTAAATTTTCGACAGAGATGTTTATTGGGGTCGTGGTTCGCCACCGTCGCACACCCACCTTTTTTTTGGGGGGGGGGGGGGGGGGTTGCAGAGTTTCCCAGTCCTCAATCTGGCTACAGCAACTAATTCCAGGCCTTCGTGGTGCTCTGTTACCTTTGGCTTCCATGTCAGAATGTTAGGAAGCAAATGGATAGTTGCAGGTAAGTAATTGTCGGGATATTTCTTGTAATTAGACACCCTTAATGTTTCAATGATTTTTCACTCAAAACGTAAAGTGACACTTAACGCCTACACTATACAATCTAAAAGCGCATATTTTTCTGAATATATTACAAATTACAACAAATCATTTGAATTGGTATTCTATCCGCAAGGACTGATTAAGTAATACTAAATATTTAAAAGAAACGCGAATACCAATGTTTGCTGGTTTTCCTGAAAATTTTGATTTCAACTTATGTACAGCGTTCACTGAAGTTGAGGTCGCCGGGTGCAAAATGATCAATGTTTTTCAGACGTGGTTCCTGGCATGGACGCCCGAGATGTAGAGTCCAACTAATGGGTGTTTGTGTTGGGTGGGGGTTGGGCAGTCGCGTCGGATAGTTTTACAGGTGGAGGAAGAGCCTCAACATCCAAATTCTGAATTACGGCCACTTTAATCCGTCTCGTAGTACAGTTTCGTCAGATCAAAGTGGCGATCGAAAGAAAGAAGTTTGGTTTTTGATCAAACATTTTCAGTCCCAAACGGACCAAAAAATTTCCAGGTAACAAAAAAATATTTTTTTGTCTCAAAATTGACCACAACGCATAGAAAACCGAAAAACAAAATCCAATTTTTGTTCAAAAGTTTCCAAGTCCGAACCGGAGTGGTAGTTCTCCAGCCATCAGAAGCCAAGTGGAATAAAACCCTATTCCCATGGGATGGGTAAAGGTTTAAGGAGACTGTGAATGTTGCCATTTCAACCACGGAAGCCTTATACGATTCAAGAACGTCGATTATTCTCATGCCAAAATGAGGGTGTACGGACCGTTGGGAGGCCGAGAGTGTACATTTGGCGACCACCCGAAGCCAAATGCAACAGGATTGTGCTTCCACACTCCGGGGAATCTTTTTATCTATATACGGGCTACAGATTTTCAATCACCACCGCTTTTAACCCACTCCGGTAGCAAAGTATAATGTTGTCATAGTACCTGTCCGAAGACCCGACCAAAAACTTTCAGGTATAAAAACAATTTTTTTCGTCTCAAACTTGACCAAAACGCGTAGAAAACCACAAAAAAAATCCCATTTTTGTTGAAAATTTTCCAAGTCCGAACCGGAGTGGTAGTTTTCCAGCCATCAGAACCCAAATGAAATAAAATCCTATTCCCATGGGGTGGGGGGAACGGTTTAAAGAGACGGTGAATGTTGCCATTTCAACCACGGAAGCCTTATATGATTCAAGAACGTCGAGTATTTTCATGCCAAAAAGAGGGTGTTCGCATGGTTGAGAGGCCGAGAAAGTACATTTGGTGACCGCCCGAATCCAAATGCAACAAGGTTGTGCTTCCACACTATGGGGAAGCTTCTTGTCTATATACGGGCTACACATTTTTCAATCACCACCGCTTTTAACCCACTCCGGTAGTAAAGTATAATCAGGTCGTAGTAGCTAACCGAAGACCGGACCAAAAACTTCCAGGTAAAAAATGTTTTTTCGTTTCAAAATTGATCAAAACGCACAGAAAACCGAAAAAAAATTCCGATTTTTGTTCAAAATTTTTCAAGTCCGAACCGGAGCGGTAGTTCTCCAGCCATCAGAAGCCAAGTGAAATAAAACCCTATTCCCCTGGGGCGGGGAAAGGTTTAAAGAGACCGTGAATGTTGCCATTTCGATCACAGAAACCTTATACGATTCAAGAACGCCGAGTATTCTCATGCCGAAAGGAGGGTGTACGGACCGTTGAGAGGCCGAGCGTGTATTTTGGCGACCGCCCTAAGCCAAACTCAACAAAATTGTGCTTCCAAACTACGGGGAATCTTTTTACCTATATATGGGCTACACATTCTCAATCACCGCCGCTTTTAACCCACTCCGGTAGTACAGTATAATTAGGTCAAAGTACCAGTCTGAAGACCGATTTTTCGTTTTTTTGGTGTAGTGTAAAAAAAAAATAATTTTTTTTCGTCTCAAAATTGAACAAAACACATAAAAAACTAGATGAAGTGATTGTGCCCGCACAATACACAGGATTTTCCTCCTCTTTTTCGTCTGAAAATTGAGAAGAACGCAGAAAAAAGGATTTTTGATGAGCCTATCACCACATTGACGGTAGACGATATAATGTCAAGATTTTTTTTTACAGGAACCCTGCTGTTTGATGTAAATCACTGGGGTCTTCTCGTTTGACCAGCAGCTATTGTTCAGGAGAAAAGTGTGATAACTACCATGATATTTGGAAGGTCGTTGTCGGGTTTCTGGGTTAGTACAGATAAATTTGCGGAGGGGGTAATGTCCAGAGGGTCACAGACTCCTAGTAAGGACAAAGTCTTCCCGAGAATATTTTGCAAAGTTCAGTACTCTTAAGATTCAATCTGAGCAGTTGTAGCATGTGCTGCCCTATATTGGAGAGCATTTGTGGGGGCTCTATGTTGTATGGCATTGCACTGGGTCAATTTTTATTTTTATTTTTTTATTTTTTATTTTTTTTGGGGGGGGGGGGGGAGCATTTAACATTAATTCCGTGGCTACACTACTGAATCAAAACAGCAGCAATGTCGGCAGGGTCGCTTTGCAGTATGCCAGCTCCCAGAGGTCGCATCTAATGAAATTCTGTACTGACCGCCAAGGCTCCATATATTGAAACAACCATAGACATTTCACACTGCGCGTTATTACAATGTCGACCTCATTAAATGTCAACGAGTGGACGACATTTGGCAGTAAATCAAACGCCTTCCCTGTATAATCTAAAAGCGCATATTTTTCTGAATATAACTGTTCTCTGTCATAAATGCATGTATTTAGATCCGAGTGTCAGCATGTCTCAATGTGACAGACACAAATTGTCATTACGCCGTGTTGAGCAGTGCAGAGGCTTCTAACCACGTGAAGTGAATGACAATGCGTTTTTGAAACAGATGGCTTTGGCAAGAGAATGGTGATGAGTACTCTCCCTTGATGTGCAGAGCTTTGTTTTCAGCATCGCATTCCAAGTTTCCTTTCTTGCTTTCACAATTCCGTTTTTTGAAACGTTTTGTTTTCGAAATAACAGCATATCAAAATATTTCTTTATTGAGTAAAAATTCTTCCAATATATTTACCACTATGTATTGTTCTTTGGGGGGGGGGGGGGGGGGGAGGGGTCACCAAATTTCTTGCCGGTACCCAAAGTAAACTATTTGATATCTGTGGGACATCACTATTCACTGGATTGGCAAAGCTCAACTAACTTCGTGTCAACTCAAGAAAGTCGCCCGCTTTTAATGAATTAAGGTGGAACAAAAATGGCCCACCTGGACCCATTTTAGGCGGAACATTATGGCCCTCCTGCCATTCTGACAATGACAAACATGGATTTGTATGACCACAACATGTGTAGGCCTAAAATCAAGATTAACCAATCATGTATTCTGTTGTCACTTTAGGGGAATTCCACCAGACATTGGTCATGTTTCCCCAACCCTTCCTGTTGCTTCTTATCTACATGTACGTCGCAGGGTAGATGAATAATTCTCAGTTATTTATCTATGCCGTGAGTTCTTATGGTGAAAGCCTGAAATTGAAACGCGGTACCAGAAGGCAACTTCCCCGGCCCGAAGTCAGCATTATTTAAAAATTCAACATGGGTGTGGGGAGGGGGGGGGGGGGGCAATTCTGTACCTAAGGGTAATTCGAACTTGGACCCAAAGTCCGTAATATATTGGGCATACCCAAAATGCACAGCCCCGCCGAGGTGAGGGAGGGTATTGGAGGGGGTCCCGCCTTCCCGATTTTTTTTAATAAGAGTCTCTGATAACTATTCTAGAGCCTCATAATGCCTCATTTGAGGATTGTCATGGCTCTGCGTTTAGTCAATGGTTAACACAATAGGCCTGCTTTTTAAGCGAACGATCTTTTGGTTCGCCTGGAGGTCGCCTGAATTGAAAAATACGCGAACGAAAAATGGGTTGCTTCGAAATCCCCGACGGTTCGTGCAAAGTTTTTGATGGTTCGCATAAATATTGTTTGTAACGATGAGCCGTACACGTGTGAGAATTGTTCCAAATCGCTTCGTGGATTGCCGCAAAAATTTGATACAGTCCGATTCGGTAATGGCAGCCAGGCTAATTAGGGATGTGTCGCTATGTAATGTCTACACAGTTAGTAACAATCTGGCAATACCGTCGCAATTGCCACCGTCATCAAATTCAATGAGGACGGGGGAGGGGATGAGTAGCTGGAGTCATATTCCCATAAAAAATAACAGACTCTCAGAGATCTACTTTCGATTTCAGTTTAGGATACAAAATACCATGTAACATTATGAACAACGTTCACTGAAATTGAGGTCGCCGGGTGCAAAATGATAAAGGTTTTTCAGACGTGTTTCCTGGCTTGGACGCCAGAGTCTGTAGAGTCTAATCTAATGCGTGTTTGCCTTGGGTGGGGGATGGGCAGTCGTGTCGGAGTTTTACTGGTGGAGGAAGAGCCTCAACATCCAAATTCTGAATAACGGCTACTTTAACCCGCCTCGTAGTACAGTTTTGTCAGGTCAAAGTGGTGATCTAAAAAAAAAGTTTGTTTTTTGATCAAAAATTTTCAGTCCTAACCGGACCAAAAAATTTCCAGGTAAAAAAAAAATTGTTTTCGTCTCAAAATTGAACAAAACACATAAAAAAACAGAAACAAAAATTTCCGAATTTTGGTCTAAAAGTCCGAACCGGAGTGGTAGTTCTCCAGCCATCAGAAGCCAAGTGAAATAAAACCGTATTCCCATTTGGTGAGGAAAGGTTTAAAGATACCGTGAATGTTGCCATTTCAATCACGGAAGCCTTATACGATTCAAGAACGCACAGTATTCTCATGCCGAAAAGAGGGTGTACGGACCGTTGAGAGGCCGAGAGTGTATTTTGGCGACCGCCCGAAGCCAAACTCAACAAAATTGTACTTCCAAACTACGGGGAATCTTTTTACCTGTATACGGGCTACACATTCTCAATCACCACCGCTTTTAACCCACTCTAGTAGAACAGTATAATTAGGTCAAAGTACCAGTCTGAAGACCGATTTTTCGTATTTTGGTGTAGTGCAAAAAAAAAAAGTCTCAAAATTGAAGAAAACACATAAAAAATAAAGACAAACATTTCAGGATTTTGGTCGAAAAGTCCGAACCGGAGTGGTAGTTCGCCAGCCATCAGAAGCCAAGTGAAATAAAACCTTATTCCCATGGGGTGGGGAAAGGTTAAAGGAGACCGTGAATGTTGTCATTTGAATCACGGAAGCCTTATACGAGTCAAGAACGCCGAGTATTCTCATGCCAAAAAGAGGGTGTACGGACCGTTGAGAGGCCGAGAGTGTACTTTTGGCGACCGCCTGAAGGCAAACGCAACAAAATTGTGCTTCCAAACTACGGGGAAACTTTTTACCTATATATGCGCTACACATTCGCGATCACCGCCGCTTTTTACCCACTCCGGTAGTACAGTATAATTAGGTCAAAGTACCAGTCTGAAGACCAATTTTCGTTTCTTGGTGGTGGTGTGTAAAAAAAAAATTTTTTTTTTCGTCTCAAAATTTAACAAAAGACATAAAAAACAAAAATAAAAATTTCCGAATTTTGGTCGAAAATTTCGGAAGTCCGAACCGGACCGAAAATTTTCAGTGTAAAAAAAAATGTTTTTTCGTCTCAAAATTGAACAAAACGCATAAAAAACGAGAAAAAAAAATTTCGATTTTTTGGCCGCCATTTTGGATTGACGAAAAATCGAAACGAAATTCTTTCGATTTCTTTTATAAAGCGGTATTACTGGCTTCAATTTGGAACTCTTTTAGCGGGCTCATTATATTTAAATCTCGATATTTCAATCCAAAATGGCCGATTTTTTAGATAACTTTCCGTTTTGTGAAAAAGTTTGGCAGAAAACATAAAAAATGGAAAAAAATACCGATTATATTTGTTTTAGACAAGAGTAATTCTGACAAGTCTGTCAAAAAATTAAGTCGATAGCTTTTTTCTTTCATGAGATATTGGCCTACGAAGCTTTGGGCGTTTTTGGGCGTTTTTGCCCACCAAGAAACATTTTCCCCCAAATACTGATGGTTTTATTTATTAGGACTCATGGCCATCATTGATAGTTTTTATTTATGAGAAATAATGACTCTAGACATAATAAAGTAAAAAAACAAACAAGAAATTTTTTTTCAATTTTTGGTCACAGTGTCCCGAAGCCATGTTTGACTGCTAGCGGAAGCCAAATTAAGAACAACTCCATTTCCAAAAGATGATAACTGTTCATGTGCACTGTGACTTCAACATTTCTACCCTTAGAAGCTTTCAAATCGTCCCACTTGTTGAGTACTGTGACGGCAAAGTAGCTCGGTGGAAACAAAAAATTCCGACTTTTGGTCGAAAATTTCTAAGTCCAAACCGAAAATTTTTCTGGTGCAAAAAATTTTTTTTTTTCGTCTCCAAATGGCCTGAAACACATAAATAACCGAAAATAAAAATTCGATTTTTCGGCCGCCATTTTGGATTACCGAAAAATCGAAACGAAATTCTTTCGATTTTTTTTATAAAGCGGTATTACTTCCTTCAATTTGGAACCCTTTTAGAGGGCTCGTTATATTTAAATCTCGATATTTCAATCCAAAATGGCCGATTTTTTAGATAACTTTCCGTTTTGTGAAAAATTTTGGCAGAAAACATAAAAAATGGAAAAAAATACCGATTATATTTGTTTTAGACAAGAGTAATTCTGACAAGTCTGTCAAAAAATTAAGTCGATAGCTTTTTTCTTTCATGAGATATTGGCCTACGAAGGTTTGGGCGTTTTGGGGCGTTTTTCCCCACCAAGAAACATTTTCCCCCAAATACTGATGGTTTTATTTATTAGAACTCATGGCCGTCATTGATCGTGCAAAGTTTGAAAAGAATCTTAAAGACCGTTTTCGAGAAAACTCTTTCCCCGATGTGTTGGAAAAACAAAAAAAAAAAAAAAAAAAAAAAAAAAAAAAAAAAGAACTAGATGAAGTGATTGTGCCCGCACAATACACAGGATTTTCCTCCTATTTTTCGTCTCAAAATTGAGAAGAACGCAGAAAAACGGATTTTTGATGAGCCTATTAACATATTGACGGTAGACGATATAATGTCAAGATTTTTTTTTTACAGAAACCCTGTTGTTTGATGTAAATCACTGGAGTCTTCTCGTTTGACCAGCAGCTATTGTTCAGGAGAGAAGTGTGATAGCTACCATGGTATTTGTAAGGTTGTTGTCGGGTTTCGGGATTAGTACAGAGAAATTTGCAGAGGGGGTAATGTCCAGAGGGTCATAGACTCCTAGTAAGGACAAAGTCTACCCGAGAATATTTTGCAAAGTTCAGTACTCTTAAGATCTGCACTATATTGGAGAGCATTTGTGGGGGCTCTATGTTGTATGAAATTGCACTGGGTCAATTTTTATTTATTTTTTTTTTGGGGGGGGGGGGATTTAGGGGACTTGCCCACCCCCTAATTCCGTGGCTACACTACTGAATCAAAACAGCAGCAGTGTCGGCAGGATCTCTATGCAGTCTGCCAGCTCCCAGAGGTCGCATCTAATGAAATTCTGTACTGACCGCCAAGGCTCCATACATTGGAACAACCATAGACATTTCAAACTGCGCGTTATTACTTTGTCGACCTCATTAAACGTCAACGACTGGACCACATTTGGCAGTAAATCCATGTCACTTGTAATTCCCATTCAAAAGTATAATTCCAAGCCTTCGTGGTGCTGTATTACTTTCGGCTTCCATGTCAGAATGTTAGGAAGCAAATGGGTTTTTGCAGGTAGGTAACTGTCCGGATATTTCCTGTAATCAAAGTTTCAATGATTTTTCACTCAAAACGTAAAATGACACTGAACGCCTACCCTGTATAATCTAAAAGCGCATATTTTTCTGAATATAACTGTTCTCTGTCATAAATGCATGTATTTAGATCTGAGTGCCAGCATGTCTCAATGTGACAGACACAAATTGTCATTACGCCGTGTTGAGCAGTCAGAGGCTTCTAACCACGTGAAGTGAATGACATTGCGTTTTTTGAACAGATGGCTTTGGCAAGAGAATGGTGATGAGTACTCTCCCTTGATGTGCAGAGCTTTGTTTTCAGCATCGGATTCCAAGTTTCCTTTCTTGCTTTCACAATTCCGTTATTTGAAACGTTTTGTTTTCGAAATAACAGCATATCAAAATATTTCTTTATTGAGTAAAAATTCTTCCAATATATTTACCACTATGTATTGTTCTTTAGGGGGGGGGGGGGGGGGGGTCACCAAATTTCTTGCCGGTACCCAAGGTAAACTATTTGATATTTGTGGGATATCACTATTCACTGGATTGGCAAAGCTCAACTAACTTCGTGTCAACTCAAGAAAGTCGCCCGCTTTTAATGAATTAAGGTGGAACAAAAATGGCCCACCTGGACCCATTTTAGGCGGAACATTATGGCCCTCCTGCCATTCTGACAATGACAAACATGGATTTGTATTACCACAACATGTGTAGGCCTAAAATCAAGATTACCCAATCATGTATTCTGTTGTCACATTAAGGGAATTCCACCAGACATTGGTCATATTTCTCCAACCCTTCCTGTTGCTTCTTATCTACATGTACGTCGCAGAGAAGATGAATAATTCTCAGTTATTTATCTATGCCGTGAGCTCTTATGGTGAAAGCCTGAAATTGAAACGCGGAACCAGAAGGCAACTTCCTCGGCCCGAAGTCAGCATTATTTAAAAATTCGACATGGGTGTGGGGAGAGGGGGGGGGGAGGGGACAATTCTGTACCTAAGGCTAATTCGAACTTGGACCCAAAGTCCGTAATATATTGGGCATACCCAAAATGCACAGCCCCGCCGAGGTGAGGGAGGGTATTGGAGGGGGTCCCCCCCCTTTCCAGATTTTTTTAAATAAGAGTCTCTGATAACTATTCTAGAGCCTCATAATGCCTCATTTGAGGATTGTCATGGCTCTGCGTTTAGTCAATGGTTAACACAATAGGCCTGCTTTTTAAGCGAACGATCTTTTCGTTCGCCTGGAGGTCGCCTGAATTGAAAAATACGCGAACGAAAAATGGGTTGCTTCGAAATCCCCGACGGTTCGCGCAAAGTTTTTGATGGTTCGCGTAAATATTGTTTGTAATGATGAGCCGTACACGTGTGAGAACTGTTCCAAATCGCTTCGTGGATTGCCGCAAAAATTTGATACAGTCCGATTCGGTAATGACAGCCAGGCTAAGTAGGGATGTGTTGCTGTGTAATGTCTACACAGTTAGTAACAATCTGGCAATACCGTCGGAATTGCCACCGTCATCAAATTCAGTGAGGGCGGGGGAGGGGATGAGTAGCTGGAGTCATATGCCCATAAAATATTACAGACTCTCAGTGTTCTACTTTCGATTTCAGTTTAGGATACAAAATACCATGTAACGTTATATCCAGCGTTCACTGAAGTTGAGGTCGCCGGGTGCAAAATGATCAATATTTTTCAGACGTGTTTCCTGGCTTGGACGTTAGAGTCTGTAGAGTCTAATGAGTGTTTGCGTTGGGTGGGGGGTTGGGCAGTTGCGAAGGATAAGGAAGAGCCTCAACATCCAAATTCTGAATAAGGGCCACTTTAACCCGTCTCGTAGTACAGTTTTGTCAAGTCAAAGTGGCGATCGAAAGAAAAAAGTTTGGTTTTGGATCAAAAATTTTCATTCCAAATCGGACCAAAAAATTTCCAGGTAAAAGAAAAATTGTTTTCGTCTCAAAATTGAACAAAACACACAAAAAACAAAAAAAATCCGGATTTTGGTTGAAAATTTTTAAGTCCGAACCGGAGTGGTAGTACTCCAACCATCAGAAGCCAAGTGAAATGAAACCTTATTCCCATGGGGTGGGGAAAGGTTAAAGGAGACCGTGAATGTTGCCATTTGAATCACGGAAGCCTTATACGAGTCAAGAACGCCGAGTATTCTCATGCCAAAAAGAGGGTGTACGGACCGTTGAGAGGCCGAGAGTGTACTTTTGGCCACCGCCCGAAGGCAAACGCAACAAAATTGTGCTTCCAAACTATGGGGAATCTTTTTACCTATATATGCGCTACACATTCGCAATCATCACCGCTTTTAACCCACTCCGGTAGTACAGTATAATTAGGTCAAAGTACCAGTCTGAAGACCAATTTTCGTTTTTTGGTGGTGTAGTGTAAAAAAAAAAAAAAAATTTTTTTCGTCTCAAAATTGAACAAAACACATAAAAAAACAAAAACAAAAATTTCCGAATTTTGGTCGAAAATTTCGGAAGTCCGAACCGGACCGAAAATTTTCAGTGTAAAAAAAAAATGTTTTTTCCTCTCAAAATAGAACAAAACGCATAAAAAACGGAAAAAAAAATTTCGATTTTTTGGCCGCCATTTTGCTTTGACGAAAAATCGAAACGAAATTCTTTTGATTTTTTTATAAAGCGGTATTATTGCCTTCAATTTGGAACTCTTTTAGAGGGCTCATTATATTTAAATCTCGATATTTCAATCCAAAATGGCCGATTTTTGAGATAACTTTCCGTTTTGTGAAAAAGTTTGGCAGAAAACATAAAAAATGGAAAAAAATACCGATTATATTTGTTTTAGACAAGAGTAATTCTGACAAGTCTGTCAAAAAATTAAGTCGATAGCTTTTTTCTTTCATGAGATATTGGCCTACGAAGCTTTGGGCGTTTTGGGGCGTTTTTGCCCACCAAGAAACATTTTCCCCCAAATACTGATGGTTTTATTTATTAGGACTCATGGCCGTCATTGATAGTTTTTATTTATGAGGAATAATGAATCTAGACATAATAAAGTAAAAAAAAAACAAGAATTTTTTTTTCAATTTTTGGTCACAGTGTCCCGAAGCCATGTTTGACTGCTAGCGGAAGCCAAATTAAGAACAACTCCATTTCCAAAAGATGATAACTGTTCATGTACACCGTGACTTCAACATTTCTACCCTTAGAAGCTTTCAAATCGTCCCACTTGTTGAGTACTGTGACGGCAAAGTAGCCCGGTGGAAACAAAAAATTCCGACTTTTGGTCGAAAATTTCTAAGTCCAAACCGAAAATTTTTCTGGTGCAAAAAATTTTTTTTTTTTTCGTCTCCAAATGGCCTGAAACACATAAATAACCGAAAATAAAAATTCGATTTTTCGGCCGCCATTTTGGATTACCGAAAAATCGAAACGAAATTCTTTCGATTTTTTTTATAAAGCGGAATTACTTCCTTCAATTTGGAACCCTTTTAGAGGGCTCGTTATATTTAAATCTCGATATTTCAATCCAAAATGGCCGATTTTTTAGATAACTTTCCGTTTTGTGAAAAATTTTGGCAGAAAACATAAAACATGGAAAAAAATACTGATTATATTTGTTTTAGACAAGAGTAATTCTGACAAGTCTGTCAAAAAATTAAGTCGATAGCTTTTTTCTTTCATGAGATATTGGCCTACGAAGCTTTGGGCGTTTTTGGGCGTTTTTGCCCACCAAGAAACATTTTCCCCCAAATACTGATGGTTTTATTTATTAGGACTCATGGCCGTCATTGATAGTTTTTATTTATGAGAAATAATGAATCTAGACATAATAAAGTAAAAAAAAAAACAAGAAATTTTTTTTCAATTTTTGGTCACAGTGTCCCGAAGCCATGTTTGACTGCTAGCGGAAGCCAAATTAAGAACAACTCCATTTCCAAAAGATGATAACTGTTCATGTACACTGTGACTTCAACATTTCTACCCTTAGAAGCTTTCAAATCGTCCCACTTGTTGAGTACTGTGACGGCAAAGTAGCCCGGTGGAAACAAAAAATTCCGACTTTTGGTCGAAAATTTCTAAGTCCAAACCGAAAATTTTTCTGGTGCAAAAAATTTTTTTTTTTTCGTCTCCAAATGGCCTGAAACACATAAATAACCGAAAATAAAAATTCGATTTTTCGGCCGCCATTTTGGATTACCGAAAAATCGAAACGAAATTCTTTCGATTTTTTTTATAAAGCGGTATTACTTCCTTCAATTTGGAACCCTTTTAGAGGGCTCGTTATATTTAAATCTCGATATTTCAATCCAAAATGGCCGATTTTTGAGATAACTTTCCGTTTTGTGAAAAATTTTGGCAGAAATCATAAAAAATGGAAAAAAATACCGATTATATTTGTTTTAGACAAGAGTAATTCTGACAAGTCTGTCAAAAAATTAAGTCGATAGCTTTTTTCTTTCATGAGATATTGGCCTACGAAGCTTTGGGCGTTTTTGGGCGTTTTTGCCCACCAAGAAACATTTTCCCCCAAATACTGATGGTTTTATTTATTAGAACTCATGGCCGTCATTGATCGTGCAAAGTTTGAAAAAAATCTTAAAGACCGTTTTCGAGAAAACTCTTTCCCCGATGTGTTGGAAAAACAAAAAAAAAAAAAAAAAAAAAAAAAAAAAAAAAAAAGAATAATAATCTTGGCAATAACAAATAGATTTTCCTTTCAGGAAAATCCAAATAATAATCTTGGCAATAACAAATAGATTTTCCTTTCAGGAAAATCCAAATAAAGACAAACATTTCAGGATTTTGGTCGAAAAGTCAGAACCGGAGTGGTAGTTCTCCAGCCATCAGAAGCTAAGTGAAACAAAACCTTATTCCCATGGGGTGGGGAAAGGTTTAAGGAGACCGTGAATGTTGCCATTTGAATCACGGAAGCCTTATACGAGTCAAGAACGCCGAGTATTCTCATGCCAAAAAGAGGGTGTACGGACCGTTGAGAGGCCGAGAGTGTACTTTTGGCGACCGCCCGAAGGCAAACGCAACAAAATTGTGCTTCCAAACTACGGGGAATCTTTTTACCTATATATGCTCTACACATTCGCAATCACCGCCGCTTTTAACCCACTCCGGTAGTACAGTATAATTAGGACAAAGTACCAGTCTGAAGACCAATTTTCGTTTTTTGGTGGTGTAGTGTAAAAAAAAAAAAAAATTTTTTTTTCGTCTCAAAATTGAACAAAACACGTAAAAAACAAAAACAAAAATTTCCGAATTTTGGTCGAAAATTTCGGAAGTCCGAACCGGACCGAAAATTTTCAGTGTAAAAAAAAATTTTTTTTTTCGTCTCAAAATTGAACAAAACATAAAAAACGAAAAAAAAAATTTCGATTTTTTGGCCGCCATTTTGGATTAACGAAAAATCGAAACGAATTTTTTTCGATTTTTTTTATAAAGCGGTATTATTTCCTTCAATTTGGAACCCTTTTAGAGGGCTCTTTATATTTAAATCTCGATATTTCAATCCAAAATGGCCGATTTTTTAGATAACTTTCCGTTTTGTGAAAAATTTTGGCAGAAAACATAAAAAATGGAAAAAAATACCGATTATATTTGTTTTAGACAAGAGTAATTCTGACAAGTTTGTCAAAAAATTAAGTCGATAGCTCTTTTCTTTCATGAGATATTGGCCTACGATGCTTTGGCCGTTTTGGGGCGTTTTTGCCCACCAAGAAACATTTTCCCTCAAATACTGATGGTTTTATTTATTAGAACTCATGGCCGTCATTGATCGTGCAAAGTTTGAAAAAAATCTTAAAGACCGTTTTCGAGAAAACTCTTTCCCCGATGTGTTGGAAAACAAAAAAACAAACAAACAAAAAAAAAAGAATAACTAGATGAAGTGATTGTGCCCGCACAATACACAGGATTTTCCTCCTCTTTTTCGTCTGAAAATTGAGAAGAACGCAGAAAAAAGGATTTTTGATGAGCCTATCACCACATTGACGGTAGACGATATAATGTCAAGATTTTTTTTTACAGGAACCCTGCTGTTTGATGTAAATCACTGGGGTCTTCTCGTTTGACCAGCAGCTATTGTTCAGGAGAAAAGTGTGATAACTACCATGATATTTGGAAGGTCGTTGTCGGGTTTCTGGGTTAGTACAGATAAATTTGCGGAGGGGGTAATGTCCAGAGGGTCACAGACTCCTAGTAAGGACAAAGTCTTCCCGAGAATATTTTGCAAAGTTCAGTACTCTTAAGATTCAATCTGAGCAGTTGTAGCATGTGCTGCCCTATATTGGAGAGCATTTGTGGGGGCTCTATGTTGTATGACATTGCACTGGGTCAATTTTTATTTTTATTTTTTATTTTTTTTGGGGGGGGGGGGGAGCATTTATCATTAATTCCGTGGCTACACTACTGAATCAAAACAGCAGCAATGTCGGCAGGGTCGCTATGCAGTATGCCAGCTCCCAGAGGTCGCATCTAATGAAATTCTGTACTGACCGCCAAGGCTCCATATATTGAAACAACCATAGACATTTCACACTGCGCGTTATTACAATGTCGACCTCATTAAATGTCAACGAGTGGACGACATTTGGCAGTAAATCAAACGCCTTCCCTGTATAATCTAAAAGCGCATATTTTTCTGAATATAACTGTTCTCTGTCATAAATGCATGTATTTAGATCCGAGTGCCAGCATGTCTCAATGTGACAGACACAAATTGTCATTACGCCGTGTTGAGCAGTGCAGAGGCTTCTAACCACGTGAAGTGAATGACAATGCGTTTTTGAAACAGATGGCTTTGGCAAGAGAATGGTGATGAGTACTCTCCCTTGATGTGCAGAGCTTTGTTTTCAGCATCGCATTCCAAGTTTCCTTTCTTGCTTTCACAATTCCGTTTTTTGAAACGTTTTGTTTTCGAAATAACAGCATATCAAAATATTTCTTTATTGAGTAAAAATTCTTCCAATATATTTACCACTATGTATTGTTCTTTGGGGGGGAGGGAGGGGTCACCAAATTTCTTGCCGGTACCCAAAGTAAACTATTTGATATCTGTGGGACATCACTATTCACTGGATTGGCAAAGCTCAACTAACTTCGTGTCAACTCAAGAAAGTCGCCCGCTTTTAATGAATTAAGGTGGAACAAAAATGGCCCATCTGGACCCATTTTAGGCGGAACATTATGGCCCTCCTGCCATTCTGACAATGACAAACATGGATTTGTATGACCACAACATGTGTAGGCCTAAAATCAAGATTAACCAATCATGTATTCTGTTGTCACTTTAGGGGAATTCCACCAGACATTGGTCATGTTTCCCCAACCCTTCCTGTTGCTTCTTATCTACATGTACGTCGCAGGGTAGATGAATAATTCTCAGTTATTTATCTATGCCGTGAGCTCTTATGGTGAAAGCCTGAAATTGAAACGCGGTACCAGAAGGCAACTTCCCCGGCCCGAAGTCAGCATTATTTAAAAATTCGACATGGGTGTGGGGAGAGGGGGGGGGGGGGCAATTCTGTACCTAAGGCTAATTCGAACTTGGACCCAAAGTCCGTAATATATTGGGCATACCCAAAATGCACAGCCCCGCCGAGGTGAGGGAGGGTATTGGAGGGGGTCCCCCCTTCCCGATTTTTTTTAATAAGAGTCTCTGATAACTATTCTAGAGCCTCATAATGCCTCATTTGAGGATTGTCATGGCTCTGCGTTTAGTCAATGGTTAACACAATAGGCCTGCTTTTTAAGCGAACGATCTTTTGGTTCGCCTGGAGGTCGCCTGAATTGAAAAATACGCGAACGAAAAATGGGTTGCTTCGAAATCCCCGACGGTTCGTGCAAAGTTTTTGATGGTTCGCATAAATATTGTTTGTAACGATGAGCCGTACACGTGTGAGAATTGTTCCAAATCGCTTCGTGGATTGCCGCAAAAATTTGATACAGTCCGATTCGTTAATGGCAGCCAGGCTAATTAAGGATGTGTCGCTATGTAATGTCTACACAGTTAGTAACAATCTGGCAATACCGTCGCAATTGCCACCGTCATCAAATTCAATGAGGACGGGGGAGGGGATGAGTAGCTGGAGTCATATTCCCATAAAAAATAACAGACTCTCAGAGTTCTACTTTCGATTTCAGTTTAGGATACAAAATACCATGTAACATTATGAACAAGGTTCACTGAAATTGAGGTCGCCGGGTGCAAAATGATCAAGGTTTTTCAGACGTGTTTCCTGGCTTGGACGCCAGAGTCTGTAGAGTCTAATCTAATGCGTGTTTGCCTTGGGTGGGGGTTGGGCAGTCGTGTCGGAGTTTTACTGGTGGAGGAAGAGCCTCAACATCCAAATTCTGAATAACGGCTACTTTAACCCGCCTCGTAGTACAGTTTTGTCAGGTCAAAGTGGTGATCTAAAAAAAAACTTTGTTTTTTGATCAAAAATTTTCAGTCCAAACCGGACCAAAAAATTTCCAGGTAAAAAAAAAATTGTTTTCGTCTCAAAATTGAACAAAACACATAAAAAAACAGAAACAAAAATTTCCGAATTTTGGTCTAAAAGTCCGAACCGGAGTGGTAGTTCTCCAGCCATCAGAAGCCAAGTGAAATAAAACCCTATTCCCATTTGGTGAGGAAAGGTTTAAAGATACCGTGAATGTTGCCATTTCAATCACAGAAACCTTATACGATTCAAGAACGCCGAGTATTCTCATGCCGAAAGGAGGGTGTACGGACCGTTGAGAGGCCGAGAGTGTATTTTGGCGACCTCCCTAAGCCAAACTCAACAAAATTGTGCTTCCAAACTACGGGGAATCTTTTTACCTGTATACGGGCTACACATTCTCAATCACCACCGCTTTTAACCCACTCTGGTAGAACAGTATAATTAGGTCAAAGTACCAGTCTGAAGACCGATTTTTCGTTTTTTGGTGTAGTGCAAAAAAAAAAAAATTTTTTTTCGTCTCAAAATTGAACAAAACACAAAAAATAAAGACAAACATTTCCGGATTTTGGTCGAAAAGTCCGAACCGGAGTGGTAGTTCGCCAGCCATCAGAAGCCAAGTGAAATAAAACCTTATTCCCATGGGGTGGGGAAAGGTTAAAGGAGACCGTGAATGTTGCCATTTGAATCACGGAAGCCTTATACGAGTCAAGAACGCCGAGTATTCTCATGCCAAAAAGAGGGTGTACGGACCGTTGAGAGGCCGAGAGTGTACTTTTGGCGACCGCCTGAAGGCAAACGCAACAAAATTGTGCTTCCAAACTACGGGGAATCTTTTTACCTATATATGCGCTACACATTCGCGATCACCGCCGCTTTTTACCCACTCCGGTAGTACAGTATAATTAGGTCAAAGTACCAGTCTGAAGACCAATTTTCGTTTCTTGGTGGTGGTGTGTAAAAAAAAAATTTTTTTTTTCGTCTCAAAATTGAACAAAAGACATAAAAAACAAAAATAAAAATTTCCGAATTTTGGTCGAAAATTTCGAAAGTCCGAACCGGACCGAAAATTTTCAGTGTAAAAAAAAAATGTTTTTTCGCCTCAAAATTGAACAAAACGCATAAAAAACGAGAAAAAAAAATTTCGATTTTTTGGCCGCCATTTTGGATTGACGAAAAATCGAAACGAAATTCTTTCGATTTTTTTTATAAAGCGGTATTACTGGCTTCAATTTGGAACTCTTTTAGAGGGCTCATTATATTTAAATCTCGATATTTCAATCCAAAATGGCCGATTTTTTAGATAACTTTCCGTTTTGTGAAAAATTTTGGCAGAAAACATAAAAAATGGAAAAAAATACTGATTATATTTGTTTTAGACAAGAGTAATTCTGACAAGTCTGTCAAAAAATTAAGTCGATAGCTTTTTTCTTTCATGAGATATTGGCCTACGAATCTTTGGGCGTTTTTGGGCGTTTTTGCCCACCAAGAAACATTTTCCCCCAAATATTGATGGTTTTATTTATTAGGACTCATGGCTGTCATTGATAGTTTTTATTTATGAGAAATAATGAATCTAGACATAATAAAGTAAAAAAAAAACAAATTTTTTTTCAATTGTTGGTCACAGTGTCCCAAAGCCATGTTTGACTGCTAGCGGAAGCCAAATTAAGAACAACTCCATTTCCAAAAGATGATAACTGTTCATGTACACTGTGACTTCAATATTTCTACCCTTAGAAGCTTTCAAATCGTCCCACTTGATGAGTACTGTGATGGCAAAGTAGCCCGGTGGAAACAAAAAATTCCGACTTTTGGTCGAAAATTTCTAAGTCCTAACCGAAAATTTTTCTGGTGCAAAAAATTTTTTTGTTTCGTCTCCAAATGGCCTGAAACACATAAATAACCGAAAATGAAAATTCTATTTTTCGGCCGCCATTTTGGATTACCGAAAAATCGAAACGAAATTCTTTCGATTTTTTTTATAAAGCGGTATTACTTCCTTCAATTTGCAACCCTTTTAGAGGGCTCGTTATATTTAAATCTCGATATTTCAATCTAAAATGGCCGATTTTTGAGATAACTTTCCGTTTTGTGAAAAATTTTGGCAGAAAACATAAGAAATGGAAAAAAATACCGATTATATTTGTTTTAGACAAGAGTAATTCTGACAAGTCTGTCAAAAAATTAAATCGATAGCTTTTTTCTTTCATGAGATATTGGCCTACAAAGCTTTGGGCGTTTTGGGGCGTTTTTGCCCACCAAGAAACATTTTCCCCCAAATACTGGTGGTTTTATTTATTAGAACTCATGGCCGTCATTGATCGTGCAAAGTTTGAAAAAAATCTTAAAGACCGTTTTCGAGAAAACTCTTTCCCCGATGTGTTGGAAAAACAAAAAAAAAAAAAAAACCAAAAAAAAAAAAAAAAAAAAAAAGAATAATAATCTTGGCAATAACAAATAGATTTTCCTTTCAGGAAAATCCAAATAATCTTGGCAATAACAAATAGATTTTCCTTTCAGGAAAATCCAAATGAGCACATGCTATTGTATGGTCCCTTGTTTTTGTAGCAACGGCTTCCTGCACTCAGCCCGTCAAAAAGGTACAACTCAGAAAAAAACCCGTAAAATATAGTACTATAATGATCGGCGTAATATAGCATTACTGATGAAAGAGGCCTCCTAGAAATGTTAGTACTCAGCTCGCTTGTGCCCTATAGTGTGATATATGCAGTGTCCGCGGGCCCCATGTACGGATCGAGCTTCGCTCGCACCAGACATGGAGGCCGGCGGTGACTGGTATGTCTGGGTGGTTCACCGGCGGACTGTTTTAGCCGATACTGAAGTCAATTATACACAAGGACAACATACTTCGATGTGTGTATTATGGTGTGTGTGAGAGAGAGGGAGTGGCGTGGAATGTGTGTGATTGAATGATGGTGATCGTGTGTTTGGGTGTTAAGGATACGAGTGTCGAGTGTATGACCGCATTAAAATAGAGACCTATCAGTTTTGCACATGACATCCCAGAGCTCTCGTCTTGTACCAGACTGGCGCACTATCTGAACTTTCGGGTAAGGCGATACGAATGCCTTGCCATTTTCGCGTGCAAATGTTCTGGCATAAGGCGAGAAGTCCGACTCGGGTCGATGCCACGTGGGCTTAGATATATTAGGCACACTACATGCTCAGAACCCAATCAAATGCCAGTAATTGCATAAAGTGCACCCCCCTTAGATCTTCCATTATATATTGACGTCCCTTTTCCGCACACAAGTTGACCAATATTAAGAGAAGGTTGGGCGGGGCGTACACTTGTTTTAGCGATCCATTATGTGCATGTATGAGTGTCGGTGGTGAGATCGAGGGCGATAGTGAGAGGGCGAGAGAGAGAGAGAGAGAGAGAGAGAGAGATAAAATTGTTCATCTATTGTTTTTGTGGATGCATTGATACGTTCACCATCGTGGCCATGTTGCATATTAGCTTTATTGTTCTTATTTTTATGTATTTAACTGTAATCCCATTCACTTGGGCTACACAGGAGTTGAATAAACTGAAAAAAAACTGCTGAACAGCACCAACAAATAGTCACAACATCAGTCATACAAATGTCCGCACAGTTGTAAATTTTTTATTCCATAGTTGCTAATTGTCTGTCCGCATAGTTGTCAGTCGGCATAAATATCGCTGTAATGTTGGTCATCTCACGTCGACCCGACATAGGCTCTTAAGCTATCATGGGATATCATGAGTATCATAGGACAGGCGCCTCTGACCTCAGACGAATTAAATGGGGACTAGTTAATTATATTAAAATCTATATAAATGATCAATGCAGGCGTTTAATATCAGCTCAGAACATTGTGCACAAATTGGCATATTGAGATATTGGGGCATTTCATAAAAACACACATTTCATACAAGACGTTTCGCAGACAAGTCATTTCCTAAAATTACCATTCCACAGACATCTACTGGTCATTTCGTACAAATAAAACAATGCACGTTTCGTCGTAGACATCATCTGGTGAAAAGAGGTAACTGCTTTGGGTTCCGATCACACTACTCTCATTGGGGTTCAGTGATGAAGGACGACTCCCAGACATCATCTGGTGAGGAGGGGGTAATCTCCTTGGGTTCCGATGACAGCACTCTTATTGGGATGTAGTGAGGAAGAACGTTTCGTAGACATATTCTGATCAGGAGTTAGGTGGTGTGTGTGTGTGTGTGGGGGTGGGAGGTGGGGGGGGGGGGGGGGTAATACTCTCAGAACGTTGTTGCTACCTCCACAACGCTCATTTTCGTTTTGTGCAGACAAGTTTAAATATCTCCCGTCCCAGTCAAATCACCGGGAAATATACTAACTTGTTTGAATGAACTGAATCTGAGCGTGTAGGCAGTCACGGTGTCTTGTCTGTGAACAAGTTTTTTTCTATGAAGCGTCTAAAACCACTTATTTAATCATTTAACTGTTTTAATCGTTCTTTCGTTTACAGGTGGTATATCCTAATGGAATAATGAAGAAGGCGCCCACAAATAAATGCGAATTCAAGTGCTTCTCCACTTCGATACCCTCGCAGATGATGCGCATCATCCAAGCCGCGCGATGGCGAATTGTGGGAGAGTATGAGAGGCGTGCCCCCTTCTACTTGCTGCCCCCCCCCCCGGAAAAAAACGCGTGTTCTCAGCGATTCTGAGGCTGCTGTAGCCGAGTCACCAGGCAGCTGGATGTATAAATTGCAAGATTACAACCACACGACCCAGCCATGTTAATAAAAGCGTCATTGATTGATTGACGTTGGAGGTGACCATAAATAAATTCAAGGGATGCAGACGCTGTAATCTTAGCCTGACGTCAAATCGTTTTCGTTCGGGCATGCGTAATCGTTCGGAAGGGTCCCAAGTCGAATTTCTGTACCATGTGTTGCCATAGCTCCGGCAAAAATAGGGGCGCTTCCGATGGGCAGCCACCCCACCCCCCCCCCCCACATTTTTTCCGGAGCTATGTAAAAACATTGTACAGAAATTCGACTCAGGGCTCACCCCCCCCCCCCCCCACAACCCAACACACCACCACCATCACATCACCATCATACACACACGATTCGAGAATAAGGCCTAAAAAGCCATTTATTCGCCCCACCCCCACCCCCCTCTCCACACACACACACCCTTCTAGCTGATGGGCAAATTTGATGAAAGAATTATGAATACTGCCCGAAAAATTTGATTTTCACAATCCTTATGAAACATTTTGTCCAAATTCAGCCAGCTAAACCTGGCTACATCCCACAATTTAAGTGATCGATTTCCTCATCAATGACAACGTCTGACAAGCAGCTATAGTGAGTGAAGCTCTAGAAGCGGTCTCAGACCATCACATTTTCAAAGTTTTACTGGGGAGGCCTGTTGAACTCCATCCGGGGGAGGGGGCACATTCTCGCACAACCCCCTCGGCGTAATGCCACAAACGCCAGCGAGGGAAGATGTCGCGGAATCACTTTTCGAGAAAACATTTCCAGCCCCTCCCCCCCCCCCCCCCCCCCACCCGGCTCCCCAAAATTGGCCAATACGCATATGTCCTGTACTCATTATGTCTAAAATATCAGACTGTTACGACATAAAACGTCATCTTAATGCGACCCTTGGCCAATGTTGATCGTTTAAATCCCTGGAATATTGAACCATGATACCACGTGGGCCCATGGCATGCTACAGATCGAAAAAAAATATGTGAAGCATAACTGGCCATTAGGGCAACTAGGGATTAGGGGCGGTCACAACTATGCGGACATTGGAATGACTGATGGTGTGGCTATTTGTTGGTGCTGTTCAGCCGTTGTCGTTATTTGTGGAAGCTGAAGTGAATGCTAATCGATTGCCATAATAGATAGCTACATTTCAGTGCAGATAATGATGTGTGGCTAACATCGGAAAAGTATAAAAATTACATTTGTAGCCAGAATCGGTGATCAAGATTGGAATTTCACCGAGGATCAGAGGGCGTTTTCTGCCACTTAATCACAAATACTGACCACTTCTGGCCTGCTACGATCAACAATCATGTCTAGCATTACATACTTAAATGTGAAGAAGATAACCTGTTCCGTCTGTCTGTGATTTCTATCAAAACTTGGGATTTAAAAACTGCGCTCAGCCAACCTTGTGTGTTAAAATAAAATTTCACCGCCTCGCGTTCCGAAATTTCCGGTTAATTGAAGCGTCCGCTTTTCCACTGTGAAATTCCGTTTCCAAACATCTCTTCATTTTTCATCACATAAAAAAAATTCTGCGCATTGTTTTGTCTGTGTAAACTTAATATCCAGTTGAAGGGAGCTAACTCTATTTTCTCTTGCTGTACCGTTCAAAAGAAAAAGAGAACATGGAAGTAAGATTTGGTTTGTCGCGTTGTTTTAGAAATAAACCATGCAATTTTTGCCTGTGTTTAAATTTTCAAGAATTGGGTTCAACAATCGGCCTGCATCTCGTTTCGATACAACATAATGGCGACGAATATGATGAAAACTACTTTCGCTCATCCTTCTACAGATTATTAAGATTTATTTATTTAAAATACATCTTAAATTTTAAGTGCCGAAAATGAACATTCCATTCCCTGCATTTTTTTCCGGCTCTGGGCAAACCAACATACCCCTGGGATGAAAATCTAGTGAATTCAGAGATTCTCGGAAAAGTGCGTTACTTCTCCATTGCTTCGGTCCCGAAGAAGAATCAATTTTCTACACATTCTCCAGCTTCAGTCGGAGATTCTTTTGAAAATAGCATGGAATTGCTTGATAAACATTTTTCTCGTTATTATTACCACTTTAGCAGGCGTTCTCTACTATATTAACAGAGTTTAGTGGGACGGTAAAACTCACAATGTTATGCAACCGAAAGCGATCGGCGGGTCTTAATGAAAAAGAAAATTCATTAACAGCCTGCGCCCGCTTCCGGTATTGGTAAAAATAGTGTAATTCCCAAGTGTATGATTTGTATTTTACCTTTCAAAATTATTGTTGATTATTTTGGTATTCCAACTTCCGTGTCTGGTTAATCCATTCTAGATTAAGGAATTTCATTGGTAGTTACCATCAGCTGCTTTTACGCAATTCTATTAGTCCACAACAAATATTATAACCAATGATATTTACACCCATAATTCCGCGGTATTTTTGCCTATAAAAGAAGCTGTTTGCTTCAGTTTCATTGCCCTATTCGTCCTGCGGCGATAAAGCTTAGATTTAGCTGTGCTGCGAGACAATTACAAACCTTTAAGGTTCGTAAAGTTTTTGCCGTAAGGCATTCTGCTCTACTGACCATGTGGTAGTTCACCACTACCAGGGTACACTCGTTTCGAGCGTCCGATTTGGTTGGCGAACAGCAGAACACCACCCCTGATTCGGAGGCGTGATATTCGTACCCGATGTCACTCCTTTCAATAAGGGACGATTTTCTGTTGCGCTTTGCACAGTGCCCTCATTGTGGGTGGAATAAAAGTTGGCCGTAGGTATAGGGACCGTGGTTTTGAAATTTTGAGCATTATTTTCCTTATTTTGTTATTTTTATGTTGAGCCACGTTTGTGTTGTTATTAAATAAACCACGTTAAATTTAAAAGCTTCCATTTTTTTTATTAGTTTGAAATGCAGAATTCAGTCTCAAGTGAAGGGTAAAGAGTTCCTTGTTTCTTCAGCACCAAGTGGGTTTGGACCTGAGAAAGTGAATAAAGAGTTACCTCTTCGGAACCGATATAAGCGTGGTGTCTTAGTGTTGGGTTCCCATGTTTTTTTGTACCTAGTGAACTCGGCCCAACTGAATTTCTAAGGGACATCATGACATTTTTGATCTGAGGCAGATTGAAATTATTAGTTTGGGTTCCCATGTTTGTTTGTACCTAGTGAACTCGGCCCAACTGAATTTCTAAGGGACATCATGACATTTTTAATCTGAGGCAGATGGAAAGTATTAGTTTTGGGTGCCTATGTTATTTTGTGCTAGGTGGTTCGGCCCAGGTGAATTTGTAGTTAGTTTTGGGTGTAAAATCCACGCCAGATCCTTACGAATCTGATTAAACCGGCATTTCGACTTATAGGTGGTTTGGCCCCTGATACCGGTTACAATAGTAATAACACGATTTTGTCAAGAGTCCCTGTTTATTAACGTCCCTTGAGGACTTAATATAGCACTCTGACTTATTAACGGCCCTCGACTTCGTTCGTCTCGGGCCGGTAATAAATCCTCTGGCTGTTATTAATTCCTCTCGGGCCGTTAATAAAGCGTGACGCCCTCCAAATTCGTGTTATTCTTATATTAACGTGAGTGCCGAACGTTATCGTTTCCTTTACCGCAACCAATTGCTTGCTGAGACCGTTGAAGACTTTGTAACAGCACTAATTGTAAAATGTGAATACAGTCAGTCGGCTTTTGACATGATCCGTGATCAAATCATGGAGAAAACGAATGAACCGAGAATACGTGAACGACTTTTAATTGAACTAATCTAACTCTTGCAGATGCTATCACAATAGCAAAGCAGATAGAAATGGGAATATCTGAATCCAAATATTTTACTGGGAAGAATCGTGATTTCCAGTTACTCATGCATCTGCACAGGCTCACACATCCAATCCTGATGTTAATTAATAAGCTAAACTTTCGTTAGAAATAGAGATTCAGATCATGTTCGAAACATGACCATTTTGAGTCGGTAAGCAAATCGAAAGCACGTGTACACCAGCTCGTTGAGGGCATTAGGTAATCTTAGAATCAGGAATTTGACAACCCTCTTATACCATAGATACCCAGTTTGTTTTTTTTTTCAAGTGGAATTGAGTGATTTGTGGTATCAAAGGCTTTGGAAAAGTCTAGAAACACCGAGAGTGAGCAAACCCTTGTTGATTTATCATTAACATTATTTATGAGTCGAAAGATAGGGTGAACAGTGGAGTCCCATTCTGAATCCAAACTGATACTTATATATACTATTAAAAAAAGTAGGGGATATCCAAACTGATGTTGATATTTTCGGAAAATGGTATTGGATACGCTTGATTGGACACGTCAATATCTCACTCAGTTTAGTGTGGATCATGAATGTCACCGGCTCACGAAAACTTCGTGCAGTTTTTTCGCACTTGCTCCGCGTTAATGTCTGCGAGGTACTTTTGGAAATTTTCATTTATACCAGGCGAACTTTTTCGGAGGCCTCATCGTTCTTCTCTTGGTATAAACTCGATCATCAATAGTTTCTGGTCGAAACGTAACTTTTGAGGTATGTGAAGACTGACTCGTGACGAACGTTTACGTGCCATTGGCATGTTGGAAGCTAGCAACAGACAGACTGCAGTGGATCAAATTCTCAATGTTACTCAATCGGTGATAAGCAGGTTGTGGTCACGCTACCGTCAGACAGGCAATGTTGATGACAGATGTCGGTCAGGTCGTCCAAGGGCGACAACTGCTACCAGGATCGTTTCATCCGAACTACAGCATTATGTAACCGCCATCAAAGTGCCTCAGAAATTAGACAGCAGCTGCATCGAGCGACAGATGTGCGAGTCAGTAGTCAGACTATCCGAAATCACCTACACAGCTGGAATTTGTACGCTCGACGACCTCGAATAATTCCACGTTTGACAATATCACATCACAGCAAGGTGTAATTGGTGGGGAGCACGACAGCGCTGGGACAATCGTCGGTAGCAACGCCATGTTTTCCGGTGAATCGAGGTTCACTCTTGACTTCCACGACAGGCGAAACAGAGTGTGGCGGCGGAACGAAGGATACCCTGATGTAACCGTTAGGCAGCACGATCGTTTTGGTGGTGGATCGGTTATGGTGTGGGAAGGCATAACCATGACAAGCAGAACAGCATTACATGTCATCCAAGCGCGTGTCACAGGGCAGTACTACTGTGACACCATGTTACCAGCTCATGTGGTTCCATTGGCGCGACGTCACAGCCGTCGATTCATTTTCCAAGATGACAATGAAAGAGAACACAGGGCCCGTGTCACTACAAATTTCCTCCAGGAGCAGAGCATCACTACACTGCCTTGGCCAGCACTAAGTCCAAACCTTTCACCAATCGAGCACCTCTGGGATATGCTTGGCAGGCGCGTACGACAACGCCAACAGCCCCGTACCAGTAACCAATGTCCAGGAACTCGCCGCTGCACTGCAGAAAGAATGGAATATCAGTCAAGCTGATATTGGACGTTTGGTGAGGAGTATACCACATCGAATCTGTACTTGTCTCGCGAACCGAGGAGGATTTACAAGGTACCGAGGTCTTGGACTGCGTGAATGTGGTAAATTCTCTGACTGACCGTCCATGTCTTCTACGGCTCAGTGCGTGGAATGTGTGCTTGCCAGGCACCCACAAAAGCTGAAATCATTCACCTGATGTCACAGTGCAATGTCTCAAATGTCTTTTTGATGAAAATATAAATATATTTCTTCATATATCTCACCTTTATCAAATATCCCCTACTTTTTTAAAAGTATATGATGTTTTGTTCCTCTTTGAAAGTATTTAACCGTGTTGCGTACATTACTTTGTCTTGTATTTTGGAGAATATGGGAAGGGTACCAGTGGGCGGTAGTTAGTGAATAGGCTTAGCTGTGGGTCTCTGGATTTAAACATGGGTATAATTTCGGCTATTTTCATTTTGTTGGACACTGTACCTTTAACAAAAGATAAGTTGATTATATGAGACAATGAACCTACCCCCTGAAGTATTATCTCCTTTAATAATTTTATGGACATACCGTCGCTTTCTCTACTCGATTTAGTGCCCCTCAGTTTATGAGCTCAAAAAATTTCTTCTTGTTCTTTAGTTAGGCTTACAAAAATGACTGTATTGTTATCATTGCGGTCTTTCCAATATGTGCAAAAAAGGCATTACATCCGTCAGCGATTCTTTTCGAGTTCGTTAATTCCGTGTCGTATTTTCATCTACGATTAACGAAGGTGTGTGTGTGGGGGGGGGGGGGGGGGGGGGGGCAGGGGCAAGGAGTATTTGACTTACATATGGCCTTTCGTGGGATTTTCCATGTCTTTTTAAAATTATATTTATTTTCCAGTAATATCTTGTCATAATAATCTGCTTTACAGATCCGTTTCATGCGACTGGATTTATGTCAAAATTACTTTGAGTGGTTGGGGGTTGAATTCTATGACATACAATTTATCTTCTCTCCTATATATGGGCTACACATTCTCAATCACCGCCGCTTTTAACCCACTCCGGTAGTACAGTGTAATTAGGTCAAAGTACCAGTCTGAAGACCGATTTTTCGTTTTTTTGGTGTAGTGTAAAAAAAAAAAAATTTTTTTCGTCTCAAAATTGAACAAAACACATAAAAAATAAGGACAAACATTTCAGGATTTTGGTCGAAAAGTCAGAACCGGAGTGGTAGTTCTCCAGCCATCAGAAGCTAAGTGAAACAAAACCTTATTCCCATGGGGTGGGGAAAGGTTTAAGGAGACCGTGAATGTTGCCATTTGAATCACGGAAGCCTTATACGAGTCAAGAACGCCGAGTATTCTCATGCCAAAAAGAGGGTGTACGGACCGTTGAGAGGCCGAGAGTGTACTTTTGGCGACCGCCCGAAGGCAAACGCAACAAAATTGTGCTTCCAAACTACGGGGAATCTTTTTACCTATATATGCTCTACACATTCGCAATCACCGCCGCTTTTAACCCACTCCGGTAGTACAGTATAATTAGGACAAAGTACCAGTCTGAAGACCAATTTTCGTTTTTTTGGTGGTGTAGTGTAAAAAAAAAAAAAAATTTTTTTTCGTCTCAAAATTGAACAAAACACGTAAAAAACAAAAACAAACATTTCCGAATTTTGGTCGAAAATTTCGGAAGTCCGAACCGGACCGAAAATTTTCAGTGTAAAAAAAAAATTTTTTTTTCGTCTCAAAATTGAACAAAACATAAAAAACGAAAAAAAAAATTTCGATTTTTTGGCCGCCATTTTGGATTAACGAAAAATCGAAACGAATTTTTTTCGATTTTTTTTATAAAGCGGTATTATTTCCTTCAATTTGGAACCCTTTTAGAGGGCTCTTTATATTTAAATCTCGATATTTCAATCCAAAATGGCCGATTTTTTAGATAACTTTCCGTTTTGTGAAAAATTTTGGCAGAAAACATAAAAAATGGAAAAAAATACTGATTATATTTGTTTTAGACAAGAGTAATTCTGACAAGTTTGTCAAAAAATTAAGTCGATAGCTCTTTTCTTTCATGAGATATTGGCCTACGATGCTTTGGCCGTTTTGGGGCGTTTTTGCCCACCAAGAAACATTTTCCCTCAAATACTGATGGTTTTATTTATTAGAACTCATGGCCGTCATTGATCGTGCAAAGTTTGAAAAAAATCTTAAAGACCGTTTTCGAGAAAACTCTTTCCCCGATGTGTTGGAAAAACAAACAAAAAAACAAAAAAAAAAAAGAACTAGATGAAGTGATTGTGCCCGCACAATACACAGGATTTTCCTCCTATTTTTCGTCTCAAAATTGAGAAGAACGCAGAAAAATGGATTTTTGATGAGCCTATTAACACATTGACGGTCGACGATATAATGTCAAGATTTTTTTTACAGAAACCCTGTTGTTTGATGTAAATCACTGGGGTCTTCTCGTTTGACCAGCAGCTATTGTTCAGGAGAGAAGTGTGATAACTACCATGATGTTTGGAAGGTTGTTGTCGAGTTTCGGGGGTTAGTACAGAAAAATTTGCGGAGGGGGTAATGTCCAGAGGGTCATAGACTCCTAGTAAGGACAAAGTCTACCCGAGAATATTTTGCAAAGTTCAGTACTCTTAAGATTCAATCTGAGCAGTTGTAGCATGTGCTGCCCTATATTGGAGAGCATTTGTGGGGGCTCTAAGTTGTATGAAATTGCACTGGGTCAATTTTTTTTTTTTTTGGGGGGGGGGGGGGGGGGCATTTAGGGAACTTGCCCCCCCCCCCCCCTTAATTCCGTGGCTATACTACTGAATCAAAACAGCAGCAATGTCGGCAGGATCTCTATGCAGTATGCCCGCTCCCAGAGGTCGCATCTAATGAAATTCTGTACTGACCACCAAGGCTCCATACATTGGAACAACCATAGACATTTCAAACTGCGTGTTATACTATGTCGACCTCATTAAATGTCAACGAGTGGACGATATTTGGCAGTAAATCCATGTCACTTGTAATTCCCATTCAGAAGTATAATTCCAGGCCTTCGTGGTGCTGTATTACTTTTGGCTTCCATGTCAGAATGTTAGGAAGCAAATGGGTTTTTGCAGGTAGGTAATTGTCCGGATATTTCCTGTAATCAAAGTTTCAATGATTTTTCACTCAAAACGTAAAATGACACTGAACGCTTACCCTGTATAATCTAAAAGCGCATATTTTTTCTGAATATAACTGTTCTCTGTCATAAATGCATGTATTTAGATCCGAGTGCCAGCATGTCTCAATGTGACAGACACAAATTGTCATTACGCCGTGTTGAGCAGTGCAGAGGCTTCTTACCACGTGAAGTGAATGACAGTGCGTTTTTGAAACAGATGGCTTTGGCAAGAGAATGGTGATGAGTACTCTCCCTTGATGTGCAGAGCTTTGTTTTCAGCATCGGATTCCAAGTTTCCTTTCTTGCCTTCACAATTCCGTTTTTTGAAACGTTTTGTTTTCTAAATAACAGCATATCAAAATATTTCTTTATTGAGTAAAAATTCTTCCAATATATTTACCACTATGTATTGTTCTTTGGGGGGGGGGGGGGGGGGCAAATTTCTTGCCGGTACCCAAGGTAAACTATTTGATATTTGTGGGACATCACTATTCACTGGATTGGCAAAGCTCAACTAACTTCGTGTCAACTCAAGAAAGTCGCCCGCTTTTAATGAATTAAGGTGGAACAAAAATGGCCCACCTGGACCCATTTTAGGCGGAACATTATGGCCCTCCTGCCATTCTGACAATGACAAACATGGATTTGTATGACCACAACATGTGTAGGCCTAAAATCAAGATTACCCAATCATGTATTCTGTTGTCACTTTAGGGGAATTCCACCAGACATTGGTCATATTTCCCCAACCCTTCCTGTTGCTTCTTATCTACATGTACGTCGCAGGGTAGATGAATAATTCTCAGTTATTTATCTATGCCGTGAGCTCTTATGGTGAAAGCCTGAAATTGAAACGCGGGTACCAGAAGGCAACTTCCCCGGCCCGAAGTCAGCATTATTTAAAAATTCGACATGGGTGGGGGGAGGGGACAATTCTGTACCTAAGGCTAATTCGAACTTGGACCCAAAGTCCGTAATATATTGGGCATACCCAAAATGCACAGCCCCGCCGAGGTGAGGGAGGGTATTGGAGGGGGTCCCCCCTTCCCGATTTTTTTTAATAAGAGTCTCTGATAACTATTCTAGAGCCTCATAATGCCTCATTTGAGGATTGTCATGGTTCTGCGTTTAGTCAACGGTTAACACAATAGGCCTGCTTTTTAAGCGAACGATCTTTTGGTTCGCCTGGAGGTCGCCTGAATTGAAAAATACGCGAACGAAAAATGGGTTGCTTCGAAATCCTCGACGGTTCGCGCAAAGTTTTTGATGGTTCGCGTAAATATTGTTTGTAACGATGAGCCGTACACGTGTGAGAATTGTTCCAAATCGCTTCGTGGATTGCCGCAAAAATTTGATACAGTCCGATTCGGTAATGACAGCCAGGCTAATTAGGGATGTGTCGCTATGTAATGTCTACACAGTTAGTAACAATCTGGCAATACCGTCGGAATTGCCACCGTCATCAAATTCAATGAGGACGGGGGAGGGGATGAGTAGCTGGAGTCATATTCCCATAAAAAATAACAGACTCTCAGTGTTCTACTTTCGATTTCAGTTTAGGATACAAAATACCATGTAACATTTTGAACAACGTTCACTGAAATTGAGGTCGCCGGGTGCAAAATGATCAAGGTTTTTCAGACGTCTTTCCTGGCTTGGACGCCAGAGTCTGTAGAGTCTAATCTAATGCGTGTTTGCCTTGGGTGGGGGTTGGGCAGTCGCGTCGGATAGTTTTACTGGTGGAGGAAGAGCCTCAACTTCCAAATTCTGAATAACGGCCACTTTAACCCGTCTCGTAGTACAGTTTTGTCAGGTCAAAGTGGTGATCTAAAAAAAAAGTTTGTTTTTTGATCAAAAATTTTCAGTCCAAACCGGACCAAAAAATTTCCAGGTAAAAAAAAAATTGTTTTCGTCTCAAAATTGAACAAAACACATAAAAAACAGAAACAAAAATTTCCGAATTTTGGTCTTAAAGTCCGAACCGGAGTGGTAGTTCTCCAGCCATCAGAAGCCAAGTGAAATAAAACCCTATTCCCATTTGGTGAGGAAAGGTTTAAAGATACCGTGAATCTTGCCATTTCAATCACGGAAGCCTTATACGATTCAAGAACGCCGAGTATTCTCATGCCGAAAAGAGGGTGTACGGACCGTTGAGAGGCCGAGAGTGTATTTTGGCGACCCAACAAAATTGTACTTCCAAACTACGGGGAATATTTTTACCTGTATACGGGCTACACATTCTCAATCACCACCGCTTTTAACCCACTCCGGTAGTACAGTATAATTAGGTCAAAGTACCAGTCTGAAGACCGATTTTTCGTTTTTTGGTGTAGTGCAAAAAAAAATAATTTTTTTTCTTCTCAAAAGTGAACAAAATACATAAAAAACAAAAACAAAAATTTCCGGATTTTGGTCGAAAAGTCCGAACCGGAGTGGTAGTTCTCCAGCCATCAGAAGCCAAGTGAAATAAAACCTTATTCCCATGGGGTGGGGAAAGGTTTAAACAGACCGTGAATGATACCATATGAATCACGAAATTCATATACGAGTCAAGAACGCCGAGTATTCGCATGCCAAAAAGAGGGTGTACGGACCGTTGAGAGGCCGAGAGTGTACTTTTGGCGACCGCCTGAAGGCAAACGCAACAAAATTGTGCTTCCAAACTATGGGGAATCTTTTTACCTATATATGCGCTACACATCTGCAATCACCGCCGCTTTTTACCCACTCCGGTAGTACAGTATAATTAGGTCAAAGTACCAGTCTGAAGACCAATTTTCGTTTCTTGGTTGTGGTGTGTAAAAAAAAATTTTTTTTTTTTCGTCTCAAAATTGAACAAAACACATAAAAAAACAAAAACAAAAATTTCCGAATTTTGGTCGACAATTTCGGAAGTTCGAACCGGACCGAAAATTTTCAGTGCAAAAAAATTTTTTTTTTTTCGTCTCAAAATTGAACAAAACACATGAAAAACGAAAAAAAAAAATTTCGATTTTTTGGCCGCCATTTTGGATTAACGAAAAATCGAAACGAAATTCTTTCGATTTTTTTTATAAAGCGGTATTATTTCCTTCAATTTGGAACCCTTTTAGAGGGCTCTTTATATTTAAATCTCGATATTTAAATCCAAAATGGCCGATTTTTGAGATAACTTTCCGTTTTGTGAAAACTTTTGGCAAAAAACATAAAAAATGGAAAAAAATACCGATTATATTTGTTTTAGACAAGAGTAATTCTGACAAGTCTGTCAAAAAATTAAGTCGATAGCTTTTTTCTTTCATGAGATATTGGCCTACGAAGCTTTGGGCGTTTTTGGGCGTTTTTGCCCACCAAGAAACATTTTCCCCCAAATACTGATGGTTTTATTTATTAGGACTCATGGCCGTCATTGATAGTTTTTATTTATGAGAAATAATGAATCTAGACATAATAAAGTAAAAAAAAAACAAATTTTTTTTCAATTTTTGGTCACAGTGTCCCGAAGCCATGTTTGACTGCTAGCGGAAGCCAAATTAAGAACAACTCCATTTCCAAAAGATGATAACTGTTCATGTACACTGTGACTTCAACATTTCTACCCTTAGAAGCTTTCAAATCGTCCCACTTGTTGAGTACTGTGACGGCAAAGTAGCCCAGTGGAAACAAAAAATTCCTACTTTTGGTCGAAAATTTAAGTCCAAACCGAAAATTTTTTTATGTGCAAAAAAATTTTTTTTTTCGTCTCCAAATGGCCTGAAACACATAAATAACCGAAAATAAAAATTCGATTTTTCGGCCGCCATTTTGGATTACCGAAAAATCGAAACGAAATTCTTTCGATTTTTTTTATAAAGCGGTATTACTTCCTTCAATTTGGAACCCTTTTAGAGGGCTTGTTGTATTTAAATCTCGATATTTCAATCCAAAATGGCCGATTTTTGAGATAACTTTCCGTTTTGTGAAAAATTTTGGCAGAAAACATAAAAAATGGAAAAAATACCGATTATATTTGTTTTAGACAAGAGGAATTCTGACAAGTCTGTCAAAAAATTAAGTCGATAGCTTTTTTCTTTCATGAGATATTGGCCTACGAAGCTTTGGGCGTTTTTGGGCGTTTTTGCCCACCAAGAAACATTTTCCCCCAAATACTGATGGTTTTATTTATTAGGACTCATGGCCGTCATTGATAGTTTTTATTTATGAGAAATAATGAATTAAGAACAACTCCATTTCCAAAAGATGATAACTGTTCATGTACACTGTGACTTCAACATTTCTACCCTTAGAAGCTTTCAAATCGTCCCACTTTTTGAGTACTGTGACGGCAAAGTAGCCCGGTGGAAACAAAAAATTCCGACTTTTGGTCGAAAATTTGTAAGTCCAAACCGAAAATTTTTCTGGTGCAAAAAAATTTTCTTTTTCGTCTCCAAATGGCCTGAAACACATAAATAACCGAAAATAAAAATTCGATTTCTCGGCCGCCATTTTGGATTACCGAAAAATCGAAACGAAATTCTTTCGATTTTTTTTATAAAGCGGTATTACTTCCTTCAATTTGGAACCCTTTTAGAGGGCTCGTTGTATTTAAATCTCGATATTTCAATCCAAAATGGCCGATTTTTGAGATAACTTTCCGTTTTGTGAAAAATTTTGGCAGAAAACATAAAAAATGGAAAAAAATACCGATTATATTTGTTTTAAACAAGAGTAATTCTGACAAGTCTGTCAAAAAATTAAGTCGATAGCTTTTTTCTTTCATGAGATATTGGCCTACGAAGCTTTGGGCGTTTTTGGGCGTTTTTGCCCACCAAGAAACATTTTCCCCCAAATACTGATGGTTTTATTTATTAGAACTCATGGCCGTCATTGATGGTGCAAAGTTTGAAAAAAATCTTAAAGACCGTTTTCGAGAAAACTCTTTCCCCGATGTGTTGGAAAAACAAAAAAAAAAAAAAAAAAAAAAAAAAAAAAAAAAAAGAATAATAATCTTGGCAATAACAAATAGATTTTCCTTTCAGGAAAATCCAAATAATAATCTTGGCAATAACAAATGGATTTTCCTTTCAGGAAAATCCAAATGAGCACATGCTATTGTATGGTCCCTTGTTTTTGTAGCAACGGCTTCCTGCACTCAGCCCGTCAAAAAGGTACAACTCAGAAAAAAACCCGTAAAATATAGTACTATAATGATCGGCGTAATATAGCATTACTGATGAAAGAGGCCTCCTAGAAATGTTAGTACTCAGCTCGCTTGTGCCCTATAGTGTGATATATGCGGTGTCCGCGGGCCCCATGTACGGATCGAGCTTCGCTCGCACCAGACATGGAGGCCGGCGGTGACTGGTATGTCTGGGTGGTTCACCGGCGGACTGTTTTAGCCGATACTGAAGTCAATTATACACAAGGACAACATACTTCGATGTGTGTATTATGGTGTGTGTGAGAGAGAGGGAGTGGCGTGGAATGTGTGTGTGTGATTGAATGATGGTGATCGTGTGTTTGGGTGTTAAGGATACGAGTGTCGAGTGTATGACCGCATTAAAATAGAGACCTATCAGTTTTGCACATGACATCCCAGAGCTCTCGTCTTGTACCAGACTGGCGCACTATCTGAACTTTCGGGTAAGGCGATACGAATGCCTTGCCATTTTCGCGTGCAAATGTTCTGGCATAAGGCGAGAAGTCCGACTCGGGTCGATGCCACGTGGGCTTAGATATATTAGGCACACTACATGCTCAGAACCCAATCAAATGCCAGTAATTGCATAAAGTGCACCCCCCTTAGATCTTCCATTATATATTGACGTCCCTTTTCCGCACACAAGTTGACCAATATTAAGAGAAGGTTGGGCGGGGCGTACACTTGTTTTAGCGATCCATTATGTGCATGTATGAGTGTCGGTGGTGAGATCGAGGGCGATAGTGAGAGGGCGAGAGAGAGAGAGAGAGAGAGAGAGAGAGAGAGAGAGAGAGATAAAATTGTTCATCTATTGTTTTTGTGGATGCATTGATACGTTCACCATCGTGGCCATGTTGCATATTAGCTTTATTGTTCTTATTTTTATGTATTTAACTGTAATCCCATTCACTTGGGCTACACAGGAGTTGAATAAACTGAAAAAAACTGCTGAACAGCACCAACAAATAGTCACAACATCAGTCATACAAATGTCCGCACAGTTGTAAATTTTTTATTCCATAGTTGCTAATTGTCTGTCCGCATAGTTGTCAGTCGGCATAAATATCGCTGTAATGTTGGTCATCTCACGTCGACCCGACATAGGCTCTTAAGCTATCATGGGATATCATGAGTATCATAGGACAGGCGCCTCTGACCTCAGACGAATTAAATGGGGACTAGTTAATTATATTAAAATCTATATAAATGATCAATGCAGGCGTTTAATATCAGCTCAGAACATTGTGCACAAATTGGCATATTGAGATATTGGGGCATTTCATAAAAACACACATTTCATACAAGACGTTTCGCAGACAAGTCATTTCCTAAAATTACCATTCCACAGACATCTACTGGTCATTTCGTACAAATAAAACAATGCACGTTTCGTCGTAGACATCATCTGGTGAAAAGAGGTAACTGCTTTGGGTTCCGATCACACTACTCTCATTGGGGTTCAGTGATGAAGGACGACTCCCAGACATCATCTGGTGAGGAGGGGGTAATCTCCTTGGGTTCCGATGACAGCACTCTTATTGGGATGTAGTGAGGAAGAACGTTTCGTAGACATATTCTGATCAGGAGTTAGGTGTGTGTGTGTGTGTGGGGGGTGGGGGGGTGGGGGGTTGGGGGGGTAATACTCTCAGAACGTTGTTGCTACCTCCACAACGCTCATTTTCGTTTTGTGCAGACAAGTTTAAATATCTCCCGTCCCAGTCAAATCACCGGGAAATATACTAACTTGTTTGAATGAACTGAATCTGAGCGTGTAGGCAGTCACGGTGTCTTGTCTGTGAACAAGTTTTTTTCTATGAAGCGTCTAAAACCACTTATTTAATCATTTAACTGTTTTAATCGTTCTTTCGTTTACAGGTGGTATATCCTAATGGAATAATGAAGAAGGCACCCACAAATAAATGCGAATTCAAGTGCTTCTCCACTTCGATACCCTCGCAGATGATGCGCATCATCCAAGCCGCGCGATGGCGAGTTGTGGGAGAGTATGAGAGGCGTGCCCCCTTCTACTTGCTGCCCCCCCCCCCGGAAAAAACGCCAGTTCTCAGCGATTCTGAGGCTGCTGTAGCCGAGTCACCAGGCAGCTGGATGTATAAATTGCAAGATTACAACCACACGACCCAGCCATGTTAATAAAAGCGTCATTGATTGATTGACGTTGGAGGTGACCATAAATAAATTCAAGGGATGCAGACGCTGTAATCTTAGCCTGACGTCAAATCGTTTTCGTTCGGGCATGCGTAATCGTTCGGAAGGGTCCCAAGTCGAATTTCTGTACCATGTGTTGCCATAGCTCCGGCAAAAATAGGGGCGCTTCCGATGGGCAGCCACCCCACCCCCCCCCCCCCCACATTTTTTCCGGAGCTATGTAAAAACATTGTACAGAAATTCGACTCAGGGCTCACCCCCCCCCCAACCCAACACACCACCACCATCACATCACCATCATACACACACGATTCGAGAATAAGGCCTAAAAAGCCATTTATTCGCCCCACCCCCACCCCCCTCTCCACACACACACACCCTTCTAGCTGATGGGCAAATTTGATGAAAGAATTATGAATACTGCCCGAAAAATTTGATTTTCACAATCCTTATGAAACATTTTGTCCAAATTCAGCCAGCTAAACCTGGCTACATCCCACAATTTAAGTGATCGATTTCCTCATCAATGACAACGTCTGACAAGCAGCTATAGTGAGTGAAGCTCTAGAAGCGGTCTCAGACCATCACATTTTCAAAGTTTTACTGGGGAGGCCTGTTGAACTCCATCCGGGGGAGGGGCACATTCTCGCACAACCCCCTCGGCGTAACGCCACAAACGCCAGCGAGAGAAGATGTCGCGGAATCACTTTTCGAGAAAACATTTCCAGCCCCTCCCCCCCCCCCCCACCCGGCTCCCCAAAATTGGCCAATACGCATATGTCCTGTACTCATTATGTCTAAAATATCAGACTGTTACGACATAAAACGTCATCTTAATGCGACCCTTGGCCAATGTTGATCGTTTAAATCCCTGGAATATTGAACCATGATACCACGTGGGCCCATGGCATGCTACAGATCGAAAAAAAATATGTGAAGCATAACTGGCCATTAGGGCAACTAGGGATTAGGGGCGGTCACAACTATGCGGACATTGAAATGACTGATGGTGTGGCTATTTGTTGGTGCTGTTCAGCCGTTGTCGTTATTTGTGGAAGCTATAGTGAATGCTAATCGATTGCCATAATAGATAGCTACATTTCAGTGCAGATAATGATGTGTGGCTAACATCGGAAAAGTATAAAAATGACATTTGTAGCCAGGATCGGTGATCAAGATTGGAATTTCACCGAGGATCAGAGGGCGTTTTCTGCCACTTAATCACAAATACTGACCACTTCTGGCCTGCTACGATCAACAATCATGTCTAGCATTACATACTTAAATGTGAAGAAGATAACCCGTTCCGTCTGTCTGTGATTTCTATCAAAACTTGGGATTTAAAAACTGCGCTCAGCCAACCTTGTGTGTTAAAATAAAATTTCACCGCCTCGCGTTCCGAAATTTCCGGTTAATTGAAGCGTCCGCTTTTCCACTGTGAAATTCCGTTTCCAAACATCTCTTCATTTTTCATCACATAAAAAAAATTCTGTGCATTGTTTTGTCTGTGTAAACTTAATATCCAGTTGAAGGGAGCTAACTCTATTTTCTCTTGCTGTACCGTTCAAAAGAAAAAGAGAACATGGAAGTAAGATTTGGTTTGTCGCGTTGTTTTAGAAATAAACCATGCAATTTTTGCCTGTGTTTAAATTTTCAAGAATTGGGTTCAACAATCGGCCTGCATCTCGTTTCGATACAACATAATGGCGACGAATATGATGAAAACTACTTTTGCTCATCCTTCTACAGATTATTAAGATTTATTTATTTAAAATACATCTTAAATTTTAAGTGCCGAAAATGAACATTCCATTCCCTGCATTTTTTTCCGGCTCCGGGCAAACCAACATACCCCTGGGATGAAAATCTAGTGAATTCAGAGATTCTCGGAAGAAAAGTGCGTTACTTCTCCATTGCTTCGGTCCCGAAGAAGAATCAATTTTCTACACATTCTCCAGCTTCAGTCGGAGATTCTTTTGAAAATAGCATGGAATTGCTTGATAAACATTTTTCTCGTTATTATTACCACTTTAGCAGGCGTTCTCTACTATATTAACAGAGTTTAGTGGGACGGTAAAACTCACAATGTTATGCAACCGAAAGCGATCGGCGGGTCTTAATGAAAAAGAAAATTCATTAACAGCCCGCGCCCGCTTCCGGTATTGGTAAAAATAGTGTAATTCCCAAGTGTATGATTTGTATTTTACCTTTCAAAATTATTGTTGATTATTTTGGTATTCCAACTTCCGTGTCTGGTTAATCCATTCTAGATTAAGGAATTTCATTGGTAGTTACCATCAGCTGCTTTTACGCAATTCTATTAGTCCACAACAAATATTATAACCAATGATATTTACACCCATAATTCCGCGGTATTTTTGCCTATAAAAGAAGCTGTTTGCTTCAGTTTCATTGCCCTATTCGTCCTGCGGCGATAAAGCTTAGATTTAGCTGTGCTGCGAGACAATTACAAACCTTTAAGGTTCGTAAAGTTTTTGCCGTAAGGCATTCTGCTCTACTGACCATGTGGTAGTTCACCACTACCAGGGTACACTCGTTTCGAGCGTCCGATTTGGTTGGCGAACAGCAGAACACCACCCCTGATTCGGAGGCGTGATATTCGTACCCGATGTCACTCCTTTCAATAAGGGACGATTTTCTGTTGCGCTTTGCATAGTGCCCTCATTGTGGGTGGAATAAAAGTTGGCCGTAGGTATAGGGACCGTGGTTTTGAAATTTTGAGCATTATTTTCCTTATTTTGTTATTTTTATGTTGAGCCACGTTTGTGTTGTTATTAAATAAACCACGTTAAATTTAAAAGCTTCCATTTTTTTTATTAGTTTGAAATGCAGAATTCAGTCTCAAGTGAAGGGTAAAGAGTTCCTTGTTTCTTCAGCACCAAGTGGGTTTGGACCTGAGAAAGTGAATAAAGAGTTACCTCTTCGGAACCGATATAAGCGTGGTGTCTTAGTGTTGGGTTCCCATGTTTTTTTGTACCTAGTGAACTCGGCCCAACTGAATTTCTAAGGGACATCATGACATTTTTGATCTGAGGCAGATTGAAATTATTAGTTTGGGTTCCCATGTTTGTTTGTACCTAGTGAACTCTGCCCAACTGAATTTCTAAGGGACATCATGACATTTTTAATCTGAGGCAGATGGAAAGTATTAGTTTTGGGTGCCTATGTTATTTTGTGCTAGGTGGTTCGGCCCAGGTGAATTTGTAGTTAGTTTTGGGTGTAAAATCCACGCCAGTTCCTTACGAATCTGATTAAACCGGCATTTCGACTTATAGGTGGTTTGGCCCCTGATACCGGTTACATATTTTGGCGAGGCTACCAGGATCTGGTTTCGTTGGGTCATGGATAGGTGTGAAGGTGTTTTTGGAGAAGAAAGAGAGTATCCCTCTGTAGATAATGTAGAGTTTATTCCTAGTTGTCATGAAATATGTTCTGTAACCAATTCATTACAGCAACCCCAGATGAGTGTTGAAGTAAAACCACATAGTTTGGTTGGAAAACAATGTTTTGGTTCACTAAACTCTCCACGCTCAGCAAAGTATACAGTGGCAGGTTCTGTTGGCTCTCCTCAAATTGGTGGTTTAGGCGATAGGTGACAGAGAGCCTATCAATCTGAGCGATCTCTTTCAGCCACTGCTACTTTTTTGGATACTGAGGTAAAACAAGTTGCTATTGATAAGGGAGAGAAGGATATTTTTAACACTGGATTTTATAATGGAACCGAAAGGCTGTATTTAGGAGCTGACATAGACAGTCCATCAATCAGTCATTCGTGTCCTAATTTGAAGTTCGAACAGAGTGTGATTCCTAGTGTAAAACAGACCAATACTCTGAGTTCTGTAACTGAGATTGGGAGAGATAGCTCTTCAGGATATCTTACTTTTCCAGAAAGGAAATCTAAAGTTGATCCTTTAGTGGCCATGAGAAGGCAAGGTCTCTACCCATTACTTGAAAGGTCAAAGGTGTCTACTTCTGAAACAGGATGATTTACTACTGCACCTAGGTATGGAGTGCATTTTTGGACAGTCCATTGAGTGATACACAGACTTGTGATTTTAATCCTTATCAAAGAGCACCTTGGGATAGTAATGTAAATAGGCAGGAATTACTAGATTCACCACCCAAAGGAACATTTGAAAACCAATATTTGATTGGGAGTGACATGAATATGTCACTTAGAAGAAATATGAGTGGGTCATGTTTACCTGGTGTACAAACTACAAAGTTGTCTCCCTTCTCAAGTATGCCACTGATGGATACTCATACAGCTGATTACAGACATTTGAGGGAATCGTCACCTCTTCAAGCACGTAAGGTGGGGCAACAACATCCACTAACACATGGGAATGGAAATCCATACATTTCCCAGGGAATGGAAAGAGTAACAAATCAAAGGTGCATGACATCTGGTGAAAGGTCCAGAAGTAATTTTGGTGAGTTTTCAGAAATATTAGATAGTAATCAAGCACGTAAGGTGGGACAACAACATCCACTAACACATGGGAATGGGAATCCCTACATTTCTCAGGGAAGTGAAAGAGTAACAAATCAAAGGTGCATGACATCTGGTGAAAGGTCCAGAGGTAATTTTGGTGAGTTTTCAGAAATATTAGATAGTAATCAAGCACGTAAGGTGGGACAACAACATCCACTAACACATGGAAGTGGGGATCCATATATCTCACAGGGCATGGAAAGTGTAACAGATCAAAGGTGTATGACACCTGGAGTGAGGTCTAGAAGTAATTTAGGCGAGATTTTAACTGCGGTGGGTAGTAATCAATGGGCACCACACCAAAGTTACATTACAGAAGGTACATTTGTGGATAGATCGAATATTTGTGGGCCGCAGGAACAGTCATTACCTCGAGGACCCCTAGGTAACACCCCTTTTGGGAAAAGAGAAGATAAAGGTTATCAGAGGGCCATGAAAGAGCCACAAGCCTATGATGGTTCTTCTGATTTCCAAGATTACTTAATCCACTTCGAGCAGGTAGCTATTTGGAATGGTTGGAGTGAGTCAGAAAAAGCTCAGCAATTAATGATGTGCTTATGTGGTACTGCTCAAAAGATTTTAAGTGACCTTACTCTTAGTCAGGTGGGCAGTTATGCAGAACTAAGACAGGCTTTTCTGCAAAGATTTAAACCACCAGGCCGAGAGGTAGCTTATAGAATGGAATTTCGGAATAGGAAACGGGTGAATATGGAATCTTCTGCTGATTTCGGCCATGCTTTGAGACGTTTGGCAAATGCTGCTTTTCCAGAGCTCCCAAATTCGGCCAAGGAGTCGTATGTAATTGATCAGTTTATACATGGTCTGGGATCTTATGAAATTCGAAAGCATGTGCAGTTTAATAGACCCAAATCATTAGATGAGGCAATAACTCTGGCTGTAGAGTTCGAAGCATTTGATGGGTGTCAGTTTAAAGTTAAGAAAGAGCAAAATGAACCTGAATTTTTTATTTCGGCAGTTAAAAATAAGCAACAGGCAGAGTCTGAAATTGAAAAATTTAGTGGGGCTGTCTTGCAAACAATTAAGGAGGAATTCTCCAAATTAAGCAAACCATTGGAAGACACTTTAATAGCCTGTGGAGGTAGAAAGTCAAAGAAATGTTATAAGTGTGGTGCACCGTGGAATTTTAATCATGAGTGTTCCACTGAGGCTGAATCAGATGTGCAAATTAAATCAAAAAATGATCCCAAGAAGGAACAGTTAAAATAGACAGGGTCGAGTTTGAGCCCGAAAACTTGACCCTGCCAGAATGGAAAAAGCCAATTATTGGGCAAACAATCCAGTTAACCACAGTGCAACCCAGTTGTCTTTTTGTAAATACTTTTGTGAATAAAAAACCTTTCAAATTTCTCATAGATTCTGGGTCAGCTGTAACAATAGTGAGTAAAAATACTTTCTCAGAAATGAAAGATTTGCTTCAATCTGATTTAAAAAGTGTTCAAGTCACTTTGGTAACAGCTTCTGGTGATAATATTTCGGTTTTAGGGCAAACCTATCTCAAACTTGAAATAGGGAAGAAGTGTTATGAGCATCAAGTCATTGTAGCAGATTTAGTTGATTTACCAGGTATTATTGGAGTGGATTTCCTAACAAAATATAAAGGGGAGCTTAATTTTGACAAGAGAGTACTTGATTTGGGAGGTGATAGAATTGAAATAATTCCTCAAGTGAAATATCAATGTGCTCATGTCAGATTAAGTGAGTCTGTTACTGTGCCTCCAGATGTTGAATGTATTGTGGGTGGTTTTATTTCCAACCCAGTTGAGTTTTCGGAGGGAATGTTGGAGCCCACTTCATTAATTAATCAGAAAGGGTTGTTAATGGCCCAGAGTTTGGTAAAAACAGAAAATAATGATGTTTTGATGTCCATAGTAAATTTAACCCAAAGGAAAGTGAAAATTAATAGTAATTCTATAATTGCACAAGTTTGTCCTGTGGAGGAAGTGTTTGATCAGACCGAAGAAGCAAACAATTTTAAAGATGAAGAGTTGTCAGCTCATCTTAAGCCATTGCTTAATGGTTTGTCAGACAAACTGAACCCACAAGAGGTGGAAAAAGTTACTAGTCTCCTTATGGAATATAAGCATATTTTTGTGAGTCCTGATGGGAAATTGAGAAAAACAAATTTGGTAGAACATAAAATTGAGACAGGGCAACAAAAACCAATAAAGTTACCACCGAGAAGGGTGTCTCCTGTAAATAGGGATATGATTGAGAAGGAGGTAGATAAAGTGTTACAGGATGGAATTATTGAGCCTAGCACAAGTCCTTGGTCATCTCCGGTTGTTCTAGTTGCAAAACGGGATGGATCTATTCGTTTCTGTATTGATTATAGAAGGCTGAATTCTGTGACAAAGAAAGATGCTTTCCCGTTGAAACGAATAGACGATATCCTGGAAACACTAGGGAACTCACAATGGTTTAGTACACTGGACTTAGCTAGTGGATATTGGCAGGTTGGCATGGATGAAAGCGATAAATCAAAAACCGCCTTTGTGACCCAAAAAGGGTTATATGAGTTTAATGTTATGAGTTTTGGGCTCTGTAATGCCCCTGCCACATTTTCAAGATTGATGGATCTGGTTTTGGCAGGACTGCAGTGGTCTAAATGCTTGTGTTACTTGGACGATGTCATAGTTTATGGGTCATCTTTTGATATAGCTCTTGAAAATTTAAGATCTGTTTTTGAATGTTTCAAAAATGCTAATTTGAAATTAAAACCTAAAAAGTGTCAATTATTTGCAACCCAGGTGTCATATCTGGGTCATATAGTTTCGGACGAAGGGATCAGATGTGACCCCCAAAAAGTAGATGCTATTCAGAAATGGTTAACGCCGGGTTCAGTTTCTGAAGTGAAAAGTTTTTTAGGCTGCGCCAGTTACTACAGAAAGTTTATTCCAAATTTTGCTAGTCTTTCGTCACCTTTGAGAAGACTTACAAGAAAGAACATCAAATTTGTATGGGATGAAAATTGTGAAAAGTCTTTTAACGTTCTTAAGGAACATCTCACTACTGCTCCTATTTTGACATACCCCACAAAGGATGGTGAATTTATTTTAGATACAGACGCTAGTTTAACAGGGTTAGGTGGGGTACTATCTCAAATTCAGAATGGAGAGGAACGAGTAATCGCATATGCTAGTCATAGTCTGAATAAATCTCAGCAAAATTATTGTACAACCTACAGAGAACTTTTAAGTGTGGTTACTTTTCTCAAACATTTCAAACATTACCTATGGGGGCAAAAGTTCAAAATTCGAACTGACCATGCATCACTTGTTTGGCTTAAAAATTTCAAGGAACCTGAGGGAATGTTAGCAAGATGGATCTCAATTATTGACACTTATGACTATGAAATTCAGTACAGAAAGGGGAGTCAGCATCTGAATGCTGACGGACTTTCTCGGAAAGCCCGTAAATGTAAGCGAGCTGATTGTCCTTCCTGTGTTGAAGAGATTCCTATAAGTGTCATATCAGGTGGAGGTTTATTGGATAACTTCTCAGTAAGTGGTGAAAGTTCATCAAGTCTTGTATCTAACTGGGTAGAGTCCTGGACTCTTGAACAATTAAAGGACTGGCAAGAACAGGATCCACTGATAAAACAATTTATTTTGTTGAAGCAGGAGCATTCTTCTAAACCAGCTAAAGCAATTCTATCCAAATTTTGTCACGATGTCCGTGTCTTATGTCAGAGCTGGGAAGTGTTTGAAATGTGTAATGGTATATTGATTAGACATTGTGAAAAAAACCCACAAGGGCATTTGAACAAGCAGATTTTAGCACCATATAAACTTAGAGACAAGGTGTTTGACTTCTTGCATAAAACTAGGACTTTTGGCCATTTAGGAAGAGATAAAGTCATTGAATCAGAAAACGCTTTTATTGGGTAGGGATGACTAAAGATATAAAAAGGTGGTGCCATGAATGTAATCTTTGTCAAAGAAGGAAGCCAGGCCCTGGGAAAGGAAAATCTCATGTACAACAAGACTTAACAACTAGACCTATGGAGAGAATAGCTATAGATATTCTGGGAGGTTTACCATTAACAAGAAATGGGAATGAGTATATTATTGTTGTATGTGATTACTTTTCAAAGTGGGTGGAAGCCTTTGCAGTACCTGACCATAAAGCTTTTACTGTTGCTGATAAATTGGTTTCTGAAATGTTTGTACGTTTTGGAATTCCTCTTCAAATCCATAGTGACCAAGGGAGAGAATTTGAATCAGAATTGTTCCAGTCTATTTGCGATAAGTTGGGTATAGAAAAAACAAGAACTGCTCCATACCGTCCACAGTCAGATGGGTTGGTAGAAAGATTCAATAGAACTTTGATACAGATGTTGTCCTCCTTTGTAAATGAAAACTTGAATGATTGGGATGACTGTCTGCCATATGTACTGATGGCATACCGTTCCTCAGCTCATGATAGTACACAATGCAGTCCCAACTTAGTGATGCTGGGGAGAGAAATTGATTGTCCACTAGATTTAATGGTGGGAAGGCCTTTAGATAGTCCTGAAGATGTTTGTCAAACACATTATGCACATTGGCTGCAGAATGCATTAAGGAATTCATTTGGTTTCGTTTTTGAACATTTGCAGAGGGCAGCTTGTAGGCAAAAGAAATTTTATAACAGAGGTCTTAAACCTCGTGAATTTGTTCGTGGAGATTGGGTTTGGCGATGGTATCCTCCTGCTCTAAACAATAAACTTGGACAAGGTTGGACCGGACCCTATTTGGTAACCAAAAGACTATCAGTTGTGAATTATGAAATTCAGAAAGATTGTGAAGGACCCCTTGTAGTGGTCCACGTGGATCATTTGAAACCCTTCAGTGGTCGAGATCCTCCTGAAAGCTGGATTTCTGAAAATATTAAAGTTTCACAGAAAACTGCTGCCAAGAAAACTAAATCCAGCCTAAGTGAGGTAATCGATCTTCCCACTACCAGAGATGGGTTATCTGAAGAGGTGGACATAACAGATGATGCAGAATGTGATGTAAATAGTAGTCCTAAAAGAACAAGAAGGGGGCGAATTGTGAAACCTAGGGATATTTACTCCCCTTAACTAAAAAGAATATAAAAAAGGTCTTTCTGTGTATGAACGGAAACAAATATTCTCCTTGGTAGGCATATTAAAGCATGCTTTTTGCTGTTGCTTCCTTTGAGATTTATTTGATGTTCCTCTGATTTTTTTAGAAAAATGGATGATCCAATGCAGATAGAAGTAGAGGCAAGAGGGTTGGCAGAACTGGATAATGATATACGTCCTGTGTTCCCAGATGAAGGAATGAGTTGTCAGGTGGACGGATGTGAGAAGACAGTGTTTAAAACATTCAATCATATAAAACATCATTGGGACAGTCGTCACAGATTTAGGGAAATCATAAAGTTTCATTGTGAACTGTGCGATTTCCGTCACATACACAGAAACCAACTCCAAAGACACTATTGGAGAAGTCATAGTTTGACTAAGCAGCAGGCGAGTGAAAAGTCTACAGCCACCACTGGAGTGTTTGAAAATAACAATCAGTTTCTTGATCCAGGTGATAGACTTATGCCATGTCAGGCAGTACCAGATAGAAGGGTAGTTGTGAAGGATCAAGCAGCAGCAGAGAGACGGCGGATGGCATCTGTATCTACAACACAGACCAAGATTTTAGTTGGCAGAGTATCCAATCCCCTGGCAAGGTGTAGGAAGTTGAGGTTGCGATATCTTCTGGAGGAGAAACGTCATGCAGAAGACAGATGAAGAGGAAGTGTCAGTTTACGTCAGAACCATCGGACGCTTTGGAAGAGAAAGCAGAGAAAGAAGATTTTGAAAAGTTTAAAAGATATAATTAAATAATGCTCAATGATCTTTTTTTTATATAAAATTGTTCCCAGTTGTTCTGGCATACCATTAGCAGCATGCGTAATGTCTGTCATATTTATCATGCTGAGAGTGGCTTGCACAGAAAAACTGGTGGTATGCTCAGTAAAAAAAAAACAAAAAAAAACCTAAAACCAGCTTTTTCCCTCATTATTTTTTCTCAAGCAAGTTTTATTTTTTGCATACTGCTTCTAGTGTATATTTGGGTTTCATTAGGGAAAAATGGGGACATTTTTTATTAGGAGGGGGGAATGTAATGGATCATAATTCCCAAGTGTATGATTTGTATTTTACCTTTCAAAATTATTGTTGATTATTTTGGTATTCCAACTTCCGTGTCTGGTTAATCCATTCTAGATTAAGGAATTTCATTGGTAGTTACCATCAGCTGCTTTTACGCAATTCTATTAGTCCACAACAAATATTATAACCAATGATATTTACACCCATAATTCCGCGGTATTTTTGCCTATAAAAGAAGCTGTTTGCTTCAGTTTCATTGCCCTATTCGTCCTGCGGCGATAAAGCTTAGATTTAGCTGTGCTGCGAGACAATTACAAACCTTTAAGGGTCGTAAAGTTTTTGCCGTAAGGCATTCTGCTCTACTGACCATGTGGTAGTTCACCACTACCAGGGTACACTCGTTTCGAGCGTCCGATTTGGTTGGCAAACAGCAGAACACCACCCCTGATTCGGAGGCGTGATATTCGTACCCGATGTCACTCCTTTCAATAAGGGACGATTTTCTGTTGCGCTTTGCATAGTGCCCTCATTGTGGGTGGAATAAAAGTTGGCCGTAGGTATAGGGACCGTGGTTTTGAAATTTTGAGCATTATTTTCCTTATTTTGTTATTTTTATGTTGAGCCACGTTTGTGTTGTTATTAAATAAACCACGTTAAATTTAAAAGCTTCCATTTTTTTTATTAGTTTGAAATGCAGAATTCAGTCTCAAGTGAAGGGTAAAGAGTTCCTTGTTTCTTCAGCACCAAGTGGGTTTGGACCTGAGAAAGTGAATAAAGAGTTACCTCTTCGGAACCGATATAAGCGTGGTGTCTTAGTGTTGGGTTCCCATGTTTTTTTGTACCTAGTGAACTCGGCCCAACTGAATTTCTAAGGGACATCATGACATTTTTGATCTGAGGCAGATTGAAATTATTAGTTTGGGTTCCCATGTTTGTTTGTACCTAGTGAACTCGGCCCAACTGAATTTCTAAGGGACATCATGACATTTTTAATCTGAGGCAGATGGAAAGTATTAGTTTTGGGTGCCTATGTTATTTTGTGCTAGGTGGTTCGGCCCAGGTGAATTTGTAGTTAGTTTTGGGTGTAAAATCCACGCCAGATCCTTACGAATCTGATTAAACCGGCATTTCGACTTATAGGTGGTTTGGCCCCTGATACCGGTTACAATAGTAATAACACGATTTTGTCAAGAGTCCCTGTTTATTAACGTCCCTTGAGGACTTAATATAGCACTCTGACTTATTAACGGCCCTCGACTTCGTTCGTCTCGGGCCGGTAATAAATCCTCTGGCTGTTATTAATTCCTCTCGGGCCGTTAATAAAGCGTGACGCCCTCCAAATTCGTGTTATTCTTATATTAACGTGAGTGCCGAACGTTATCGTTTCCTTTACCGCAACCAATTGCTTGCTGAGACCGTTGAAGACTTTGTAACAGCACTAATTGTAAAATGTGAATACAGTCAGTCGGCTTTTGACATGATCTGTGATCAAATCATGGAGAAAACGAATGAACCGAGAATACGTGAATGACTTTTAATTGAACTAATCTAACTCTTGCAGATGCTATCACAATAGCAAAGCAGGTAGAAATGGGAATATCTGAATCCAAATATTTTACTGGGAAGAATCGTGATTTCCAGTTACTCATGCATCTGCACAGGCTCACACATCCAATCCTGATGTTAATTAATAAGATAAACTTTCGTTAGAAATAGAGATTCAGATCATGTTCGAAACATGACCATTTTGAGTCGGTAAGCAAATCGAAAGCACGTGTACACCAGCTCGTTGAGGGCATTAGGTAATCTTAGAATCAGGAATTTGACAACCCTCTTATACCATAGATACCCAGTTTTTTTTTTTTTTCAAGTGGAATTGAGTGATTTGTGGTATCAAAGGCTTTGGAAAAGTCTAGAAACACCGAGAGTGAGCAAACCCTTGTTGATTTATCATTAACATTATTTATGAGTCGAAAGATAGGGTGAACAGTGGAGTCCCATTCTGAATCCAAACTGATACTTATATATACTATTAAAAAAAGTAGGGGATATCCAAACTGATGTTGATATTTTCGGAAAATGGTATTGGATACGCTTGATTGGACACGTCAATACGTCAATATGTCACTCAGTTTAGTGTGGATCATGAATGTCACCGGCTCACGAAAACTTCGTGCAGTTTTTTCGCACTTGCTTTTCATTTATACCAGGCGAACTTTTTCGGAGGCCTCATCGTTCTTCTCTTGGTATAAACTCGATCATCAATAGTTTCTGGTCGAAACGTAACTTTTGAGGTATGTGAAGACTGACTCGTGACGAACGTTTACGTGCCATTGGCATGTTGGAAGCTAGCAACAGACAGACTGCAGTGGATCAAATTCTCAATGTTACTCAATCGGTGATAAGCAGGTTGTGGTCACGCTACCGTCAGACAGGCAATGTTGATGACAGATGTCGGTCAGGTCGTCCAAGGGCGACAACTGCTACCAGGATCGTTTCATCCAAACCACAGCATTATGTAACCGCCATCAAAGTGCCTCAGAAATTAGACAGCAGCTGCATCGAGCGACAGATGTGCGAGTCAGTAGTCAGACTATCCGAAATCACCTACACAGCTGGAATTTGTACGCTCGACGACCTCGAATAATTCCACGTTTGACAATATCACATCACAGCAAGGTGTAATTGGTGGGGAGCACGACAGCGCTGGGACAATCGTCGGTAGCAACGCCATGTTTTCCGGTGAATCGAGGTTCACTCTTGACTTCCACGACAGGCGAAACAGAGTGTGGCGGCGGAACGAAGGATACCCTGATGTAACCGTTAGGCAGCACGATCGTTTTGGTGGTGGATCGGTTATGGTGTGGGAAGGCATAACCATGACAAGCAGAACAGCATTACATGTCATCCAAGTCATCCAAGCGCGTGTCACAGGGCAGTACTACTGTGACACCATGTTACCAGCTCATGTGGTGCCATTGGCGCGACGTCACAGCCGTCGATTCATTTTCCAAGATGACAATGAAAGAGAACACAGGGCCTGTGTCACTACAAATTTCCTCCAGGAGCAGAGCATCACTACACTGCCTTGGCCAGCACTAAGTCCAAACCTTTCACCAATCGAGCACCTCTGGGATATGCTTGGCAGGCGCGTACGACAACGCCAACAGCCCCGTACCAGTAACCAATGTCCAGGAATGTGTGCTTGCCAGGCACCCACAAAAGCTGAAATCATTCACCTGATGTCACAGTGCAATGTCTCAAATGTCTTTTTGATGAAAATATAAATATATTTCTTCATATATCTCACCTTTATCAAATATCCCCTACTTTTTTAAAAGTATATGATGTTTTGTTCCTCTTTGAAAGTATTTAACCGTGTTGCGTACATTACTTTGTCTTGTATTTTGGAGAATATGGGAAGGGTACCAGTGGGCGGTAGTTAGTGAATAGGCTTAGCTGTGGGTCTCTGGATTTAAACATGGGTATAATTTTGGCTATTTTCATTTTGTTGGACACTGTACCTTTAACAAAAGATAAGTTGATTATATGAGACAATGAACCTACCCCCTGAAGTATTATCTCCTTTAATAATTTTGTGGACATACCGTCGCTTTCTCTACTCGATTTAGTGCCCCTCAGTTTATGAGCTCAAAAAATTTCTTCTTGTTCTTTAGTTAGGCTTACAAAAATGACTGTATTGTTATCATTGCGGTCTTTCCAATATGTGCAAAAAAGGCATTACATCCGTCAGCGATTCTTTTCGAGTTCGTTAATTCCGTGTCGTATTTTCATCTACGATTAACGAAGGTGTGTGTGTGGGGGGGGGGGGGAGGGGCAAGGAGTATTTGACTTACATATGGCCTTTCGTGGGATTTTCCTTGTCTTTTTAAAATTATATTTATTTTCCAGTAATATCTTGTCATAATAATCTGCTTTACAGATCCGTTTCAGGCGACTGGATTTATGTCAAAATTGCTTTGAGTGGTTGGGGGTTGAATTCTATGACATACAATTTATCTTCTCTCCTATATATGGGCTACACATTCTCAATCACCGCCGCTTTTAACCCACTCCGGTAGTACAGTATAATTAGGTCAAAGTACCAGTCTGAAGACCGATTTTTCGTTTTTTTTGGTGTAGTGTAAAAAAAAAAAAATTTTTTTCATCTCAAAATTGAACAAAACACATAAAAAATAAAGACAAACATTTCAGGATTTTGGTCGAAAAGTCAGAACCGGAGTGGTAGTTCTCCAGCCATCAGAAGCTAAGTGAAACAAAACCTTATTCCCATGGGGTGGGGAAAGGTTTAAGGAGACCGTGAATGTTGCCATTTGAATCACGGAAGCCTTATACGAGTCAAGAACGCCGAGTATTCTCAAGCCAAAAAGAGGGTGTACGGACCGTTGAGAGGCCGAGAGTGTACTTTTGGCGACCGCCCGAAGGCAAACGCAACAAAATTGTGCTTCCAAACTACGGGGAATCTTTTTACCTATATATGCTCTACACATTCGCAATCACCGCCGCTTTTAACCCACTCCGGTAGTACAGTATAGTTAGGACAAAGTACCAGTCTGAAGACCAATTTTCGTTTTTTGGTGGTGTAGTGTAAAAAAAAAAAAAAAAATTTTTTTTCGTCTCAAAATTGAACAAAACACGTAAAAAACAAAAACAAACATTTCCGAATTTTGGTCGAAAATTTCGGAAGTCCGAACCGGACCGAAAATTTTCAGTGTAAAAAAAAAAATTTTTTTTTCGTCTCAAAATTGAACAAAACATAAAAAACGAAAAAAAAAAATTTCGATTTTTTGGCCGCCATTTTGGATTAACGAAAAATCGAAACGAATTTTTTTCGATTTTTTTTATAAAGCGGTATTATTTCCTTCAATTTGGAACCCTTTTAGAGGGCTCTTTATATTTAAATCTCGATATTTCAATCCAAAATGGCCGATTTTTTAGATAACTTTCCGTTTTGTGAAAAATTTTGGCAGAAAACATAAAAAATGGAAAAAAATACCGATTATATTTGTTTTAGACAAGAGTAATTCTGACAAGTTTGTCAAAAAATTAAGTCGATAGCTCTTTTCTTTCATGAGATATTGGCCTACGATGCTTTGGCCGTTTTGGGGCGTTTTTGCCCACCAAGAAACATTTTCCCTCAAATACTGATGGTTTTATTTATTAGAACTCATGGCCGTCATTGATCGTGCAAAGTTTGAAAAAAATCTTAAAGACCGTTTTCGAGAAAACTCTTTCCCCGATGTGTTGGAAAAACAAAAAAAAAAACAAAAAAAAAAAAAAGAATAATAATCTTGGCAATAACAAATAGATTTTCCTTTCAGGAAAATCCAAATGAGCACATGCTATTGTATGGTCCCTTGTTTTTGTAGCAACGGCTTCCTGCACTCAGCCCGTCAAAAAGGTACAACTCAGAAAAAAACCCGTAAAATATAGTACTATAATGATCGGCGTAATATAGCATTACTGATGTAAAGAGGCCTCCTAGAAATGTTAGTACTCAGCTCGCTTGTGCCATATAGTGTGATATACGCGGTGTCCGCGGGGCCCCATGTACGGATCGAGCTTCGCTCGCACCAGACATGGAGGCCGGCGGTGACTGGTATGTCTGGGTGGTTCACCGGCGGACTGTTTTAGCCGATACTGAAGTCAATTATACACAAGGACAACATACTTCGATGTGTTGTATTATGGTGTGTGTGAGAGAGAGGGAGTGGCGTGGAATGTGTGTGATTGAATGATGGTGATCGTGTGTTTGGGTGTTAAGGATACGAGTGTCGAGTGTATGACCGCATTAAAATAGAGACCTATCAGTTTTGCACATGACATCCCAGAGCTCTCGTCTTGTACCAGACTGGCGCACTATCTGAACTTTCGGGTAAGGCGATACGAATGCCTTGCCATTTTCGCGTGCAAATGTTCTGGTATAAGGCGAGAAGTCCGACTCGGGTCGATGCCACGTGGGCTTAGATATATTAGGCACACTACATGCTCAGAACCCAATCAAATGCCAGTAATTGCATAAAGTGCACCCCCCTTAGATCTTCCATTATATATTGACGTCCCTTTTCCGCACACAAGTTGACCAATATTAAGAGAAGGTTGGCGGGGCGTACACTTGTTTTAGCGATCCATTATGTGCATGTATGAGTGTCGGTGGTGAGATCGAGGGCGATAGTGAGAGGGCGAGAGAGAGAGAGAGAGAGAGAGAGAGAGATAAAATTGTTCATCTATTGTTTTTGTGGATGCATTGATACGTTCACCATCGTGGCCATGTTGCATATTAGCTTTATTGTTCTTATTTTTATGTATTTAACTGTAATCCCATTCACTTGGGCTACACAGAAGTTGAATAAACTGAAAAAAACTGCTGAACAGCACCAACAAATAGTCACAACATCAGTCATACAAATGTCCGCACAGTTGTAATTTTTTTATTCCATAGTTGCTAATTGTCTGTCCGCATAGTTGTCAGTCGGCATAAATATCGCTGTAATGTTGGTCATCTCACGTCGACCCGACATAGGCTCTTAAGCTATCATGGGATATCATGAGTATCATAGGACAGGCGCCTCTGACCTCAGACGAATTAAATGGGGACTAGTTAATTATATTAAAATCTATATAAATGATCAATGCAGGCGTTTAATATCAGCTCAGAACATTGTGCACAAATTGGCATATTGAGATATTGGGGCATTTCATAAATACACACATTTCATACAAGACGTTTCGCAGACAAGTCATTTCCTAAAATTACCATTCCACAGACATCTACTGGTCATTTCGTACAAATAAAACAATGCACGTTTCGTCGTAGACATCATCTGGTGAAAAGAGGTAACTGCTTTTGGGTTCCGATCACACTACTCTCATTGGGGTTCAGTGATGAAGGACGACTCCCAGACATCATCTGGTGAGGAGGGGGTATCTCCTTGGGTTCCGATGACAGCACTCTTATTGGGATGTAGTGAGGAAGAACGTTTCGTAGACATATTCTGATCAGGAGTTATGGTGTGTGTGTGGGGGGGGGGGGGGGGGGGTGGGGGGGAGGGGGGTAATACTCTCAGAACGTTGTTGCTACCTCCACAACGCTCATTTTCGTTTTGTGCAGACAAGTTTAAATATCTCCCGTCCCAGTCAAATCACCGGGAAATATACTAACTTGTTTGAATGAACTGAATCTGAGCGTGTAGGCAGTCACGGTGTCTTGTCTGTGAACAAGTTTTTTTTCTACGAAGCGTCTAAAACCACTTATTTAATCATTTAAACTGTTTTAATCGTTTCTTTCGTTTACAGGTGGTATATCCTAATGGAATAATGAAGAAGGCGCCCACAAATAAATGCGAATTCAAGTGCTTCTCCACTTCGATACCCTCGCAGATGATGCGCATCATCCAAGCCGCGCGATGGCGAGTTGTGGGAGAGTATGAGAGGCGTGCCCCCTTCTACTTGCTGCCCCCCCCCCCCCCCCCCGGAAAAAAACGCGTGTTCTCAGCGATTCTGAGGCTGCTGTAGCCGAGTCACCAGGCAGCTGGATGTATAAATTGCAAGATTACAACCACACGACCCAGCCATGTTAATAAAAGCGTCATTGATTGATTGACGTTGGAGGTGACCATAAATAAATTCAAGGGATGCAGACGCTGTAATCTTAGCCTGACGTCAAATCGTTTTCGTTCGGGCATGCGTAATCGTTCGGAAGGGTCCCAAGTCGAATTTCTGTACCATGTGTTGCCATAGCTCCGGCAAAAATAGGGGCGCTTCCGATGGGCAGCCACCCCCCCCCCCCACATTTTTTCCGGAGCTATGTAAAAACATTGTACAGAAATTCGACTCAGGGCTCACCCCCCCCCCCCCAACCCAACACACCACCACCATCACATCACCATCATACACACACGATTCGAGAATAAGGCCTAAAAAGCCATTTATTCGCCCCACCCCCACCCCCCTCCACACACACACACCCTTCTAGCTGATGGGCAAATTTGATGAAAGAATTATGAATACTGCCCGAAAAATTTGATTTTCACAATCCTTATGAAACATTTTGTCCAAATTCAGCCAGCTAAACCTGGCTACATCCCACAATTTAAGTGATCGATTTCCTCATCAATGACAAACGTCTGGCAAGCAGCTATAGTGAGTGAAGCTCTAGAAGCGGTCTCAGACCATCACATTTTCAAAGTTTTACTGGGGAGGCCTGTTGAACTCCATCCGGGGGAGGGGGCACATTCTCGCACAACCCCCTCGGCGTAACGCCACAAACGCCAGCGAGGGAAGATGTCGCGGAATCACTTTTCGAGAAAACATTTCCAGCCCCTCCCACCCCACCCCCCCCCCCCAGCACCCCCCCCCACCCGGCTCCCCAAAATTGGCCAATACGCATATGTCCTGTACTCATTATGTCTAAAATATCAGACTGTTACGACATAAAACGTCATCTTAATGCGACCCTTGGCCAATGTTGATCGTTTAAATCCCTGGAATATTGGACCATGATACCACGTGGGCCCATGGCATGCTACAGATCGAAAAAAAATATGTGAAGCATAACTGGCCATTATGGCAACTAGGGATTAGGGGCGGTCACAACTATGCGGACATTGGAATGACTGATGGTGTGGCTGTTTGTTGGTGCTGTTCAGCCGTTGTCGTTATTTGTGGAAGCTGAAGTGAATGCTAATCGATTGCCATAATAGATAGCTACATTTCAGTGCAGATAATGATGTGTGGCTAACATCGGAAAAGTATAAAAATTACATTTGTAGCCAGGATCGGTGATCAAGATTGGAATTTCACCGAGGATCAGAGGGCGTTTTCTGCCACTTAATCACAAATACTGACCACTTCTGGCCTGCTACGATCAACAATCATGTCTAGCATTACATACTTAAATGTGAAGAAGATAACCCGTTCCGTCTGTCTGTGATTTCTATCAAAACTTGGGATTTAAAAACTGCGCTCAGCCAACCTTGTGTGTTTAAAATAAAATTTCACCGCCTCGCGTTCCGAAATTTCCGGTTAATTGAAGCGTCCGCTTTTCCACTGTGAAATTCCGTTTCCAAACATCTCTTCATTTTTCATCACATAAAAAAAATTCTGCGCATTGTTTTGGCTGTGTAAACTTAATATCCAGTTGAAGGGAGCTAACTCTATTTTCTCTTGCTGTACCGTTCAAAAGAAAGAGAACATGGAAGTAAGATTTGGTTTTGGTTTGTCGCGTTGTTTTGGAAATAAACCATGCAATTTTTGCCTGTGTTTAAATTTTCAAGAATTGGGTTCAACAATCGGCCTGCATCTCGTTCCGATACAACATAATGGCGACGAATATGATGAAAACTACTTTCGCTCATCCTTCTACAGATTATAAAGATTTATTTAAAATACATCTTAAATTTTAAGTGCCGAAAATGAACATTCCATTCCCTGCATTTTTTTCCGGCTCCGGGCAAACCAACCTTCTCCTGGGATGAAAATCTAGTGAATTCAGAGATTCTCGGAAAAGTGCGTTACTTCTCCATTGCTTCGGTCCCGAAAAAGAATCAATTTTCTACACATTCTCCAGCTTCAGTCGGAGATTCTTTTGAAAATAGCATGGAATTGCTTGATAAACATTTTTCTCGTTGTTATTACCACTTTAGCGGGCGTTCTCTACTATATTAACAGAGTTTAGTGGGACGGTAAAACTCACAATGTTATGCAACCGAAAGCGAGCGGCGGGTCTTAATGAAAAGAAAATTCATTAACAGCCCGCCGCCCGCTTCCGGTATTTGTAAAAATAGTAATAACACGATTTTGTCAAGAGTCCCGGTTTATTAACGTCCCTTGAGGACTTAATATAGCACTCTGACTTATTAACGGCCCTCGACTTCGTTCGTCTCGGGTCGGTAATAAATCCTCTGGCTGTTATTAATTCCTCTCGGGCCGTTAATAAACCGTGACGCCCTCCAAATTCGTGTTATTCTTATATTAACGTGAGTGCCGAACGTTATCGTTTCCTTTACCGCAACCAATTGCTTGCCGAGACCGTTGAAGACTTTGTAACAGCACTAATTGTAAAATGGGAATACAGTCAGTCGGCTTTTGACATGATCCGTGATCAAATCATGGAGAAAACGAATGAACCGAGAATACGTGAACGACTTTTAATTGAACTAATCTAACTCTTACAGATGCTATCACAATAGCAAAGCAGGTAGAAATGGGAATATCTGAATCCAAATATTTTACTGGGAAGAATCGTGATTTCCAGTTACTCATGCATCTGCACAGGCTCACACATCCAATCCTGATGTTAATTAATAAGATAAACTTTCGTTAGAAATAGAGATTCAGATCATGTTCGAAACATGACCATTTTGAGTCGGTAAGCAAATCGCAGGCACGTGTACACCAGCTCGTTGAGGGCATTAGGTAATCTTAGAATCAGGAATTTGACAACCCTCTTGTACCATAGATACCCAGTTTTTTTTTTTTCAAGTGGAATTGAGTGATTTGTGGTATCAAAGGCTTTGGAAAAGTCTAGAAACACCGAGAGTGAGCAAACCCTTGTTGATTTATCATTAACATTATTTCTGAGTTGAAAGATAGGGTGAACAGTGGAGTGTCCCATTCTGAATCCAAACTGATACTTATATATACTATTCAAAAAAGTAGGGGATATCCAAACTGATGTTGATATTTTCGGAAAATGGTATTGGATACGCTTGATTGGACACGTCAATATGTCACTCAGTTTAGTGTGGATCATGAATGTCACCGGCTCACGAAAACTTCGTGCAGTTTTTTCGCACTTGCGCCGCGTTAATGTCTGCGAGGTACTTTTTGAAATTTTCATTTATACCAGGCGGACTTTTTCGGAGGCCTCATCGTTCTTCTCTTGGTATAAACTCGATCATCAATAGTTTCTGGTCGAAACGTAACTTTTGAGGTATGTGAAGACTGACTCATGACGAACGTTTACGTGCCATTGGCATGTTGGAAGCTAGCAACAGACAGACTGCAGTGGCTCAAATTCTCAATGTTACTCAATCGGTGATAAGCAGGTTGTGGTCACGCTACCGTCAGACAGGCAATGTTGATGACAGATGTCGGTCATGTCGTCCAAGGGCGACAAGCCGACAACTGCTAACCAGGATCGTTTCATCCGAACCACAGCATTATGTAACCGCCATCAAAGTGCCGCAGAAATTGGACAGCAGCTGCATCGAGCGACAGATGTGCGAGTCAGTAGTCAGACTATCCGAAATCACCTGCACAGCTGGAATTTGTACGCTCGACGACCTCGAATAATTCCACGTTTGACAATATCACATCACAGCAAGGTGTAATTGGTGGGGAGCACGACAGCGCTGGGACAATCGTCGGTAGCAACGCCATGTTTTCCGGTGAATCGAGGTTCACTCTTGACTTCCACGACAGTCGAAACAGAGTGTGGCGGCGGAACGAAGGATACCCTGACGTAACCGTTAGGCAGCACGATCGTTTTGGTGGTGGATCGGTTATGGTGTGGGAAGGCATAACCATGACAAGCAGAACAGCATTACATGTCATCCAAGGGCGTGTCACAGGGCAGTTCTACTGTGACACCATGTTACCAGCTCATGTGGTGCCATTGGCGCGACGTCACAGCCGTCGATTCATTTTCCAAGATGACAATGCAAGAGAACACAGGGCCCGTGTCACTACAAAGTTCCCCCAGGAGCAGAGCATCACTACACTGCCTTGGCCAGCACTAAGTCCAAACCTTTCACCAATCGAGCACCTCTGGGATATGCTTGGCAGGCGCGTACGACAACGCCAACAGCCCCCTACCAGTAACCAATGTCCAGGAACTCGCCGCTGCACTGCAGAAAGAATGGAATATCAGCCAAGCTGATATTGGACGTTTGGTGAGGAGTGTGCCACATCGAATCTGTACTTGTCTCGCGAACCGAGGAGGATTTACAAGGTACCGAGGTCTTGGACTGCGTGAATGTGGTAAATTCTCTGACTGACCGTCCATGTCTTCTACGGCTCAGTGCGTGGAATGTGTGCTTGCCAGGCACCCACAAAAGCTGAAATCATTCACCTGATGTCACAGTGCAATGTCTCAAATGTCTTTTTGACGAAAATATAAATATATTTCTTCACATATCTCACCTTTATCAAATATCCCCTACTTTTTTAAAAGTATACGATGTTTTGTTCCTCTTTGAAAGTATTTAACCGTGTTGCGTACATTACTTTGTCTTGTATTTTGGAGAACATGGGAAGGGTACCAGTGGGCGGTAGTTAGTGAATAGGCTTAGCTGTGGGTCTCCGGATTTAAAAATGGGTATAATTTTGGCTATTTTCATTTTGTTGGACACTGTATCTTTAACAAAAGATAAGTTGATTATATGAGACAATGAACCTACCACCTGAAGTATTATCTCCTTTAATAATTTTGTGGACATATCGTCGCTTTCTCTACTCGATTTAGTGCCCCTCAGTTTATGAGCTCAAAAAATTTCTTCTTGTTCTTTAGTAAGGCTTACAAAAATGACTGTATTGATATCATTGCTCAAATAATCCCCAAAAATTACGCACTTCATTGTGGTCTTTCCAATATGTGCAAAAAAGGTATAACATCCGTCAGCGATTCTTTTCGAGTTCGTTAATTCCGTGTCGTATTTTCATCTACGATTAACGAAGGTGTGTGTGTGGGGGGGGGGGGGGGGGGGGGGGGCAAGGAGTATTTGACTTACATATGGCCTTTCGTGGGATTTTCCATGTCTTTTTAAAATTATATTTATTTTCCAGTAATATCTTGTCATAATAATCTGCTTTACAGATCCGTTTCAGGCGACTGGATTTATGTCAAAATTGCTTTGAGTGGTTGGGGGTTGAATTCTTTGACATACAATTTATTTTCGTCTGTGAGGATTGCAGTAGGCCAAGCGTCATCCATGTCTGGCATTTTAAATATATTTTTCTCTTATAAGGCTTGCATGCTTTCAGGGGGAAAATGATTCGTTAAAAGCTTCGTAGCAAATGTCGAGGAATTCACTGTAAGTTGAGTTTGGACAAATGTCGTTTGTGACCTCTGAAAAGTCACATGCTGATAAGATTCTTTTTTAGGGGAATTAGGTATTAGGACAATTTTTCGTTTATCTAATTCATCTATGAAAACCTTAGCAAAATGGTCGCTAATGTCGGGGGGGGGGGGGGGGGGCAAAGTATTCCAAACAGGGTAGGGGTGGGTGGGTCCATTGGCCCGGAAAAAAACGTGGAAATGACCCAAATCGCAAATTTTTTCATGCACTTAAATTCATTAAAAGAATGATGTTCTTATACCTTTAAGATGATTCAGGGTGGTGAATAGAGTATTTTAAAGATGTTTTGGAGAGAATGTGGGGTACAAACAAGCTCAGAAGAGTCAAAATGTTCTCAGTGAAGATTCGCAAATTCGACAACTGAAGTGGACATTAGAAACATTAACATACACTGATCAAATTTGAATAATCTGCAGTTGAGTTTTGTTATAAACACTTTTTCAATTCAACCAAACTGACTCATGTAGAATTACCATACTGAATGCAGCTATTAATATACTTTAACAAAATATGTCTTTGCTATATAGTCTTTAGAACCAACTCATTTGAGTTTGCCTAATTCCACAGCTCATCTCTCCACATGTAACAAGCAAAAAACTACCATATTCATTTTGATTAGTTTATATAAAATGTAAACTTAACTAAAATGAACAGAAACATATTCAACCATGACTTGGTTAAGAAGTTAACTCTACGAACAAATTAAGATATATGTAAACCGGAAATGTGTAGATCAATCAGAGCCCAATGGGGACATGTTTACCGGGACAAATGACATAACTAAGTTTAGCGAGGACCACCCAACAAGTAAAATTGAAATATCCCTGACTGGTGAACATAAGATTAAGTTCTAAATATGTCGGATATGTCATGATTCAAACTAATTGCTTTATTTTACATTTTATTTGACATTCTCCACTGCAGTCTGCACCACTGTTTTCAGCCCTCACTCGGCTTCATGTATCGCAACCCACATGTGGTGATGTCAGCATTGCCTCGGAAATAGAATACAATATAACTTTGAGCATCAAATTATATTATGTAACAAAGGTATATGGTGCTAATAAAGAATTGCAGGGTGTAGAATGTGTCTCACAAAATATTTCACCTTAACACAATTAATATGACAAATCTCTGTTTTGATAATTTTATTAAATCATATTACATGGATTTATAACATGAGGTTGAATTTCAATTTAGAATTACTTCCCTTGTGTTAGTTTATGCAGAACAAACTAAAATTTGGGAATGCACAATAGCATAGAAAACGGACCACTGATAATTGGCCAGGTTTCAGCAGTGTTTGAGCTCCGGAATGAAATATGGGGGGGGGGGGGGGGGGGGGGGGGGGGAAGGAGGGGGGGGGGGCTCGGGAGGGGTGGAAAAAGTTGAAAAATTTATAGTAATTTATATATTTTTTATACTTACCAATGACCCAGACTTAGCTGGTGCTAATCTCCTTAATTCAGGACCAAACACAAATTTTGCCCCCCCCCAATCCCCAAAATTTGCATCAAAAACCGAAAAATACATGTCCTATATGGCCCTCCATACATCGACTCCTCTGCGCATGCGCAGTGTCGAGGAAGTCCCGAAATTGGCGCCAATTATCATTCTTACAACCAGTGCCTGGTAAGCGTTATGTACTCAGCGGGGAGGTATGAGTTCCCAACTCCTGGGAGGGCCATCCCCATCTGGGTCATTGGTAAGTATAAAAAATATATAAATTACTATAAATTTTTCAACATTTTTATACTGTACCAATGACCCAGACTTAGCTGAATAGTAAATAGGCTGGAGGGCCTAGGACATAAAGGAAAATCCAATAAGCTCAATTATGTATAAAAGAATATCCTCTCCAGGAGAAAAGAAGAGATAGGCTTTACATGTATCTTTCCTATTTATAATAAAGAAGAAAGACACAACACCGATCAGTAATTGAGCATAATAATCAATGATCTCTATTAACATCCAGTATAACCCTTTATACTAATATTTTTAAAGGTAAGCCAATAAATAAAGGAAGTCCAGAGAAATGAGACTCTTTATATTCATTAAAAGTGTCCGAGGATTGTATATTAACGCTCGTTTGACACATGACATATACAAATGCTTCACACCGAGCTACACTTTAAAAATATTACATGGATGATTAAACATTATCTTACACTTTAAAACCATCCCGGTACCGACTCAGAATTACTGACTCTGGGGGAGGTATTCCCTTGCTTTTCACTATAAAGCAGGTGACCTAAGGGAACACCCGCCCCCCCCCCCCCTTCCCCTTGCCCTGGGTCAAATACCCCAGAGCGAAGAGGGCAGCAGGACAGAGTCACTGCCGGAACAGAAAGCCTACATAACTATAGTTGCAACTGTTTAGTGGACGATATTCTGAGCAACTGATAACGGACCTAAATAATGGAGGTCTCCAGAAATGGACTCAATATTTCTGAGATAAAAATTAGTGAATGTGGAAGGTTGAGACCAATATGCAGCCTTCATTAGATCAGTAATAGCAATACAATTAGCATAGGCCCAAGAAGTAGAAAGAGCTCTTACTTCATGAGCTGAGATCTTGAGTGCCGACTGCTGAGAAGAAGATAATTTTTCATAAGCAGTTCGAATAGTTAATTGAATCCATCTAGCAATAGAATGAACCATAATATCCTTTCTATTAGGCATCAAAGACAGAAAGAAACGCTTACGTCCCTTTCTGATGAACTCAGATCTACGTCTGTAAATACGTATTGCTCTAACAGGACACAGTAGAGGCCTACGCCCATCAGATGATGGAAGGGCCTTAATAATAATAGGTTCAGGATACTTATTAGGAGCCTGATTCTTAGCCAAAAATCCAACATTAGTGGTAAAGGTAATAGTATTACCGACACTACAGTAGTGAGAATCCTCCACAGATAGTGCATGAAGCTCACTAACTCTTCTAGCAGAAGAGAAAGCTAAGAGAAAAGCTGTCTTATATGTTAAGAATTTGAAGTCAACTGTGTCAAGAGGCTCTTCTTTTAGCTTAAGAAGAACCCAGGCCAAATTCCACTTCGGAATTAATCTAAGGGTTCTAGGTCTATTTATCGAAAAATTTCTAACTAACTTAGATAAAGAGACATTAGTTCCAATCCTCAAGCTATCATGATGTGCACAGGTATCAGATAGCATAGACCTATAACCCTTAATGGTGATAGGCTGCAGATTAATCTCATCAAACAAGTATACTAGAAAGTTTGCTATGTCTGGAATGGAGGGATCATAAATATCTACTGAATGATCCTCACACCACTGACAAAAGACCCTCCACTTAGCAGCATAGTTTAGCGAAGAGGAGGTCCTCCTGCAGTTAGAAATCGCGTCCACTGCTCGTCCTGTAAAATGTTTTCCGTGCAAGAAGGACCGCACAATGGAAATACGTGAAGGTTTAGACCTTGCGGATTGTGATGGAGGATGCGCGATTTCCCTTGCGAAAGAAGATCTTCCCGTTGAGGAAGCTTCCTCGGCATGTCCCACAACAGACACCTGAGTAGATTTATCGACGGTCTCTGTGGAGACAGAGATGCTACCAACAGAATCTTGCATTGCGATTGTTTTATCTTGAGCAATATCTGCTGAATCAACGGCACTGGAGGATACGCATATCCTATCATTCCGTCCCAAGAGATCGAGAGAGCGTCTACTGCAAACGCTCGAGGATCCGGACAAGGTGACACATACGTCTGCAACTGGTTGTTGAGATGTGTCGCAAATAAATCTATCATTGGCCGTTCCCATTGGTAGCAAATCTGATTGAATACTTGCTTGTTGAGAGTCCATTCTGACGGCAACAGGCGACCCCTCCGTGAAAGGGAGTCTGCTAAGACGTTCAGACGACCCGGAATATGACGGATGGAGAGAAGAATCTGATGTTCTAATACAAACAGAAGAATTCTTTCCGTTAGATTGAGCAACGGAATGGAATGAGTGCCACCTTGGTTCCGAATATACGCAACTACTGTCGTATTGTCGGACATAATTTGCACGTGTGCATTCTGAATAACGTCTATCCAATGACGTAGAGCAAGCCAAATCGACATCATCTCTTTGATGTTGATGTGCTTGCTTAGAAACTGCGGATCCCAAAGACCCTGGCACTTCAAATCCGATGGGCTCAGTGTCGCACCCCAGCCTGTTTGACTGGCATCCGTCATAATCGTAAAACTCGGATCTGGCAACTGCAGTGGAACTCCCTGAGTTAACCACTGTATGTCTGCCCAAGTCTGAATCTCTTGTTTCACTTGGCTTGACAAGAGTATGTCCGTTTCGAGCGAATGAATCTTCACTCTCCAATTCTGAGTCAGATAGACCTGGAGAGGACGGGTGCGTAGCCGCCCCATCGGAATGAGATCCGAGGCAGCTCCGCACAGACCTATTAGTCTCATGAATTCCCTCGCTGACACTTTGTCTGAGTGAAGACAATAGCGAGCATAACAACTGACTAATTTCGCTCTGGTTAACGGCAGACGAACGAGATTGTTGTGCGTCTCGAAGCTCATTCCCAGGTGGGTAAATGACTTGGACGGCACCAGATCCGACTTCTCTTCGTTTACTATGAAACCGAGACGTCGGAGCAATAGAAGCAGATTGTGCATGTCGTTCTGAAGCGTTAACTCGTTGCCGTATCTCTGAAGAATATCGTCCAGGTAAGCCGACGTTACCGCAGACGAATGAGCTCGGAAATGAGTCATTACCGAGTTCATTACTCGAGTGAATGCCCAGGGCGCTAGATTCAGACCAAAGCACATCGCTCGGAACTGATAAACAACACCTAGGACAGCGAAGCGAAGATACTTTCTGAACGCCGGATGTACCATGACGTGAAAGTATGCATCCTTGAGGTCTATGCTCGCAGCATAGTCGTTCACTCGAATGCTCGCTCTGACCGATCGAATGGTCTCCATATAAAACTTTGGAGCCACGATCAGCTTGTTTATCCAGCTCAAGTCGATCACTGGACGGAACGAGCCGTCTGGCTTCGGAACCAGAAAAAGATGGCTGTAGAAACCTGGAGATTCCTGGTTTTCTACGACCTCTATCGCGTTCTTCGTTAAAAGAGACTGGACTTCTGATAGAAGTGCGGTTCTTTTCTGACAATTTGACGGAAGCTGAGTCCATCTTGGACTTCGAGTTAATGGAGGCTTGCCTTTGAAGGACAGTTTTAGTCCTTCCGAAATAACCCCTAGCACCCAAGGGTCCTCCGTAATTGATTCCCAATTGCTTGAGAAACTCGACAGTCTTCCGCCCACCGGAACGCGACAGAGGTCTAGACCATCACTTCCTGGATCCGCGAGGCTTGCGGTAGGAGAAACCACGTCCTCCGCGACCCGCACCTCGCCCCGTCGGCCTAGGGGCGTCTGACCGGTTATTTCGGCCAGCATAACGGCCCTTAGTCGAGTCGCTACTCTGCCGGTCTCTAGAGTAAGACCTAGAGGACGCATAGGAACCTCTATAGGAACTTCCCCTGGACGAACTCGTCCCGGAAGTGCCTGGCCTACTCCTGTCTGCTGGTTCCGATTTCTTGGAAGCAGACTTAAAAAGCAGAGAGTCCGAAGCTTTCTTTGTTAATTTATCATATATATTAGAAAGCTTGCCACTGAAGAGAAACTCTCCAGAGACCGGAGCGACTCTAAGAGAGTTTTTCACCTTACTGTCCACGCGTGTGGAAGTAGCCAAGGCCGCGTCACGTCGAGCTAACTCCAGATTTGCCACTGAAAGGGCGGAGTTATAAGTGGAAAACGCTATGGCCCTGGACAGAACTCTTAAAGACGTTTGTACGTCTTGAAATTCAGGTCCTTCAAAGCGTAATGACAACGCTCTAGTAAGGTGATCTGCGTAGGAAAGAGCGTCTAAACTAGCTCTGTTAGACGATATCGTCGTTTCCATCGTAGACGACGGAAGTGACATAGACGACGGCATGGATATATCAAGGTCTTCAGCCTGGTCGTCTAAACGCAGAGGAACTCTCTGGATGCCCTGACCTGCCGTATCAAACTTGTTCCTTTGATTAATAAACGGCAGCTGTAGAGCAGAAGCCGGTAGGAAGGCTGACCTGCCCGTCTTGTTGGCAAGTTTATCAATAGCGTCATTCAATAACTCAAAAATCCGAGAGACATTCTTGGATTGTGACGGAAATTCCGGGACAATGTCCCTAAACCGATTAAAAAACTCGGTGTCCAGTGGCGCTATTACCCTCCTATCCGGCTGCGCAGCATTTTGGTCTGGCGGAACAACTTCTGGAAGATAACACCGGATGAATTCTACGGCTATTTTATGTTGTTCCGAAAGGGAAATATCCAATTCATCAGAATCCCTTTCGCCATCCTGCCGGACCTCATGTAAATCATGTAAATCTCGGTCGTCCGCACCGGATCCAGCGGCGGAACCTACCGACCCAGCATCTTCTGACATTTCATGTTCCGACAGAGGCTCTGACGGTTGCTGGGATGCTGCGATTAACTTTGCTATCTGTGATAGCACATCCGTTACAGAGGCCTGGGGAGCGGCGGTCTTACTGGTTTTAGCCGCCGGAAGCTCCCTGGACGTTGCATCTTGCATACATCTTTTATGTGAACGTCCGGACGAAGAAGGCCTCGAGTCCCTGGCTACCGGATGGCGTGACCTGGTCGCCGAGAAATCCCTGGTCGGCGAAGCTGACTGTAATTCACTGGTCACGTAGCCAAGGTGCGGTCGAGTGTGCTGCTGAGAGGATATGGAAGCCTTATAGGTAGCCTCGGCGGACTGCCTATATACCGGAGCATTCCGAGCGGTGGACGTATGCTCCGACTGCGTAACATTACGGACTACAACATCTGGTCCCAGATGCTGTTGTATGAGAGAGGGACCTCTCTCGCTTGCAGCCCGTGTCGAACTGGACAAGCTAAACACCGGACTGTCAGGCTTCCTCCGATCCATCCACCTTTCCGTCGTCACTGGGTGTGCACGTGGATGTTTTATAGTGCTCGCAACACCCGACTCTCTGTGCTGGACCGCAACGGATGAATCCGAGTGCTGCCCCATTCGGTGAATGGACGCAACCCCGGTCGAGCTAGCGGACGTCAACCCCTTCGGGCTCCTTTCAGAGAATTGACGAATCTCCATGAGCACTTTTGCCGCTAGCTCTTCGCTTGTATGTGACGACGGAGGCACACTTCTGGATGACATCACGGAAACATCACCCTGTTCTTGTTCCTCTGAAAAAGAGAGTGAAACACTAGAGTGACTCTGAGGAGAAAGAACCGGAATGGACCTTTCTCCAGGAACAACATACCGTGACACACGTTTCCAACGTTTTTCATCCCATTTGAAACACACAGAACAAAGATCAGTGCGAGTACAGAGAGAACAATTAATACAGAGATCATGAGAATCATAGGAAGACTTCCTCCTATTACAATTTGAACAATAATCATTCATAGTGAAATGTAAACAATCAAAGTACTCGCACTAATCCTTGAAAATAAAGATACATAATACAGCAATCCATTATATTCATTAATAGATAATGATCTGAAAAGAAAAAAATTTTTTTTTTAAGAATCCAAAAAAAAAATTTTTTCAGAAGAGCCCAAGTTCCCAACGGGAACCCTGAGCCCAATGGATCCCAAAAAAGCCTAAGTGTGGACAAAAATTTAAATTCATTTTGAAAAAAATTAATGAGACACTTACGGACAATAATAATGTATCTTACTATGAATAAGAGATGCAGAAGACAAAAAATCACTATCAGCAGTAACTGTTGTCAACCTAAGCAAAAGTGTCAACAAACCGGAAACATGACTCCAGGCACTGAAACAAACATGGCCCGAAATCAGTCACCAATTAAAACACTATCTGATGCAAAACAGAGGCTTCCAGAGAAGAAACTGTAGAACATCAGATGGTAGATGCAGACCAAAACGCCTAAACACCCCTAGGGTGAGGACGTAAACATGGGGAAAAAACAGAAATAAGTCTGTTACCAAGCCAAAACTCCCAAGAAATTTTTAGTAATAAACATTACAAAAAATTAAGCCAAAACATGGGAGAAAAGCTAGGGGGGAATAAGGAAGGTAGAGAGGAAACACTGATCAAACAATGGTACTTCATAGCAAGAATGATAACATCAGGGCCATGCCTTGAAAAAAGGCAACTAGAAATAATTTCATAAAATAATTATAAGTTACAGCCCTGAACATTTTCTTGCACTAAATATTTTCCTCTCCTCCTAATGTATCCTCTTTATTTCCACCATTTCACTCATGAATATGTGTCTGGCATCATGAAAATTGAGATTTGGAAGCACAAATAACAGAGAAGTGTGACTGTTTTGAGGGCCAAACTGAGAATGATAATTGGCGCCAATTTCGGGACTTCCTCGACACTGCGCATGCGCAGAGGAGTCGATGTATGGAGGGCCATATAGGACATGTATTTTTCGGTTTTGGATGCAAATTTTGGGGATTGGGGGGCAAAATTTGTGTTTGGCCCTGAATTAAGGAGATTAGCACCAGCTACGTCTGGGTCATTGGTACAGTATAAAAATATGTACAGGTTTGGGGATGGTGGGGCCCCGGCAGGCGGAACAATTTTTTTTAGTCCCTGTATAGACCTGCACATTTTTTCCAGACCCCCCCCCCCCCCCCCCCTGCTGACTTCAGTAATTATAATTCCTGAAGTAAACTTATTGATAATATTGCTGAAAATGAGGTCAATTGGGAACGGAAGCAGAGAGCTATGTGACTCTCGTGGGTTTGTTATTGCGGGTATAAACCCCGCCGCACTGTATTATGAATCGATAAAAGTATTCGTTTTTCGATGTGCGTTCAAGTTGAACAAGTCTATATTGAGATCATCCATGAGGTAAACCTTGTTATTTTCCTGGTTTATAATGTCCAATAACTCCGTTAACTTTAAAAAAACAAACAAAACATATCAGGTCTGCTTTGACGCTGTATTCGGACTATACATATCATTCCCACAATACATTTTTCTTGAGAGGTATTTCGATGAATAAGAATTCAAACACATGTGGTATAAAGATCTTTAAGTCATTTCGTATTTTGAAGGATGTATCGTCATTTATGAACATTCCGACACCACCCCTGTCGCCTTCAGTGCGAGTGCGGGAAACCAAGGGGTGATACCCTTCAAGTTGATACTCTATACTAGGTTTAATATTACATATTTCCGTCATGCCTATTACGTCCAAAATGTTGGGGTTTGTTTGTAGGTCAACTGGTAAATTCTGAATATTTTCAAAGTTTGCATGAATTCAAACTTCGGCAATTTCAGTTCAGTGGAGGGAGGACCTTCTATTTGCTTGAGATTTGATCTTTAAATTGCCCGGGAGTAGAGTACTTACAATCAGCCGTGAGGTGGCCACGGCGGGGGAGGGGGGGGGGGGCGCCAACCCTACAATGCACCCCGCCAAGCCCGAATCCCACTCCACCCAACACTACCTCACTCCATTCCATATCATCAACTGACATGAACAAATTTTCAAAAATTATGATTTTAAAAATCCAGCATTCAAATGTTTTAACTGGTTGAGGGTTATATAACTTTTGATGGTCTGAATTTGTTATTCAAAATTTATACTACTCTAAATTATTGAGGAGTGTCCAAAGGCACTCTTCAATAAATTGTAATAAAACAACTTCATGTAAACAAAAAATATTTGAATTTGACTGAATATGAAACATGAGCACGGAAAATATTGACGCTTGCTCTGGTACCCTTATTTTTTTGAATGCCCTGATAGTGGCTTTCTGTATTCAACCAGTTAAAGCACGTTTTCCAGCTGGTGACAGCAGCTATTATAGATTACAAGCATGTCGTTGGCTTAATTATAAAACTTCATCTACATTGTTTAAAAAAAACCTTGTGTACAAGGTTTTATTAGCAAGCTGACGGTTTGAATTAGTCAAACTGACCACATCGTCAAGGCTATGACCACTATATATTTTAGAGCCCAGTTCCCACCTCAAAACGCAACTACTGCAAAACACCCCACAAACACACACATACCCACCTAAACACGACCTACCCCACGCCATACAGCATCCCATTTTTGTTGCATGGGCAACAGGCGCTGTGTGCACAAAAGAACACGTTGGCATACCCAGCATGGAGTAGTAACACATGTGCACTAGCACACAAGCACATTCAATCAACCACCAGACCCAAGTTCTGTGGAATCCCTTCCAGTATCCGACAAAACTTCAAGGATCTCGTTTTCATCGTATGTGTCGGAATGTGGCATGTTTTTGTGAACACATTGTGCATAAGCAGAAAGGTACAAATCGGTACATTCAGTGTGTTCCAGTGTTCTGCATGCAATGCGTACACATTGTGACACAATGTATATTAACTGCATGATCAACATACAGTTTGATATGTGTTAGGTACCCTAGCTTGCCCGAGGTCTTGACATTGTAGAAACTGACAATGCCTAGATGAATGGAGCAACCTGTTTGCGCCTTTAAAGACCTGACCTGGGACACAGTCGAGACAGGGTCAGGCATAGCTAGAAAGTGTGGAGTAGTGCTACAAGTCAATTGCAATGGTACAAAGCTGTAAGAATTGGGTGACTGCAACAGGCAAATCATAGGACAGAGAGTTGAAAACAAAATAGAATCCGATGGTAAGACTACATGGAGTTGTACAGGAGCATGGAATCGCACTTATGAAATCCAACCTAAAGGCACCCTCCAATAATTTGTAATCAAACAGATTTATATAAACAAGATATTAGTTGTGTTTGACTGAATATGAAATATAAGCAAGGAAAGTGTTGGCCTTTGCTCTGGTATCCTCATTTTTTCAAGCCCCGATAGTGGCTTCTTGCACTCAATCAGTTAAGAAGTCTTGACAACAGGATTATATTAGTATTTGAGCTGCGATAACATTTGGCTCAACGGTTATCATTGAGCACAATTCGGAAGAAAATGGGAATTGAGGTTAAAACTTTAAAAATCGAAAAATACTAACAAAACAAATGACCACAAAGTATCAACGCGCTGTTTAATTTCGTACGGCATATGGCGTACAAAAGTATCAACGGGTCAAAGTTTATTCTACATCTTGAGTTGAGTAATATTTTATCCATGCGTCCATGTTTTGAAAGTTGACCCAGATCATCACGAATCTCAAGATCACCAGGGAAATTCCAACCATGGTTCTGGTCCCTGGTCGGGAGTCCCCCCCCCCCCCTCCCCCCCCCCCCCCCCCCGCCGTTATTATAGTATGTAGTCGATAAAAGAGACGCGGTATCCTAAGAATAAAAAAAAACCGTTTTCACAATCTTTTTTGTTAGAATTTCCAGCTTGGATTGAGTAACTGAATCACACAAACCCTATCTATACTGATGGAAAAAAGGAAGCGCTTTCATCAGAGTTTTCGACAAAGCATGGATCCAGGGCACTCCCAAGTGGGCTTGAAAACCATACCAAATCGAATGTTTTGAACAGTACACATCCATTTTACAATTCATTTCAATTCGATTAAAAAGCAAAATGCCGCGAATGTCCTAAGTTAATAGGGGTAGGGTTATTGCTCTAATTATGCAGGGCCAATCGCAACGTTACGTCGTCCAGCAAATTGGGGTCCATTCATGAGCCAACGATCGCTCGTTTAGTTGGGCGCCTCGGAGCCATAAGATGAGTAGCTGACCGTCCCAGGAGCGGACGTTCGCGCGTTACGTCGCCACGTCAAGATAGAGGCATACATCTCTGACACCCCCGTAACCGATTTCAGACGGCGACGGAGACGGCGAGTGAGGTTGTAGGCACTGAGCACTCGAGTGTTTCCAAGAACAGTTGGGAATCGGTTACAGGAGTTCAATTTAAGACAATGACGCCCCTGCCTTGGCGCGCAACTTACACCCAGGCGACGTCAACGTCGATTGCAAAGACTGCGGGCACATGCACCAAATCGCTTTCACTTGGCGGCAAAGGCCCACTGGAAACGTGTGCTATTCACTGGCGTTCATGCTTTACAGATCAGATGGACGACAACGTTTCTATCGACGTCGAGGTGAGCGATATTCTGACGCTTGCGTTAAGTAAAATCACAGATTCGAGGGAGGGCCTGTTATGTTTGGGGTGGGGTGGGTGGGGTGGGGGTTCTCGTGGCGTGAAAGGACCTCTCGTGGTCATCCAGGACAATCTTACAGCCGTATGATATCGGAATCAGATCCTCATGCCTCACGTCCTTCTAGTCCACGTGCGTAACTTTACGTTGCAGTAGAATAATGCGAAACCGCACGTTGCTAGCCTACGGTTTGTCGTGACTTCCTCAACCAAAACAATGCCCCAGTTGTCGATTGGCCACCCTGCAGTCCAGATTTGTCTCCGATCGAGCATTTTTGACACGAGCTGGACAGGAGAGTCAGGAAGCGCGCATCAACGTCCAAAACAGCGTCGCTCAGCTCGCGTAGGCCCTTCTTCGGGAGTGAAATAACATCCCACAAAGGACCATAAACAACTTGATGGGGTCAATGGAAAGGAGAGTTACAGCAGCGACTGAAACTCGGGGTGGGCGCAGTCGCTATTGATTTTGATCGGGAAATGGCGTAGGGTCCACGTTTGAACGTTATTCACGCAAACGCCGTCTTTGTTAAGACAACAAAACTTCTCAAAATTTAATCAGTAATGAAGAAATAACATCAAAATCCGAACAATGAAATAATCATTTATAACACATTTGAAATATTTACCTCAGAAAAAAACTTGCGTTTCCTTTTTTCGCTGGTGTTGAATAGATTAATTTCTTTTCAATGCGTGCCGGACTTCGTCGCCTTTTTATCAGGAGTCTTTTTGAAGGACCACATGCGCTTTCAATGAGGAGAGGTTGCGTGCTTTCCAAATTGCTTCCATTCGATCCCGACCAAGTTATTTGTGATATCTTGTTATTCAGCTTTTAGTCATTCTTAGAAAATGAAGAATTTTCACGTCAAGTTTTCATCACGACCAGGTATTTTTCTGAAAAGTACAGGTGTAAGTGTTTACACTTTAACAAGTTATGTAACAGTCCAAAATCCATCGAATTTGGATCGGCCAATGTGGAACGGTCATTCTAAAAACGTTCAGAAATGCGAGGGTTTGTCCGGGGAAATCCTAGTCAAAACTCCCCAAACCAAAACGTCCCCCAATGTTTTGGTCAAAATGTCCCCAAATAGTTGGTCAAAACGTCCCCTTTGCTGTTTCTTGGCTGAGTCATTGAAATAACTTGCGATGTTAATAATTGTTATTTTAAAACAAATTTATTGTTTTACAAAACATTAATTACAAATAACCCCACTTCTGCCAGACCGATGTTGATGCGTGCCTCCCCTAACTTCGCGCATGCTTTATGAATAGAAAACACATCAATACCAGTGCCAGGAAATTGAAATTCGGACCCCCTTCTTAATCATAACGGGAAAGGGGTAAGAAACTGGGGGCCTGAAAGCCTGTATTTTATTTTTGTTTGGTACGACCTTTGAAAGATATACCAAGCCCCAGAAAATAATTAAAATACATTATTTGAGGTCATTTTTGGACGGGGAGGGGCATGCCTAACCCATTTGTAAATACATGTAGGACCAATTAGCACCAGGGTGTGGAATAAATAAATTGCGAAATAATTCTAACATGTGGCCTACTATGTCTCACATGGGACGCGGTGGCATTGCAGTAACCGGTTCTCGTCAGATCACCGAAGTTATGCAGTGTTGATCCCAGTTAGTCCTTGGATGGGTGACCGCCTGAGCGATCGCTTCGGACTCCCGCGTTGTGTCCTTGGGCACGACATTTCACCCTGATTGTCTACATGGGGCACGATGACGCCATGTACTATGGCATACTGCACGTCGATAGTGCGCATGTCTTCAACCAGTCTAACCCTGCGGCAGTGCCTGTGCTGCAGTGCCGTGTTACGATGTTGAGGAGCTGGCAGCTGCTCGTCGTTGCTCAGTGGTTCTATTCGGGGTACTCCGTCTTCCTCCACCCTTAAAACTGTCACCAACACGGTATGACCTTGGCTGTTAAAGAGTCGTTAAACTCCAATAAATAAATAAATAACCACACTTGAAATAAAGACAAATAACTGAGGCGGATGAAAGTTTTACGTGGGTGCTGGATGAAAATGAACACTGCACAGTAATAGAGTGCTAACAGCCAAACAATATTCTTTTCCAGACAAACACCAGTTGGCACACCTAAAAGGCTCCCTGCAGTCAGGTGTAACAACCAATGGATGAGGAAAACCCTAACCCAATAAAAGTATCACCCACTGATGTAAACCAGCAGAACAAGCTTCAAGAGCTCACTCTGCTGGGACACAGCAGTGTGTGACAATAACGAATGAATAGAGCCAAACCATCCAGCAAATGGACAGTGCAACTATTTTATCAATAACTCTTACCAATAATGATATACCAGTGTGCCACAAAATCTCTAAAGACAGTAAATAGAACCATGCATAAATATTACACATTTATGATACACCAATTAAATAAATTTACATTACACACCCTCATAAAAATGCAAGTATTAAAGTAACACTGATACTAGTATGTCATTTAACCCTAGAACAACATATGAATGTGGTGAACCACCCACACAAGCCCATGAACCAAACAGAGATAATGTAATCCCTCAGATTAAATCATCACTGAGCAAGCCCATTAGCAAGATAGACATGCTAATATAAACCATACAGCATGCAAATGGCATACTATAAATCCTTTAAGGGGTAAAAGGGTAAAGCCTGTTATATAAAGTCTTAACTTCACTTTGAGCCTATCGAAAGCTACTTAGTGACAAAACAAGAAAGAACTGAAGCATGACCAATCGTTCAATCTTGTGTTGTAAATATAACCATAGACTTACATGCCACTCATAGGCTCCCAAGTCTAATTACCACAAACGAGTCTACAAAGGTAGACTAGTACTTAACCACTTTCCAAGGAATTTAACAGGAAAGCACCACAAATTACATAAAATATATTATGACTTGTATATTAACCCCCCCCCCCCCCCCAATTTACAATTAAAACAGCTGTATGTATGTACATATAAATAATGCCTACCCTCAGTGTGACGGGTTTGAGAACAACAACCAACTAAGCTGTGGCACAACTGAACATGGGCAACATCTTGAAACCTACATAATAAAGAAAATCATAGGAGTTATTAGTAACAAATGAAGGATTCCAGTGCCAAAATTATGCAGTAGCCTATTCAAAGTGTTGGGGGATCTGCTGTGGTTATCCAAAGATACCCAGCCAATGCAGCCATTGTGAACAAGCAACTGAAAAGAACCAAAAAACGATGACAGAAACACTAGTACTTAACTGCCTATATGATATGAAATTTATCATTTATTAGAGTTACTAATACAAATACTTTTACTGAACAATTACAAATATATATTGGGGTTTAGTGTCACTTAAACAGCCAATGTAATATGCAGAAATTTTGAATATTGCTTACGCTTAACAGTACAAAATAAATTACTTCAATTAAACAAGTATATAGACTAAATCAGTATGTTTCTAAAATTGGAACCAGACTATGGTCATGACTGTCAGGACAAAGTATCAGCCATGATTAATTAATTAATGAGGATCTCAAACAAAAGCAAAAAAAAAAATGGTCAATAACAAAGAATACTACCTAAAGGACAACAAAGGTGAGAGAGTTATATTAAGCACATCGACAAAAGAAAAAGACATTGGAGTTATCATAGACAAGAATCTAACATTTGAAGACCACATATAAACATAAACAGCAAAAGCGAATCAGACCATGGGCCTCATCAGAAGATTCTTCACATTTCTTGATGAAAAAAATTTCAAACTAATGTACCAAGCTCTTGTTAGACCTAATCTTGAATATGCAGCTTGCATCTGGAATCCTTATAAACAGAAAGATATAACCCTGATAGAAAAAGTACAGAAGAGAGCTACAAAACAAATACCAGCACTGAAAGGTCTATCATATTCAGAAAGGTTGAAAAAGTTAAATTTACCAACTTTAAAGTACAGAAGGCTTAGAGGAGATATGATAGAGCTATTCAAGATTACACATGAAATTTATGATAGAGAGGTCACTAGAAACTGGTTGGAATTTAGCCCAATACAAACTACAAGAGGCCATGACTTTAAATTAAAAAAGAATCAAAGCAACCTGAAGCTCAGAAGAAAGTCTTTTCCTAACAGATCAATAGACATCTGGAATGGGTTACCAGAAATACTAATGTGCTGTGAAACAGTGAGAAACTTTGAAAAAGGACTTGACAGATTCTGGTCAGAGATAGACCTAAAATTTGATTTTAGAGAGAACTATATAAAACGGGAACACAAAAAATTAAATACAGATGCGGATATAGAGGCAGAAATGCCTGTGTCCATAGAAGATCATAAGGTATCATAAGGTATGATATCTTGTCCAGGCTGCCAGGTCATTCAAAAGAATATTTAATATAAACTATACAAGTACCTGTTAACAACGAAAATCACTCCTATGAAAAACTATGCCTTTCCCTGAATTTCCATAGAAATCAAAATGCCACAAAACCTTTAAATTAATATATTTGAAACACAGCCACAGAAATACAACTTGAAACACAACAGGCTGCAAGAAGAAAGAATCAAACTGAACACTGTTGGTAACTGCAGAACAACATTAACCAGGTGTAGTTCTTGATTTTGAGAACTACTCACTTCATGACTTTCCTGAGTGTAGTCAAAGGAGAGCCAGTGAAGTTTATAATATGACACACTCAAGAAGGAAATATTAACCTTCTGAATACCATTGCAACTTAGACAAATATTAATAAATACGAAATAGTTGTTAGTGAAAAAAAATAATAACTAAGTGCACATTTAATCAACTGTGTCTGGAGACAGATTTAAAATAAAATATTTTACACCTAGATAAAATAAAACCAAATTCACCTACTATTATATAAAACACGTAACCCATTTTCTGATACTGCCACATAACTGTGGCTTACACTACTGCATATTAGTAGCATGACACAACTTGAAATTATTTTGCAAGTATTTATTGAAAAGCACTGCCTGGTTTTGCATAAAATAACTCAGTTTTTTTTTGCCAGACTTGCGAATGCTGAAATGCTTAAAAGGGTCTCTCACAAGAATTTGTGTTGGTCATACAAAATTTAATGAAATAATTTCACCAAATTTTAAAGCACACGCGTACAGTCAACACATTAATTTGACCATCCCAGCTTTTGACTCTACCGTATCTTTGACATGAACTAATGAAATAATTGTATAAGGATGAAAGAAGACAGAACAATAGACTACTATTACAGTACATAGGACAATAGCATGGCTTGTGGAATAGCCAATCGGAACCAACACGATGAAACATAAAATTAAACTATTGAGAAAAAGTTGTGACAAATAGGTGTATCAATAATTTTTTTTTTTGGGGGGGGGGGGGGGGGAGGGCTTGTTTGTGGATTTTATGCAGCATTATCTAGTAAATTTTAGTAGTAATACTATAATGAAAACGTTAACTGATTTTTTCTGCATGTTGGAATATCTAGAATTTTTTCGTGGATGAAATTTATTGCAAAAGGAAATAAAAAATATCATTGGAAAATGTCGCCAATTTTGTACGTGGGAGTGGCCTGTTACTTTATTTATTCTGTCCAAATTTGTCATTTGTTAATTTGGAATAATTGTGGGATACTCCGATAGTTCTGGCCTGATGGAAACACATCGTAGTTTAGTGAATATTAGTTACAGAGGAAGTCACCAAAATGTCCAAAGTAACAACGGCTTACAGTAACAAAAACAGGAGATTGAACATAGATATTTTGAACTATTGCAGTTCTCAGACAACAAAGGCATGTGGACAAATTTTTGGGACTTCCAGAAGAAAACTCTTAAAGAACTGAAAGAGAGTAAATTAATGATGGAGCTAAACGAGCAACAAATCCTTAATATAAAAACAAAAGCCACAGAAAATTAAAATCTACAATAGAATTAAAGTGCATGGAGTCAGTGAGGATTGACTAGCCACACAGGGAACCATACACCAAGCAAGGATTGAAACAAGCTTGCCTGGCTGGGACCTGTGTACATTTTAAATAAATAAACATGTGAATAAAGGTTTAACAGCCCTTTAAGCATTTTTGAGTGCATGTCTGTGAGTGTGTTTTTTTTTTGTTGGTGAGGGGAGGGGGGGGGGGTTCTCCTACTACCACCCCATCATCTGTTCCCCTGAATGCAGACCAGATGGCCAAGGCTCAGCATCCACTCTACCTTATAGGCCAATGGGTGACTCCCAGCTTTCAATATCACATGTTGGTGTAATTTTTCCTTTTTATAACTGTTAAGGATAATATGCTGGGTCTGCTCCCAAACAGCGGCAGTTTGGGTTTCTTTTTCTTTTCATTTTTCTAAAACAACCATCAAATTGTGGTTTCGGTAATAGCATATAGATATGCCCACGTTTTTAAGTAAATTACAGAGCAGAATTCTTGTACTTATGTTCAATTCCTGGTGACCTTCCAGTTTGAGGTTATTGGTGGGGGGGGGGTCTCTTACTGCCAGTGTGCACACTTAAACCAAGAAGATTATTGACACTCGCTTCCAACCCTCGTGGATCCATAAGCAAGTAAAGTTATTCGGGTCGCAAGGGATTTCAACCCCACATCATCCTAGTGCACTTTTGATGCCCTGAAACATTTCATTCATTGATTCGATAATTAATTTCATAAGTCTGCTGAAGTCCTGTCCACGCCCAACTGAGAGCAGAGTATTGGTACAACTGACTTGGATTCCTAGATTTCGACCAAAAAATAGTATAAACTTTGCCAAATTAAATATGAAACTATGAAAAAAAAAGAAAAAAAAAGTTTTGACCCACTCTTGGGGACTTTTTTACCAACTCTTGGGGACGGTTTGACTAACTCATGGGGACGTTTTAACCAATTGTTGGGGACGTTTCGACCAATCGTTGGGGACATTTTGACCAACTCTTGGGGACGTTTTGATAAAAAAAATTAGAGAATGTTTTGGTTTGGGGGCGTTTTGACCAGCACACGTCCGGGACGAGGAGCAGTAAATTGCTTTTGAGTATCACAGCATTACAAGTCGGATCTCTTCCCACGGAGAACCCCATAGCATTTGTGTTCAGAAAGCAGCATCATTTTAAGGTTCTGTATAAGTAAGGAAAATTTAGTTCAGCGATCTGAACATAGTGGCTACCCCTCTACGTTCAAATTCCTCACGTTCAAATCTGTGGTAAAATTCCCCAACAAGTTTTGATGGGAACTCAAAACTCGAAAATAGGAATATATATATCAAGCTTTCGCCCTTGTTACCATTTGCATTCGATAGTACACATCTTTCCTTGCATTTGTGCAGTGTCTATAAGCCCATTGTCGATTCGCCATCTTTGATGTTAATGATATGCAAGGTCAGAGGTCGCTTCGGGTAAACACTTAGATTAGACTATCTGTCAAAACTGTCATACATGCGTTGCTTCGTTGCTGGTGGAAGAAATAGATTCATGCTGCGTATTCAGCCAAAACTTGCCTGAATCCGTGCGTGAACGCATGCCTCACCATGACAAACCCACCCATTTCACTGTTGTTGGGGTGGTTCTTTTTCCTGAAGGGGTCAATGACTTTTCCTTGAAAAGCATAAATCAACAGGGGTTCACTGAAAACAACAATTTTAATACATATATGTATATATATATAAATAAATATGGTAATTTGTGACTTACATGGAATCCAATGAATATGAAAAACGAAACATCAATCACCCCCTACCCATACAGTTTTTGAGTCACTTGCGGGCCTGCATACTCTGCTGTCACTGGTTTTTGTTCTTTGGTCACCTCGTCACTTCTTCATCCTTTCACGGCTGTCGCATGGCCACTAACGTATTGTCACTTTATCCCCACGCCTTTGCTCTAACAAGTGATGGAATGTCATTCTACCACTGTCGTTGCATGGCAACTAATGTATTGACACTTCACTATATCGCATTCCCTCCAACAAGTGACGGAATGTCACTCTACCACTGCATTGCACGGCCACCTTTTTATCTCTTTACTGGTCGCTTTTCACTCGAGCAGTCACCACCAATGGGGTTAAACGCTCCCCTCCATTTATCTCAGAATAATGTTCATACAGGCAAAGCCTACTCTGCCCGCATATGGCTTGCCTTCTAAAACAGGTAATGGTGTTTACCTAAATGCAAATAGCTCCCTGAGCTCGTACTTTGTGTTTCCGATCCTATTCTCATATATGGCCACCGACTTGGCCCGTGGCTGCACCTATTCTAAATATTAGCTCTCTGGCTCCCATACATCACAACATACCTATACTTTCGCACCGATGCAGCACCTCCTCTAACCTATAGCATGGGACATCCCCATCTACTCGCAACGACCCACAGTCTTGCACACCTTCAGACTGGAATGAATTTTCCGAGAATCCCCCCCAACTTTTATTTCAATAGCCAGAACATCAATTCTCAGTTTAATTGTTTCTCTTGAAATCAGCTGCTTAGATCTATCTTAATTTAATATTCGCTTTAAAGTTTCTTTGAAAGACTCGCATTCTGGCATATCTTGACATTTCGGTGACAGGCTAGATGCGTAATATGGGTGTGTCCCGAACATTTGCGATGTACTATTTTTACAACAATTACCTTTTAACTGGCCATAATTACACAGATAACGACTTGCAGGAGAACACTGTCTCTCATACTCCTTGAATCAGTTATCAGATAGCCCATGTGGCGTTCAACAAAAGCGTCATAATGGACATTAAATTTCATGCTTAATTAGCAGTGCTTGAATTATTGCTGGTCTGTTTAAGTGACAAATCGGTTTTCGGGTTCCGTTATATAACTATTTATGCTCCACCTTTAGCCCGAGTGAGAAAGATTATCGAAAAATATATACACTTTTAAACAACAACATCGAAAACTCAATCCATCACCTCGGCAAAATGCTCCACTTGAAATGAGAAAAAGTGCATTTTCGATTTAATACTAATAAAGAGAGATAAAATAACTTACTTTCAAAACCCTTTTTTATGGACAGAGCAAAATAATATTGATTTTTTTGTCAAATGAATACCACAATGAAGCTCTTCCCATAAGCGAAGGCAGATTCACCATTGTTGACGAGTGGCAAAATGGCACATTGATCACTCAAATGACACAAATCCAAACTCTAAGTATCCAAACAACCAATAAATACAAATATTTTCAAGCATAACACACAGATGTTCCAGCTGGAAGAGGTTGGGGAGGGGGCGTGGTCCCTAAAAGATGAAAATTGTCTGCTAGTAGAAGTGTTGCATGTCGAAATAGTATTTTGTCCCAGAACAGTACATGTCAAAATGAGCTGAAGAATAACCACTACCAGTCTAAACTATAGATGTAATGTTTCCTATACTAATAACACAAGAATCAGACATCCATTTGTGAATCTCTAACTGAAAATGATATAGGATTCTTGTAGTGTAGAAGCAGGTTTCTTAATTTATTTAAGTTATGTTACAACCTATTTTTACTCTTTGAGTGATAATGTGCATGTATTCTGTAACATTTTTGTCATGTTTCGGGTTTATACACAGCACTTAAGAGAGTGAATTGCATTGGAATTCCTATTGCAGTAAAGTTTCCAATGCATAGAAATTCAAAATGTAATTTATAATGTCCACAACAGAATATTTCTTCAGGAAAACTAATTTTTTTGGTTGACATAGCTTTGATATGCCAAAAACCCAACCAGACAGGGGAGTTTTGGGCTTCTGCCTCTGTTAGAGCCCTTTCACGTGGCTTGGCAAGGTCAGGATCACTTTCCTGTTCCTGAATTAAAGAAGTCCAGGAAATGACATTCAAGGAGGTCCCCCTATCACTCTCAGGTGTAGTGGCCTCTTTACAATTTCTGGAGGAGTCATCACATTGACTCAAAAATGTCTGAGACAAATCAATGTCTTCAGAATCTGTAATCTGTGAGTGTTCTTATCCTCAGCTTTGCTGTTCAAATCAACACAATTGAGGTTGTTATCAACCTCAGTTTTCTTTGTCATAGACCGAGTCACAGCACATGCTGGAAAGGCAAAAGGAAAACATTCCCTCAAATTAATAATACTTTCATTTGTGCTCGGCTTATCCACCACTTGAGGTTCCATGTGACTTTGTCACTAGCTAAGTCATTCCCCAGTAATAAAGAAATACCTTTTACAGGTAGAGTAGGTCTGATTCCTACAGTCACAGTCCCATTTACTAAACTACTTCTTAAATTTATTTTATGAAGTGGGGCATTTAAAGAGTTTGCCTCAATACCTGATACTAGAACTTGTGCCCCTGTAGCACTTTCTTCAGAAAATGGCAAAATGCCTTCTAACATTAATGACTGAGTAGCCCCTGTGTCTCTCAGTATTATCCCCCCCACCCCCCAAGGGAAACAAAGCCTTCAGAAGTAAATGGCTTATAATTTTCTAAAGCATCTTGCCTTATTACATAATTTTCAGCGCATGGAGCACATACTAGTGCATTCTGTGAAGTAGAGGACTCATTTTTCCGTTTCAACAGCCAGCAATCAGATAGTAAATGTCCTGGTTTCTTATAATAATTACAGGTTTTAGTTGAACTGTTGGGTCGTAATGGTGTAGGACTGGCATTAGAGGTTTTTATTTTCACCAGATTTCTTATTAAATTTGGGTGGTGAAAAGTTTGGAGGATTGGAAGGATGATTGGAAGGATGAGTTTTATCTGAAGTTGGTCCAGGTCCACTTTGGAAAGAGTTCTTGTGAAGCCAAAAATTTGTAAAGCTACGACTCATTTTATGAGTTAAGGCGTAGTCATCTGCTAGTACTGCTGCTCTATTTAATGTGTCAACTTTTTGTTCATCCAGGTGGGCCTTTATATCTGAATGTATCTTTCCGTTAAACTCTTCTATCAGCATCATTTCTTTTAATTTAGAGAAATCTTTCCCAATTTCTTTGGAATGGCACCACCTGTCAAAAAACATTTTGCTTCTCTCTGGCAAATTCCACATGAGTTTGATTTTCACTTTTGTAATAATTTCTAAATTTCAGCTTATAGGCCTCTGGAACAAGTTTGCCACTTTTTCAAAATGTGAAAAATATTTATCAACTTCTTTTTCTTGAAAGGGGGGAACAAGCCTCACATGTTTAATTGCATCAAATCTTCTTGGGGAAATTACATTTGAGCCTTGACGTTGAGATTCTAATTCTTTTATTTTTATTTCCTTATGGGCCTGAATTTCAATTTCCCTTAAATGCATGTCTTTTTGAGCCTGAATTTGTTCCATTTCTTTTTGAGCCTGAATTTGTTCCATTTCCTTTTGAGCTTGAATTTGTTCCCTTTCTTTTTGAGCTTGAATTTGTTCCCTTTCTTTTTGAGCTTCTAATTCTTTTAATTTTAATTCCCTATCCTCTTTTTCTTTTTGAGCCTGAATTTGTTCCATTTCTTTTTGAGCTTCAATTTCTTTTAATTTTATTTCATTTTCCTGTCTTTTCATTTCTTGTTGCATTTCTAATCTCTTTAGTTCCAATTCTAATTTTTTGAGTTCAAGGGCATCAGTAGGTTGTGGTTCAGAGGGGGAGTTTCAGACTGAGGCAAAAGGCCTTTCTCCATATCATAATTAATAATGAGCTTTTTATGTTTGTTCAGACCAGGGGTGGCAGGTAATTTTAGATATTGTGCAAGTTGAAATAAATCCTACTTTTTAATAGATTCTAAAAGGGCCAAACTAGGAGAGCTTTCAAATTCAGAAATAAATTCTGTCACAGTAAACACCATGATGAAAAGTTTTGCTGGTTCTCAGATTATATATGGTAAATAATAATACTGAGATTTTCTAAGAAAATTTAAATGTTTCGACTATGAGCCAAACTAATAATTGCAATATGCAAATAAAGCTTTTTCGTTATCTTATATTCAATCACGGCAACGAGCCCCCAATTTCTGTTATGGAAATATTATTGATATTGGTAACAGAAAGAAATCTGAGAATCAGCAACAATAACTATGAATTTAACTATTCTGAAATTTAATTAAAAAAAATTAATATAAAGTGATGATACAAAGATCTTTTACACTAATTGGTTTACAGAAAATAAAAACAGTGGTACTTATCAATTATTGAATTAGTCCAAAGTACAGTTTGACAGAATCCAGTAATCCAGTGGTGAAGAATCTTGTGAAGAAAGTTACCAGCTGGTAGTATTAAATCCAAGAATGTCTCTTCAGAAACAGTATCCCATAGATTTGTAATAAAATTTTCACTTTGAAATTTCAGCAGTCTCCAATAAAATATAATAAATATCCTCCGCAAAATTCAAATGGAGTAAAAATGCAAGAAGTATTGGCGCCACAGGTAATTTCCAAATAATCCAGTAGAATCCTGGCTTTTCACAAAATAATATTATTCTGTTTCACAGAAAGTGTAAATTCTCTTTTCCAAGACGAATAGATTCTCTTCAAAATTCTCTTTTGGAATCAATCTTCCAAATTCACAAAGAAGCACTGCTTCTATAATAATTGCACTGTTCTGAAACAATAATAATCTCCAATGGAAACAAGTGAAGGGAGTCTTTCTGAAATGCTTTCTAAAAATGAGTTTTTGAATTCTGTTGACAAACCTTTATATAGTAACCAGATAGAATGTTCCAGAAGATGAAAATTCTTCAAAGTTCTAACAGTTTCTAGGTGATTCTGTTATAGTTCAAGTAAACAAGGTCTTTGACCTACTTAAACAATTAAACTATCAACAGCTTTGTGTACAATATATTAGTGTAACAAAGATGTAAACAAAGGTCACTCAGTGCAAATGATCAGACCAGTCAGAAAATGCAGAAATAAAAATTTCTATCTCCTATAATTAACAACTAAGGATATATCAATCTTAATATAATATGGGGGCTATAACCCTCGTTCTTAGGAATATTACCCTTAAAAAAAGGCCTGTAAGATCTAACAAAAGTAGCGTTCCTTTGAAAGCAAAGATCACATAACTTTTTGTTTACATTCCAAACTTTTTCACCCAAAGTCTGATGATCTGTAGGTCTAGGAAGTATGGAAGACATTAAAACCTTTGCCCTAGAATTTGCTTTTGACACTGTTATTAAATTATTGTATGCTGCCACAATATGATCAATGTTCTTGTGCTCAATGTCATTGGTCCCAATACGATATATGATGTGGGGAAAAGGAGAGATACCAAATTTGTGTGCCAGAATGATGTATGTGATCCCACCAATTGTCTTTCCAGGATATGCTTTAATATCAATTTCATATGGACACCTACTTGTAGATGGAATCTGACATGACCAAAACTTTCTTATTTCTTTTGGCTGAAAAGAAATAGAATACCCTTATAAACTTACAATGAGGATCAAATGAGATGCCTCATCCTACAAGCGATCAGAAATTTATCCTTGATTGTGTAATGTAGATAGACCTTATATGCATCACTAGCCCAGTCTCCCATCAGGTGGATGACTTCGCCAGGAACCTCTGATTGATAGGCCCAAGCCCCCTTCTAAAACTGTGAGAAGAGTATTGATCAGCATTTCTACCAGTAGCAGTGACTACTTTTTTTTTTTGGATACATTTCTGAAATTTAGGGTAAGTAATTGAATGATGTTGAGTTTTACTTGGTTTAACCACAAAGGCTGGATCTGTATCTTTACCAGGTAATTGTAACATACTTTTATAGGCTGCAACAGGACATAAAGGAGAATCTTTAATAGCAACTACTGGCATTTTAACTAATCTGTTACCAAACTGATTTGTTTTTGACCATTTTATACCAATCAGTAAAAATTCATCTGTACAGAAAATATCTCCTCTGGTTAGTTGCTTATTGGGATGGAATGTGCTAGAAGAGTTTGGGATCAGATTTGATTTTCGCATCATCAAAGAAAAAGCCCCAAAAAATAAACTCCTCATAGACACTTCAAAAGGATTTTTATGTTCGATATGAGGAAATATTTCTAAAAGCAAAGAAGGAATAACTGGTAAGGCTTGTTTTGGAAGGTGAGGATGTAATCGAGCTATACCTTGAATAAGTAACTTGATTTCATAACTCTGAAATATTGAATAATTCAAATTTTGAAATAGGTGCAAAATTTTAACACCACTTGTATAATTTTTTATTGATTTTGTCGACTTGAAAGATCGGCTCAAAAATGGAATATATAGCTTGAGTGTCTCTACGTCCGCTGGAAGAGGTGTTAAGTCAAAATATGTGATGAATAGAAGATAGGCCTTCCACTGTGTTTCTAAATTCTTAAAAGTTCCTTCCACAAAAGCCTGTGAAATTGAAAACTGAACATCATTCTCAAGTGTTTTTAGTACCAAACCTGGAAAGAAAAAGAAAAACGCTACTACCAATCGTGAGAATAAGAGAAAAGAGTGTTGGAAACTTCAGACTCACAGATGTTTTTGTTTTTAGACTGTTCAAAAAATAAAACTGCACTATTTGGATTCAAAGTCCATCTTGAAAGTAAGTCTGCACGTCGATTGTCCACACCTTGAATGTGAACAGTCCGGACTTCGAACTCAAAGCAGCATAATAACAGATTTCCATTAAACATGACTGTGCAAAATGATTTCTTGAAGAGCCCTTGTTAAGATCTTTAACAGAAGTGAGATTGTCACAGTTAATAATTATTCTTTCGGCTTTAAGCTCTGTGCACCACAGTTTTAAGCCAACAACAATAGTCAATAATTCAAGTTGGTTTATATGTAATTTCTTGTCCAAAATAAAATTCGGATAAGTGGTATGGAAACAATTTGACCCCAAAGTTCCACCACAACCCACAGAGCAGGCATCATAGGAAATTATGGCATCTGGATTCGACCAAGGCTCAGTGGCCATCATGGAAACACCATTATACTGAATTAAAAATTTAGACCACCATAATAATTTTTTTTTAACATAAGAAGGAATGTTAAGAGCAATCTTTGAATTCACAGGAAAAATCCTCAACCAGTTTAAAATTCTAGCAACAAAAACTCTGCCTGGTCTAACACAGGAAGCCACAAAATGTAATTTGCCTAGTAGAGACTGAACATTTTTTAATCTAGCTTTATCCTGTTTTAACCAACTGTCAACTGTATTTTGTATCTCAAGTAGTCTTTCTGAAGTGATTTCCAGGATCATTGTAATTGTATGAAATTGAACACCTAAAAATACCATTTTTGTTGAAGGGGAGCAGGCCTTTTTGACAGACTCTTCAGTGCCACAAGATTGCAAAACCATGCCTAGAGTGTTATAGGCTACGAAGGCCTTAGATGCCTCTTCAGCTCCGGCGAAATCATCCAGATAATTTAGCACTTCAACATTCAATTTTTTACAAATATGAGAAATAGCATTAGTGGCTCTCTGACAAATATAAGCTGCAGATCTTAATCCCATAGATAAAACTAGATCAAAATAAATCTTTTGTTCCCAACTAAAGGCCACAAGATGCACATCCTCAGGATCTATATGAATTGGCCTATATGCCCTTTTCAAACCTTTTTTGAAAAAGTAAACAGCAGTGCTTATATTTCGTCTAAATTTGTGAGAATCCATTTGGATTCTCGTGAAAATGGTTCGAGAATCCATACCTACTAGTACTATGAGTGTTTCCAGGATCCCATGACGCCACCATGGTTGAACCACTGTTGTATACTGATAACACATGTTAACATTTTACCCAACATAACTTTTTAATTTTTAAAACTAAATTTGATAATTTTTAAACAATAAATAATAAATAAATGATAAAATAATTAAATGAACAATATTTACCAATAAAGGTTCCAATGACAGCTATATTTGTAAGATTTTATTGACATAGTGTCAGGATATTTAAAGTCATGTTAGCCTTCTGCTGGTTAATTTGTTGCGGCTGTGTTTAATTAAAGGGTTAAATTGACTCAATTCTTTTCACGCGAATCCTAGCAGAGGTGCAGCGAGAATCTACATGGATTCTCGCCAGTTTTATTGCGTGAATCTTTGTGCGAATCGATTCTTGGATTCTCGTCAAAATTTTAGCCCTGAACAGTGTCTGCCTTTATTAACAATAGAAGCAACTAAGTCATCAACAGAGGGATATTTTAAAGTTATCGATTTTCCAAGATAAGAGTCTTTTGAAACATATTTATTAATAGAACTATTTGGAGGAAAACTGAGATCTAATATGATTCTTCTTTCACCATCCTTTTTAGGAACAGATTTACTGGGCTTAACCCTTTACCCAACGCAGACGATATCAAAATTTATTATTTTAAATATCATTTTTTAAAAATTTTCGAAAAATTTCAACAAAACCATATCATGTGACCCCTCGTTGGAACCTCGTTCCAACGAGGGGTCACACGATATGGTTTGTTGAAATTTTTTGAAAAATAATATTTTTTTCAACTGCTGAATTTGCATATTATGCGGACGGATGCGGGCGATTCGTTCGGTAAAGGGTTAAATGCAATTTTGAAGGAAAAGGATTTTTTTAAAAGGATCCTAATACAGCATTATATTCAATCTCTTTGTCATTGTAAGCTTTAACTTGTTTGGGATAGTCTAAAGCACCTTTGTGATTCTTTGGTAGGATGTCACATTGTTGAGAAGTACTTTGAAAGGAAGTGCTCTCGTAGCCTATAGGAAAACCAAATTCTAGCAGGTCACAGATTTCATAATCTGAGTAATCACACAACATTTTTCTAAACATTTTTTAAAATTCAGAAACAACTGCATCGATCGAAAATTCTCTCAAGACTGACTTTGCGACAGTGAACCTCACTCACTTGATTTGACCAATCAGACATCAAGTCCTATGGAAAGATACCGGTGTTACTAATTTGATCTCCAAAGGCAATTAATGTATTTGACATGGACAAATAACATCAATAACTTTATTAAATCAACTTGATGTAACCAAGTTATCAATTCAAGAATTGTGCAGTCAATAGCTATAGCTCTGGGTCATTGGGAACTCAATGATGAACTTGGAAATTTGAAACATGCTGCTAAAAATGTCATTTTGACAGACAAAAAATAACGTGATTTTTTATCCCAAAAGCCGCCAGAAGACTCCATTTAATAACTGATTTCAAGATTTTGTTGGTGGAGAACCCCCTCGCCCCCCCAATCACTCTATGATCGAGCACGCCTCCGACACTTGCTGCTGGGTGAATCTCCAGCAATTGTAACCAAGAAGTGGAAAATCAACTTCAGTTTGAGTGCTAACTTTTTATGAAAATATACACCTACAAACCTGTATTTTCCATATTTAACGGAGCCGGCGGCATTTTTACATTCATGTTTCTGTCCTAATGTTTTAAAAATGGCCTGAAATATATGAGCTTTATACCAGTTTTTTTGATAATTTCCCCATAAATAGTTCATTCTGTTAATTTAGAGTGAAGTTAAAAATATCTTTTAAATTACTGAAGCAAAAATGACAAAGCAAGTGGAAAAAGTTAGAAAATTATAATTTTCTAATGGATTAATTTTTGCTGAGGCTTACCAAATAAGGTATTTTTAATGTAACGTACATAACGAAATCATTGATATTGTTTTCATATGCAGACATCTAAGCTATTAACAGAAAAATCTTTTGGTTTCCGCAAGTGGATTTCAAGCTAACATTATCTGGCTGTAATATGAGGCCTCATTGTTATAATGTGGTTGAATGACACATGGGGTACATTTTTAGCTTAACTTGACATAGTCAAGATAAGCTATTGCCAACACGCGTGCAGAAGTCTGTGAGTCTGTTCACATTTTCCTTTAGCACGGGCTACACCCGCAGTTCTTGTCTGATCGTCACGAAATTTCATATGCAGGTTTGGGGTCATGTCTAGATGAGAACGTCCCCTTTTGGTCGCGATCGGGCAACCGGTATGGCTGCCCGAGCCTAAAACCCGAAAACCATTAGCACAGTCTACAGGTTGTATTTATGAAGGGATTTCATTGTAACTTGGTAGGATGCTTCTGTATAATGCCTAGATGAGAACGTCCTCTTTTGGGCATGATCCGTCAACCGTTATGGCTACCCAAGCCCGAAACCCAAAAACTTTTAGCACAGTCTGCAGGTCATGTTTAATATGGTGGGAGTTCATTGCAACTTGGTAGGATGACTCCTTATGATGTCTAGATGAGAATTTCCCGGTTTGGGCATGATCTGCCAACCGTGACGACTGCCCGAGCCCAAAACCCGAAAACCTTTAGTACAGTCTACAGGTCATATTTATTGAGGAATTTCATTGTAACTTCGTGGGTTGACTTCATATATTGTCTGGATGAGAAGGACCGTCACCTTTTGGACGTGATTGGGCAACTGTGACGGATACAGGGGCCCGAAGCCCGAAAACCTTTAGCACAGTCTACACGTCATATTTATGAAGGGATTTCATTGTAACTTGGTAGGATGACTCCAAATAATGTTTAGATGAGAACGTCCCATTTTGATCGCGATCATTCAGCCTTGATGGTTGCCCAAGCCCAAAAACCTTTAGCATAGGCAAAAGGTCATATTTATGGAAGGATTTCATTGTAACCTGTTAGGTTGACTCCATATAATGCCTAGATCATGACATCGCCTTTTGGTCGCGATTGGTCAGCTGTGATGGCTACAGGTACCCAAAGCCCGAAAACCTTGAGCACAGTCTACAGGTCATATTTTTGAAGGGATTTCATTATAACTTAGTAGGATCACTCCAGATGATGCCCAGATGAGATTGTCCCCTTTGGTTGCGATCATTCAACCAGGAGGGCTGCCCGAGCCCGAAGCCCGAAAACCTTTAGCACAGTCTACAGGTCATATTTATGAAGGGATTTTCATTGTAACTTAGTAGGATCACTCCAGATGATGCCCAGATGAGATTGTCCCCTTTGATTGCGATCATTCAACCAGGAGGGCTGCCCGATCCCGAAGCCTGAAAACCTTCAGCACAGTCTACAGGTCACATTTATGAAGGGATTTCATTGTAACTTGGTAGGTTGACTGCATATAATGTCGAGATGAGAACATCCTCTTTTGGACACGATTGGGCAACTGTGACAGCTACAGGGGCCCGAAGCCCGAAAACCTTTAGAACAATCTACTGGTCATAATTATGAAGGGATTTCATTGTAGCTTAGTAGGATGACTCCAAATAATGTCTAGATGAGAACGCCCCCTTTTGGTTGCGATCATTCAGCCTTGATGGCTGCCCGAGCCCAAGACCCCAAAACCTTTAGCATAGTCTATAGGTCATATTTATGGAAGGATTTCGTTAGTTTGACTTCATATAATGCCTAGATGATGACCTCCCCTTTTGGTCGTGATTGGTTAACTGTGACGGCTTCAGGGGCCCGAAGCTCACTATAGAAGCTCGAATTCGAACTTAGTGCATTTCAGGCAGATTTCTTAAAAAATCTTCTTCTCCAGATCCAGCAGGCAGAATCTTTTGATATTTGGTATACAACATTATGGGGTGGATCTGATTCAAGTTTGTTCAAGCCGGCCCCCTGGGTTCATATTTGGGCTCAGTATAGGCGCCCAAATTTGAACTTGCATTTCAGGCAAATTTCTTTAAAAACCTTCATCTCAAGATCCAGCAGCCAGAATCTTTTGATATTGGGTATGCAGCAAGCTTAGGGGGTGAGATTCAAGTTTGTTTAAGCCAAGTTTGTGGGTTCATATTTGGGCTCACTGTGGTAGCCCGAATTATAACTTAGTTCAAAATGAGAAATTTTCTTTAAAAATCTTCTTCAGATCCAGCAGTCGGAATGTTTTGATATTTGGTATGCAGCATCCTTAGGGGGGAGGGGGGGGGGGGGGGGGAGATTCAAGTTTGTCCAAGCCATGTCCCTAGGTCCATATTTGGGCTCACTGTGGGGGCTTGAATTGTAACTTAGTTCGAAATGAGAAATTTTCTTTAAAAATCTTCTTCAGATCCAGTAGTCGGAATGTTTTGATATTTGGTATGCAGCATCCTTAGGGGGGGGGGGGGGGGGGGGGGGTGTGAGATTCAAGTTTGTTCAAGCCATGTCCCTAGGTCCATATTTGGGCTCACTGTGGTAGCCCGAATGATAACTTAGTTCAAAATGAGAAATTTTCTTTAAAAATCTTCTTCAGATCCAGCAGTCGGAATGTTTTGATATTTGGTATGCAGCATCCTTAGGGGGGTGAGATTCAAGTTTGTCCAAGCCATGTCCCTAGGTCCCTAGGTCCATATTTGGGCTCACTGTGGGGGCTTGAATTGTAACTTAGTTCGAAATGAGGAATTTTCTTAAAAAATCTTCTTCAGATCCAGCAGTCAGAATGTTCTGATATGTGGTGTGTAGCATCCTTAGGGGTGAGATTCAAGTTTGTTAAAGCCAAGTCCCTGGGTCCATATTTGGGCTCCCTGTGGGAGCCCAAATTATAACTTAGTCAATATGAGAAATTTTTCTTTTAAAATCTTCTTCTTCAGATTCAGCAGTCGGAATGTTTTGATATTTGGCATGCAGCATCCTTAGGGGGTGAGATTCAAGCCAAGTCCCTCGGTTCATATTTGGGCTCACTGTGGGAGTCTGAATGATAACATAGTTCAAAATGAGGAATTTTCTTTAAAAATCTTCTTCTTCAGATCCAGCAGATGAATGCTTTTGATATTTGGTTTGCAGCATCCTTAGGGGGTAAGATTCAAGTTTGTTCAAGCCATGTCCCTAGTTCCATAAAATTTGTCTCTCATGACTTCATTCCTTTGTAGTGTTGATGAATCATGTCTAACTGAATGTGACCCCAAATACTTCTTTGAACCACTTTGGCCGGTGAGCGATTAAGGCCCCTTGGGGCCTCTTGTTTTATTTCTGACCACCACTTTTGACAAAAATACACTTTTGAACACTACTAAATCTCCCTAATGCCACATTTACATCATAGAAGAGTCCTTTGGACTGTTATTTTCCGTCACTCAGAAATTTTTGGCCGAACCCTGGTGCTGTAAGGATAATCATTGACATGGTTGTCCCAGTATTACTACTGCTAAGGCCTAAAAAAAAGCTGTTTGTTTCCGCTAACTTGACTGACCCTATTTCAATTCACCGAGTCTAAGCTTTTTTGCTACTTTGCTCTAAATTTCACCACATGTATTAATCGTCAAAAACATAAGATTTTATAAAAAAAACCCAACCTATTTTGTATAAAAGCCTATTGAGCTATGGAACTTCTTCATAATATTATAATCTTCAGCAGTCCTCATATTCTGAATTATGCATTCGCATGCCTCACTTTATCACAAGAAGTGTTAAAATTAGCACACCTCATCACTTAAAATAAATTGCCTTTTTTGAGTGATTGTGGTAATGGACTGGTTAAGTATCATCGTATTTGTCTTGGCTAAGAAAGTACAAATGACTTGCTTTGGTTTTTTGAAAACAATAAAGTTCCTTGCATTGATCTTGTATCAAACACTTTTGAGCACACCATTCTGAAGGCACGATGCTATCATGACATCAGCTTGTGCAAACAACCAATCTCTTCAAACAGTACATGTGTCAAACTACAGGGAATCTCTTGGCATTTCCCAAGAAAAATTTCCAGGTTTTAAATAGCAGGCATGGCATTGGTCCAAATGTACAAAGTGACTAACTACGCATGCTTTCTGGAATACAGTCCATGTGTCTTGTTTCAAATTTGAGGTAAACAATATTCAATCACTTGCGTAATAATGGTCACAGTTGAGACAAAACACTTGAACAGTTGATAAAGAAAAGTAATACAGAAATGCTTCATGGTCTGTGAGGACAGACAGGGCGGTAAAAAGGGAAAAGACCCAAATTTAAACCAACATTAATTCATACTAGTGAAGAAAATCATTTCTTGTAAACCATGATATTAAAGCAAGTTGAAATTTACATACCACATTACCAGGATAAAAGTTAAAACCAACTTTTTGGGGTACCGATTATGATTTAATTTGCCAGTATCAGTGATGGTATTGACTAGGGCTGTCGCCATTATTCGATTAGTCGACTAACCGTCGACTATTGAAGTAGTCGACGTTTTTTATTTTTAGTCGATCGTCGTTCATTTTCAAGGTGGTACACGTCTACTACACGTCAGGGCTAAATTGCATTGTTTTGTGAGGTGAATGATCAATGAAGGTGAATAACTTTAAATATCTAACCATAGTTAACATTCATATCCGGAAGACTGTACGACTGTCACTGACGGTGTAAGAAAGAACACTCACAGTTACTCGAGAAGAATAGATTCTAATGAATTTCTCCAGTCTTGAACACACGAATGCACCCATTGGAAAACCCAAAGCGTGGAAGTGACAAAATTATGACGAAAGTCAGAACGTCAGATCACTTCTCAAAGTTCGGAACTTCAAACTAAGATCCAATTTTAACAACTGACGAGGGAATGCATAGATCTCAATGTTCAAAATTTCGAGAAACTTATTGCAGAAAGGAAACATATGCAGGAACGTTCTTAAATTCATTTTAATTCATCGGCTTCAATCTAGTTCAAACTTGGACCCGCAGTCAGTAATATTATTTTTGGGGTTGGTACGTCCTACAGGACGTACCAACCCCAAAAATTATATTACGGACTGTGGGTCCAAGATTGGACTACATGTAGCTTCAGTCGGGACCGATTTGTTGTTACCACAACCCCACTTCGTCTGAACACACTGGTGCCATTGTCATTTTCAGAGTTTTACGAACAGAAGAATGATTTGCTAAAAAATCATGGGAAGCGACTATTAATCGACTAACCGTCGATTACTGGTCACGATTAGTCGATTACAAAAAATGATAGTCGCGACAGCCCTAGTATTGACAATTGTAATGATTATAGTCAGTATACCGAAAAATCACCCAGCACTACAGAGAGGCCTATTTTATGTTGAAAAGGTTGTGACCGTCTGAGCGATCGATTGACTCCTGTGTTGTGTCCTTGGGCAAGGCACTTAACCCCGATTGTCCACATGGGAGCACGATGACACAGTGTACTAAGGCATACTGCACGTCGATGGTGCGCATAATGTTGAAAAGGTTACAAATTGAGTTAAGGGAACTACATTCTGGAAAAAAAAAGAAAAGAAGTTTTTCCTACCTACCAACCCTATTTTTTTCATTCCGTTAGTGGAAACAAACGTCTTTCTTTTTTTAGACCTGAGGACTGCACAAAACAAGTGTACAAAGAGAGAGACCATGATAGTAGAAAGTTGTCCCATTAACTCTTTGAGTACTAGAAGCCACTGTCATAACTCTATTGAAAAGCACAGAAATCCATTTTAGTGGCTTTAAATTGTATGTATTAGTTTGTTGCAAAAAAATACTCTCATGCTGGTAAACACCTTTGAATCTCTGTGGGAACCCTGGGAAGTGAAGTAGTAAACAAGCTGTGATGTACTGGTAAAATAGGATCCGGTCACCAGTGTCAGAGGTGGAAGTCCTCCAAAATGGGTATAACAATTGGGTAGACTTGACTTTACATGTACATGTATATCCATGTTGCAGTCACAGTTTGCCATTGTGCAGAAATATGTGACCTTAACTGGTTGAGGGTTAAATTATTTTTGTGGTCTGAATTTGTTATTTAAAATTTGTTTTATTACAAATTATTGGAGAGTGCCCATAGGCACTCTCCAATAATTTGTCATAAAACAAATTTATCTACACACAATATTACTTGTGTTTGACTGAATACAGGTTGACTTTTGCTCAGGTACCCTCATTTTTCTGTGATAGTGGCTTCTATCACTCAACCAGTTAAACATAAATGAATAAATAAATAAATAAATAACCTTTGAAAAGTAATTTAGCACAGTTAAAAATTTACATGTTTATCATCTTTATTTTAGGAACAAGTGGACAACCTTCCACTGATAATTTTGAGTATGAGGAATGTGATACTCCAACTGATCTGAAGGATGGTGAAGTTCTGGTAAAAACACTCTATCTTTCTGTGGATCCAGCATTGGTAAATATTTTGATATTGCCCAATGTTTTCTTATTTTCAACAGCAGTAAGGAGTAAACAAGAGTATATAAATTAACCCCCTGCACTCTGATGTCAAAATATCCAGATTTGAACTAGCCATTTTCCCCATAATGCAACTGGGAATTTAACCAATTCAATCTTGTTTGACAGAGCTCATTGAGCTCTGTCAAACAAGATTGAATTGGTTAAATTTCTAGTTGCATTATTAGAGATATTTGCACCCTAAACTTTAGATATTTCGACATCAGTGTGCAGGGAGTTAATTGACCTTGTGTCTTAATAAATGAATATACCTGACAAATGCTCCTGCCTTAGGAATGGATGGTATAACCGAAAAATGGTTTAGTTTTGGTTTTTAAAAAAATAACTGCAAAACTGACCTGTCCCATTATGAAAAAAACAAACAATAGTACAAGGGGTTTCTCTCACTATTGTCTATGTGTGCCATCTGTATTATGAGTTGTACCCTAAATTGTTCAGCAAAATAGGTATATTGCCGGTATTCACAATGACATTCAGTCAGGTTTTATTTAGAGTTGGCCTACCCTCTTTTGTGCCATACCTGCTATTTGGAATAGAATTTGAAAATTAACAAATATAGCAAATTCACAGAATGAACACTCAGACACATTCATGTGTATATTTCATGTTTTCATGAATGTATGTAACAGGGCCGGGGAGAAGAAATACGAGCCCCAGGGATAATTCTGTGATGACCTCTCTTTTGAAAGTATCGGGATAGTAATGCAGATACCAAAGTTCTTGATGTGAAGAATTCTTGAAGTGATAACACCTTTTCCTGGTACATATGTATGTAGATAACAGTCTATCAACCCTTTACCCAACGTAACGTCCAAAACCGACCAGTGCTATTCACAAAAATTGCCATTCGATTTCCATTATTATTTTTTTTTTTTTTTTTGCCCCCAAAACATAGCATATGACCTCTCATTGGAACGAGATCATTGAGCTCATTCTAATGAGGGGCCATATGCTATGCTTTTGATGCAAAAAATGAAAAAAATAGATATTCATTAATTTTGTTTGCAAGACCTGTCTGTTTTTCATGTTAAGTAAAGGATTAACTGATTGAGCATCTTCACGGGTCACTCCCATTACTTCTCTACATGAGTGGCAACTAGTATTCCATACGACAGGCAACTTTATCTTGCAGATTCTCACTCGGAGGGGGGGGGGGGGGGGGGGCAGGCTTGGAACATGAGTCAGAATTGAGTCAAATCCAATCAGTACGCACTTTAAACTTATGATTATTAATGAACTGTTTATATTGCAAGATACATATCTCTTGCAGTGTTGGTATCATTTATGGGGGGCAAATGATCCCAATAATTATGAGTTCACAAAAATATTATATTTACATCTTGACTCCTTCAACACTATCATATTTGTGTCATGCATGCATACTATCAGGATTGCACGAACTGAAACCGTCATGAAAATTTGGAAGTGTTTTTCAGAACCAGTATCAATAGATTCGAACACGATTATTGAATCATTGATATAAACAGTTATAACTAATTAACAGGGACTGATATGAGCATTTAAAAATAAGAGCCAGACTTGGAGCCAACTTTCAAAATCTGGAAGCCAGATTTACTCCTTAAAACAGTAGAGTGCTAAATTATTGCTGATTGTCAAAATTTGTTTGTGTTTTGCCTTGTTACAATTTATGGGAGAGTGCCTAAAAAGGCACTCTCCCATAAATTGTAACAAGACATACCCACACAAATGATATAATTTCACTTCAAAGAAAACATGAAGTCCCTTTACAGAACATGAAATCTTTAAGTTGCAGCACCTGCACATCAGCATAAAGCCCAAATATGGACTTCAAGCACTCTACCAGTTAACTGTAGTTATATACTGAGTCAAAAAAGAAAGTGTAACACAATCAAACGTGAAAAAATAGCATAAAGGATGAAATATAATAGTTCTAATGTTGCATGTTTGTGGACAAGAAGTCATGCAAAGAGTTTAATGGCATGTTGTTGTTGTCCATCCAACCCTATACAATTTTGCTGCGGATTTCAAAATAGCACATGCTACCCGAGAATGTCAAACTGAGTGAGTAACCGACAATTTTCTTTGTGTTATGTTGTGCTAGAGAGCCTGGGTTATTGAGAAAACATGCTAGTTTTTGTCTTCCAACATTTACAAAATTGCCAACGTCAACCGAAAATCAGAGGTTGCGTGCCATTGATATGCATGAGGCTGGGATACATCCAGATGAGCTTGCTGCTGAGGTAGGAGTCACTGAGGCCACCATTTACTGTCTCATTGGAAGGTATAGAACCTCTGGATCAATTGCCGACCGACCGCAATTAGGTTGACCAAGAGTTACGACCCCTGCACAAAATCGACACATCAGGACGTCTCACTTGCGGCCTTGCTTCTTTCGGGCGACGACAGCAGCAATTACTCCTGGTGACCTAACAATAGAATCAGTGCACATACTGCCTGCAGCTGACTCGCTGAACACGGCATCCAAAGTAGGCATCCATACCACAGACGAATCCTTACCCAACGTCATCGTACCATCAACGCTGATGGTAGGGCAAGAGTGTATCGCTGACGAGAACGTTTTTCTGATGCTTGCTGTTTGAATGCGACCATTTCGGCGGGGGTAGTGTAATGGTTTGGGCAGGAATTTCCTTGCCCCATCAAACACAGTTGATCTTCATCGAAGGTAATCTGAATGGACGGCGATATAAGGACGAAATTCTTAATGCTGTTGTTGTCCCGTTGTTCAATGCTAACATCGGATTGCAGTTATTCCAGCAAGACAGTGCCCAATGTCACGTATCTGTCGTGACTTTCTTGAGGAGCAGAGCATCGAACTTCTTCCCTGGCCCCCCATTTTCGCCAGATTTGTCGCCAATTGAGCATTTTTGGGATCAATTGGACTGTCGGGTACGGCTTCATGATCTTCAGACATTAGGCGATTTACATAATGTTCTAATGCAGGAGTGGAACGCAATACCACAGGGTGACATCCAGAGACTTATCAGGTCCATGTGCCGTCGCTGTCTTGCCATCCAAGAGGCAAACAGTGGACATATACGCTATTGACTGCATGTGTGAACTTTTAATTTCACCCCATATCTGAATTGCAACATCCTGATGTGACGCTGGCTACAGTAAGAACATGAAATTATGCAAATTCATACAGCTAGACTCGAAATATGAATTTACAATAATTTGTTTGGGATTAAAGTCGATAATACTAAAAAGTGCTCCTCGAAGTTTATTATACTTTCTTTTTGGACTCAGTATATTACTTTTGCATGTAATTACATTCTTTTTTTTTTCATAATTAAAGTTGTTTCTGAAATAACTAAAAAATATTTTTATATTACCACAACACTTCATTTTCACATTAGTTCTGAGTCAAATCTTGGCCGACTAAGTGACCAGTGTCAGAAATGGAGTCTTGTGGTTACAGGAGAGAGAGAGGCACTATCACATTTATATGGGATTGAAATAAAATGCTAAAGAATGAACCCTTTTTAGACCCTAACAAACAATTGCAATCATCACATTCGTGTAGGTTTCATGTAAGTTTTGGGGAAGGCATAAAAACAAGGATGTTCCATTTTCTATCGGTACATATCGACTTTCTAGGTGTACTTATTGATCAGCATATATTAACCATCTCATAGTACATATTAACCATGGTACACATCAGTCATGATACATATCGATTAGCCTTCAAGTCAAAAGGGATTTTTGATAATTATTTCCAGGGCAATGTAAATGTTGGAATGCAGGCCCACAGCAACATAAAAAATACACTCAGGTTAATACCACCATGTGGGTTTACGAGATGAAGTTTTTGACTTTGTCTAGTTATATATATCAATGAGTCTGTTATAATTTATTTAACAGTATTCCTCCCTTTTTAGCCTGGCTGTTTACAGACAGGGCTATCGTCCTGACTTTCGTCCATCTGTCAATATTTAGAGTTTTGGTTAAAGTTTGTGGTTAAAGTTCTTTAGTGAAGGTTAAAGAGTTTTTTTCTTTTTAATTAATTTTTATTACTATTGATTGTATCATTCTCATTATGTTTCATGTTATTTTGGGTTTTTGTTTACAAAGTTACACCTTTAATTCAAACAGTTTAGTGGACTGTCACTGTTTCTCATTTGGAACAATGTCTACTGAAGCTTTCTACGGTGATTTTAATTAATATTGGCAGGAGTTTAACCCCTTTTAAACATGTTTTCAGACTTTGTTTCTTTGTATTTGAAATTGGGCTTTGCCACATACTTTGTTACTTTAATTCTTGCATGGTCAATACAACTTAATGATTGCATTTGCATCAGTGATTTCTTTTATCGGTTTTAGGAACTATTAAACCCGTTTTTAGCTCAACTTGATAAAGTCAAGCTGAGCTCTTGCCATCACTTCTCGTCCGTCGGCATACGTACAAATGTATGTACGTACCTACCTATGTGCATCCATTCCTTTGGAAACTTGGTATGCTTGTTTGGGGTGACCTCTAGAGGGGAGCTATCGATTTTCTTCCATTTCCGTCAAAAAATGTTGCAGCTGGCAACGACCTTTGAACAGAGTTTAGTCAGACCTCAATATTTCCCTTCGGCACACCCTACATGGAACATTTATGATTGGATTGCATTGAAACCTGATATGCTTGTTTGTGGTTACCTCCAGATAGGAGCTGGCGATTTTCTTCGAATTTCATCACAAAATGTTACCGTTGGCAATGACCTTTGAACTAAATTTAGTCAGACCTCAATATTTCCCTTTGGCACACCATCAGGACACATTTATGATCGGATCACTTTGAAACTTGGTTTGTTTGTTTGGGGTGACCTCTAGATAGGGACTATTTATTTTCTTCCTTGTCCATCGAAAAATATTGCAATTGGCAACAACCTTTGATGAACTTAGTGCAGTTATCCATGAATATTTCCCTTTGACACACCCTGCAGGTCACATTTATGATTGAATCGCTTGGAAACTTGGTGTGCTTGTTTGGGGAGACCTCTAGATGGGAGCTATTGATTTTCCTTCATTTCTGTCAAAAAAAGTTGCTGTTACTTAGTAAAAACTTGCAGTTATGGATCAATATTTCCCTTGCAGTTATGGATCAATATTTCCCTTTGACACACCCTGCAGGGCAAACTTGGTGTGCTTGTGTGAGGTGACATCTATATGGGAGCTATCGATTTTCTTCCATTTCTGGCAATAACCTCTGAACTTAGTTTAGTCAGACCTCAATATTTCCGTTTGGCACACCCTTCAGGACACATTTATGATTGGATCACTTCGAAACTTGGTATGTGTGTTCAGACAGTCATTGAACTTACTGCATTTGTGTAGCAACTTGTCCCTTTTGCACTCTCTGCAGGGTATATTTATGAATTTTCATAAAAAAGAAAAAAAAAAACATTGCCACAAGCAATGACCTTCAAACTTAGTGCTCTTGTGCATTAACATCTTCCTTTGGCATGCTTCGGAGGGAGCATTCTTTATCAGGTTGTTTAGAAACTTGTATGCTTATACAGGGTGACAAGGGTGCACGGTGGCTCAGTAGTAGACTGTTCGACTTCTATGCTAGAGGTCCCGAGTTCGATTCCCATTCAGGACGACCCATGTTGTGTCCTTGGGCAAGGCACTTTATCCCGGTTGCCTACATGGGGGCACGATGACACTGTGTACTAAGGCATACTGCACGTCGATGGTGCACATATCTCCAACTGCTGTAACCCTGCTTAATTGGAGGTTGTACAGTGTTGGAATGTTGAGGAGCTGGCAGTTGCTCGTTGATGTGCTGTGGTTCTCTTCGGGTACTCCGGCTTCCTCCACCTGTAAAACTGTCACGGTCACGATTAGCCATTGTGCATAAGTATGTGACCTTAAACACCAATAAATAAATAAATATCCAGCGTGTCAAAGAGAGGAGCTATCGATTTTCTTTCCATTTCCATCAAAAACTGTTCCTCTTAGCAACAATCTTTGAATTTATTGCATTTGTGCATCAACATTTTTCTTTGACATGGCCTACAGTTCACATTTCTCGTAGGATTGATTTTGAACTTGGTGTGCTCATTAGGCGAGACCTCTAGATAAGAGCTATTGATTAGCATTCATTTCTGTGAAAAAAGTTGCCGTTTACAATAACCTCTGAACTTAATGCATTTGTGTATCAGCATTCTTCCTTTAGCCAGCCTTACAGTTTACATTTAAAAATGCATGGATTACTCTGACGTTGTGCACGCACAATGCTGTTATGTTTAAATTTCACCAAATAACATGGGTACCAATGATCTTGAATTTTGCCATTTCACTTATAACTTACCAAGTTTAAGTTTGTCAAGTTGAGCTACAGTGTCACTAACACTTTCATTTGCAGTCAATTTTACTAAGTATTCCCAGCTTAAAGTTTAGGATTAAAGTTTTGCTTTTCAAGGTTGTACAGTTAAAACTAGAAGTCCTGTCATGAAATGCGCACAAATAGCACGTCGATCTCCGCGTTAATCTACACGTTATGACTATCAAATTCTGTACATGTGGCCTGTGCACAAGCAATGTTTCAGCCAATGGACCTCTGGGTAACGCGGAGGTCCATTGGGAGAAACATTGCTTGTGTTTGCTATGAGCAACCAGGAGAATCTGTCGTGCTTTGGATGCCATTCGATATGGCAATAGCGCGCAATTCCTACGCGCAATTTAGCCTAGATAAGCGCACAGTTGATGACAGGACTTCTAGTTTTAACGGTACCTTTCACTCTTCAAACACTGTTACAACACCACTGTTTTTCATTTGGGACAAGGTCTACTGAACCTGTATACAGTGGTTTCAAATAATATTGGCACTAATTTAATTAATTTAAACCTTTTCAAAACGGTTTTCGAACTTAGTTTCTCTTAATTTGAAATTATGCTTCTGCCACATACTTTGTTACTTTTTATCCCCCCCCCCCCACAAGCAGTGCCACCGAGAGAAAATACGGGCCCCGGGGGGATCAATTAGATGCCTAATAGATGGTACCACCTGGGCCCTCTTGTTTCAAATCCAACTTACCAAGGACCCATGAAAATATTCACCCTTCCCCCGGTCCAGGAATATCGAAGCGGGGCGTCTACATAAGCGAATTACAGAACAGCATATTGTGGGCGGATCTAATAACTTAGACAGTTCTTGAAAGGATATATGCTTACTAGTCGATTCACACACACTGGGCATTGAAAAAAGCTTGCAAACTAGCTGTCTCGGGTGGCGTGGCTTCGTCCTTGCGGGCTCCCCAGACTGCCAGGCTCTGGGCTTACTACCCGGCTCTCCCCCCTCTCTCGATGGCCCTGCCTGCAAGGGAAGGATATAGCATAGAGCTCCGTCCGTCTGAACTTTGTTTATGGCATAACTTTAACAATAGCTAACAGATGTCAATTCTTTTTGGTATATGTCTCTATAGCAACAACATCTATGTCAAGTTTAATGACCATCATTATCCAATGAAAATTGTCAGAATTATTGCCCTGGCCTCACCTCCACCCCCCCCCCGCCCCCCGCCCCCACCCTTCCCCTGCCAATTAGGCAATTTTTTTTCCTTTCTCCAAAATGCATTTTGAAGGATTTAGACTGACTACGTGCGGGGAAAAAAATTGACTCCTTTAAGCCCCACTACCCCCTTGAAATTTTGAAGGATTTAGAGTACATACATGCATAAACAAAATTTTACTCCTATAACTCCCCCCCCCCCCCCCCCCCCCCCCTCTCCTGTCAAATAGGCATTTTTTTTTTCTTTGCTCAAAAATGCATTTTAAAGGATTTAGAGTGATTACATGCAGGAAAAAAAAGTCCTACGAATCCCCCCCCCCCCCCCCTCCCCCCGCCTGGTCAGGAAGGCCTCAGAATTGTTGTTTTACAAAAATGCAATACAGTTGGGAAGGAAATGGGAGTGAGAGACTGATTTTGTCTCCAAAACTTTGGGGGAATCAATCCACCCCTCTCTCCTCCCGATGTAATCGCGAAGATAAATCCAGTTCTAATTATACGATTCTCTTTCAATTTGATATTACTTTTTTTTCAACAAGAAAACACAGGTGCACTTCGAATTTGAAGTATAGTCTTTTAAAATTTATACAACAAATTTTAAAAATTCCAACTTATATTGACTGCTGTTATATTATCTAATGAACCGTGCTATGCAGCTGATGATCTAACTACAAATTTTGTTGACATTTTCAGAAAACATATAATTTTAAACTTTCCTTCAGAAAGATGAAAAAATCAGACCATTTTTCTTGTCATTTTTTACCCAAACTATTTTTCAGTAGTTTTATAAGAGAAGATTTTAGAAAGAGAATGTTTTATGTACTGCATCTTTAACCCTTTACCTAATACCATATTGTGGTATTAATCACATCAAAAGTGTGGTGAAAGTAATATTTACCTTTGGTGACTTGATCCTTGACTCCAACAAAGTTCGGTCCGTGATGGAGAACGTCTTGCTGCAGCAGCTTTCTGGATTCAAGTGAAGTCCTAGTGGCGGCGCATCAAGGGAGCTCACTCCAGGTTGTGTTCATCTGGTGTCTAGAGTAAATTGCAGAATAGTGTTATGTTGATATATGCACCACACGGTTTAGGTACTGGTAACTCGTACCACACTCCTCCCTTGCCCATAAAAGTTTGACATGTGGTGATTAAAGATATGTTAAAATTGTTATGACTGAAAATGGAAGTATAGAGCAAGAAAGCAGATTACCTCCCTGCTTACCTAAGGGTTGAGTGTTGTGAAGAAAGCAGAGTACCTTCCTGACAACGGTTTCAGCTCAAACATTCTCACAAGAAAGTTGATGACCTTCCTGTAAACATAATACTCAATGTTTTGTTTAAATGAATGCATCTAATATTCCAACAAATGACAAAAAGACTTTATACATTTTTACATTCAAACTTATATACAAAAGATGTGATTGTTTAAACTTAGAAATTGTACAATTTTCTGACATTCCTGGAAGTAATTTCCAGTACATCAGATAGGGACATTTTTCTATTGTTTGCTATGAATTTTGCCAAATGAATTACACTCCAAGGAGTGCTAAATTTATCAGGAGTTGTTGGCAAATAAGGAGCATCCGATTCTAAAAGTAATCGATCCAACTTTGTTTTCATTAATGCCTCTTTAGTGAGGATGTCTTGAAACGCTTTACATGTAAAGCCAAAGTACACATTTGGTAAAACTGTCAACCAGTTGTTTAATTCGTCTATTGTGCCCATAAAACAATGTCGGTGGATAGATAATGAGCAAAGGTCTAGATCTGTGAGTATTTTTAATAAATCACTAGCAGCATCTCCAGTATTGTGGTCACGGCAATGTAAGATTAATGTTTTTTGATATCTTTCTGCTAATGGAAGAATCCGTTTTAAAAAGGTTTTTTGAGCCAATATCTTCATGGACCTGCAGTGTACTTTGTCCCTACATGGTGGCTTACAACGACAGGATGTGGTGTAATCTAGCCCAATCTCTCCTAGAGCAATTACATTTTCATCTTTGAACTTATTCTCCAATTGAGCACAAAAGGGCTCTACTGCACCAGGAGTCAACAAATGAGGATGAATTCCGAATGTTTTTAAAACTCTGGAATCTCCAGCGATAATCGAATCAATAAATGGCCAGGATTGTGGGAAAACAAAGTTGGATATTGCCCATTCCAGTGTAAATCTTTCTCCACCATGGGAAGGATCAAACTGTTTTAAACTTGTGCAGTTACTATTTTTGAAAAGTTGATCCAGATGGCAGTGGGAATCTATAAATTTCAGATTTTGAACTTGCAATGTATCTGAATGTAAAATTTCTGTGCCTGTGTAAGTAAATTCACTGGAGAGATTCTTTAACCGTGTAAGTAATTCTGCATTAAGATTTAAATTCAAGATAAGATTACAAAGAATTCTCCAATGCATCATACAAATTACAAAATTAGGTGGAGAAAGTGAAAACTGATGTTCCTGTACAGACTGTCCAGTGGAATACTCAGTATACTGTTTCATTAGACTTCTTTCTTCATTACTAAATTCAACATTGGATTTATCGAAAGCAGGGAAAAGGCAATTAATAACAATATAATGTAGTAATTCTGGTAGGTTGGCAAAATCTAAAATACTACAAAAGAAGTAAAATAAACCATTCATAAGATGGAACCATTGTTCAACTGTACAGCCCGTATCAGGACATTTAATTGGTGTTTTGTGCCAGCAAGCAGTGTGAAATGCTAAAAACCATGGTAAATGATCTTTTAGCACATGCCGTTTCAAATGTGCAGTTTTTGCAGGGCACAATTGACAAGTTTTTGTTTTCTTTCTACTTTTATTTGTGTATGTTTGTATGTGCTTTGGTGCAACAGTATCACTGTTCTGAGGAACCGTGCCGTGTAAGCCTTCACCAGAATGTAAAGAGTTACGCTCATTTTGAATTGAATTTGTTGGCCCTCCAGTTTTACTGTCAGATTTATTTGGTTGTGTGGAAAGGTTTTCAGTCACTTCATCAAACTCATCCATATTTTCAACATCATCAGAATTGAATATAAATTCGTCAAGATCCATTTCTAAAAGATGAATGTAATAAAGCATTTTTACAATAAAACCAATTAAAATAGCACTGATAAATTTAAATTTTTTTTATTATTTTTTCCAATTTTTATTGGATTTTTTTTTTTTTATTTACAGTCTGTAAATTTCCTTATCAATCCAAAAAACGGGCAGGCTTATGGATTTTCCTACCAAATGATGAAACTGGAATTTCTTTGAACAGTTTTGGTAGAATATTTCCGTACAGAAACTTGAAGCAATCAGGCTCAGAATCAAGATCACCTTTGGAATTTGAAACTGATAGTCTATTTTTTGGAGTACTTTCAACAAGGCCATCTGTAGCATGTACCAACAGACTTTGGATGTTTGAAGACTGTAATGTATTCTGGGGGCTTACAGTTGATGAACTTGCTAATGTTCCATAATCAAAATCTGTTGCTGAGCCACCATATGAGTCAGCGAAAAGTTCCGACCCAGCAGATGGTTGCTCAGCGACAGAAGTTGAAATCTCCTCACTGCCAGAGTCAGCGAAAGGATCCGACCCTGGCGAGGCAGCTATCGATAGACCAGAAGCAAGATCACTATTTTCAGAAGTTAAATTCTTCTCAAAAAGATTGTGTCGTAATCGACGCAGCCACAATGGTAAAACACGATCCTGGCAACTCTTCAGACGGTCATGATGAAGAAGAGAAATTCCCTTCTTTCCCTGAACCTTGTACAAAGGTGCTTTTTCCTCAATAACTAAAAATGGGCCTACCCATGGTGATCTTAACTTTGAGCTTACACCAATTTTTGTTGAAGAATCACGTTTAAAAACAACGTCACCGGGTTCGAAGTGTTTCTCATTAACTCGCAAATCATAATTTCGTTTTTGACGTTTTTGAAACTGACCAAGGTTTTTGCGAGCAAATTTATGGGCTTCACCTATAAAATCATTAGCCAAAGAACCATGAATTTTCAACTGAACAGATCCAATTGAATTTGGTGGAATAGTTACACTTTTTTGTACTGTTGCACGGAATACCTTTATTTGAGTGTTTTTATTCTTTTTTAGAGAAGCATTTATTTCCTCTCCAGAAACAGTAACATTATTATTTCTCAAATTTACAATGCAGTGGTTTTCTACCAAGAAATCAAGGCCAAGTATTACTGAATCCGAAATTGGGGCAACGCAAACATCCCATTTGAAAGATTTAGTGCCTATACCAATTTCAATATTTTTAAATATTCTACCGATTACAGGTTGTTCAGAAATCCCATGCAATTTTACAGATTTAGTAGGCAGTAACTTTGGACAGTGTTCTTTGAAGAAAGTGTCACTAATTAGTGTTAACATGGCAGCGGTATCAACCACTGCTAGGGTCGACTGGTTAAAAATATTAACATTTAACATTAAACTAAAACCCTCTACTTTCTGTACAAAAACTTCTTCAACTGAACTATCAGTTCCTGTACACAATGGTTGACCCTGAGTTACCTGGACCAAGTTTGGGGTCGATTGCTTGGTCCTGTTCCATTTAAATTTTCTTTCTGGACATGTTGTATGTCTTTCACAGGAGACTTATTGGAATTATTAGTTTGTCTAGGGGGAGTGCCAGAAAAATTTCTAGAATTTTGATTAGATGCATAATATTTTGGTGTTGTCCTGAATGGCAAACGATTTTGTGGTGAAAATGAACGAGTTCTGCCAAAAGTATTGTCTGGCGATGACCAACGAGCATTTTCTGAATTGCCAGTATTAACAGGGCTACCAGGTCTTTGGTTTGAATAATTTTGGCTTGAAGTGTAGCTTGATGATGGGGGCGTTTCTTGTTTTCCATAAACAGCAGCTGACAAAGATTTCAGCATGTTTTTCACTTCCCTGACCTCATCTTTCAGCTCTAAGACTACATTGGACTGTTTATTTTTATCAAAGTTTTCTTCGGCACTCGAATCATTAGATACAAATGTAACTTGCCTGTGTGCATAATTTAACGAATTTGTACCCCTATAACCAAAAATTGTTCTTTGATTAGCCATAGATGCTTTTACATATTTTAAGGCTTTGTTTATTGTTTGTGGATTCTTTTCCATTGCCATTTTTGCAGCCTCTTTCTCCCTGCATCCCCTTAAAAAACATTCAGTGGAGATCTGATCAATGGTTTTTTTGTTGGCATGTTTAAAGCCATCGATCGCCATAAAATGAACTCTCTGTGAGAATTCCTCGAAACTTTCGTCTTCTTTTTGACGCATAAACTGTACCTGCCTTCTAGCAGATACAGGTTCATCTTTAAGGCAAAATCTTTCCTTAAGTTCTTTTTTTAATTTTTTGTAATTTTTGCTGAGGTGCAAAGCCTTAGCATATTCAAGCGCAGTGCCTGAAAGACAATCTATTAATCTTTCACTTTTCTTTCTAGTGCTCCAGTTTCTACGTTTAGCAATACGCTCAAACTGGTAAATAAATGGTTCCCATTTTAGAGTGCTATCACCAGTGAAAATTGACATTTTTGGTCGATTTGGGCTTTTACTACGCTTTCTGCATCTGCGATATTTATGAGCAGTATCAGATGAAGATTCAGAACTTGAAGTATCTGACCCATCATCTGACAGAGAATCAAATTCATCATCACTGTAATGACTACTGGGTGAATTAGAACTATATCGTCTGTGTTTATGGTGAGACCTGCTTTTACGTGAAGTAGATTTGAAAGCTGAATCAGTTTTACTGTCGAACAAACTTGTTTTGGGTGGATCTGTTTGATCACCCACCCCCAAGGTGGATTTTGTAGTTACAGGAGTGCTACTATTTGAGTGTTTGCGATAATAATTATCAGGTGGAATGGCATCAATAATTTTGGATAACTGAGGATCAGAATGAGCATCAGTTGTGGAATAGGTTGTAGAAAGGGATTTATGGCTTAAGTCTAAACTTTTTTGTTTTTCCTTTTTTAATTCAGCTGTGATTTTGTCGTACTCTTGATTGAATTCTCTCAGCTTATTATGAACCTCTAGGGTAGCGTCATGCTTTACTCTTTCAATTTCTCTATCCCTAATTTTCAATCTAGTTCGCAAGATTTCATTTTGTGCTATCGAGGCCTCATATTTTCTAGTCCAACTTTCATCGGATTGTGTTAAAAGTTGTTCTAGTTTATCTAATCTAGATTTCATGGCATCAAATTCGGGGTTTTTAACAGGCTCTTTCATACTTATTTTTCCTTCAGCTAGCCACTCAGCCCATGTTTCTAGAGGAATGTCCGTTTCCTTAATTAAGTCTTGCAGGTCAAGTTGTTTTTTCTGTTCCCTACATTTTATTATTTTTTCTGACCTTGTTTGCCCTATTCCATGTAATTTTTTCAATTCCTCTGCAGTGGCTGTTTGTATGTAAATAGTTGACATTATGAATTGAAATTTTTGAAAAAATAATGGTTTGTAAACTTGTATTCAAAGACAAATTCAATTTTAGCTGAAAAATTCAAAGTTCAAATCTAGAAATAAATAATTCATAAAACATCATGAAAATATTGTCAAGTTGCAAATAAACATGATTAGAAATGAAAATAACTATAAAGCATTGAAAAATTTCGACGAATAATCGCAAAATCAAAATTTTTTCAAAAAAAAATACAAAAAATTGTTGTCACCATTAGGCCGCCATACTTTTCAGGAATGAAATTTCCGTTTTCATTGTTTACATTGGCAACGCGGGAAAATGGTTCAAAATCAAAATAAACGTTCAAACAAACAAAGTAATGAATGAAAAATTGAAAATCAGCAATTCCCAAAGGTCATAAACGAAGAAGCGATTGTTGTTCCTCCCCGTTTATTGAGAATTGGAAAAAAAAAAAAAATTCTTACATGTCGTACTGAAAAGTACGAAATATCAAAATCTGTGAATGTTATTCACAGTGAAAAATGGGTTTCCTAGCGAGGGAAACGAAACATCTCGTCGCCATATGTGGTAATAATCACATCAAAAGTGTGGTGAAAGTAATATTTACCTTTGGTGACTTGATCCTTGACTCCAACAAAGTTCGGTCCGTGATGGAGAACGTCTTGCTGCAGCAGCTTTCTGGATTCAAGTGAAGTCCTAGTGGCGGCGCATCAAGGGAGCTCACTCCAGGTTGTGTTCATCTGGTGTCTAGAGTAAATTGCAGAATAGTGTTATGTTGATATATGCACCACACGGTTTAGGTACTGGTAACTCGTACCACAATATGAAGCCAACAGTACAAATTATTTTTCATTTTTAGCTTAACTTGACAAAGTCAAGATAAGCTATTGCCATCACATGTGCGGAAGTCCATTAGTCTTTGAGTATGTTAATCTGTCAGTCTGTTCACATTTTCCCTTAGCACAGGCTACACCCCGTAGTTCTTTTCTGATCATCACAAAATTTCATATGCAGGTTTGAGGTCATGTCTAGATGAGAACGTCCCCTTTTGGTCGCGATTGGTCAACCGTGATGGCTGCCCGATCCCAAAACCCCAAAACACTTAGCACAGTCTACATGTCCTATTTATGAAGGAATTTCATTGTAACTTGGTAGGATGACTCTGTATAATGTCCAGATGAAAACGTCCCATTTTGGTCATGATCTGTCAACTATGGCAGCTGCCCAATCCTGAAACCCCAAAACTTTTAGCACAGTCTACAGGTCATATTCAGTATGGAGGGATTTCATTGTAACTTGGTAGGATGACTCTGTATGATGTCTAGATGAGAACTTCCCCATTTGGCTGCGATCTGTCAACAATGATGGCTGCCTGAACCCGAAAACCTTTAGCACAGTCTACAGGTCGTATTTATGGAGGGATTTCATTGTAACTTGGCTGGATGACTCCATATAATGTCTAGATGAGAATGTCCCCTTTTGATCCCGATTGGTCAACTGTGGCGGCTACAGGGGCCTGAAACTGAAAAACCTTTAACCCAGTCTACAGGTTGTATTTATGAAGGTATTTCATATAACTTGGTAGGATGATTCCAGATAATGTCGAGATGAGAACGTCCCCTTTTGGTAGCGATCATTCAACTATGATGGCTGCCCGAGCCCAAGACCCCAAAACCTTGAGCATAGACTACTGGTTGTATTTATGAAGGGATTTCATTGTAACTTGGTAGAATGACTCAGTATAATGTCTAGATGAGAATGTCCCCTTTTGGTTGCGATTGGTCAACTGTGAATTCTGAATTGAATGATCGAACATACAATTGCTACCCTCAATACAGATTTGTATTTTGTCTAGACATTGTTACTTCTATTGGGGAAAATACGTTCTTGTTCTAAGATAGAGTTTGATTTCTTCAGTGTGTCATTCATTTCCAATTCCAGTTTATCTGTTGGTACTTTTAATTCTTAATTCTGTGATTGCAGCAATCATGCTGCTTCCCAAGATTCAGATTGGTGACATGTACCGGCAAAATGCTTTTTGTGAAAACTGGGAATAATTGGCCAGAAACCCATTTTTCAAATCATGCACCATTTTGAAAGCACTTGTTCAGGACTCTAGGTGGTGAAGTCCACTAAAACAAGATATTAATTGAAAATAGAATATGTTTTCATTTTTGGTGATCACTAAAAAAAATCCTTTCCACAATCCATTCCAACGAGGGGCCATAAGCTGAATTTATTTAAATGCTTCTTGCAAATATTACTGGTTGCGTTTGGCCATTACATTTATTTATTTATTTATTGGTGTTTAAGGTCACATATTTCTGCACAATGGCTAATCATGACCATGACAGTTTTACGGGTGGAGAAAGCCGGAGTACCTGGAGAGAACCACTGAGCAACGGCGAGCAACTGTCAGCTCCCCAACATACTAACTCCACACAAGCAGGGTTAGCATTGGTTGAAGACAGATGTACCATCGACGTGCAGTACACCTTAGTGCACAGAGTCACCATACCCCCACATGGGCAATGGGGGTAAAGTGTCTTGCCCAAGGACACAACGCGGTTGTTGCAGGTGGGATTCGAACCGAGGACATCTCGGCTTGCAGCCTGAACCTCTACCTACTGAGCCACGGCCATTACATTGCATGAAGAGTTGCTGTAAATGGGATTTACATGAATGCTGTACATTGCACAGGTTCAGTTACTCAATTAATAATGAAAATTGCTTATAACCAGAAAGTGTGACTAACCCTGTACATGTACAGTGCATGGAGTTAGTCAGACTTTCCAGGTATAAAAAATTGGTAACTGCCTCATCACACACAACGGGTTCATGAAAATGTACACTAACTAAGGCTGTGTATGCACAGGGTTAGTCGCATAGTAGAGATGAACATATTTATGACCAGAAAGAAAACAGTAATAACCCTGCACCTTTCACACAGTTGGTAATTTAACATACACTGGCATACCATTGACATTACACATGATTAGTTGATAGGCTGCCATATTACATACTTCATGAAACTATACACAAACTGAGGCTGTAAAAATGTATAGGGTTAGTTGGTTAGATGTAAAGTAGGGTACAGGATTCAAGGAACTAATGGAAATACTTGGATTGTGGAAACTTTCTGAATGTGAATTCCAAAAATGAAAACATATTCTATTTTCAATTGACAGCGCACACCATAGGTATAAACGATTGGCTAAACTTGACTCTTTACTTGTGTTTCAGTCAGGATAAAACCATAGATTATGAAAATAACCTTAAACACATTTAAATAAATATAAAAATAAATAATCCATGGAGTGGAGTTTCCACCTGGATAATAACTCAGGATTCTTCTGATAATTAGAGGGTATTTAATTGATTGGCTTCATAGCGACCGAAACTCCAGCCAAAGTTAACATCATATAAGCCTGAGACAGAAGGTCGAAGACTGATGTGAAGTTACTATGAGCTAATATGAAACAAACCAAGTAATAACCTCTTTATATATTAAACCAAAAAAATAATGCACAGAAAGGACCATTAACCCTTAAGAGCCTAATTCCAACTTTGATCACATTTTTCGCAACAGAACAGGCACTCCTACATTTAGTCTTTGGGTTAACTCACAAGTTACACTTTAAGCACCTTGGTAGTTGTTTTTATTCAAGTCTTGGCTGCCAATATAGTCACAGGATGTAAACTGTCAAAGTGTAGCAAAAATATTTAAAAATCTCTGGGCCTTTTAGGGTTAAAGTTTTAACCAAACGGACCTCTGCCTGTAACTCTTCTTGTCCTTTTGCTCTTTCCTTGACACTGACCATGGGAGCACGATGGCATACCATACTAAGGCATGCTGCATGTCTGTCGTACACATGCCTTCAACCTTCTTCGTGCTGGATTGGGAAAAACAAACTCTGATTTTTAAAGAGTTTAATAGTGACATGACGTGTTAAAATAATGAGTAATTTTATAACAGAAAGTCGGTGGATTGTGTATCGATTTTCATTTTTCAGCGTTGTTTGATGAATGAAGACACTGGTGTTGATTATATAAAACCATGGGCTATTGGAGAGAGAATAGCAGGAACTTCAGGAGTTGGGATTGTGGTTGAGAGTCGAATGGAAGCTTTTTCTGTTGGAGACATAGTTCAAAGGGGATTAGGGTGGCCGTGGGCTCTTTACTTCAGAATAACAAGTTCATCATTAGATATGATAAAGGTAAGCTCACTGTATTATTCAAAACTAGTGGATGGACGCATGCTACACATGGTATTTTGATAGGTGGCATTTTGAGTTACCTCCCTTTTACCCCTTTATACCATAAAATGCTTTGAATCTTATGGTGTTTTACAAACACTTATCCTAATACATAATTGCTGATCCTCGGTAAATAACATAAAATATTGCAACCTAACATGTCCATTTAATTATATTGGATAGAAATACACACAACTGCAAAGTTTGAAGTTGATCAGGGGGAAATAGGGCACGTCATGACAAACAGATTAACTTAAATTATAATAGGATTAGAAAGTTTCTAAATTATGTAAAGCCTCATTGAAACTGAACACGATCGTAGAACATTTTTATTGTCCTGCAGTGTTTTCCCTAATTAGTCTGAAATTTATAAATTATACCTTAAAGGGAAACTTGAACGACACTCTCACGTCACAATCAGAGCGACGTAATTACTGTCCAAACCGAGGGGGTCTGTTACACAGATCATCAGTCACGACTATGGCTAACCTGCTATGTGAGTTCTGCGGTAAATTTTTCAGTTCAGACAAGGACTAGAACGACACATCAGTGTCAACCATTTACACAAGGGACTCATCATATGTACTAGCTGCAGCGCAACCTTTAAAAGGAGAGAATACTATTTGGAACACTTTACAAGAAAGAAACATACACAACACCCCAACTATACAGGACATACAATGGTACCTGAATACCCCCGTGACTTAATGAGCGCCGCAATTATAGAGATTGGGGTACTCACACTACAAGAATCTTTCAGATTTGAAGAACAGGCACCAACCCAAGTAGACCTACACAACACCATTACAGAACTTGTAGGACCTACGGAAATAATTTCACCACTACCGGATTCACCTCTGTCCTATGAATCCTATGAAGACTCACCTAACGAAACAAGAACGGACCCATGTAATACTGAGGATCCAAAAACACCATCACAATCAGCCACTGATATAACCTTAATCCAGATATTGGCCCCCCCCCCCCTCCCCCACATCCGAAAACATTAAGCCACATGAAGAACACACCAAAGGGTGCCCCCATAAGTGGATTATACAAGACATACAAAGTTCTCCAGTATGCTGCAGCAATTTTACACCACCAGATGTCCACTCCTCATATTATCCTGTGCATCATGAACTCACGGAAGTCATTTTAAAACCTTAGAGTAAAGAAAATAGCAACACTACATCAGGTATTATTGTTTCTTTATTTCTATCCTCGCACCATATTAGTCCTGTATCCCTCTGATACGGATTCGCTCCTTTCCCTGTTGTAGATAACAAGCTGTATAAGCTTCAACTACTTGTGCTTTACTTTCACTTTTCTCTGCATCAACGCCTACAAAAAAGGTTTGATAGTTAATTCAGAGTGAGTTTGTATTACCTCCCCTTTCCCCAAAATAGCTGGGAAAATACATTGACAATCAGAGCAATAGGATGACGTCACTGATAGAACAGACACACATGCCTCTCACCGAACCTACACATAGTTCCACGCAACCATCCCATGCACTCGCCAAAACTAAACCATCACCCTGCACCCACCACTCAGATTTGAGAATGTACATAAAATGGAGCCACAAGTAGTTACTTTGCCTCTGATGAATTTCTCATAAAAGAACGAAACCGGTCAGGCTATCTACACTTATAATTACGGGATAACTATCCTCAGGTCCTCTCGAACTCTGTCGAGTTTGTTACTTATTGTTAAAAAAATTCTTTTTATGGCAAAAATATGGTATCCTTATGTCTCGTGTGTCCAAACTCCTAGAGGAAATACACTGAGTACTTGATTTGTGCCCAAACATTTTGTGTCCCAGAAATAATTATCATTCATCATACAAATGTTAAGGACAGTCAGAAGGTGTGTGATGTATAATACATGTACTTGCTTGCACATGTTCAAGTTCAAGGTCAAACTTTAGTACTTACATTTAAAGTCATGCCCTAGCCATAAATTTTCATGATTTTTTTCACAGGAGGAGGGGGGGGGGGGGAGGGGGAAAGGGGCACATGTTATTCCAGAGATATTTCTTTGGTCTTGAAACAATCAGTACCATTAGGAAATCTCAAAATCAACAAGTTGGCAGGTAATAGTCAACGAGTCAGACTATGATGTACTACTGTATAATAGGAGTGGATTTCATGTTCATTTCAGTTATAACAAGCTATTAATTGAAAATAGAATATATTTTCATTTTTGGAATTCATTTCAAAAGAATTTACACAATCCTGTATAAATATTTCCATTAGTTCCTTGAATCCAGCACCTTATGTAACAATGTGTAACCAACTAAACCAGTGCATTTTTACAGCCTTAGTTAGTGTATATTTTCATGTGGTGTGTGATATGCCAGTTACCATTTTTTTATAACCAGAAAGTGTGACTAATGCTGTGTGAGGAAATTTCTTGAAAAATCTTCTTCTTCAGATCCAGCAGTCAGAATCCTTTCATGTTCTGTATGCAACATTTGTAGTGAAGTCAGATTCAAAGTTTGTTCAAATCGGGCCCCTGAGTTAGTATTTGGGTTCTCTATTGGAGTGTTTAACTTGGTGCAGTTTGAGGAAATTTCTTGAAAAATCTTCTTCTTCAGATTCACCAGTCAGAATCCTTTCATGTTTGGTATACAACATCTTTGGGGTGGGGGTCAGATTCAAGTTTGTTCAAATTGAGTCCCTGGGTTTATAATTGGGCTCCCTGTAGAAGACCAAATTTTAACTTCGTGAAATATGAGGAAATTTCCTTAAAAATCTTCTCCTTCAGATCCGCCAGTCAGAATGCTTTTATATTTGGTATACAACAACTGTAGGGGGGTCAGATTCAAGTTTTTTTTCAAATCGAGTCCCTGGGTTTATGTTTGGGCTCCCTATGGGAGCCTGAATTTTAACTTAGTGCAATATAAGGAAATTTCTTTAAAACTCTTCTTCAGATTCACCAGTCAGAATCTTTCATATTTGGTATACAACACCTCAAGGTGGGTCAATTTCAGGTTTGTTCATTTCAGTTACCTGGGTAAATATCAGATTCGCCAGTCAGAATCCTTTCATATTTGGTATACAACACCTTGAGGTGGGTCAGTTTCAGGTTTGTTCAAATCAATTACCTGTGTAAATATTTAGGCTCAACTTAATGCAATATGACAAATTTTTAAAAATCTTTTTCTTTAGACCTTGTAGTCCGAATGCTTTCATATTTGGCATACAACATCTCTAGGAGGGTCAGATTCAAGTTTGTTCAATCCTGGTCCCTGTGGGAGCCGAAATTTGAACTTAGTGCAATATGAGGAAATTTCTTTAAAAACCTTCTTTAGATCCACCAGTCTGAATCCTTTCATATTTGGTATACAACATCTCTTGTAGGGTAAGACTCAAGTTTGTTCTAACCTGGTTACTGGCTTATTAATTTGAGCTACCTATGGGAGCCTGAATTTTAACTAAGTGTGATATTAGGGAATTTCTTTTAAAATCTTCTTCAGATCCACCAATCAGAATCCTTTCATATTTGGCATCCAACATCTCTGGGTGGGTCAGATTGAAGTTTGTTCAAATCGGGTCTCTGGGATAATATTTTGGCTCCCTGTTTGAGCCCAATGTTTAACTTAGTGCAATGTGAAGTGATTTCTTTAAAAACCTTCTTCAGATCCACCAGTCAGAATTCTTTCATATTTGGTATATGACATCTCAAGGGGGATCAGATTCAAGTTTGTTCAATTTGAGTCCCTGGCTTAATATTTGGGCTCTATGGGTGGGGGCGGGGGTGTGTGGGAGGGGTCATGTTAGGTTCAGGTTTGTTCAAATCCATTCCTTAGTGTTTTTCCATAAAATTTGCCTCTCATGACTTCATTCCTTTGTAGTGTTGATGAACCATGTCTAACTGAGTGTGACCCCCAAATACTTCTTTGAACCGCTTTGGCAGGTGAATGATTAAGGCCCCCTTGGGGCCTCTTGTTTCAATGACGGTACCCTTTTTGATGACATAAGATATAATCATGTGAGCTGTAATGTTTTAGGTGGCTGGAATTGCTTACTCTAACAGCCAAACAAGCAGGATTTAAAAACTCAGGCTGGTTGATAATTGACCTTTAGACCTCGAACCACTACACCATACTCACATTCTTTTGAGATTTACCTACCGTGAATCTCCTACCAGATTCCATCTCAGAGCAGTTGAAACATCCATGGCACCATGTATCACCACACATCCACTGTGCCACCAACTACTTAGGGCCTGTCAACAGCACCAATGTAACAGATCAAGAGAAAAGTGTGGGAGCCGAGGCTTGAACTGTCTATCTCTAGCACTCAAAGCAACCAATTTACCACGAGACTAAGAGATCTGGACCAACCAGGCTGGTTGGTAAATGCCCTTTATACCTCGACTACTACATATCAATAACCATGTGACCAAACAGTGCAATTTGCTTGGTTGGCTGATACCTAGTGATCTACAGATTCATTCACATAGTAAATATATAATTAGCCCAATATGTGATGTCATTGACCTTCGATCAATCAGATTAAAGCAACTGAACACATGACATCAGTATGCCATTTTGTCATCTGTCAGTGCCTATCCACATCAGAATTAATTTTACATGTGTGTGAATTGCCCAATTTGTTTATTATTATTAGTCATGGTGTCTACAATAATTATAATTGCCAGATATGGTACACAATTCAGAATGTATTGTTTGGACGTTAATCTGTTATTCAACTTTACCGAGTTTTAACAATTTATTCTGTAAAATTTTGTCTGACTCAGTCGCTGTACTGGGTACGGTTGAATGATTGTGACCTAACAATGTCTGGGAAAGACATTGTATTGAGAGTTGCCTCTCAATTCTATCCAATTTTTTATGACTATTGGTACTCCTTGTGAAAAGGGAGTGATGCTATGGATAATAGAGACTAGTCGACTAGAGAAATTTGTACCGATTAGTCATTACATTTGCATTAACCATTTACCCAACATAATGGCCAAAACCAGCCAGCACAATTCACAAAATTCACCATTCAGTTTTCATTACTTTTGTGTTTCTTGTTGCAAAAGCATAGCATACAATCCCTCATTGGAATGAGCTCATTCCAATGAGGGATCATAAGCAATGTTTTTTACAGCAAAAAATGAAAACAATTAGTTATTCAGAAATTTTGTTTGCAAGTATCGTCTGCTTTTCGTGTTAGGCAAAGGGTTAATTGTGTTGTTGTCGACTAGTTGAAAAGTCATTTCAACACTTTCAATCAGTGTGCATAGGGTTAAATGAAGTCATTTGCATTTTTTAGGTTTCTAGGGAATTGTGTGGTGAAAATGTTACCTTACCTTTAACCCTGCTTGGACTTATTGGACTTACATCGTATATTGGGGTCAGTGAAAAAGGACATATCAAAGCTGATGGAAATCAAACATTTGTAGTGAGTGGAGCAGCAGGTGCTTGTGGAACAGTTGCCGGTCAGGTAATACTACACTGATTTCTCTAAACCTTCATCTTTATGGGGACTTGACAACTGGTACTTTTTTCCAATTCCTTATTCAAGATTCATTATCAACCGATTTAGTCGGTTGATAATGAATGTTGAATAAAGGAACAGGGAATAAGTAATGGTTGTTACATCAGTAAAATCGGTTGATAACAAATGTTGAATAAGGAACTGGGAATATGTAATAGTTGTCACGTCAGTTATCTTTACCATCGATAAAATATCAGTGCAATTGGGTTCTACTTACATACTCTTACCTGCCTAATACTAGAGATGGTTGAATAATAGTGATGGTCAGGATATTTGATTGGGAATAATTTCTTTTTTTTTAAAAGATATTTTTATTTCGTCATTGAAATGGGGTTTGGTGAACAGGCAATGCCTATATTAACGCCGTACCCTACAGAAACACACATTTACAATGGTGCAAGTGCAACTGTACATGAACAGAAACTAGGAATAATAATAATGGCATTTTCCCTTTATTCTTCACTTCCAAATAATAGTGATTGCCAGAATTTTTTCTCCCAAAGTAATAATGATGTCAACACTATTATTGGGCGAAGGGCGCTGTGGCTCAGCAGTAGACTGTTGGACTTCTATGCTAGAGATCCCGAGTTTCATCCCCGTCAGGGACGACCACGTTGTGTCCTTGGGTAAGGCACTTTATCCCGGTTGCCTACATGTGTGCATGATGATGCTGTCTACTATGGCATACTGCATGTCGATGGTGCACATGTCTTCAACCACTGTAACCCTGCTTGCGCAGAGCTTGAACAAAGTTAGAATGTTGAGGAGCTGATAGTTGCTTGTCGATGCTTGGTGGTTCTCTCTGGGTACTCTGGCTTCCTCCACCCGTAAAACTGTCACGGTCAAGATTAGCCATCGTGCATAAGCATATGACCATAAACACCAATAAATAAATAAATATTTGGCAGGTGAGAGAAAGGAATTCAAACCAAGTTAGTGACATATAAAGTTTCTAGAAAATGGCACATTACTAAATAATACTAGTGATGAACCGCTTCCTCCACCTGTAAAACTGTCACGGTCAAGATTAGCCATCGTACATAAGTATGTGACCATAAACACCAATAAATAAATAAATATTTGGCAGGTGAGAGTAAGGAATTCAAACCAAGTTAGTGACATATAAAGTTTCTAGAAAATGGCACATTACTAAATAATACTAATGATGAACCGATAATCAGAACCGGCCGGTATGGGGCATCGGCCGATTATGACAACCAGCAGTTAAAAACCGGCAGTTTCTGGTTATTCTATATTTAACACTGACTATTAAAAATCCCTTTGATATCTGGCCATTTCAAGAAAGTTTCCCCATTAAAAATGTGTGTAGTGCATAGCAGAAAATTTAGGGATTTGCAGAGCAGAGATATTATGGAATTTACCAACTGCAATCGGTTCGAGATCTCCACCATTTCCCGAAGATTGTAGAGTTCATGTAAACATTAGAGAAACACATCAAGGGAGGTAACACGTTGAAAAAATTTGTTTGATTAAATGGAAATCAAAGAGTTTGTTCACTTAGATTGTTTCCAGTCATTAAATGTCTTGAAAACAGCTTGAATGAACGCACTCTAAATACCTCGAGACCAACAAGGCTTTTAGGCCCGTCACATTTTGGTCCATCGTTTTACAGTCTTGTGTGTTGATGCTTTTGAAAACTTTAAAACATCAACACATGAGGCTGAAAAGAAACAGGCTGAAAAATCAAAGCACCGAAACATGCTTGGCAAGAAAATCAAAAATGTCAAGTTTGTCCTGTGTGAAAACTGATAATGATATTAGCAAGTAAGGACCGCAGATTTAATTATTTCTCACTTTAATGGTCAAAATCCTGATCAACTGTGGCAAGTTGGCAACACGGACAGGAATTAAGTGTCTGTTGCTAGGACGTGATGTGATGTAACATTCTTCAGGATATATTTTTCTGACACCCCCGTACGTTTTAAGCCTGATTCTCCCACTTTCTGAATTTCACACCTACTAATTAGTGCAGAAAACATTTTCCCGGTTCTCCCACTTTAGCTTATGCAAACAAGTTATAGTCTCTTTCAGATTTTCACCACTGTTAACTGGGTTTTATATGATTGGTTTTTAGTTCAACTTTGACGTAAGTCAAATTTGAGCTTATGCCATGGCCAATCGTCCATCTGTCCGTCAACAATTCAATACAACTTGGGCTAGAGGCCGTATCTATGAACCAATCTTTACAAAACTTCTTGGGTACCTTTGTTATGACCGTGGGATGAGAACAAGTGTTTTTGGGTCCGATCCGAAATTCAAGTTGGCCACTGGCAGCCATTTTGTACAAAATTAGGTGCAATCAGATTTTTGCGCAGAACTTCCATATGAAAGCTATGATTTGAATAATTTTTTTGTATGAATGTTTAGTACCATGGGATACATCACATATAATACAGGTTTTTTTCTTGTGCGTAAATTATGCAAATTAGACTAATGTTTATGTATGTTGTGTTACTTTCAGCACTGTAAGTGCAAATGCCAATATGGCTTGGGCTAGAGGCCGTATTTATGAATCGATCTTTACCAAACTTCTTGGGTACCTTTGGTATCACCGTGGGATGAGAACGAGTGTTTTTGGAAAATTAAGTGCAATCAGATTTTTGTGCAGAACTTCCATATGAAAGCGTTGATTCGAATAATTTCTTGTGTGAATGTTTAGTACCATGGGATACATCACATATAATACAGGTTTTTTTCACGTGCAGAAATTATACAAATTAGATGAACTTTGATTTTTTCAGTGCTACTTTCACACCGTACGTACACATGTCAATACGGCTCGGGCTAGAGTCTGTATTTATGAACCGATCTTCACGAAACGTCTTGGGTACCTTTGTTATCACCTTGGGATGAGAAGGAGTGTTTGTGGGTGCAGTCCAAAATCCAAGATGGCTACCAGTGGCCATTTTGTACCGAAATTAGGTCTAATCAGTTTTTTGTACACAACTTCTATACGGCTCAGGGTAGAGGCCATATTTATGAACTGATCTTTACGAAACTTCTTGGGTACCTTTGTTATCACCGTGGGATGAGAACGAGTGTTTTTGGGTGTGGTCCAAAATTCAAGATGGCCACCAGCAGCCATTTTGTACCAAAATGGGTGCATTCAGTTTTTTGTACAGAACTTCTGTATGAAAGTTCTGATTTGAATAAATTTTTGTATGAATGTTTAGTAACATGGAATATGTCGCATAAAGTACAGGTTTTTTTTCGTGCAGAAATTATGCAGATTAGATGAACTTTGATTTATTTAGTGCTACTTGTACACATTAAGTGCACATGTCAATACGGCTCGGGCTAGAGGCTGTATTTATGAACCAACTTCATGAAACTTCTTGGGTACCTTTGTTATCACCTTGGGACGAGAACGAGTGTTTCTGGGTGCGGTCCAAAATTCAAGATGGCTGCCAGTGGCCATTTTGTACCGAAATTAGGTCCAATCAGTTTTTTGTCACAACTTCTATACAGCTCGTATTTATGAACTGATCTTCACGAAACTTCTTGGGTACCTTTGTTTTCACCTTGGGACAGGAATGAGTGTGTTTTGGGGTGCCTTTGTTATCGCTGTGCTATGAGAACAAATATTTTGGGGTTCAGTCAGACCCACTCTGGGACTCAAAGATTTCTTTTCTAGTTTAGCATCTGACTGTCACCCACCTTTACATACTTTACCTATGCATTTTTTACAGGCTACGGTCACATTTTCATCTTCTGCTCTGGAAACACTGAGCAGGAATGGTCTATGGCAGGTCCTATACAAACGATCTTCATTTTTGTTCCCGTCGGATGAAAAACATGGGCGTGAGAGGCATTCTTTGATTCTGGTTGGTGGATTTTCAAAAATCTTCTCTTCTGAAACTGCCAGGCCAAATGTTTTGAAACTTTGCATGAGTGATAACTGGGACACCATCTACCAATGATCCTCATTTAATGTTGATCGGGTTGCAAACAATGATCCTCATTTAATGTTGATCGGGTTGCAAACATGGCCACAATTGTGGCTTATAGTTACTATAGAAACCCTATGGGAAATCACTTTTTCATCTTCTTCTCTGGAACTGCTGGGCTGACATGAACCAAACCTGGCAGGTATAGTCTATGGGAGGACCTCTATAGACGCTCCTCATTTTGTTACCGTGCATCAAAAAACATGGCTGCCAGAAACAATTTTTGATTCTGATTGGTGGATATTGAAAAATCTTCTCTGTAACCATATGGCCAAATGTTTTGAAACTTTGCATGGTTGATGACTAGGACACCCTCTACCAATGATCAGGGACCAGCCTAGGGGGAATTTTAGGGAGACTTCATGTCTCCCTCCAGAAAAAATAGGGAGACTGCAGAGTCAAGTAGGGAGACGTCATAGGCAAGTGGGGAAATTAAGAATATTTATGTATCACCCCCTGCTGCCCCTTCATATTTTCAGCTTATGGTCCTCCAGTAATGCCTGATTAATCTAGGTTCAGTTTCTATGATGCATCTATGCCAGGTTAAAAAATCACAAAGTAATTATTGATTGAAAATCACCCACTGCTACCCTCTCCTATATGACTCCTCCCCTCTTCTTTTTGCCAATCCCCCCAGCACGCTTCTGTGGTTGCCTTTCACCAAAGTGTGCTAACCTACTAATTTCCTAAGTCTGAAAGTGTGAACAGGACCAGGGCAGAGGTAAGAAGGTTACTTGGAAGGTACTTTTTCAAGATCCTTCATATGCACACTTGTGCCCTGTACAAAGCTTTTCTTGTCATCACTAAAACTATTTTTTCATGTGTTAAAATTCCATTCGTGTTTTTCTGGGAATAGACGGACCAACAGTTCGTCGCATGAGTGCTAGAATATGGGACATAGAACATTCTAGCACTCAGGCGACGAGTTAACAGTCATCAGCAAAACGTAATAAAAAAACAGTGTTAGAAAATACGTCCGTTGTGTTTACATTTTCAGCATTCTAAGCGACATAACCTACTTTCAAACTGGGTTATTTTGTTGAGTTGAGCAAGTCACCTATTTCTTATCAGCCTACCTTACAATTGCTTACTACAGGCTTGCACTACAGTGGAAGACCCTAACTCGGGAAAATATGCTCTCAATTTGATCTTTCCCAAGAAATTTGGGAAAGAAAAGTGGTGCAAAAGCACCAAAGAAAAATAAGCCAAAACTGGTTCGAGCGCCATCGGCGCACACCCAGTAGGGGATGCTCTTCTCTTAGTACAATTCCACGACTTCCAGAACCAGTGCGCAGACAGTCACCAATGAATCATTCTTTTTTTGTCCACCATGTGGCAGTATGTCCATTTATAGCCCAAGAACATTAGGTTTCACTAGGGAAAAAAATCGGAGAAATCTGATTTTTTTCAGGGAATGTCGAGTACATGTCACTGAACGATTAGACAAAAGTCCCCTAAAATCCCAGTTGAGCTTTTTTTTCTACAGCCTTTTTTCGAAAACGCGTTTGAAAAAAATAAAAAAAAATCGCACGAACTTTGTAACCTCGAATTGATCCAACTGTATTTTTTGTTTACGCGTATTTCGAGCTACATAATGTCTAATATACATTTACCTAGAGGAAAATGTGCATTCTGTGACAATTTCTGCGAAAAAATATTGAAAATTCACAAAAAAGTATCGGATTTACGCAAAAAATGACGATTTTCCTAACGGATTTGCCCAAAGGGTCGTAGTACAGAACGGGATGTTAGTTGGACAGACGATAAAAAATCCACCACCATTTGAAGACTTTTATCATTGCTTACAAAATAGACATTATGGAAGACCCCCTCTGCTTCTGGCCGAGTTCCCCTTTTGGCATAAAATTCGTCAGCATGAGAACTCAACTATTTTCAGGCTTGGGACCGAACAGACACGTCTGTGTCTGGCAGCATTAGATCAATAAATAATATTTACAGAATGTACAAAAATCAATAAATAATATTTATAGAATGTACAAATCAATCAACATGGATTAAGTTACATTGACTATTATCAACGCTATATACAGAAATGACATGACCTATATACATATTATTCATCTAACTCAGAAATTTCCGACAGGACAGTGTTCCTGTGGTTGTTACAAGAATCCGAACTGCAATTACACAAACCTGAGCAAGAGAGTCCTGCCTTCTTACACCCACACCTTTTTGTACAAGCACTCTTGCAACCGCAACTGATCAGATTCAATAGGTTATCGGGGGCACATGGCTTTATGGCTGCAGTCGGTACAAGAAGTCCATTGTCTAGCGACCACCCCCAATCCGTCGGAGGAAGCGAAGTGCCCAGCCATTGTTGGACCTGGAGATAACATCTGTAGACATGTTGTTGTGCAGCATCGCTGCTTGGTGGGAGTGAGGCTAGGTCGATGGGTTTATTCAGTTTAGATTTTGCTACATAACGCTTGTAAGTGACATATCTATATTGGTCGAGAGAGGAAACAGTTTTACTCCCGTATAAGATCAGGAGAAGTTGTTCCCCGGCAGCGGCTACTGCACTTGGTGTACTGTCATCCGCCAAAATTGTGTTGACATACTGTTGTGAGTCGCTAGTAACATCGGAGACAATTGTACTGAATACTTTCTTCTTACCAACTCGAAAGAGTGCAGAAGTAGTGTCACAACCACTTATAGAATGTGCTACAAGGAGGTTGCTTCTATGGTCACCCATTTTGGTTGCTATTTCACTAACTGAAACTAGTAAGTTTGGGGTCATGGAATACATCATGTGAATATTACATCCCGGTTGAACTCGAGAGGTAAGAATGACTAACAAGTCTGTGTCTGTTCCCACAACGACAACATTGTTGTCATCTTGAGCGATGTCAAGTGTAGTTTCGGCTATCAGTACATCAGCATCAGCCTCGGCCTGCTTGGACTGAATATTGATAGCAGATAGCTCCTGCATTAGAAGATCGATCAGTTGGGTTTTGTTCTTGGCATTTGCAAGGAAATCGGATTGGGGTGTGGTGGCTGGTAACTCGGGTGAGATATTGATATCAATGGAATACCTGTCTTTAGATCTACGGGCTTGTTCCATGCCCTTTGTCGACATTGTACAAGCATAACCATCAAAAACAACCACGACGTTCGCCCCAAAATGTCTCACTAGATAATTGGAATATGATGTACATATGTCCTTATATGACGACTGTTTAGGCCATACAACTGCCCTCAATAAAAATCCACCATCTACAACAAACAGAGAATGTTCTGGGATTTTAGTTTGCTCGGAACCGTATGTTTTGACGATCTTACCGAGCGTGCTTTTCTGTGTCTTCCTCATTCCAGCAGAATCAAACAATGCTGGTGGTTTCGGGGCGAGTTCATATTTGAGATACTCTTCCATCTCTGCTTGTGACTGAATAACACATGTGATGCGGTTGAACAGAATTGTGGGGTCAATCACTACCTTACTTCCACGGACTTTGATGCTATTTGCCATCGATGCGAAAGACTTCAGTGTCAACACGTCGTAGTTTGATGCTGTTGAACGTTTTGCTTACAACATTCGATACGCAACATTCACCAATTTTGCGAACTTGGTCACAGTTCACAGTTTCGTCGGCCACAAGCCCGGTCGCTATAGAGACTAATTGTAGTGGATCTCTATTCTGAAAGGGGGAATGCACTCTGAGCCAGTTCAATAATTTGGTGATATCATTGGCATCAGTCAATTGTGAACTTTGACGGAGATCCCGATGTTGTTCGCCATGACCAGTGTGAACATGAACAAAATTTTCGAGAGCATTACATATCGGAAGCCAAAGAGGTAGTCCATGTACCCATTTCGCAACAGTGCTATCGGTTATTCCCCTGCCATGTGTGAGACCACCAGGGAGCTTGAACATTCTCATTAAACACTGCTCTATGGTCTGATCAGAATATATCCCGTCCCAGAATTTATCTGAGCGCCTTATGGTAAAGTAACCTTTCTCAGTGAACAACTTCAAATCATCCTGTTGCATTATTTCTGTTAGCTCATTCATCTGCTGCAAATAGAGATGAGAACTTTTTGCGTATGCAAAATGACCACTTGCGTGAAATACTGGAATCATATTGCGAACACAATATGTGTGGAGTTCCCAGTCGCCTGTGCGCTCTGCTCTCAAGAACAACTGGAGAAGACCTATTTGCTCGTAGTATTGTACCCAAAGCTTTCCTGTGCGTCCTACAGACGCATTCTGGAGCAGTTCGTGTAATTTTGACAGTAGATGGTTGACACTTTCTTGATTGACAGCGTCAGCTGTTGTACAGTCACCTCTGGCAAGTCCACAGAATATTTCATTGACTTCTGTGCAGTCTATGTTATCTAGTGTTCGGCTTTCTTCAAACACAAGTTTTGTAATGGCAATTTGTGTTAGCAAATGGGCACGAACTGCTCTTGAATATGCATGACCACTGATCAAATGATGGATTGACCCACCAGCATAAACAGTCCCCCAAAGTTCATCCAAGCCGCTACCAGCCATGATCGAACCAATTGCCCCTAAATATGACATAATCATATGGAAGCCGCCGAAAATTAAAGAGCGTTGTCTGTACAATACAAATTTGTTTATGAGTACACATCAAGGGCGTGCACACATTACATGCCAATGCATCTTGAGTGTAGGCGAACACCACATTATGTGATTTAATCGAACATGGAAATTGAAACAATGATGCTATAATACGGTATTTGAATGAGAAAAGTCGATGCCGTTTGAATTTGAGTTTAGGGGGTATGGTTAATATTTCACACGTTTCACCAGTTCATTATGGAATAAATGACTATTGTTATATATCATTATAAAGCCACTGCTTTTCTGCAATTTTTGATATATAATTTAACTCCCAAAATAGTCGTAGATTTGATTTAATGGACGTTGTGTACCGTTGTGTGTATGAAAACAATAAAATTTTTTTCGTAATTTTGTACATTTTCGTGAATATTTCACCATTGAGTGTGAGGATTGGTACAAAGTTGGCATTTTCTGTTGGGGATATGTATTCTCAATATAATTCAGCACGATATTTATGATTCTCACCCTACTAAGGCGAATAAGAATGAGAAATATGGAGCTGGGTCGAATTTTTTTTTTAATTTTTTTTTTCATCAAAAAACGCTATAACTAAAAAAGCTCAACTCGGATTCGCGGGGACTTTTCACACTTTATCCGCAATGTGTGTCCCGGAAACATATAAAAAAATCAGCTTTCTCCGATTTTTTTCCTTACTTTCTCATTTTTATGTTTAATGTGCCTGGACTATTATGCATTCAGAAACAGTGATAATTCAACTCGTTGATAATGGTTTCCTTTGACTGGAATTATGGATCTGAGGATCGTATAATAACAGGACTGTGTTTTATATATTCTTGTCATTATTTTCAACCACATTTTCATTGTATTTTATATATTTTCTTTTGCGTACCATGCGGTTCGTAAATAAAGTTTATCGATTGATAAATTTTATTATTATTATTTGAGTTAGGTGTCAGTGGGGAACTGTATGGACAGGATTTCTCCTCTCTGTTGAGGGCAGAATTTCTGTTTTTTGGGTCCTTGTCGGCTGTTTTGGGTTCAGTTGTGTTCCCTCCTGTACTTTTTCTGCCACCTTTCTCTCGTAATTGAGGGTGTTCTTCTACTTTCTACATCTGTTGAGTTCACCTTAAGGCCTCGCTTATGGTGTGTTCTTGTGGCTGCTCCTCCCGCACCCGTGGGGGGACGCTGTCGTTTCAGAGCCTCCCGACACGACCAACGTCTGATGAGAGTTATACCCCCTCCGTGGGGGATGTGCAGTATTTAACTGTGGTGGATAGTGCAGGAGCTGTTGAGTTGACTGGTGAAGAGATGCCTGGTTCTGGGACTATGGTCCCTCTCCAGTTGAAATCTGAGGTTGTCACTAGGGTTGTGACTCCTCCATTGGAGGCCGAGCTTGGTTGCTCTCTCCCCTTTTCCACCAGTTTCAGCAGCTCCCGTTGTTTCTGCTGCTACTGCTGTTCCGTCTGCAACATCATCGGTCACCGTTTCAGCTGGCCTTGGCTTATCCCTGCAGGGGTCTGCAGAGTTGTCTGGTAGTGTGGATGTGGGGTATCGGCCAGCCTTCCCTGAGTTCAGCTCGGCGAAGTCGGAAGTGACTGCTGACCAAACCCCCTGCTGTGGACTCTCCGCCATTGAACACCGCAGTTTTATCCCTGCAGGGGTCTGCAGAGATGTCTGGTAGTGTAGATGTGGGGTATCAGCCTCATCCTTCCTTGACTTCAACTCGGCGAAGTCAGAAGTGGCTGCCGACTGAACCCCCCCTTGCTGTGGCCTCTCAGCCGTTGAGCACAGAAGTTTTATCCATGTAGGGGTCTGCAGAGATGTCTGGTGGTGTTGACGTGGGGTATCGGCCTCAGCCTTCCCTGACTTCAACTCGGCGAAGTCGGAAGGGGTTGCCGGTCGAACCCTCTACTGTGGTCTCTCAGCCGTTGAGCACCGCAGTTCTCATTGGATTCAGATGTTCATGGAGTTTCCATCCACGCACTCTGCTCCCGTGGCCAGTTTTGCGGGGGCCAATGCCTTTTGTGCAGCCTGGACCTTCTGTCCCTCAGAGGCCCGTGGCAACTCTCCTGAGTTTCTGCTCTGTAGATCCTCGGGGTATGTCCTATCCCTATACACATCTGCCTTCAGATGCTGCAGCCCATTGCCCTGCATCAGGTGTATTTGAGAATCATGACCCTTCGCTGGTTATAAGTGTCAGGAGTGAAGCCACTTTGCCGGTTCGTTCCCACGCTGAACCGGCCGACGTGGGCAGTGAGCTTACGGAGGCCCTCTCTTTGCTCACTCAGGTTCTGTCCAAGAGCCTTGCTTCCAGTGAGGTTACGAGTGGTTTCCAGGCACCCCCTGTGACGCCACCTCCTGAGATTGGAAACAGGCCGCTTTCTGATCCCCCTGGTGTGCCTACACCATGGGAGGCGTCGGCTGCTTTGCCCATGATGGGCTATGTGTCTTCCGTCTCAGGGGGATGAGTCCGACATACCTGATGTTGAGAGCCAACAGTCTTCTGACTTGGGGGCAGCTCTTGACTTTGTGTTTGGGTTCCTTCCAGATCTCAAACCATCAAACCAGCTGACAGTGTCAACCCAGACGCGATCATTGGTCACACGCCTACAGCCAGTGGAGCAACCTGCTTCTGGGCGCCTTCAACCGTGCCTGTAGGTACAGGTGGTTGAAGCGTTTACAGCTTTGGAATCTAAGCTGAGTTCCAAGGCTATGAAGACGTTCTTCACAAGGGTTCACACTTTTTTTTGCCTCTGGCACGTTATCGTTCCTACGATTCTGCCAATCCGTCAGTCTGCCAGACTTTGACGGTCTTGGATCAGGACTTTAACTCCCTCGGGCTTTCCAAGCTCAAGTCGGCCGTTATTCATTTGGAGACTCTGGAGTCCGTGTTGGGCTTATCGAGAGAGATGCTGGAATGCTTTCTCTCTCAGATCATGTCGTCTCTGCTTTGCTGATTATCTGCCCTCAGATAAGGTTGACGATGTACAGGCTCCTTTGTGTGTGCTGTCCAAGGCGCCCATGCATCTTATTCACATGCATGCCTGTGTGGTGAATTTATGGGCCGAACTACATGGTGCAAACCGGCTGGGAATTACTCTCCTGTCAATGGAACATTGCCAATTCTACTCAAAAAGTCTGGGCTGTTGACAGTGATTCGAGTCTCCATTGATAAAGACAGTTTGTTGACATCTCCAGAGAGATATTTATTATCGTAGATACTTGGATGGTGAGTCCATAATAATGTTATGTATTATATAGATCGTATTACACCCCGAGATATATAATAATGGCGACGAGTTCAATTGGAAACGCGTGAATTTGGTGTAAATTTCATTTCTTTGTGAAACTTAGCAAATTTCATGTTACGATAATGCATCATTTGAAACAATAATTTGTGATTTTTGTTAGCCTGATTGATCGTTTTAAAGCAAATAATATATCACATCGGGTCTAGAATGTATAGTAAAATATTTATTATGTTCTTGTAAATTTTTTTATTTAAAAAAAAATCACAGAAATTTCGTAGTACTTTTCTACTATTTTTCGCAACAATTATCGGTTCACGCCTCGTACATACAAAATAAATATGATTGTAAAGAAATTTAAAGTTTCAATTTTGAAATTTAAAGTGAAAATATGTACACTTGAATATTTTTGTTGAAATTGACAATGCTCTAACAAGGTGGTGTCGGGCTCATTAGTTACAGTTTTTCACACAATGGCACTCAACATTCAGACTATCGCACTCGATGAATTTGAAAAGCTTAAAAACATAGGCCCCGTAAGAGCTAAAAAACTATACACATGCGGGCAAAATAAAGGTACTCTGACAATAGATGATTTAGTTAGGGAAATGGGCATCGCTGAATCAGCTTGGCAAGAATTAATAGAAAATGAAATAATCACTCTTGATTGGTTACCCAAATCACCAGAACCTACCACCAATAATCCGTTTATATTGGAAAATCCTTTTACCTCACCAACTAGTAGAAGTCCAACACAAATTCAGTGCAGCCTAGATGCCTACATCTTGCCATCTCCTCCCAAAACAAATGTGTTCTCTCAAACCAATCCAACACAGCAGGTACTAGTTCCTAAAAATGTAACTGAAGTCATCCTTGAGATGAGAAGAGAGATAAAAAACTTACATAAAAAATATGAAGGGGATAGAGACTTGTGGAAAAGGGAGAAGGCATTACTAGAATCAGCCAAACAACACGCAGAGGAAGAAACAAAAATGCATCTTGCTAGTTTAGAAGAATTTAAAACAAAATCGATGGAGCAAATGAATGAGCTAACAGAACAACTTAATAAAGAATATAGAAGACTGGTTAGAAAATTAAATGAATTAGAGCAACAGAAGCAAGAAGAAAAACTCCCTGTACCTGCCTGGCGTCAGACATCCACACCCTCAGTTGGAATAGGACGTGCGACACAGACACATGGACACTCATCTCTAGAGTCAGTATTAAATGACATCAGCAGGGTATTAAAAATAAAAACAACCACATTCATCGCAGTCTGAGACCTACCATTCCAATGAAGAAGAATCAGATGAACAGACTTCGCAAGTACAGGTGATGCCCAAAAGTACTGCCACTTGCAGTTCTAGAAATAAATTAACTGCGGGAACACAAACAAACACTGCTGACAATAGTTCCGGTGAGTTCAGAAGTCGCGACCCTGACCACCATAGAAGACGCCATTCACGAATAAGAGGAAGAATTGTTCGTGACAAAGAATTCGCAGCTAATGATATTGATAGACAACAAAGTCGTCAGGTATCACCTAAACATCACGGGTCACAAAGTCGTCATGTATATAGGCACAGACGTAGAAGTACAGACCGATCAACTTCACCAGATAGTTCTGTTTCGCCACATCATCACAGAAGTCATCGACATAAAAATAATACAAGAAGAAAAAGCAACCATTGCAGTGATACAGGTGAGTCTGATGGCTCTCATTATTCTGACTCCTCTCATAGACGAAGGTATCGAAGATACAGAAGCTCGTCATCAGAATACTCAGATGAGTCATGCAACAGAAGGCATCATTCCACTAGACGCAGAAGTAGGAGTCCACCACGCCCCAAATTACAAATTTTTAATGGGAGCACAACAACGAAATGGGAGCCTTTCATTTTTCAGTTCGAGAGAATCGCAGATCAGAGGCAGTGGAGCTCAGAGAAACAATTAAATCATCTTTACGATTGTTTAGCCGAAGATGCTCTGGAATATGTAAATCTTTTGGAGGGCCATCAAACCTTCAAAAGTTTAAAGAAAGAATTGAAACGGCAATTTAGCAGAAAAGAGGCACCTGCTTCAGCACGACGGCAACTCCAGTACCTGAAGCAGAAAGATGATGAAAGTCTAGAACAATTTTCACAGCGTGTTCATACTATGACTGTGGAAGGGTATCCCGACTCGGATCGTCAAACAATTGACCAGATCTCTGCAGAAGCATTTTTGCGAGGATCCAAGGACAAGGAAGCAATTAGGGCAGTCATGGAGAAGAATCCTTGTTCAATTTTTAAAGCCCTAAAATATATGAAAGCATCCATTGCCAATCAGAAAGCCATTATTGGTTATAGAGCGCCAAGCTATCATCAGCGCCAAGTCGCCTTCTCAGAAGCTGAGCAAGATTATGAGGTCAGTAAAGTTGAAGTTGACCCTAAAATAGCTTCACTTGAGGAAAGAATGGGGAAGCTTCAAAGCGTTGTAGAAGATATGGCAACTCTGGTGAAAGATAAATTGCAAGCTCCACAATCACTGCCCAATAAATATAAATATTACAAACAGCCATATAGACAGGGAAATTTGAAAAAGAAACAGAATTACAATTATAATCATGGAAAATACCAGAATAACAGAAGCCAAAAATCAGGTGAAGGCCCAGATGCAACCACATGGCAACGTACAGAGCAAGACACTACGATGATACAGCAAAGTTCAGAAACTTTAAACAAGAAAGGGCTCAGTGCAAAGGCCAACACCGGGTCCATGACGGAGTAGGCTTGCTTAATGCAGTTGAACCAGATATTATTGTACATATTGATGAAAAAAATGTAAATATGGATGACATACCAGAAATTATTGTAAGCAGGGTCACTGGTATTTCATTAATACTGCCATTAATTGTAAATAGTATAAATACATCAGCTATTGTTGATATGGCAGCTATGATAACTCTCATGGATGAAGAGTTTTTCAGGAAATCTGGTTTGACAATTGCATCTAATTTCCAAAAAGTTAGGCTGAAGGGAATTGGAAAACAACCAGTTCTAGGGACTACTGTACCAGGTATGGTGATCATGATTGGATCGAAAATATTTAAATGGGACATTTGTATAGCGCCAATCAATACCTTTATTTTGGGTTTAGATTTTCTCACTTCGAACCAGTGCATTGTTAATCTTCGAAATAGCATGCTGACTATTGGTGATGAGGTGATCAATGCATATTTTAAAAGACCTGGAGCAGATCCTGATATAAATATATCTCGAGTAGTAGTAAGTCATGCTGTAACTCTCCTTCCAAGCACAGTGACCATTGTTAATGTGAAACTGGATCAACCCTTGAATGCTGATTATGTTTTTGAGCCAGTTGGCCAAGTCAAGGGCATCCTATTATCATCTGCATTTGGAAGAGGAATGAGCACAGTAGTCAAGGCAATCAATGATACAAACCACTTCATAAAACTGAAAAGGAACACCCATGTAGGGAATGCAGAAGAAGTCTTGATAACAGATATTCAAAAATCCAATAATTTTGAATTTTCCTCCAAAGACAAGCAGCATGTTCCTAATCAGAGCTTCAGTGGTGTGAAACAGGAGGTGCATAGAACTAGCGATAATAAACTGAGAGCACAAGATATTCAAAATTGCAATAATTTTGAATTTGCTGCTCCCAGATCTATTGTCAACGGCGCAGACACCAATGTTTCAAGAAAGCTAGCTAAGATCTCAGAAGAAGAGAAAAATACAATGTTTGACATTGGAGAAAGTATGGAAGCCCAGAGAGTTCAAAATTTCCATAATTTTGATACAATGTGCAACAAGACAGATGACAGTATGGTAGCACAAAGAGGCCAAAATTACTATAATTTTGAACATACTGCTTTCAAATTTGTGGTCAGTGGCACAGATGCCAACACTTTAGAGGAGCTAGCTGATATCAAAAATACATTGCCTGAGCATCTTAAAGAAATATTTGAAAATTCTGTCACAGTCTTAACTACAGCACAGAGAATCGAATGAGAAAATATGTTCCTTGACAGAAAATGATGAATCCCCATATAAAAACCACGCAACTGACCAACTACTTTTCGCCTAGAGACTTTCAGTCAATGGTTTGTAAAATAGACGCAGGATTCTCAATATTCCATCTCAATTGCCAAAGCCTGAAGGCCCATTGGGATTCCTTTCAAAACATGCTATATAACCTACAAACAGGAAAGAACTTCTTCGATATAATAGGACTTAGAGAAATTTTCCAAATTCCTCCAGAGATGTCGTTCAGTCTGGATGGCTATGCCCCGATTATTAAACGTATGAGACACGAGAATGATGATGGTCGAGGAGGGGTTGGTCTATATATTAAAGAAGGAATACCCTACAGAGTTCGTAATGATATTTCGTTCTTTATTCCCCATGTCTTCGAATCTCTGTTTATTGAAATTAAAGATAAATACCAACCCAGAATTATTGGCATTATTTATAGACCCAACACTCCTCCTAAAGCCGACATCAACCTTTTCTTATCAAAATTAAATGAAATAACGAATGTTTTAAATGCCGAAAATAAAAAAGTTTATATTATGGGGGATCTTAACCTGGACCTTTTAAAAGCAACTACACACTCAAAAACGGAAGAATTTGTTAATCTCATGTTCAGTCAAGGCTTTCTGCCGTATATCACCAAGCCAACAAGAGTAACCTGTCGTTCTGCTTCTCTGATAGATCATATCTTCTCTAATAATGTTTCACAAGCAGCATTACCTGGAATAGTCATTTCTGACGTGTCAGATCATTTTGGTGTTTTCTATATTGAGGAAAAACCCAAACCAAAAAATACACCACACTTTACACTAAAAAGAATAATAAATGCAGAAAGAATAGTTGAATTCAAAACACTTATCTCGCAAAGTGATTTTATTCATGTAATGCAGTCGAATTGTCCCAATGAGTCATATGAAACCTTTCTAAACATCTATATGGAAGCCTATGAAAGAGCATTCCCTCTCAAACGTGTTCGCCAGAACAAAAAATTTATCAAAAAACAGCCATGGATGACAAGGGGGCTTGTAATATCCTCCAACAACAAAGAAAAATTCTACAAGAAAAAACTCCCAGCTCCCACCGAAAGGAACTCAGAAAACTATAAAAACTACTGTAGAATCTTTAACAAGGTAAAAAACAATGTAAAGCTACCTATTATAGAGATATCCTAAACGAAAACAAAAACAATATGCGAAGAACGTGGCAGATTTTAAACGAAGCCATCAATAAAGGAAAACCTGAAGCCAGGTTACCTTCATTCTTCATCCAGGACAACATCGAGTTAAGCGAGCCCGATGCCATCGCAGAAGAATTCAACAATTTCTTTATCGACATTGGAAAAAACACATCCGAACAGATTCAGAAAACTAATAAGTCCTACACAGATTACATGGACAACAATGTCTCCAATAATCTCTATTTAATACCCACAAATCCCACAGAAGTCAACCGAGTAGTAAATAAAATGAAGCCAAAATTATCTAAAGACTGCGATGACATCACAACCTGTTTTCTTAAGCATACGATAACCGAAGTATTGGATCCCCTAACACATGTAATTAACAACTCTTTCCTAAACGGCAAAGTACCAGACAGGATGAAGATCGCGAAGGTGATACCCATATTTAAAGCGGGTGACGAGCACAGCTTTACAAATTACAGACCTATCAGTATACTTCCGGTATTCTCAAAAGTAATGGAAAAACTCATGGAAGTGAGGCTAGAGAGTTTCCTCAATAGGTTTAATATTTATACCCTCACCAATATGGGTTCCGAAAGCGACATAGTACTATTCATCCAGTTCTTCAGCTCCTTAAAAGCATTGCAATAGAAAATAATAAAGAAGAAAAAAACAGCACCTTAGCACTGTTCCTGGATTTGTCAAAGGCTTTTGACACCATAAATCACGAAATACTATTAGGTAAACTGGAAAAATATGGCATCCAAGGTGTCACCAACAATTGGTTTAGAAGTTACTTGTCCAACAGGTCTCAATATGTCACGTACGGAGAACACAAATCGAACTTAGCCAAACAGAGTTGTGGTGTACCACAGGGCTCGATTTTAAGCCCTATTCTTTTTCTTTTATATATAAATGATATAAGTAACTCAACATCACTCAATCTTTTATCATTTGCCGATGACACCACTGCACACTGCCCGGGCTCCGATAATAATCCCATTACATCGTATTTTAATGACGAGCTCCAGAAACTATTCGAATGGTGCTCTGTGAACCAGTTAATGCTGAATGCTAAGAAAACCTTGTATATCATACTTAATCCAAATAAAGGTAGGAACAATAATCTTTGTCAAGAGGTAAAAATAAATAACCAAAACATTAACAAAGTTGGGGCCACCGAAACAGAAAAATCTGTTAAATTCTTGGGAATTAGCATTGATGAACATTTATCCTACAAGGCTCACATATCCCGATTATGCTCGAAAATAGCACGCGCAAACTATAGTCTAAACAAAGTTAAAAATATCCTCGGAAGCTCTGAAAACTTTGTATTACGCCCTCAAACATAGCCATTTGGTATACGGAATCCTGGCATGGGGCAACTCAAGAGCTATCAAAAAACTAGCTGTCCTGCAAAAACGTTCAATACGAATAATTAATAACAAAAAGTACAATTCTCATACAGATCCCCTGTTTAAAGAAAACCAAATACTCAAGGTTGATGATTTGTTTAGGCTACATGCACTACTGTTCGTGTTTGACTGGCAGAACGGCAGATTACCGGTGTCTTTCAATGATATATTTAAAATTACTGACAATCCATCTGGTAGGAGAACTAGACAGTCAGGCCTCCTATACATAGAAAAAAACACGGACCCAAACTCTGGATAAATTTCCTTTATACTCCTTCCCGAAACTATGGAATTCTCTGGACGACACAACTCGTAATATTAGCGACAGAAGCATGCTTAAGAACAAGTTAACTTCCACATTCATTTCCTCATATTCCAGTTATGTCAGCTGCAACAATCCCTACTGCCCTGATTGCACTTCGTAAACTTCGTAAATTGTCAAAGTCGTGGTCCGCGTCGAAATCTGGAATCCTCGTCTTGTGCAACCTGTCGCGCTTCCTCCTTACAGTGGTGCTATGTAAAATACTATATGGATACAAGTAAGAACTTGCAAATAAAAGTCTACACAAATAAATCATAACATTCGTCATCCTACGATGATGATGCAGCTAAGGTAGACACCACGCCAAAACATCATGACCAACCTCCTTGTCGCAGTCTAAACGATACGAACTTCACGATGGGACTTGTTGCCGCCCTCATGTGTTATGATAAGTAGTGGAGGGAGTCCTATAGGCAGGTTGCTTCTTGCCTACCTTGAATCACCGTCTTTCCGCTGGTGAAAATGAAACACTTATACTCTAATATCAGAAAAGTAATGATTCGATCGTCATTCTCCATCATGTGTTACATAATTGGCTGTCAGTTCATTCTTTCAGTCACAGTCTGTTTGCAATCACCCCATCTTCTTCCAGGGGGTGGCAGGTAGACAGCCAATCTGGCTATGCCACTTCCCACGGTATACTTCTCATTACATTTGTGCAATATGTTTATTTGTAACCATTTTACATGTATGTGTACCGTGAATAAAGAATCTGAATCTGAATCTGAATCGAACTTGGTAGGTTACTTATAAAATATTCTGACGTTTTTGCCTGCCATGATCTCGACTTAGGTTGTTTGAAAGCGATTGAACATGAAATTAACACCGGCGATGCTCCCCCATCAAGCATAAAATTAGACGTACCCCATTAGGTTTTGAAGGACAAGAACATGAACATCTTCAGAAGTTGCTGGCTGCCAGGGTTATCCAACCTTCAATGCCAGCTTGGGCATCAGCACCAGTGTTGGTTCGAAAGAAAGATGGTAGCGTCAGATGGTGCATCGACTTCTGATCACTTAATGCATTGACAGCAAAAGATAGTTTCCCGCTGCCATTAATTGAAGATTGTTTAGATACTTTGCAGGGCACAAAATACTTCTCCACCTTAGACACGGCATCAGGGTATTACCAAATACCACTATACGAACCTGATAGGAAAAAGACAGCCTTCGTCACAAAGTATGGCCTCTACGAGCACACAAGAATGAGTTTTGGTTTGTGCAATGCACCGGCAACATTCCAGCGAGCAATGCAGTTAGTTCTATGAGGACTGACGTGGAAAGAACTCCTTGTTTATTTAGACGACATAATCGTCCTAGGGTCCAACTTTGAGGAAAATCTACTCCACCTTGAAAATGTATTCCTAAGATTTCGTGAGTATAACCTCAAACTGAAGCCGAAAAAATGCTGATTGTTTAAGAGAGAGGTTGAATTTCTTGGCAAACTTGTAAATAAAGATGGTATTGCTGTTGTGCCAAGTAAGATTGAGGCTGTTGCCAAATGGCCCGAACCAAAGAATCAGCAAGAATTCATGTCATTTTTGGGTTTTTTAAATTATCATCGAGACCCCATCAAGAATTTTGCTGGATTGACTGCACCCTTATATGAACTTACAGCTCCAAAGAAGCTATTTACATGGTTACCAGAACACCAGAATAGTTTTGAACAGCTGAAAGCAGTTATGACAGCTCCTCAATTATTATCATATCCAACGAAAGATGGTGTATTTATATTGGATACAGATGCCTCCAACAAAGCCATAGGAGCAGAACTGTCTCAGGTTCAGTCGGGAGAAACAAAAGTGATTGGGTATGCCATCCACGTGTTGCTAAAAGCACAATATAAATATTTACCACCAGAAAGGAGCTTTTAGCAGTTGTAAAATTTTGTTGACATTACCGGCATTATTTGTTGCATCGACAGTTCATCGTCCGGACCGACCATAACAGCCTAGTGTGGATGATGCGCTTCAAGAACATAGAGGGTCAGATAGCTCGATGGATTGAGGAACTCTCACAATATGATATGAAGATCATTCATCGACCTGGTAAACAACATGGTAATGCTGATAGTCTGTCTCGCATTCCTGATGCATTCCCAGGATGCAATTGTTACAATGCTGGAGACACCCCAGAAATGTTACCTTGTGGTGGCTGTCATTTTTGTAAGAGGGCGCACCAACAGTGGGAGAGATTTTCAGAAGACGTTGATGATGTGATCCCTCTAACTGTCAAAAAAGTACCTGCATTGACAACAAAATAATGGCTCAGGAAAAATTCCTATGTAGAGTACTTCCCCTTGCAGCCACATACAATAAGACTGTAGTGATTCACTGCAGAGATAAGGGCAGTGACGAGGCAGCATCTAAAGTTCTTAGTATTTTTAAAGAATTGGGCTTAACTGAACTTAATGTCCATAGACTTTGTTTCATGGGGACATTCTCAGAACTCGCAGCTTGGCAACTTGTGTTGCCAAACTGCAAGTTTGGCTTCACCAATAGTTTATTCAGAGATTCTGATACTAAAGAAGCCATCTCTAGTTTGCCCATAGAAAAGATTCTGTTAGAATCGGACTCACCTTATCTTTCACCAAATCGCCACTGTCCAATCAACACACCCTGGATGATCTTGCCAGTTGCAAGATACATTAGTGAGAAAAAGAATGTGCCTTTGTCTGTTTTGGTCGGCTTGGCCAATCAAAACGCTTGCCAGTTATATGGCATTGACCTGTGTTAAACATATTAAATTCAGTTGTAGCTGTAGATGTGGGTAGGGATGTATGTACATATATCTGTACACATCCGCATCCATATATACAGATACAGGATTTGTATATATCACTGTTAATTATGTAAATGTACATATACATATTGGTAATAAAATTCATTATATGCCAGACATTCGAAAGTCCAATACTTTTGATCCCCTGGTATCTCTCGGATTTGACTTATCTTGGATTGAAAATCTCGGATTGACTTTAACACAGGTTCTCTATAAACTTTGAATAAACATGCGTGTTTATGCTACAACTTGTCACATTCAGGGTGCTGTTTATTATGTACTTTAAGGTACTTGGAATTAGTAGGCAAGCCACAATACCAGAATAATGTTGTTGTGATAGGTTCAGAAATTTATTTTCTGAACATAATCGAATATTGTGGGAGTAGCATGCATTAATTAACTTAATATGTTCTAACACACCTGCACAATTATGTTGCTAACAAATGCGCTAAATGCACTATGACTTTGCAGTAGAAGGTAGTATTTTTCCACATTGTGCATTTTGCACTATTAAACGTAGGGAAAACGTAGAGAATGACTGGTAATAAGAACGCCCCCCTATAACCAATTAAAGTTTGATAACAGTCTAAAGGTAATCAATAATTTGCGGGAAATTTCTATTGTTATTGATATGCTTTGTTCTCATCATCAAAGTTACATCGGAGATCGTCGCTGTTACTATTCAAAAATATTTGGAAATATGCTGTTATATATTTTATTACAAATGTCGATGATGTTACTCTTACCACATAGCCTGAAGTAGAGAGCAGACCTCTGTCTAACCAATAGGGGTAATTTTAATTGGTATCCAATAAATTTGAGTATATATAACCAAAATTGTGTATATTTGTAGAGTATATTTCGTACATTAGTGTAATTATATTTAGTGCATATGAGTGAGAGTAAGTTATTGAAGTATTTAGAACGGCCATGGAAAAGTGAACCCGGTAATGATATAACACATATTGTTGTGTCAACCAGCAAGGGTAAATATCTTCAAAGAGAATTGCATACGTTTGACCCTAAAACCAAAATAATTTGGTGGTGTCAAAGTGGTGCAACCACTAGAGAACAATTGGGTTACACTAAATCTCATTTAGATATTGTTACTAAGCAGCATAGAAAAGTTCAGTTGCATGTCTGGCTTGGTACCTGCGATGTCACAATAAAAAAGGGAAAATTTATTTATTTAAGGCATGACAGCATTGATACTTAAGTCTGTGGAAAATTTAAAATATTCTTTTCAAGAATTTGTAGAATTATCAAATTCGTATTCTAACTGTAGTTTACTGTTTTTGGAAATTCCACCATTAAGTATTGTTCAATGGAACAAATCTAGAGGTCATCCCAATCCAGATAGCTTTTCAGAATACGAACCGTTACTCCAGAATGGAATAGATGCAATTAACTGTTGGATTAAGGAGTTTAACTTAACAAACAATTTACATTCTCCAAAGTTTAAACTTGATATTTTGAATGGTAGAAAGAAAGCAAACAAGAAAAGCACTTACAGTTTAAATTATAATTTATATCTTGATGGTGTACACCCAAAACCACTCTTGGCTCGTGTTTGGCTACGCCGCCTATTGGAAAGTATGCATAAGCTTTAACTGCTCTTAAATTACTTTATAATTAAGTAAAAATATTAAATAACACCTGGCAAATAAGTGTATATCAAACTGTATTTATATATTTAATGCTGTTGATCAGCCTATGCTTAACATACATGTAATCATTTTTTATTTTTTTTTTGTCTTTCGTTCATGTGTCTTTGACATAGATTGAAACAAGTGATTGATAAAACTTTCTGGTATAATTATTAACACATTTAAAATAAAATTTTTTTTTTTTCCCTTTGAAAAATTACTATTAATATTACAATCATGACTGAGGGTTATATGTCTGAGACCGAGGTTGCAGACTTACTTAAATCGTTTTCGAAAATGGGAGTAAAGCCAAAGGCCACATCACCAGAAGAACTCCGTGAGTGGATGGAGTCATTTGTGTCTTCGGAGAAAGTTAAACAGGAAAGGGCCGCAGACAAGAAAGTGTATGTATGCCAACCCCCAAAACTCCCATCATTTAGTGGTGATTCAAAGGGTGAAGTGGCTTATGACTTGTGGAAATATGAAATTAACTGCCTTCTGAATGAACACTATTCAGAAGATATGTTAATGTTAGCCATAAGGAGATCCCTAAAAGGTGAAGCAGGGCGCATTGTTATGCGCCTGGGACCTGGTACCTCCCCTGCTCAGATTATCCATAAACTTGACAGCATATATGGGACCATAGATAAAAAAGAGACTATATTGGCACAATTTTATAGTGCCAAACAAGGTTTAGATGAAACGATATCAAGCTGGGGCTGTCGACTTGAAGACATCCTCAATAAGGCAGTTCAGCTGGGTCAAGTAAGAATTTCTGAGCAAGATGAAATGTTACGTACCATGTTATGGACTGGTTTGCGACAAGATATGAAAGACATAAGTGGTCATAAATATGACACAATTGATAATTTTGACCAACTGAGAGTTGCATTAAGACGGCTGGAACATGATCATATGTCTGGTACCATTGATGCAAAACAAAATAAAAAAGTTACAGTAAACCAAGTTCAGTCTAGTAGCTCAAGCGAAATAGCTGAACTTAAAGCTGTGGTCAAGAATTTGGCCGATGAAGTTGCTTCCTTAAAGCAAGAAAAACTTTACGGAAGGCAACAATATGCTAAACCACAATATGACGAAACCTGGAATAATCGAAAATATACAAAACCATTAAGTCATGAAAATTCTAAAAATAGAAACAAGGAAATAGTTTGTTTCAAATGTGGCCAACCAGGGCATGTAGCCATTGGTTGTCGAGTAAGGGTAGACCATTACAAAGGTGGTTTAAAAGCCAAAAGGCCTATGGAGAGGGGTCAACCGTAGGTCTTTGTAAAGAGACCCATAATAAAATTGTAAATAGTTTTGGCCCACCTGGACTTATTGGTAACCCAACGGAAAGTTATATAAAGATAGCTAGTATTCCATCAAAATGCTTATTGGACACAGGATCAACTGTATCCACTGTAAGTGATACATTTTATTCAAACGAATTGAGTGAAAGTGTTCAATTGAATCCTATTGAAGGACTAATTGATATAGAATGTGCTGATGGTCAACCATTACCATATAAAGGTTTTATAGAAGTTGATATTGAAGTTAATGGCTTGACAGGAAGCATAATTCAAAGGTGTATTTTTCTTGTAGTGCCTGATAGTAATTACAACCATAGAGTTCCAATATTAATAGGCACAAACATTTTAGACCATTTTATGAAAGATTTTCAAGAGAAATATGGGAATCGATTCTTGCAAAAAGCAGACATTGCTACACCTTGGTACACTGCTTTTAAATGCATGGAACTGAGAGAAAGAAAACTCTCAAAGCATAATAATAGATTAGCTGTTGTCAAAAGTTCAGAATACAAAAATGTCTATGTTGAACCAAATACTCATATCACTGTAAATGGACACATGGATAAGAAACTGCCATATGTAACAACATGTGCAATTTTACAGCAAATTGAAAACAACTGCTATGCATCATGAGATTTAGATGTTACACCTTGTTTGGTCAATTATGAGTATCACAAAGACGGTAATATTAAAGTACATTTGACTAATGTGTCCACTAAAAAGGTTGTTATTCCACCAAAGACCATTTTGTGTGAAGTTCAACCTGTCACAGTTCAACAGCCAGACAACTTGACACAAAGTGGGGAAAAATTGCAATCATTTTTAGATAAGATTGATGTAAATTCTACATCTCTTACTAAAGCTGATGTAGACGATGGCCTTAATCTAATTAAAAGTTATGAAGATATATTCTCCAAAAATGACCAGGACATTGACTTTTCGTCTGCTGTAAAACACAGAATAGATTTAATAGATGATATACCTTTCAAACAAAGACATAGGAAAATTCCACCTGCCATGTTCAATGAAGTAAGAGAACATATTCATCAGCTTTTGGCTGGTGGGGTAATAAGACGCTCACATAGCCCATGGGCATCAAATGTTGTTCTTGTCAGAAAGAAAAATGGAGAATTAAGAATGTGTATTGACTATAGGGCATTAAATAAAAGAACGATAAAAGATTCTTATGCTCTCCCAAGAGTAGAAGACATATTAGACTGCCTTGGTGGTTCCAAATATTTTACTGTACTAGATATGAAATCTGGCTACCACCAAGTAGAAATCTTGGAAGAGCATAAGGAAAGGACAGCATTTACTGTTGGTCCGTTAGGATTTTTTGAATATAATAGAATGCCTTTTGGTCTTTCTAATTCACCAGCAACTTATCAGCGACTAATGGAGGAATGTTTAGACGAATATCTGTTTAATATATTTAGATGATGTAATAGTGTTTTCAAAGACTTACGAGGAACATCTAGAAAGGTTAGAAAAAGTTTTTGAGAGGATCAGACAAACTGGTCTAAAACTATCTCCTGGGAAATGTAAATTTTTCCAACAGAAGGTTGTTTATGTCAGTCATGTGGTGTCCGAAGATGGTATCGAGGCAGATCCATCAAAAACAGAAAAAATTGATACCTGGCCAACACCTAATAATCCTGAAGAAGTGCGACAGTTCTTGGGATTTGCAGGGTATTATAGAAAATTTGTTAAAGATTTTTCTAAGATAGCAAGGCCACTAACTGATCTAATGCCAACAAATAGTGGACCTAAGAAAAGGAGGAAGAAAAAATTCACAAATAAAAAGTGGAGTTGGGGGGAGGAGCAGGAGTCTGCATTTAAAAAGTTAAAAGAGCTTTTGTCTTCTCCTCCAATCCTTGCTTATCCTGATTATGATTTTCCTTTTGAATTGCATATAGATGCCAGCCATTATGGTCTAGGTGCAATACTGTGTCAACAGCAAAAAGGTCAAAACCGGGTAATATATTATGCAAGTTGTGGACTGGGTAAATCGGAAAAGAATTACCCAGCACACAAACTAGAATTTTTAGCATTGAAATGGGCAGTGACTGAAAAATTCAATGATTATTTATATGGTCACAAGTTTACAGTCCTTACGGACAACAATCCATTGACATATGTATTGTCATCGGCAAAATTAGATGCAACTGGACACCGATGGCTTTCTGCATTATCTTCGTATGATTTTGAAATAATATACCGACCTGGTAAGAGTAATAGTGATGCTGATGGTATGAGTCGTTTACCACAGTTGCAGAATAATGAGGAAATCACAGTAACAAAAGACTCGATAGCAGCTATATGTAAAACAATGCAAAATATGGTTCCATTAGTTGAAAGTCTGTGCTTTTCAACTGATGTAATTGATGTTCTGCATGATAGTTCAGAACAAGATATTTCAGACATGTCATATCGAGATTGGAGAAAATTGCAAGAAAAGGATGATGTCCTGAGAATATGGATATCTGCAGTGCAAAACAATACTCGTCCAACGAGGTCAACAATTTCTCAATCAAAGGAACATTTATCATTTTATAGGTTGTTTGATTCACTTAAATTAATCAGTGGTGTCCTGCATAAAGAAATTAAAGTAGATGGTGAATGTAAAAAACAGTTAGTTTTACCTAGCTCGTATAAAATGAAAGTTTTAAATGGACTACACAATGATATTGGGCATCCAGGGCGTGACCGCACAATATCGTTGGTCAAAGAAAGATTTTATTGGCCAGGAATAGATGAAGCAGTCGAAAATTGGATCAAAAACTGTCCAAGGTGTTTGAGGAGAAAATCGCCAACAAATATTAGAGTACCATTAGTGAGTATTTCTACGACACAACCCTTGGAACTTCTATGTACAGATTTTCTGACCTTGGAAACTTCTAAGGGCGGTTATCAATATGTTCTGGTAATTACAGACCACTTTACCAGATATGCCCAAGCCATCCCTACAAAGAACATGACTGCTAAAACCACTGCCGAAGCTTTGTTTAATAACTTCATTGTGCATTATGTGTTCCCAAATCGTCTACACTCAGACCAGGGACCAAATTTTGAGAGTACATTGTTAAAAGAATTGTGTTTGATTAGTGGTATTGAAAAAACAAGAACCACTCCATACCACCCAATAGGAAATGGTATGTGTGAAAGGTTCAATCGAACATTACTCAATTTGCTGGAAAAGGTACATTGCCCCATTGGTGCATGCAATTGTACGCGCCATGAAAGTACGAAAGTTTCTCCATTCTTTTTAATGTTTGGTAGGGAACCACGATTACCTATCGACATTATTCTGGGACTGGAAAGGAATGCAGGTTCAAAAACTAGTAATTATATTTCAGATTTGAAAGATCGACTTTCAAAATCATATGAGTTAGCTTCATTAGCGTCTAAAAAGTCTCAGTCCTGTCAAAAATCAAATTATGATTTGAAAAAAAGGGGAGCAATGCTGCAAGTTGGTGATGTGTTTTGGTGAAAATACTAGCATTTGATGGTCGCCATAAAATATCAGATGTTGGGAAAATGATCCATATATTATTGTCAAGCAGCCCAACTCTGATATTCCAGTTTTTGTGATAGAAAAAGAAGGTGAAAAAGGCTTCACTAAAACCCTTCATAGAAACCATCTTCTCCCAATTGGTTCTATACCAATTGAAGAAAAACCAACACCATTACCTCGGAAAACAAAGCCAAAACATGCTTGCAAAACATCGAAAGAGAACAATACAATCGAAAGTCCTCAATTAGGTCTTACTCCTAGAATTAGGAGAAGAAAAACAAAGCAACAGCAAATGGAAGTTTTCAGCCAAAATACAAGTGACTCTGATTCTGATGTTCTTGTGCTTGTAGAGAAGGGGAATGAATCCCAGTCATCAATACACACTGATGACAGATCAAATGAAATGGCTACACAACGGACAGGTGACGACCTGCAATCCGTTGATCAAAGTGAAGAAGTTGAATCAAGTCATGACATTCGACCTGCAATCCGTTGATCAAAGTGAAGAAGTTGAATCAAGTCATGACATTCGCCAGATAAGCACATCGGTGAATGATTCAATTTCTGGTGATGAGCCAATACATAGTGAGAACAGTACATCACAAAGTATCGACTCATTTTCAGCTCCTGTTCAAAATGGTACTAGACCAGTATCTCACCTTGCTGAACAGCCTGTAGTTGTAGTCAGAAGGTCTGAACGGCAGAAGACAAGGCCAGAATGGATGAAGACTGGAGAATATGTCTTAGCACAGACCACTGAAAAGCCTCCTTGGAAGGTAAAGGCTAAAATGTTGGAAAATTTTGCTTCCAAGAATATATTTTCACAGACATCAGAAGAAGTTTCAGAAGCTATACTATCGACATTGTTAAGTTAAACAGTCAGTCTATAACGTTTGTTTTTTTTTATTCTTTTGAGAACGGATAGTTATCAATATCACAGAGACAGTGAGGACAGCCTCGTTGCACTACAACCTGTATTGATGCAGTTTATTCGTTCACTAGTACACTAGCTAAATCTTAAATTATGTTGTAAATAAGGACAAACATGTTATTTTGTCAAGAGATGCTTGACAGAAAAGATTGTTCCAAATAGATATATTGTTTGTAAGGCAATTTAACAGTACAGCAGATACAGTGAGGACTGCCTCGTTGATCAATACGTTGTACAGTTACATTTGCCATAATGACAAACATGTTATTATGTCAAGAGATGCTTGACAGAAAAGATTCGTTGGAAGGCAATCTAACAGTACAGCAGATACAGTGAGGACTGCCTCGTTGATCAATACGTTGTACAATTATACTTGCCATAACAACAAGAGATGTTTCTCAGGGAAAATTTTTCTGAAATAGATATATTGTTCAGGAAGGCAATTTAACAGTATAGCAGATACAGTGAGGACTGCCTCGTTGATCAATATGCTGTACAGTTATATTTGTCATAAAAAGTAGTATTTCTTTTATATATCTCCCTTTATACACATTACATAACAAGTTGTTGCAAAAGACATAATATAATGCAGCTGGATCTGTTAGTACATTTTCATTGCTAACACATGTGGACCCATGGTCTGTTTGAGTATTTAAACAAAACAAGTTTTTTGTTTTTTTTTTCTTTCTCTGTATGAATACCTTTTCTTGGAGTTGCTTCTGCTAGCCACTACGTACTAACAGGTGGTGTGATTGGTTTGAATATGTTACTGTATTCAAATTGGCTATCAAAATTGCTCACATGATAGAGTCAGTGAGAAATGTCTCGTTGCTCTGAATGTCATGGAAGTTTTTTTTTTTTTTTTGTTTTTTTTTTTGTTTTTTTTGTATAGCTTGATTGTTGTATCAACATGCTGTGATACAAAATTGGTAAATGTACAGTACATAACATGATCAACTCCTTAAAATATATGTGTATATACTAGTAAATCTGCTTATTTGGTATAGATTTAATTCTACAAGTATTTTTATAACCTCCTCATAGTTTACTTAGTAAATGACCTGGAGGTCATTTCTTATGGAGGGGGAGAATGTGATAGGTTCAGAAATTGATTTTCTGAACATAATCGAATATTGTGGGAGTAGCATGCATTAATTAACTTAATATGTTCTAACACACCTGCACAGTTATGTTACTAACAAATGCGCTAAATGCACTATGACTTTGCAGTAGAAGGTAGTATTTTTCCACATTGTGCATTTTGCACTATTAAACGTAGGGAAAACGTAGAGAATGACTGGTAATAAGAACGCCCCCTATAACCAATTAAAGTTTGATAACAGTCTAAAGGTAATCAATAATTTGCGGGAAATTTCTATTGTTATTGATATGCTTTGTTCTCATCATCAAAGTCACATCGGAGATCGTCGCTGTTACTATTCAAAAATATTTGGAAATATGCTGTTATATATTTTATTACAAATGTCGATGATGTTACTCTTACCACATAGCCTGAAGTAGAGAGCAGACCTCTGTCTAACCAATAGGGGTAATTTTAATTGGTATCCAATAAATTTGTTAATTGGAACTGGTGTGCGTTTAGATTCAATCCATTGAACCTACCTACGACCCTGTTACATAGTAATTATAAATGAATGGTCCTGAGTTTATTAGTGATTTTCACCTCCTCTCTGGTAAAGTTAAATTTAGTGGTCTGTTAACTTGACATTAACTACCCATGATTTGGATTATACCTGCTATATTGCAAAAGTCCTATATATGGTTTAGCTCTATGCATGGGTGATGGCTTTGGTGATGGTACTAATCACTAATATTTACCAGGTTAGGTCACCAGCCAAATGGAACGCAGGCCTGGATATTTCACGGTAACGATCGTTCCGTTTCCGTGTCGTTACCGTCACAGCAAAAACGCGGAAATGATTTTTCATTTCCCATGCATTTTATGCACACTCGGATGCGGCATGTGTTCATAATTTTATAGGAATGTGGTGTCCAATTCAAAATCGTACTATTTAATTTAATGGACCTTGTGACAGAAAGACACTACATGGGAAACTACCATACTGACTCGTGTCGATGCCCAGGGGCCGAGTAATAGTGGTTGCAAGTCGCGTTGGGGTGCGTCGGAAATTCAATTGGCTATATAAGACAAGTAAGTATCCACTGGGTATGTTACGTTTCTTTGGAAACCGCCTACCAATTTTATAGAATTTGCTTCAAAAATTCACATAATTATCTTGTACATACGTTTCATTTTCAGATTTAGGGATTTAAAACTCAATTTAATGAATAAAACAAACACAAAACCATGCGGTGTTGTTTTCATTTTTTTTTTGTGCAGGTTACTCTCGAAGCCAGAAATGGACGTAAGTATGTCAATCAACACTGCAAACCACCCCCTTGAAAACCGCCAAACATAGTCTGTTTAAAAATAGCTGTTTTTTTAAAGTACATTTATTACGAATAAAACAAAATATAGCTTCACACAAAATCAATAAAAAAAAATCATAATATGGAGACCAGATAAAATTTATACAGCAGAATATGAATAACAAAATAGTTGCCTCCCTTGGCAGCATTCGAAAAATTGATTTTACACTGAAAGTCATAACTTCACATGTTGCAGAGCATGATGAAATGATAAATGAGCATGTTTTATTGAATCAATAAGTCATAAATCATATCCCTGGTTACACTGTTATATAATTCTCAAATACCTGAGTTGTAATTATTTTTTATTTTTAATTACCACTTTTTCATTAATTTCTGAACACCCGTTTTTCACAATGAGTTGTGCACACTCGAAAGTGGCAGTGTTCTTTCACAATGAGCTGTGCACCGCTCGAAAGTGGCAGTGTTCAATCAGTATCTTTCTGGTGATATTCAACCACTGTGAAAACTGTGAAAACTATATGTTGTGGGCGTGTTTCAGGCAACTATTGACAGCAGCCTGCACACTCATTTGAAACAAGTGACAACTTCCAAAACGAGGTCGACAAAAAAATAAACAAGTCAATTTTCCTTGTGATATATAATTTTTTAATAAAGACTTATTAGACTGAACACAGACATAATGTATTACAGAAAAGACAAATTTAACAACACAAAAATCTCAACTCCAAAAAATATACATAATACAGTATTACAGTTCTGTTTGGTAAGTACAGTGTTGCAACAAGTCACCTGTTTTTCCATTCGATGCCTGTAAATTTGACGTCTTGTCTCAAACAACTTTCATCCATTCTCCAATTTGAAACTTGGGGGGTGGGCTTTGACTCGAGTAGGGCACCCTGGTTCACAAATCTGAAAAGGCGGGGGGTGGGTTTCAGCACGAGTATGGGCTTCGACACGAGTCAGTACGGTATAAACACGACAGAAGACCTGCATTATGATTTTAAAACTATTTGATTATTAGGGCCTATTGTCAAAATCGTTATCCAGTCAAACATTTGACGGAACCGGAAAATCGTTATCGGTCATTTCCCATGATGCAAAATGATGGAAACGAAATATGGTTTCCCATGATTTCTGAAATATTCAGGCCTGGGAATGGAGAGGAGTGTGGTGAATTTTTGGGCCGAACTACATGGTGCAGACTGGCTGGGAATTACTCTCCTGTCAATGGAACATCGCCAATTCTACTCAAAAAGTCTGGGCTGTTGACAGTGATTCGAGTCTCCATTGATAAAGACAGTTTGTTGACATCTCCAGAGAGATATTTATTATCGTAGATACTTGGATGGTGAGTCCATAATAATGTTATGTATTATATAGATCGTATTACACCCCGAGATATATAAAACCTGTAACACGGCTAACTTGGAATTAGTTCGCAGGGACTCTGTGCTGGACACAAGCTGTTCCCTTCCTGAGGGGCAGCACGCTGCTCTTCGATCTGATTCTTCGGCAGGTCCGTAACTGTTCCACGGTTCCGTGGCAACAGCCCAGGATGACGCCCTATGTCATTCCACAGATCAGCTGCTGCTTCATCAGCTTGATCAGCCTTCCGTTGGAGGCAGGGCCGTCCAAAGCCTAACACACGCCCTTCTGCTTCCTCTGCAAAGCCAATGGCTGATCCTCCTGCACCGCTTCTACTTACTCACGGGGTAAAGGTAGGCATTGGCAGTTGTCACCTTGATTCGTCCCAGGTTGAGGCATCCAATTCAGTCGAGAGTGCCTCTTCCAACACAAGTCCCTTTCGACGTTACACTTTGGGAACTTTTGATCACAGAGATAGGCAATCTCCTCTCAAAGAGGGCGATCAAGGTCATCAAGAACATTCATTCAGTGGGATTTTATTCCCGCCTGTTCTTGGTGCAGAAAAAGGACGACCAACTCTGACCGGTTATCGATCTCAGCATCCTGAACCAGTCTATCATTGCTCCTAAGTTCAACATGGAGACTTTCAGGTAGGTTCACCGCTCCATTCACCAGGGAGTTCTTGCTTCCAGCATCGACCTGCGAGATGCTTAATTCACATTCCGATTCATCGGACATCGCAAAAGTATCTCGGGTTCGCTTTTCTGGGGCGAGTTTACCATTTCAAGGCCATGTCCTTCGGCCTCAACCTGGCTCAGGCCTTCACCCGTTTGATGTTGCATGTGTTATCCTTACATCACACACAGTCCATGGTGACTACTTTGGCAAATCTAGACGATACCCTCCAGAGGCATTCCAATGCTGCTTTTCTGGAGTCTGATGTCGACACACTGTTGAGTCTGCTCACGTCGCTAGGGTTCAGAGTCAATGAGGAGAAGTCGGACCCGGTCCCTTCTCCGTTGTTTTGTCATCTAGTGATGGGTTTCCATACTCAGCTGAATACTGTGGAGGTTTACTGTGATTCTCTCAGCTTTTGCCCTGACTCTGTCCCAGTCCACATCCGAAACAGCTCAGAGTCTTCCTCGGCTGCTCGGTCTCTGCGGTTTGGTGACGGACCTCATTCCTCTAGGTTGGCTGCATGTCAAACCTCTTCTGCTCAGTCGTTGGAGGCCGAATGTCGATCCTATGGATCTGGTGCTTCAGTTACCAGAGTCTCTGTCTCGTCACCTTCTCCCCTGACAGATGTTCAGTGGATTATGCAGGGAGTTCCATTGGACTTCCCCACATCCGATCGTGTTTTGATGGTAGTCGCCAGCGATCTCGGGTGGGATGTGACGGATCCTTTAGGTCTTTCCCTTCACAGGTCATGGGACCAGGATCAAGCAGCTCTTCACATCAACCAGAAGGAGCTTCTTGCTCTTCTTCTGAGTTTCCGGCAGTGGATACCCCACCTTTTGAATCGCCAGGTCCTTCTGTTGTCCGACAATTCGACAGTGGTTGCTTACATTTGGAACCAGTGCGGCACACACTCTGTTCCCATGTACGAATTGGCTTGGGATCTTCTACTGCTCGCTCAGGATGTCAACGCCGGAGTGGTGGTTCGTCACATTTCCGGTAGTCTGAACGTCCTAGCCGACTCGCTGTCCCAATGGGGCAGGTTCATTTCCACCTAGTGGCTGCTCCACAGGGTGGTGTTCCAGTCGCTTTGCGATCTCTGGGGCTGTCCCCACATCGATCTCTTTGCAACTCGTTGGAACCGTCAGGTAGACACTTTCGTGTCCCCGTGTCCAAATTCTCTGGCTTTCACCGTGGATGCTCTGTCACTCGATTGGAACAGTCTTGTCAGCTATGCCTTCCTGCCGGTTCTGATTCTGCCTCAGGTTCTAACTAAGATACGAACCTGAAGTTGTCAAATCATTTTGATTGCTCCCCTGTCGCCCCAGTGGGTGTGGATCACTCTGCTCCGCTCTCCGGTGGTGGCGGTTCCGAAACATCTCCCTCTACATCGTGACCTTTGCCAAGGTCACCCAAGGAGGTTTCATGTCGACCCGACTTTCTTGTGCCTTCGCGCATATCTTTTGTCAGGTCCGGTCTCCTCCGTAGAGGTTTTTCGAGACGAGCAGTGGAGTGCTTTTCTTCTTCTAGGAGGCACTCCACTGGTTTAGCCTATGCAGCTAAGTGGAAGGTCTTCTGTCGATGGTGTGCGGAGCACTCTGTTGATTATGCCAATCCTTCAATCACACAGATTGCAGAGTTTCTGGTATATCTCTTTGTTTCTCGGGATCTCCAGCCTGTTACCATCAAAAGGTACAGGTTCATGCTTTCGGAGACCTTTTCATATGTGGGACAGCATCAGATCGGCACTAATCCATAAATCTCCAAGCTTGTTCGACACTTTTCCTTGAACAGGCCTGGGACTTTGCAGCTTACCCCAAGATGGAATCTTTCTTGGGGGCTGCTTTGCATGGGGAGGGAGAGGGGGGCACCATTCGAACCTTTTATCCCAGGTGGATATGCGTTTTCTCACATACAAGACTGATTTTCTGATGGCATTTGCCTTTTGCCTCAGTCAGACGGGTTAGTGAGCCTCATGCCCTCTCGGTTGACCCAGCCTTTTTCAGGAGCTCTTCCAGCAGTGTTACATTTACCACTGATTGCTCCTTTCTGGCCAAGAATCAGATACCAAAAACTACTCCACCTCCTATCTGTATCAGGGCTGTTCCTTCTGTTGAGGGTAAACACCCTTTTCTCTGTCCGGTTCGAGCAATTCACATTTATCTCAATCGGATGCAGTTCATTAGGAAGGGTCGGAAACGATTTTTTCTGTCTCTTATTCCTTATCGACAGGAGATCTCTCCTCAATCCATTTCTTGATGGTTTTGTCTTGCTATTCGCGTGGCTTATGCTCGTCTAGCTACTGGTGATTGTATTACCAATCGTTTTTTTCTGCCACGAGGTGCGTGCATTGTCTTCCTTTTTTACTAACTCTATCATGTTGTCAGATGTTATGTTGGCAGCCTTCTGGAGAAATGCTACTTTCTCCACTTATCTGCATCAGTTGCAGGAGCTCTGTGCTGTTACAGCCCTTTCTGTCTGTGCGTCGCACAGAACCATATGCCTCATCTCTCATTGTCTTTTACTAATGTTTGTGATGCTGTGGTTTGATAGACCTAGGGACCTCTTCCTCTGTCCACAGTTCCAGTGCAATTGGTTTATGTGGGGGTTGGTTATGTGATTCCTTCCATCGTATTGTCTATTCAGCCTGTAGTAAACAATTGTAAGGTGGGTTGATAAGAAATTTAAATTTTATAGAAAATTTCCTTTCTTATTATACCTACTGCAATTGTTTAAATGGAGGCCCTCCAGTCTTCTTATTTGGGTAAGAATCTCTCCTCCCCGCTGATCACATAACTCCTATGATGGCGGGCTCAAAAGAATGATTCATTGGTGACTGCCTGCGCACTGGTTCCAGAAGTCGTGGAATTGCACTAAGAGAAGAGTGTCCCCTACTGGGTGTGCGCCGATGACGCTTGACCCAGTTTTGGCTTACTTTTTTCTTGTTGCTTTTGTTCACTTTTCTTTCCCAAATCTCTTGCAAAAGATCAAGATAGAGAGTATATTTACTGAGTTAAGTCTTCCACTGTAGTGCAATGTAGTAAACAATTGCGGTAGGAATAATAAGAAAGGAAATTTACTATAAAATTTAAATTTTCGTTTCGACACTTGAAGCTCTCACAGAAACGCAACAAAATAGAAATAAAAAATCTGCAAAAAGCGACAATGGACAATTGATTCTCCTGTCGCTTATTTGACGAATGAAAATGCCCATTTATCACACTCAAGCACATTCGATTCTTGAAAATAACCATTTTTATGTAAACCTCGGATCACTCTGTTAGCCTTTCTTCATTTTGGACAATTTTTAAAGGGCGACTTGTAATCGCCCCAACTATTTTTCTAGTCGACTTTGGGCTTAGAAGGGCGACATAATCGCCCTAGTTGCCCTCACGGCTGGTCCCTGCCAACGATCCTCATTTAATGTTGATCGGTTGCAATCATGGCCACAATTGCAGCTTATAATTACTATAGAAACCCTATGGGAAATCACATTTTCATCTTCTCTGGAACTGCTGAGCCGACGTGAACCAAACTTCTCAGGAATGGTCTATGGGAGGTCCTCTACAAACGATCCTCTTTTTGTTCCAGTTGGTTGAAAACATGCCCAGCAGAGGCATTCTTGGATTCTGATTGGGGGATTTTGAAAAGATCTTTCCCTCTGAAACCACAGGGCCAAATGTTTTGAAACTTTGCATGGTTGATGACTGGAACCCCCTCTACCAACGATCCTCATTCAATGTTGATTGTGTTGCAAACATGGCCACAGTAGCGGCATATAATTACCACGGAAACCCTATGGGAAATCACATTTTCCTCTTCTTCTTTGGAATTACTGAGCCGATGTGAACCAAAACTTGACAGGAATGGTCTATGAGAGGATAGAAATACGTGGCCACCAGAGGCATATTCTAATGCTTAACCCAGAGCCTCAACTGTCTGCATGATGATCAGTACTGTCAGCAAAATACTTGTTTTTTGAGAATCTGGTAAGGGTTCGTTCCAGTTTTCTCCACTGAGAACAAGGAAAAACCACAAAAATATTGTGTTTACAGTTCAAGTCAAAATAAGTTGTAGCATAACTACAATAAACTAAGTATACTGCTGCTCCTGCACTGACAAGATCAGAATCTGACAACATTTTCTGGAATGCTATCAGTGAGAGCTTTCCGGAAAATGATGGCAGCTTCTGGTCTTAGGAAAAGAAAGATACATAGTTTATAGTGGGTATCCTACAACTTATTTTGACTTGAACTGTAAACAATTTGCAGCTGTAATTATGTTTCCTGTAACCCTTTACCTATGCAAAGCTATTTGAAAGAGAGTACGGTCTGAAAAAATTGTAATTTTCAAAATATTTAACCTTCTTTTACGTTTTTTTTTATTGAAACAGAATTCATAAATGTGTGGATTTCCAAGAAATCTCCTTTGAAACTGCAAGGCCAAATGTTTTCAAACTTAAAGTGACTGATGACTGGAACACCCTCTACCAATGATCCTCATTTAATCTTGATCGGGTTGCAAATATGCTGCAATTGCAGCTTACAGTTATTATAGTATCCCTATGGGAAATCACATTTTTTTCATCTTCTTTTCTGGAACTGCTGATTCAATGTGAACCAAACGGTTCTCTGCAACCGTTACTACTCATTTTATTCCTGTTGGATGAAAAACGTCACCAGAGGCATTCTTTGATTCTGATTGGTCAATTTTGAAAACTCTTCTAATCTGAAACTACAAGGTAAAATGTTTTGAAACTTCAAATGATTGAGGGTTGGGACACCTTCTACCAATGATCCTCATGTCATGTTGATGTAATGTTGCAAACATGGCCACAATTGCAGCTCATAGTTACCATGGAAACCCTATGGGAAATCACATTTTTATATGTAGTTCTACCATGTGAGCAATTACAGGCTCTTTAGAGCCTCTTGTTTAGCAATTCTTGCAAAAAAACCCCTGCTCGAAAACAGACGTAACTCACAGAATGTTCCCTTCACATACACACACTCGTACGCATTGTGAAATCGAAACCCACCTATTGTTAGAATTATGTTAGAATGTCATGTTAACCCTTTACCCAACGAATTGGCTGCATCCGTCCGCGTAATATGCAAATTCAGCAGTTGAAAAAATATTATTTTTCAAAAAAAATTCAAGAAAACCATATCATGTGACCTCTCGTTGGAACGAGCTCATTCCAACGAGGGGTCACATGAGATGGTTTTATTGAAATGTTTTGAAAAATTGGAAAAAAAGATATTTAAAATAATAAATTTTGGTATCGTCTGCATTGGGTAAAGAGTTAAACAATTATATTATGAGTCAAATCATCATGTTATTAATTGTCCCCCGAAAAAAAAATCGGGGGACTATAGAAATCAGCGATGTCCGTGCATGCATCCGTGCGTGTGTCTGTCCATCCGTCTGTCCATCTGTGTGTCCGTCCCACTTGGTGTCCCCATGATAACTCCAGTTTGGATCATTTGATTGGAACCAATTTTGGTATGTGACCTTCTTAGCCCAAACCACAGGTCAAGTTCGCCAGGTTATTTTTATTAGAGTTATACCCCTTTTTCGACTTAGAAATTTCAAGATTTGCGGTGTCCAGATGATAACTCCAGTTAGGATTATTTGATTGGAAAGAATTTTGGTATGTGACTTTCTGGGGTAATAATACAGGTCAGGGTCGAATATGGGTGCAGACCGATCATTTTTACTAGAGTTATGCCCCTTTTTCGACTTGTTTTTCTGGGGGACATGTGGCCGAGCAACCTTTTATATTATGTTATAATGTCTTCTATACTTTGAAAAATCATATTAATATTTAATATTAATTTTGTTAGTATGTCATGTTATTAATAATACAATGTTGAAGAAGCAAAATCAAATATATATGAAAAATATACTGCCTTGTAATTATTAACCTGACCCTAGAATCATTCAGTGAGCATTTCTTTACCACAACTTTCCTGAAATGAGCTATATTTCAAATCCTTTGAACAAGCCGCATAGCAATTAATTCAAACCTTCCGATTCTCCCACTCTGTTTTACCTCGTAAATTAAGAAAGTGGGAGAATCTGGATGTCACTCCCCCATACACCTAATCGTTGTTGAACTGGATTATCCTTGCCACCATGGACCGGTATTGTGACTACTGTCGGTAAGTACTGTAATCTGTATGGATGATTTTTCACCTGAATTTCGCCTCATTGGTCCTTATTCTTCTGCAGTTACAGGCTCTCTGAATCAGTGAGACTCCCAGATTGGGCCATGATCTCCCACACTCACAGTAGCACCCTTATATCTCCCGCATCATCAGAAATTATCAAGTGAAAAAAACCCAAATCAACCATTTCTTTATTGTGTACAATTTACTTCACATTTGCAATTGGTAATCTGTGAGATCTGCTCAGTGATCCGGATATTTAAGTAAGCTTCAGAAATTCAGTCTCTTTTTTTCTCTTCCCTTTGTTCCAAATTGTGTTTAATTAAAATAAATTAATACAAGAATGGATTTGATATTATTCTGTCATTAAATGGTGATCGAAGACAAACAATATAGCTTGGTGCAATGTTTTCACAACAAAAACACCAACCTTTTTATGTGTACCCATACTATGTATGGTACACATAATGCCGACATCCGGGGTGACCATCCGTCGTTCGTCCATCCTTTGTCCGTCCGTCTGTCCGTCCAGCATCCATATCCATTTCTTTGGCATTCGATAACTTGAAAAATATTGCTTGGATTGTCAAGTTACTTTATATTTGTGTTCAGGTTACTGATGTGCCGAGCTGTATAGTTTTTGGTGTAAATCGGATAATTTAATCCTGAGATATTAACCCTTTATCCTTCAAATTGAAAATTCCTCCAATCCCTTTGGCATTCGATAACTTGAAAAATATTGCTTGGATTGTCTAGTTACTTTATATTTGTGTTCAGGTTACTGATTTGCCGAGCTGTATAGTTTTGGGTGTAAATCTGATGATTTGATCCCGAAATATTAACCCTTTATCCCTCAAATTGAAAATTCCTCCAATCCCTTTGGCATTCGATAACTTGAAAAATATTGCTTGGATTGTCAAGTTACTTTATATTTGTGTTCAGGTTACTGATGTACTGAGCTGTATAGTTTTTGGTGTAAATCTGTTATTTTGATCCTGAGATATTAACCCTTTATCCATCAAATTGAAAATTTCTCCAATCCCTTTGGCATTCGATAACTTGAAAAATATTGCTTGGATTGTCAAGTTAATTTATGTTTGTGTTCAGGTTACCGATGTGCCGAGCTGTATAGTTTTTGGTGTAAATCTGATAATTTAATCCTGAGATATTAACCCTTTATCCTTCAAATTGAAAATTCCTCCAATCCGTTTGGCATTTGATAACTTGAAAACTATTACTTGGATTGTCTAGTTACTTTATATTTGTGTTCAGGTTACTGATGTGCCGAGCTGTATAGTTTTTGGTGTAAATCTGATGATTTGATCCCGAGATATTAACCCTTTATCCTTCAAATTGAAAATTCCTCCAATCCCTTTGGCATTCGATAACTTGAGAAATATTACTTGGATTGTCAAGTTACTTTATATTTGTGTTCAGGTTACTGAGGTGCCAAGCTGTGTAGTTTTTGGTGTAAATCTGTTATTTTGATCCTGAGATATTAACCCTTTATCCTTCAAATTGAAAATTCCTCCAATCCCTTTGGCATTCGATAACTTGAAAAATATTGCTTGGATTGTCAAGTTACTTTATAATTGTGTTCAGGTTACTGATGTGCTGAGCTATGTAGTTTTTGGTGTTAATCTGATAATTTGATCCGGAGATATTAACCCTTTATCCTTCAAATTGAAAATTCCTCCAATCTCTTTGGCATGAGATAACTCAAAAAAGATCAATCCGATTGTCATGTTTCTTTATTTATTTATTCAGGTTACTGATGTGCTGTGCTGTATAGTTTTTTATGTAAATCTGATAATTTGATCCGGAGATATTAACCCTTTATCCATCAAATTAGACACTCCTCCAATCCATTTCTATATGTACCCATACCTTGTATGGTGTACATAATGTCAGCATCCGTGGTGGTCCTCCGTCATACAGCTTTCTACTAGTTGCGCGTATGGGTACACATCTGACGATTTCATCGGCCTATTTTTTCTTAGTACTTAAGGGGCCAGGAGTTGTTCTTGAGAAATATTATTTTATTATCGTTTCTGGTTCGAATACAATAGCAGACTTCCAGGAACCAGTGGTGCCTGCTGTCAACTCTATGAGTTGATTACATATGTGTTTCATGTTCTGTACATCCCAACCTAGATTTTGATGTATAATTTGTGTATATTTAATCTGAATTGAAGGAATATCAGAGGTGAGAATTTCCAAATAAACAAAATTCCATTACTTATATAGCCTCTTAAGCGACTTCGCCCCAGTTTTCACAACATAAACACAGCCGCATGTGAATTTGCCCCAGTTTTCACAACATAAACACAGCCACATGTGAAGGAACAACAGCTGATTACTGTCTGAAACCATACTGATTTCGGTTCATCAGAGATTGGCTTTTTAATTGAAAAATAAATTTGTTTTCAAAACATTCTGTGATGAATGGATGACAGGTAACTGTAGTTGTGTATATATATCAGGTGATGTTTACCGGTAAGTACCATTCGCAATCGAATTTGCAATGTCTGAAAATCCATCTAAATAATGTTGCTACAATTCTAAATTTAAAGCATCATGGAAGACGGAAATGACCTAAATTTATACAGGCATAAATTAAGGGAAGGGAGAGGGGTAGTTGTGGGATAAACTAAAATGGAGGGAGGGGGGGGGGGGGGGCTATTGAACTAGGTTTGGAATAGAATATGTTGGGATGGGCAGGGGTAGTAGTGGGTAAATTAATGGAGATAAAGTGTGTGTGTGGGGGGATTAAACTATATAAACTGTATAAATTTACCCCACTTACAATTACAAAGTGTGTGTGTCGTCCCTTAACTGAAAGTTTGCCTGTGGTTTTTAAGCTTTTTCTTAAAAATTGTAAGTGGGGTAAATTTATGCAGGGGTGAAGTGAGAAGGTGGGGGGGGGGGGGGGGGGGGGGGGGTGTGGGTACCAGTAAATTGATAGAGATACATGCAGATAACTTAATAAATTGTTGTTCTCTGAACAAAAGTCTTGTTATAATGTTCACACGCAAAAATCTCCCTGATTGTCATTTTCAAAACTTAACATGTCTGCTCTGAATGTGAAAACCTACATAAATATCACTAAAAAACCTCAAGATATCCCTCAGAAGCAACAAAATGGGGGGTTTTGGGACCCCATAATTTAAAATATTCCTAACGTGGGCCAAACCTTGGTTGCCTGTGGTACTGACGACTCATGCTTGTCCCATTATGGCCTCATTTATTTCCCCTAGTGGAAACCCTGCTCCCAATTCGTTAAGTCAAGTAACTTAGAGCTCCGCGTATTTATAACTATCAGTATTGAGGAACAATTTATGGTTCTCATTATAATTTTATTTACTGATAGGAACGTCCCGACAAGTCGACTTTTGAGTCGATTACTGCCAGCGACTAGTCGACTTCCAAAAATAGCTAACCGTTTCAACACTAAAGCAATTTAAAAATCAGGAGGGGTTTAAACTAAAAAAGACTTTTGACACACCTATGGAAAGGGTCTGCTGAGAACTTTCCATCAGTGTGTCAATTAACAGTACACCTTAAACCTAACCCTTTCAATACCGAGTTCAAATATCATTTCCAGTAAAATAAGCAGTTATTTTGTATTTTGCATACAGGTTCATTAGAAATGTAATAACGTTTTTTGAACACTACTGACTTGCCTGCTTGAAACTAAATTCATTTACCACTTTTATAATTTCTGCATGTTAGTACACCCCATCTCAGATCCTTAACCATTTACCCAATGACTTGGCCACATCAGCCAGCATAATATGCAAATTCAGCAGCTGAAAAAAAAATTATTTTGCAAAACTTTTCAACAATATCATATCATGTGACTCCACTTTGGAATTAGCTCATCAAGCTTGTTCCTATGAGGGGTCACATGATATGGGTTTTGTTGAAATTTTTGGAAAAATTAAAAAAAAATTATATTTTAAATAATAAATTTTGATATTGTCTGCATTGGGTAAAGGGTTAACCCTTTATCTAATGAATCATTTGCATCTGCCTGCGTAATTTACAAATTGAACAGTTGAAAAAACAATATTTTTCAAACAATTTTAACTAACCCATATGTGACCCCTTACTGGAATGAGCTCACCGAGTCTCATTCCAATAAGGGGCCACATGATATGGTTTTGTTGAAATGTTTTGTAAAATTTGCCCAAAATATCACTAAAATAATAAATTTTGATATTGGGTAAAGGATTATTTATTTCTCAGCTGCCATAATTCCATTAGCACCCACAAGTGTTTTATACAAAATTTAAAAAATCTTCCCCAGAACTACCAATAAGAATCTTTTGGTGCTTGGTATAAAACATCATAAGAGGGGAGGGGCAGATTCTGGTTTGTTTGAAACAAGTCCCTGGGTTCATTTTTAGCTCAACTTTGGCAAAGCCAAATTTGAGCTTATGCCATGGTCAGTCGTCCGTCAACAATTCAATACGGCTCGGGCTACAGGCCGTATTTATGAACCGATCTTTATGAAACTCTTGGGTACCTTTGTTATGACTGTGGGACGAGAACAAGATTTTTTGGGTCCGATCCTAAATTCAAGTTGGCCGCTGGTGGCCATTTTGTACAAACTTAGGTGCAATCAGATTTTTGCGCAGAACTTCCATATGAAACCGCTGATTTGAATAATTTTTTGTATGAATGTTTAGTACCATGGATACATCACATATAATACGGGTTTTTTTCTCGTACGTAAATTATGCAAATTAGACTAACTTTGATGTATTCAGTGTTACTTTCAGCACTGTAAGTGCAAATGACAATATGGCTCGGTCTAGAGGCCATATTTATAAACCGATCTTTATGAAACTTCTTGGGTACCTTTGGTATCACCGTGGGATGAGAACGAGTGTTTTTGGGTGCGGTCCGAAATTCAAGATGGCCGATGGCAGCCATTTTGTACAAAATTAGGTGCAATCAGATTTTTGCACAGAACTTTCATATGATAAGCGCTGATTTGAAATAATTTTTTGTGTGAAAGTTTAGTTCCATGGGATACATCACATATAATACATGTTTTTTTCTCGTGCAGAAATTATGCAAATTAGATGAACCTTGATTTTTTCAGTGCTACTTACACACAGTAAGTACACGTGTCAGTACGGCTTGGGCTAGAGGCTGTATTTATCAACCGATCTTCACGAAACTTCTTGGGCTTACCTCTGTTATCACCCTTGGAACGAGAACGAGTGTTTTTGGATGCGGTCCAAAATTCATGATGGCTGCCAGTGGCCATTTTGTACCGAAATTAGGTCTAGTCAGTTTTTTGTACACAACTTTTATACGGCTCAGGCTAGAGGCCGTATTTATGAACCGATCTTTACGAAACTCTTCTTGGGTACCTTTGTTATCTCCGTGGGATGAGAACAAGTGTTTTTGGGTGTGGTCCGAAATTCAAGATGGCCACCTGCAGTCATTTTGTACCAAAATTAGTGCAATCAGTCTTTTGTACAGAACTTCTGTATGAAAGTTCTGATTTTAATAAATTTTTTGTATGGATGTTTAGTAACATGGAATACATCACATATAGTACAGATTTTTTTCTCGTGCAGAAATTATGCAAATTAGATGAATTTTGATTTATTTAGTGCTACTTATACACTGCAAGTGCACATGTCAATACGGCTCGGGCTAGAGGCTGTATTTATCAACCGATCTTCACAAAACTTCTTGGGTACCTTTGTTATCACCTTGGGACAAGAACGAGTGTTTCTGAGTGCGGTCAAAAATTCAGTGGCCATTTTGTAACCGAAATTAGGTCCCATCAGTTTTTTGTCACTACTTCTATACAGCTTGTATTTATGAACTGATCTTCACAAAACTTCTTGTGTACCTTTGTTTTCACCTTGGAACAGGAATGAGTGTGTTTTGGGGTGCCTTTGTTATCACTGTGCTATGAGAACAAATATTTTGGAGTTCAGTCAGACCCACTCTGGGACTCAAAGATTTCTTTTCTAATTTAACATCTGACTGTCACCCACCTTTACAATACTTTACCTACACATTTGTTACAGGCTACAGCCAGTATTTATGTACAGACCGTTACAATACTTTATATGTACCTTTGTTATCAGGTCATTACCTAGATGTTTGTCATTGCTGTGTCACATACTATACATGTACATGTCTTGACAAGTTGAGCTACAGTGTCATTGACACTTTCATTGGGCTTCCTGTGGGACCCCAAATTTTAATTTGGAGCAATATCAGGAAATTTATTTAAAACTCTTCTTCAGATCTACCAGACAAATGGTTTTGATATCTGGTGTACTGCATCTTTAGAGAGGGCAGTTTGAAGTTTGTTCAAATCAAGTCCCTGGAGACATATTTGAGATCACTGTGGGAGCCAACGAATTTGGGCAGAATTATGTTTTTTGTTTTACAAAAAGATTTAGCAGATTTTGATTAGATTTATGCAAAAAACTGAAATTTCATCCTGTTCAAGGGTGGGGAGTTGGAGGGGGTTCTTTGGGTGATTTGTGGTTGAGTTGTGTTAACAACTGACACCTATGGTTTGGTGACAGTCGGTGTGCGTCCGTGTGGGCAGGCGTCCGGGCATCCATGCACAGTTAAAACAATAACTTGAACAAACATTCTCCGATTTGACTAATATTTCCCATGCAGATCTTTTGCAATAGTATCTCAAGAAAGTTCAAAAATAGGGCCTGATTTTTAATTAGTGTTATGGACCTTAATTAGTCAATTTTTACGAATTTTGTTAGCGCAATAACTTGAACATACATTCTCCAATTTGAATATCTGCAATACAGGTCTTTTGCAATAATATCTCAAGCGAGTTTGAAAACTGACACGGCACAATATTTTGTCACAGGGTTACGGACATTTATTAGTCAGTTTTTATGAATTTTTGGTCTCATTGAACAAATTTTCTCTGCTTTGACTTATATTTGCCATAAGGGTCTTTTGCAATAATATCTCAAGTGAGTTTGAAAACTGGCCCATTCTGATTTTTGTTACTGTTGAGTTATGGGCTTTAATTAGTCCATCTTTATGAATTGTGAGCTCACTAGCATCAATTTTTACAAATTTTTAGCTCAGCGTGATGACTTTTCTATTTTCAATAAAGAGGGCATGAGGAAAGTAGTCACAACTTGATGCCTGCATCTCTGATGTGCACCTCTTGTTTTCTCTTTGCTTCAAAATATGTTTTGAAGTTTTTGAGTGATATTAAGCCCCCCCCCCCCCCCCCCCCCCCCCCCAATCTCCAAACAGACCATTCGCCCACCCCCACTACCCAAGCAAAGTTAGATCAACTATTTTAATATGTAGATGCTGAATGTGACCTTAAATCTACCGTTAAACAATTTTATCAGGTGTGCAGTTAAGGTGCCTTGGAACCTCTTATTAGGCTCACCTGACTGAAAGTCAGGATGAGCTATTGTGATTACTCATAGTCCGTCGTCCAGAACCTGCTGAACCGATTTCAGTTAAATTTGAGGTTATTGCTTGTTCTGACATTGCATTTTGTTTTTGTTCAAATCACCTTGCCTAGCCCCATGGGGGTGGGGGGGGGGGGGGGTGGGGGGGGATGCTCCCAAGCTTTTTAAAATCTTCTCATGAACCAGTAGCACAATGACTTGAAATTTGGTATGGAGCTTCCTTTTGAGGTGTAGAATCAAGTTTGTTCAAACGAAGTTTGTGGACCATCTTTGTCTTTGTTATGGGAGGGGCAAAATTTTTGCCCCTCCCAAAATTTCTATTTTCTGAACTGATGGTCTGATTTGAACCAAATTACAGGGGTTGGATTCAGTTTGTTCAACTCAAGTCCATCGGTTAATAATTGGACTGTCTAAGGGAGCCTTTGTAATGGGAGGGGCCACATTTTTGGTCCCCCCCCCCCTCCCCAATTTCTATTTTCTGAACCGATGATCGATTGAATCAAATTTGGTATGTGGTATTATTGAGTCATAAGTATGTGAATCATGCAAAAAAAAAAACAACTTCCTGTATCCCTGTGGGAACCCCAGAGCTAAAAATACTGTAACCTTAAACACCAATAATTAAATAAATACAGGAGCCCAAATGTTAACTTTTAATGCCCGGTATGCATTATTGTTATGAGGGCCAGATTCAAGATTGTTCAAATCAGGTCCCTCAGTTAATATTTGGGCTTCCTATGGGCACCCAAATTTTAACTTGGTGCAATATGAGGAATAATCTTTAAAAATTAGTGCAATATGGTGAATAATCTTTAAAAATGTTCTTCTTTAGATCCACCAGTCAGAATCTTTTGCTATTTGGTGTACAACATCTTTAAGAGGGTTAGATGTTGAAACCAAGTCATCGGGTTAATATATGGATTCCCTATTGGAGCTCAAATTTTATCTCAATCTAATTTGAGGTCCACTATGAGGAATAATCTTTAAAACTCTTCTTCTCTAGAAACAGAGAATCTGTAATATATGCTATACAGAATCCTTACAGGGCTTGGATTCAAGTTTGTTGCGCTCAAGTCCATTGGTTAATAATTGGGCTCTTTATGCAGTCCAAATTTTTAACTTTGTGCAATATAGGAAATAATCTTTAAAAATATTCTTCAGATCCACCTGTCATATTTTACTGATGTTTGATATACAGCATTGTTAGGGGGGTCAGATCTAAGTTGTTCAAACCAAGTCCCCGGGTTAATTTTGAGCCTCCAATTGGAGCCTGAATTATACTTTGTCCAATATGAGGAATAATCTTTAAATCCTTCTTCTCCAGAGCCATTGATCAGAATATTTTGATATATGGCATACAGAATCCTTACAGGAGTCAATATCAAGTTTGTTCAAATCAGGACTGTCAGTTAATAATTGGGCTCTGAATTTTAACTTAATACAATATGGGAATAATCTTTAAAAATCTTCTTTTTCAGATCTACTATTCAGCATCTACTGATCTTGAGTATACAGTATCCTTATGGGGTCAGATTAACACTCTGCACTCTGATGTCAAAATACTAAAATTTTC